>OZ038386.1:57607672-58217672 GCA_964036045.1 Eutreptiella sp. 'Long Island Sound 2002'
CTCGTACTCGCCGAGCAAAGGGATTGCGCAGAAGATCGGGGGCTGCGATTGCGTCCCAGTCAGCGCGGTCGCGCGGAGCCCCACCGCGTGCAGGCCCACCGCCGAGGAGCGCGCGTGCTGCGAGTACTGGGACGGTGCCGTCAAGCCCCCCACCGCCCCCCGGAGCCCCTGGGCCCTGCGGCCCAACGCGCTGCGCAGCGCGTCGCTGAACCCCGGCGCCGGGGGGCGGCTGCCCCGGCTGTCGCACTTGTGCCCGGACGCCCTCCGGGGCTCCGGGGCGGACCCGTCCCCCGAGTCCGACCCCATCTGCGAGGTCTGCAACGCCGCCCGCAGCCCCGGCGAAGAGGGCCCGCGGCCCCAGCGCATGTCGCCCTTCGCCCTCCGGGGCCTGGGGGCCCGCCGCGCGCTCTCCCCGTGCCCCCTCGCCGTCGCCAACCTGCAGCCCAGCCCGCCCCGCCCGCGCGGGTCTCTGGAGCGGAGCCGCGGCCCCAGCACCAGCAACAGCCCCAACAACAGCATCGGGGCCAGCCACAGCAGCGGCAGCGTGCAGCGGCTCGACCGCAGCGGCAGCTGGGCCAGCAACAGCAGCGTGGCCAGCACCGGCAGCACCGGCAGCGGCGCCGGCAGCGGCACCGCCCGGCGGGCCAGCCACAAGCTCACGCAACTCTTTTGCGCGGTGCTTGACTTCCCGATGCAGGAGCCGGAGGTCCCGGCCCCGTGCGCAGTGCCCAGTCCCCCTAAGGTGCGACGAAGGTCGAAGTTCGGGAGCCCGAGGCAAGAGGGTGGCCTTCTGGAGAAGTTGCGGGGCCGTCAGACGTAGCCCGCATCATCCCCGAGCCGCTCCATCTCCACCCCATCTCCACTCCATCTCCGCCCCATCTCCAGTCCATCTCCACGCCTTCTCTTCTCCACATCCATACACCTCCATCACTATCACCATCTCCGCTGCATCTCCACCCCATCACCACCGCATCTCCACTCCATCTCCGCCCCTTCTCCACTCCTTCGCTACTCCATCTCCATCCCCATCCATCCCCATCCCCATCTCCACTCCATCTCCACTCCATCTCCACTCCTTCGCTACTCCATCTCCATCTCCATCCCCATCCATCCCCATCCCCATCCCCATCTTTACTGCATCTCAACCCCATTTCGACCTGATATCCACCCAATCTCCGCCCCATCTCCCGCCGAACGCTTCACATGCCCTGCATCGGGTTCGCTGTCTCACCTGACCACCCTTCCTCCACCTGAACTGAAAGCTCGTGCCCCGGCCCTGGCTAAAGTCAGGCAACCGAGAGGCCGTTGCGTCCAACACGCCGGAAGAAGAGGTGCTTCAACACCACCTTCTCTTTGACCATATTTCATCGTTCATGGTCCCTGGGCGTTCGGTCTGTTTGACGGCTGCTTCCATACGAAGACGCTGAGGGATGGCGATGGTTGCTTTATGCCGTGCCTCTTTTCCTGCACAAGGATACCAACCTCCTGTGGCCGCCCCCCCGGCACCCGCGTGACTGAACACAGAATCGCCGGATGGGCGGAGCATGGAGACGGCCGCGACATTGTAAGAGGTGTTGCCCCCCCGAGCTCCGCGTGCTCAGGGAGCGTTCGCCACACTGTGTGGAGTACTCCACCTTGCCGCACGGGGGCGTCTCCTGCGCGTACTCATACGACTGGCCCTGAAGTGCCGCGGATCTTCGACAGATCATAGGGGGGGCGGGGGGTGCCCCAGCGGAAGAAGGCCGGGCCGCTCACCCTGTGGCTCGACCCTCCAAACCAAAATGCGGTGTGGACTATGAACCCCCGCCCCCCTCCCTTCGTCCGAGATGCAGCCCGTCCAAGATACGGAGGGCATATGGACCGGATCATCGGGGCTCCAGAGTAGAATCCGGCCCCTGTTTGTTGGTGTGGGGCAGGACACTCGGTTGGTGTGCATTTTGCGGCGGTTTGCTACGTCACACCCTTTTCGGTTATGATGTGGCCGCCGGCACCGCCTGCACCCGTTTGGCCCCCATTCATTCTGCGGTGGGAAAGGCAATGCAGCACAAGTGGCATTGCGTCCGAGGGCCCGGAAGCGGCAGATTTGACCGTCGCCCACACGTACGCCCCGTCTATAAGATACAGCGGGCGGAGGTGCCGGATGGTCCCGTGTCCTGTCCAACGGGGGGCTGGGGGACGGCAGCATGGCAACTGTGCTGGACGGGCGGCCGGTGGTCGACGCAAAAGACCCTCCACCCCAGGGCCGTCCACTGTGTTGTCTCTCACCGCCACGTGCTACTGCCGCTTGCCGGGCGGTTACGGGGCAGTTAATAATTGTTCGCCACAAATACGCGGTGGCCGGCTGCCAGACTGACACGAGGCACCCGTAAGTCTGAGCCAAAAAAAAAAGGCACGGTGGCCGGCTGCTCTCCACGGGATTGCTGCCGGTGTCCCCCTGTTGGCCTCGCTTTGGTTGTACATCATGTCTGGCTTTTGGAGCGCAAGCGACACACTGCGCCCCGGGAACGTGCAGCAATGGGCCCGCACCGGACGCCCGTCCATCTGCCCCACAGTTCCCCTCCCCACGGCCCACCCCTGATCGTTTCCTCCTGAAACCCCAGACCCACGCGGACACCCGGCCGCACCAACCGGCACACTTCCTGAGCCTCTGTGGCAGAACCCCCGGTCGTCCGAGACATGCCTTGATCACGACGCTGGGGCTGTACGGACCGGATCGCATCGATTGTGGCCGGAGGAAGGGTCGGGGCCGGGCTGCCCCGACGTGACGAAACGCAACGCGGTGGCGGGCGCTGTTGGTAGACTGCGACAAGACGTGTTGGAACTACTTCCTGCGCTTTGAGTTCCGGACGGTATCTGTACCCTCCCCCCCCCCCGCCCCCCTTGTCCAAACACGGCGGCCTTCCGCGTTTCCGCACTTCCGCGTCTTTTCCGCAACCATCGTTTTTGCGGGTCTAATCCAATAGAGAAGATGGTCTGCGGTGTTGTGCAGGTCCACGTGGGCGTCAAAGTGTCGATGTAGCGGTCGTCGCATGCGCCCTTGTGCTCTGGGGTGTGCGCTGGGCTGTTGCCTTGCGTTGTCATGTCTTGAGGGGGGGGGGGGGTTGGCTGCGACATGGCGTTCCGTGGGACGTGCCACACGGTAACACGGCCTCGTCCAGAACACGGCGGCCGACAGCGGAAGGGCAGAAGGGTATTCAAGAGGTCGCCTGACGGGGCCTACTAAAGGCACGATTCTGCCCTGAAACCGAAGCTTTGCCGCCGCCTCACGGCGCCTCGCTGGACCGAGTGCACAACGTGTGGGGGCGCCTGACGGTGCCTTGCTGAACAATGTGTCGGACGACCTCCGTATGGGGTTACGGCCAAACTCAGTTTTGGTGCTGACCAATCGCCGCGGAACGTCATTTGTATTGCATGCCGTGTGTAAGTTGAGGCCCGAGCCGTTGCAGCCGGTCTGAGTCCACGGTTTTGCTCGCATAGTTCCGTTTTGTTGCTGAAATTGTGAATAGAGTGCAGAATTGATGCGTGTTTGCGTGTGCGCACGGTGAGAGAGGAAGTTCAGCACCACGCCCGGGCATCGGTGGGATCACGGTGTCAAGGACACCCCCGATGACCCTGGTGGGCGTGAGCGCCAAGGATTTCGCTCATAGGAGTGAGAGTCTTGGCGAGGTCATAGTGGCACAGCCACTGTGAGAATGCAAAAATCCAGGTGTCTTGTCCCTGCTGCGGGTCCCCTCTGCAAAGGACTTCTGGCACGGCTCCGCCGCGTGATACTTGACGTGCTGTGGGACTGCCAGAGGGATTCGGGAGGGGGACGACCATCGCCGTTCTGCGGCGAAGCACGGCGACCCCGTGTTTCCGCACTTTTGCCCCTTGAACCAGAGCCTGGCCCGTGTTGAGACAAGGGGTAGGGGAGGGGGGGCGGGGTACGGCGCCCGGGCCTTGCCGCCACCGTGATACTTGCTCGGAGGTGCCTGGCACACATTGCGCACCTGCGCAGTGGAATGCGACACAAAAGGGCGTGCCCCCGGGCCGCGCCAGTGTTTCTTTGGGTCCCGGACATTTTCCACGTGGCCCTCGGGCCCCTTGCGGAGGCAGAGCGGCGGGGCCCTGTGCGGCCCCTGCTCAGCCCCGCTGACCGTGTGGTTGCATAAGCACACACAAGCACTGTCTATCCCCTAGACCCAAATTCCCGTGCAGCCCCATTGACCCCTGACCATCGATCCGTGTCCTCCGTATCTAATGCCCACTTGTCCGTCAGGCCCCCCATCCCCTTATCCAAACAGCGCCTCTGTGTGTTGCGGCTCTGCCGCGCGATACGTGAAGTACTCTTGCGATGCCAGAGTGAATCTGGAGGGTGCCCCCCATCGTCGATCTTTGGCAAAGCAGCGCCTAAGTCCAAGCAACAGCTGATGTGTTTGGTAGTGTTAAGGGATGTGAACAATTGCACCGTGTCTTTGTTCCGCTTTACAAGTACACCCCCCCCCCCCCCCCAAAAGCTACGCGACCATGTGAATTTGGTACCTAATTTGATTCGGTACAAATGCAGTGCGGCCGCATAAGACATGGGTTTGGTGACGACTTTGCCAGTTACATGGGGTCATGGACACATTTGTTGTGAGTGTTTGCCCACTTGAACCCACATGGCTCTGATTTTGGGGATATTTGTGCATCATATTCCCCTTTTTGGCACCAGCTCACCATGCAATCTTCTCTTTTTGAACCTGGGCAGCTACGGCCTTGTCCAAGCTACAGTAGGCGCAGGGACCGTATGAATTTGGGACTTTTGCGTAGCTCATACAAGGGCGGGGGGGGGGGGGGTACGTGTGCCCAAGGGGGGTCAGGCAAGGAGGGGGCGGTGTCATACAGACAGATCAGATTCTACCCAGTATCAGAATGTGATTGTAGCAGTACAACAGACAGCCACATCCCACTGACCAAATGTCGGTACAGCACCGGATGGCATTGTATAGCATGGACAACATGGTGACCTACCGAAAGTGGGGACATCAAATGCAGAGCGTGCAAACTCAACCTAGACTACCAACCCGAGCAGCGTGGGAGATACCCTCAGCGTGCGAGGGACCCGGGCCCTGGAAATGGAAATGGATGGTACCATGATGCACAACACCCATGATGTATCGGGCATCATCGGATCGGTCTCAATGGTTCGCATCTATAAATGTCATTTGGCATCTGTAACTCAAACAAAAATTGTGGATTTCAGCAATAATTCAGCAATCATCAAATGATAGTCAATTTGATTCCCTTCCATCCTGTCCTCTTCTGCGTCTTCTGCTTCTTCTGCGTCTTCTTCTGCTTCTGCTTCTTCTCCATTCTTGTCTGATTTTGCAAAGTTTGCGCGGAATGTAATTGGACGTTGACCTTCCTGCCATTTTCACTCGGGTGAGTGACTGTAGAATGGCGCACCAATTTCCGTAAGCCCCCGTAGTTGTGGCATGTCAGGGGCTGCCCTGGGAGCCCCCCATTTCTTTACGAAACATTGATTCATCGTACCCCCCCCCCCCCCTGCAACCCCCCTCCCTGGAGACCGTCACTTGGCCCAAAAAGCATCGGAAACGCGAGGCGCCGAAGGCGCCGAAGAAATTCTCTTTCCATTATACTAGAATTCGGGGGGGGGGACCGTCACTTGGTGACCGTCTCCCCTCCCCTCCCCCCCCCCCCCCGGGAGACCGTCGCGCGCCAGGGGGGGGGGCAGATTGCAAGGGGGGGAGGCGGGGTACGAACAAAATCACCTCGAAGAGAGGTTGTTAGATCAAGGGCAGGCGCGGGCGTCGTATACCCCCCTTTTTTGGGGTCATTCGCGTAGCATACCCCAAGGCATGATATTTGATGTCCAACCCCTTGTAAAATCATTATTTTGCCCAATAAGACCATCCCCCAATGGATTTTTTGATTCTGAGGCCTGTATCCCCTAGAACTGGATATCACTTTTTTGAGGGGGGGGTGGGGGTGGGGGGGGGTGGGGGATGGGGGGGGGGTCAAAAGTTTTCGCTGAGAAGGCTCCAAGCAGTGAGGAAGGTGAAGGCTGCCGTACAACTGCTGGTCGAATGGTAACGCAGCAGGATGTGGTACCAAGAGTGGTTGGTTCGAGCCCCGAGCTGGGTATACTTTTGGCGCCGCCGCCGGTGGCGGCGGCGGCATATTTACCTCACCGGGGTTCGAACCGCCGACCAAAAATTTCACACTACGCTGCTTTACCATTCTACCACTGCTTGGGTACCAGGATAACTGCTCCCCACTGCTTGGTGCTGTGTCTGCCACTGACAAAAAACCCAAACTGTGTGTTTCTGTGACTGACTGCTGGCCTGGCTCAGGGACTGCTTGGCTGACTGTCAACCTCTCTTCGAGGTGCACTGCCAAAGGCAATAGAATTTCTGAAGAATCGAAACTTTCTGTTTTCTGTTTGATTTCCCGCATAAATTCACGGCTCTGTGCTGCAGAAGGGCCGCGCCGCATGTGCCGGCAAATTGGGCATGCACTCATCTGCCCACGTGTCTGTGGCGCTCGGGGTCTCAGGCGATGCGCGCGTGCGGCATCGCCCTGGCACTTTCTTGACGTCCCGCCGCCGAGGGCCCGTCGTCCTGATGCGCTGGTGCAATTTCTCAATCGCGAGGGTCTGCCGATGTTCCCCTGACGGCCTCTGGACCCTTTGCTTCCGTTTTCATTGCGGTTGCGTTGCGGGTACCGTAGCGCTCCTCTCCACCCGCCGTTGATACGGTCGCGGTTGTGGGAGTCATTCGAGAATTAGGGCTGGGGGCCGGTGCCGTCCCAGTGTGTGGGAGCGGGGAAGGGCTCTTCAGGAGAGTCCGGGGCAGCGCCCCTCTTGCTTGGTGCTCTCCGCGCCAGCCAGTAGTGTCCACAACGACTGTATCATCTCTTCCGCTCAGGGACATAGCCCTGGAAGGTCCTGCTACAGGCCCCGCCGTGGGCTGGGACCTGATTGGCAGGGTCTTGGCGCTCAGTGTAACTGATGGACGTGACATTGCTCAATACGCTGTGGATTTCTTGTGCTTTAGCTTGGCGAGGGTGTAAGCCTCTGCTACCAGAAAGAGTTTCTGATGTCCCTTGCTTGTTGTTGATATTGAAAACCTTGATTGCTTTTCAAAAGATGTTTCCCCAAAACTGCAAAAAGGTAAAGTCCACGAACAAGGAACACCACAAACAGGATCAAAGTCAGAATTGTGATAGTATTCTTCCAAATCAAAGCATTGTAAGCAAAGAGGGGCTGCATATAGACAAATGAGGAATCAAATATGCAACTCAAATGGTTTTATAAACAAAACAAATGATTTTATGTGAAAACTGGCATGACTCAGGCCTCCAAGATAGCACCAAGCACTTCATGTGCACTCTTTTGGATGAAATGGAGTTGGTTAGGAATCTGGGGCATAGGAGTTAGGCCAGACACAGGAAATGACTTGGCCAAGCAACTGAATTCAGAAACAGTTACAATCTGGAACCACAATAAGTAGTAGTAACATTTGAGTATAGGGGTCCTGAGGTGGGAGACCACTAGGCTTAACCTACAAGGCCCAAGGCATGGAGTGCCTACTTTATTTCGGTATAACCTCCATGAGGGATGATACCTCCGCTCCTTTGAGTGGTAGGGGTGAACTTCATGGGGGAGCTAGGGTTTTAACCCTAGTTGCTGAGAAAGTGTACTTAAAGCTTCATAAGAGAAACAAAAATGTTTAAGTGTTAGTCTCAGCACTTCCTTAGGCAAAAAGGGGGGCTGTAGCCTGGATCAAGTACCCCAAGAAAGACATGTTAGTGACTTTTTCTTACTCCATTCGTAGAGATTGTCGCAAGCGCATCATGCTATGCTGCCCACTGCTATATTTTTGGGCTCTTCAAGCTCTCAAATGCCCTAAAGAGGGCAAGAAAAAGTGTACATTCGCAAAAGGGCCACATTGCAAAGGTGTGATCATTAAATGCTTGATGCTCTCATTACCATCATTTGCCTTTGTGCACGCTCCTACGAATATGTTTCTCATTTTGTTCCTTGTTCATCGGTGTTTTGCCTTTGTGTAGATCTAAAAGTTGTTGGAAGGAGCAAAAGGACACGCTGCACCTATTGCAGGACCAAGCGTCCAAATGTTATCGCCGTAGTGTTGCAAAGAGGGCCTTGAACTGCAAGGCAAATGATTCTTTGAAAGAAGTAAGATTCCGAAGGAAAATGTCGTGGTTTGTGCAGCTTGGTTCTAAAGTGTAAGAGCTTGCAAAAAATTGTTAATACTTGAAACACTTCTTCTTTATTTAAAGGGTGGCAGTGTCGGTAACGTATTGATACTATGGATTGTTTGCTGCAGGGGTCACTGAGGCCAAAGCCAACAAGGCTGTTCGAATCGTGTGTTGGTCATTTAATGTCTCGTCGGGGCCACGCCTTCGTTGCTGTAGACAACTTTGTCTTTTAAAGGTTGCATCAGAAGAGGGGCAACATGGTGATAGTTGTAAAAGGTTGCGACAGCAATTGAGTAGCACAAAACCCACAGAGGGACTTACTTGGTATCGCAAAAGAGTGCGCCGGGATAAAGTTTTTGTCAATGCTTCCTATCGCACCAAGGCGTTTCGGATTAACCATCACAACAAAGGCGTAGCGGACGCAAATTTGTGACCCCAGCACATTTCTTGAATTAACACGGTGGTTCCATTCTTGTTTTGTTGCTGTGGTCTGCTTTGCGGTCCATCTTTTGTTGTTTGTGCTTGCTAGAGGATATTTGAACGCCTGGGGACCATTCCATGGGTTCCGGCATCCTCACAATAGGCGGGAGGTTGGGGGCATCACCAAACCACGTACACTGATGATGGAAACATGACACTGATATTTTGGTAGGAAAGAGTCACAAATTCTGCAGCTCTGGTCACGAGACTGGGCTTCGGGGCAGTAACATCCATCTAGACACTTTGGTGGGCGGGCCGAGCAAAAAAAAGGTATTGCATGCCTGTCCATATCAAAGGAAAGTGCGCATACTCTTCCTTTGTTCAAACTCTCTTCACATAACCACCACAACATTCACTCCACTTTTAGCAACAGATTTTTTCTCAATTTTTGCAAAATGTTTTGAATGTAGGGTCAAAGAAAAACCTATGTAGAGTTTTAAAGGCGGGAGATTGCATTGGTAGAGAATTTTTTTTTAGTATTTTGCGAAATATTTTGCATGCACAGTTTTGAAAAAGAACGCACAATTTTAAAAAAACGCCGATTTCATGAATAGCTTACCACAAGTAGGATATTTTTGAAATTACCAAGGCAAAACCAGTGCTCTATGTGCCACAAGGGTTGAAATTGCGGTTGAAAAACATGCTTCATAGAGATAGGGCCGAAATTAAAAGGGTCTAAAACTGCTCACTCATATGTAGAGATGCCGTCAAGAGGTTCTCCGTGAAGGACTTAAACGTATTGCACAACTAAGTAATTTGCTTGGCACACATGTCGATACATGGGACATGTATGGTAAGACTTGTAATGTGATCAATGTAGATGACACCACAGCTTTGCGTATGACCATTGTATATCCTCAAACCTTTTGGTATGCATCATACAATTGACCATTTTGCACATTTCATTCATGCAACCCATTAGTCATTCGAAACATTCAATTGAATGCAGCATCCACGATGAAATGCATGTGATCATGGACTTGTTCATGTTGACACGATGATTAACCTCGTTGGTAGGTAACGTCATCAATAATTTTCTACGACAGTGTTCAATGATATGTACCGATTGATGTAAGCGATCCAAAACGGATGAGAAGTGAAAAAAATAATGTGCATTACCACTTCTCTCACAATCAAAGCATGTAGGGTCATATTGGAGATTTGTTGACGACTTTTAGCCGATGTTAGATCATCACAATCATGACTAATCATCATATTTGTCTACAAATAGACATCCATCACCATTGCCAATGTGTGTAGCTCCTCCATGGCACGTGCGGTCAACGAGCAATATATGAATGGTGCTCACAGCCATGGGAAACGAACCTAGAGTGCTCCAAACGATGCATTGAAAATGTCACATTTCATGATTTCATGAGTTTAGAGGTGACAAGACCAATTCTCACAATTTTTCTTCCTAGTTGTGAGCGGCAGCACTTCGCAAATGTCTTTCACTGCCTGAGATACTGTAAGTTAACTTACATCACGCAATTCAGCTTCGTGCACCAGGAAAAAGTGACAAAAAGTGTTCAACAAACAACAAAATTCATTCTTCAAATCGCAGAGACGGGATGCCTTTTATGGAGGCAAAGGCCAAGGGGGAACATGACCCGATATCCTCAAGGCCTCAGCCATACATGGGAACTTGTGGGACAAGAAGAAGGAGGAAAACTACACAACAGCTGTAGAGCCCTTGGCCGCAAAAAAAGGTTGCAAAACCCATGTCCGTATTTCTAGTTGCAGCATGTATAGATCCTATGGGACCTACGGAGGCACTCTTGTGATTTGCAGTGAAACGAAGTTTCAATTTGTGCTTTTTGCTTCTTGAAGCGGTCGACCTTGACATGCATGTCTCCGCTTTTTGGCAATCAATTTTATGAAATCTAATGATGTGGAATCCCTACCTCTCGAAATGATAGTCAGAATTGCCGGTGATTATGCAGAGGCTTATTTCAGACACGAAGAAATAGATAGTGTGGTATCTGGGTAAACATTGACTCCAGCACAATGAACGAGACAAATGGAAAAATGCCCATCCGCAATGATGAAAGAGCAGTGTAGAGTCTAATGTATGGGTATGAATTGTTTTTTGGGTGTATATACTTCCGTAAAACGAGTTGCCACCAAGAGCCTGTATGTCATCTCACTGAAGAACCTGAAACGGCTCGAAGCAGCATCTGTGCAGACGACCTCAATCAAAAAAAAAAAGTTGGTACACAGGTCCAAGACAAAAAAAAAACGGCTACCGTGGCCAAAATACACAAACTCAATAGGAAAAAGCAGCCCGGGGTTCCAAGCCAATATCCCATGATGAGACCAATGGCGGCAGAAGTTGGGGCTGCAAAATGAAAAAGAAAAAGCAGTTGCAGAAATTCAGCCTTGCAAAACAAAAATTGCTACTTTCTAATGATTTTGGAGACATTTGGTCAAAAGCACAAAAAAACTCTTTGAAAACACAATGTAAGTTTATTGCTGAATCCAGAGTTGGATCATAAATGCGGAATTGTTCATGAGCTTCTACCACCATGTGCGGCAAAGACATAATTGTGATTTACATATGAATAAATTCGCTGAAAGAGGATAATCTAGTTCAGTGGTATCGACCACCAGTCGTGACATCCAGGGTACTGGGCTTGGTTGTGGCTCGGCACGTTGGGGTCGCTACTTGGCTTTTCAACGCCCGTAACCGTTTTTTAAACGAGACCCCTTCATCTTTCATGATGAATTTTTTCCACCATCCTTTCCGGTCTTGTATGGACCTCACAGGTGCTAATGATCCCAGATGTCAGTGATATGTTTCTGGCAATTGGGAAACTGTGCATTGCAGCAGTGAATGGCAAAGCAAAGAAAAAACAGGGAAATACAAAAAAAGAAAATTTTGCACAAGGGCAATTGAAAAGAAACAACCTATTTTTCCGGCTGCAAAACAGTCTCAGTGCTTGATGCAATAGGGTGCATGAATGTATAGGTAGGAAAGAACCAAGGCTGTAGAGGCCCCACAGGAGGACAGGGTTTCACGATTGCCGTGGGTTCAAAGTAGGTGCCTCTCGTTTAGGTGAAGCTCATTGCAATTTTGCACAAAAATGCACCTAATTCAGGGACCAACTGGGACATGCTACGGTCAGTGAGCGGCTATAAACAACTACAAGTCTGTGACAGAAGACTCTCTTAAGTCCATACAAACTTACTTTGACTACAGGTTTCAACCGGATGGCACGCATCAGAAATACTTCCTCATGCAATCGCAGGACCTCCATGGTGCTGACTTGGGTGTAAAATGATTCTGCGGCGAACTTCAGCCGCACAACTGGATGTTTCCAAGGTTTGACTGTTCAGACCCATCAATTGGGTCCCACTTGAATCCTCAAAGTTGTCAAAATCATTCGGTCAACTGGGTGTCCCTCAATTTCTGGTGTGCAACAGCCCACTCCCTTGGGGGCCTCTGCTCCCCTGATCGAAGCCCCGTCCACACCACATTTCATGGAAGCTGTCCAGAATTGCAGGGTTTTGGTGCTGCAATGAGTAGAATTCAGGGACATCCTGATGAGCAAGAAGAGTGACGAGCTGTTCCATGACAACACAGGGGCACACAGTGCAGTCAGACGCTGCAAACCCCTCCCTGAACGAGGAGCACAGCCAATCTCCCGCTGAAGGGATGAGGCCCAGTGTCCAGGGCCAAATGAGCATGTGCACACAGAATGGATGCCGGTACTGCATATCATCATGCAGACCACGAATAGGTAGCCTGTGCGCAGAGCCAAGTATTCGGGGGGGCGTTGCCGCACGGTGCGCGCACGGCGCGGCACCTTTTTGATGCCTCCGGAGATTTTATCCCGTGAAGAGGCCCTCTCAAAACCACCATGGCAGGTGTTCCGAGAGGCTTGTGCATGGTTCCCAAAGGCTCCTGGATGGTTCCTTGGTGGCTTCCAGGTGGTTGCTGTTCCTGGGTAATTTCAAATTACCCCCCACTTTGTCACAAACTACCCCCCAAATTTGTATCTTTCCCCCCCCCAAGAGGCTGCAAATTACGCTGCATCTGGGGGGAATAATTTACGGTCCACCAGTTACTGGTTACTGCCTGTTGACTTGCTGGATGCATGGCTGCATGGTGGCTGGTCATTCCTGGTGGCTGCTGGATGGTTTGGGCTGGGAGCTGGTAGCAAAGCGCACCTGGGCGCAGGACACTTTGGATCCCTCTCTAGTGCCTCCACACGTGCCCACTCCGGCAACTGTGCCACAAGAATGCTGTCAAGGCATTTGGCGACTCGCTCCACTCTATCAGTTGTAGGGGACTTAGCAACATCAACATCTGACCCATCGTCAGGCAATGAAGCAACAAGTCCACTTGAACTGTCATCCTGGTATTGAACTCGGTACGATGGAGTGCAGCAGCCTCGTGGACCATTATTTTCCCACCAACGTCATATTGGATCCGCAAAGAGTTCGCGGGCTGTGGTGAAGAACCCAACACAATGACTGGAACTCCATGATCTGAGCTCATGCGATGACCCTGGACAAAGACACAGTAAATCTGTGCCGAGGGACAACAAACATGACCATTAGACCAACAACATGCAGCAATAGGTGGTAGGAGGTAATATGCAGTTGCAGGCACCCCACAACAACACACCTTACCACAACACTGTGCCTTTGAGACATGCGAAAACTTTGCACGTTGCGCGCACGGTGCATGTAACACCCTCTCTGTCACTAATTGAAGCCACTAGGCTTGCTTGAATATCCAATACCGCCCTTGGCAAACCATGTGACCAAACCATGTAACGGCCACAACAACCACAATCCATGCACACCCTGCCGCCCCTGTGAGTCCCCCAAGAACATGTGATGGTCCCCCCAACCCCTGGGATGAACAGTCACCAAATGATGGTTGCGAGGACCTCTCCATTACAACTTCATTGTACCAAGAGGAAACATTTTCTTCAGCTTTTGGGCAAATGACTGTCCCCTGGGGGGAGGGGGGGGGGGGGGGGGGGGCTGTCCACGGGGGCAGCAGGGAATAAAGTTTGCAGTGGGGGCAGAGGCACAAGCTGTCCTCATGCTGGTGCTCCAGCCGCACTTGATGAGCTGCTCATGGCTGCGGTGTATGCGTTCAACACTTCCACCACCGCCTGATGATTCTTGCGGACGGCCAAATCCAACGGACTCTGGCCCCAGGAGTCCCGTTGACCAGGATTTGCATTCAGCGTCAGCAACATCCGGACAGTTTCTGGGTGCCCGTTGCAACAAGCCCAATGCAACAGCGACATCCCGATCTGATCAGCAATGTTCGGCCCAAGCGCATCATCGCTCTGCAAAGAGGCTTCCAACACCTCATGGTGGCCCTGCATGGCCATCACCAACAGCATCTGTTTGGTCACCTTGGGCCGCTCCCCCTCTTCACCATCCTCTTCCTCGTCATCATCGCCGTCCTCCTCCTCATCTCGATCCACATCCATCCCATCATCAGCGTCTGGTTGCATCGAACAAACAACAATATCTGCAGTCAACAGCCAGCATATGCAACAGAGCACAGGGGAAATTTTGTCCCCACCCACCTGCCACTTGCCACTTAGCTAGCACAAAGACTGCCGCAGCAACCAAACACAAATCCTTCACCACACTTTGAGTCTAGAGTGAACAACCTGACGAAACATCTGCTTGCCTTTACAGCCTGCAATAAAATGTGCTGAGGTGCCCCCCCCCCCTGCCCTAAGCAAGTTGGGGCCGCCCTAATGAGCGAATGGGTGAAACAGTGCGATTTCGTCCTGCTGACTGGGGGCGTTCTTTTGGGGACGGCTTTGGGTTTTTTACTGCTGTGTCCGGCGGTTGGCCAACCCCCAAACCCCGCTGATGGACCACAAACCCCCGACAGTCGATTGTAAGCCTCAGGGCATTGTCTTCTGAGCTGGCGGTTTTGGTACACCCACTGCTTTGCACTGTAATTCAGAGCGGGTGGTGGACTGCAAAGCAATGGGACAGGAAATGGTATTCTTGGGCCATGACAACCTGCTTTGCATCACAATATTGCATAATGCTTTGCATCACAATAATGCCCTGAATGTGCACCAGGTGCAGCGTAAAGATTGTGTGCTCAGCACTCTGCACTATGCGAGAGAAGCGCACGTGTGTGTGTGTGTGTGTGTGTGTGTGTGTGTGTGAGGCCCAAATCATTCAAATCATGCTCAAACTGCGAGGTTCAACAACTACGTCCTACTGCTGAGCGACCGAACCATGAGTCCTTGTGTTCTTGTGCCCCGTCAGTGGGCGCCAGGAACCGGGTTGAGAATGGCAGACACGCAACATGCAACAAGTGTGTGTGTGTGTGTGTGTGCCAAGGAATCCATTCGAATCTGCTCCAACTGCGAGGTTCAACAATCCTAAAGTCCTACCACTGCTGCAAACCATGAGTTCGATTGTTCGGCCCAGCAGGCGGGGCTGCCCAGCGGGCACGAGACTCCATATGTACAAATGCCGCCAACACACCACGGCTCCTGCCGTCAGATCCATCCGCACGACAGCAAGACACACATTGCATGCTCGTGTGCCCTACCGCTCCCCACATCCCAGCCCCATGCATCCCTGGAGACTGAAAGGGGGGGGCCATGAGGCAACGGAAACTGGGTTCGCATACGCCCCCGTGTCACAGGCGCATGGTCATAACCACATTGTTCAGTGTTATGCTTGCTGCACTGCAGCGTAGACCAGTTCTGTACCACACCAGGTGGTTGCTGACTGTGCATTGGCTCTGTTCCTCTGAACAGTGAGGTCAGCTCGCACCCACCACCCACCCACAGTGCCGGTTAGACTCTAACCCTTGCCCTGCAGGTCGTGCCCCTGTCTTGCACTCATTCCCTAGCACGTGAGGACGTGTCGTACTCGTGCCTCAGGGGCGCAAAGGCGCCTTTGGTGGCGCAAAGGCGTCTCAACATTTCAGCATGTGCTCCTGCTGTCAGGTATTTCAACAGATCATTGTTGTACTGTGTGTGGCGCCTACCTTTTCTGCTCGACACCATGCATGCGCATGCTGCCCACTTTTCCTTGCCCACTGGCTTCCAACTGCCTCACTTGGGCCGCACTCTCGCAGCCCCAGTCATGCTTCGGCCTTTCGACACGTGACGACGTGTCGAGCCTGTGGCTCAGGGGCGCTACGGCGCCCTGTTTTTTCACCACTTGACTGTTCCGTGCTGTCTTGGCGTCCCATACACCCTGGTCAGCTCGAACCCACCACCCTCCCTTTGCGCCGGTTAGCCCCCGTCTCTTGCTCTGTGGGTCTCTCTCCCACTCTCTCCCTCCCATTCTCTCTGGCTCTCTCTTGCTCTCTCTCCTGTGTCCCACTCTCTTTCTCGCTCCTCTCTGCTGCTCCTCTCTATTCCTTTCCCACTGTGTCCTACCCTCTCTCTCTCTCTCTCTCTCTCTCTCTCTCTCCCTCTCGCCCAAAAAAGGGGGTTCGGGTCGTTTGGTGTATCTCTATCCCCCCCGGGGTTCGAACCATCCTCTACACGACAGGAAGACACACATTGCATGCTCGTGTGCCCTACCGCTCCCCACATCCCAGCCCCATGCATCCCTGGAGACTGAAAGGGGGGGGGGTGGGGGGGGCTCTATACCGGGCGTCTGGTTGCTGAAAAATAACCTAGATGTTATGCAGATAGCTGTGGATCATAACACGAAATCTACGCATTTCGAGCCCCCCCAGATTCGAACCTGGCACTATCCGGCCGGCGTGCAACGCCTTGGCCACTATACCATACCGATGAGGTCAGCTTACTCGCTCCAGAGGCACAAAAGGCAGGACCGCCTCGCCGCCCGGTGCACCCCAACCCCTCCTCGGGGTTCGAACCACCGCCTACGGCATGCGAGACCCGGCGCATACCATACATCTACAAAGACGATACAAACTGATACCTCACCAACACGCAATGTGTGATCCACACATAAAGTCAGAGGAGGGGGGGCATGAGGAAGCCTTCATGTCCCCCCCTGCTGGTCCTCAGGACCGCCAGCCAGCCAACCATGGAGAGAGGGAGTGTGTGTGTGTGTGACGCCCAATTCTTTCAAATCATGCTCAAATTGCGAGGTTCAACAATGATGCAACTAAACTATGAGTTCTGGTGTTCTGTTGCCCTGCCGCCGGGCCTCAGGAACTGGGTTGAGATGACACGCAACAGGCAACAAGAGGGAGTGGGGCTTGTGCTCCTACCGCATCCCGCATCCTTGGTCCGTGCTCCCGTGCTTCCCTGCGCGGAGGCCCCATTGGGCGAGTCCGGTGTGCTGTTGGAGGACGCGGGGGTGAGAAACCCACGGGTGCCGCTGGAGCTCATGTGCTGGGAGGGGGTGGAAGGGGGTGGGGTGGCACTGATTCTATTGTCTCTGCTGAACCCATGACCATACGAAAGCATTGGCTTGATGAGGGCTAGCGGTCCCCAACCTTGGCTTTTGGCCACGTGCCGCAGCGGCTGCGCAGCCGGCTGCTGCCCTGAAGACGCCGGTTCGAATCCCCCGCCGAAGGGGAATACGAGGAGGAGACACGGCTCCCGTCGGCCGGCGGTACCAGTGACGGGGGGCACTACTGCAGGTGTGCTGTGCCCAGTGCCTTGTTTTTCTGTGCGCTCTGTTGCCTGCTCTGCGGTTTGGACTGGGCAATGTCAAAAGTAAAAACTACGAGGATGAGACACGCCACCCATCCATCAGCGGTACCGGCGGTGGAGGGGGATGTTGAAGGGGGCGGTGGTGGGGACCTCGCCAACGGGCCCCTGAACGGACGGACGAACCGGGGCTCGAACCCCCGACGATGACGAGCGCCACCCATGGCGCATACCACTAGACCGTCCATGCCTCTTATGCTATCTGTCGCAAAAATGGTTCAAACCTGACATGACTGATGCGGCCCCGCTACTGGAAGAGCTGACGGGCCGTTCTTGGTTGCTTTCTTGCTCTCTTTGGCATGCGCTGCACCTCCACACTGCTCAGGGGGGTGTACGGGAGGGGGCTGATAGCTGGGGTAATTGGCTCATCCCCCGCCCCAGCTTCCTCCGGCGACCATCTAAGCATCCTCTCCACCTCCGCACTGCCCAAGGATGTGTACAGGAGTGGGCTGAACACTGGTGTATCCGGTGCTTCCCAGGCTTGTGCCTCTCTCTACGGTGTGCCCCCCCCCCAATTGCCGGGGGGGAGTATTCGGATCAACCATCTGAATCGCTTCCCAAGCTGACTGGCGAGCCTGCCGCCCCGTTTGGTGGGCCTAGCGCACCCTCTGGGGACCCGAGTCGCTGCCCGGCTGAGCTACACTCGAGCGAGTGTTCACTTGCCGACTTTAATAGTGACTGGATTTCTGAATGAGACGAGTGTGTTGGGTGTGTCCATAGCACTGGCGTGTCCCTGGAGGTACAGCAGTCCGTAATATGTACTAGCAGGGGCCACGCACTGTCCACTCTTGCGGACCACTCCGACGTCCACCCCTGTAAAACCTTTTCAGGCACATTCACTGGTAACCCCGAACCCTGACAAGAAAATTGATGGGGAACATCCTGTGGTGTGTCTCTGGGGACCTGTGCCAGTACCGCACATTCGCCCTGAAGTGGAGGTATGTCGGGTTCAAACACCCTGTGAAAATTTCCCCTGCCGCCGTGCCCGAAGCTGGCGCCTCCCGCCACAGGTCCCCCTGGGGAACGTAAGGCCGCCGTGCATACCGAGAGGGAAGGGGGGTTTGCTGCTGCCACCAGTTGGCAAGCTCTCTTCCGTTTGGTCCGCTGGTCCGGCTCGAAAAAACCCAATCGGAAATATCGTTGCTGTCTGGGAACTGGCAGTACCGCCAAGCTTTGTCTGACCTGAAGGAACTGCGCTATTGCGTGCAACGTGATCTTGACCACACTGGCCGGTAGTGCCCCTTGCGAAAGGGAGCCCCACAGTTGGATCACAGAGTACCACCTTTGCAAGACTGCTGTCGTGGCGACCACCCGCTAAAAAGAGATATATTCGCACCGAATAATGTGTGTGTGTGTGTGTGTGTGTTTGAGGTAGGGGGAAGAACAATATCAAAGAGGGAGGCCCGCATGGGTCCAGGGCCCCCAGCGGTCGCCTGACCTGAGACAAAAACTACAGTCCTGACGGGCTGTGGAGCTGTCTCTGGTGCCTGCTCGGGTCGCGGTAGGGGGCCTCACCTGAGCCAGAACCTCTGGGATGTGGGGGTTATGTCACCTCGGTCCCTGCTCTTCCGTGCCTGGCAGCGCCCGGCGGCGTACAGTGCCTCCTCTTGGCAGGGCCATGAGGCAATGGATACTGGGCTCGCATACGCCCCCGTGTCACAGGCCCTCTTGGCAGGGGCCATGAGGCAACGGAAACTGGGCTCGCATACGCCCCCGTGTCACAGGCGCATGGTCATAACCACATTGTTCAGTGTTTTGCTTGCTGCACTGCAGCGTAGACCAGTTCTGTACCACACCAGGTGGTTGCTGGCTGTGCATTGGCACTGGTCCTCTGGACATTGAGGTCAGCTCGCACCCACCACCCACCCACAGTGCCGGTTAGTCTCTAACCCTTGCCCTGCAGGTCGTGCCCCTGTCATGCACTTGCTCTCTGGCTCGTGAGGACGTGTCATACTCAATCCTCAGGGGCGCAATGGCGCCTTGGTTGGCGCAAAGGCGTCTCAGCATTTCAGCATGTGCTCCGTCTGTGAGGCAACTCAACTTGGCAGGGGGGGGGGGGGTGCGTCCACCCTTCCTCGCTTGTGAGGCCGCACCCGGCCCGGCCCCGTGTCCAGTCCCCGCTGCCGTCTGCGTCTCTTCGCTGACGGTGTGCCCCCCGCCCCAGGGGGGTAGGCCTCCGCTCTTCGTGCCCCCCGCTGGCGGCCCCGCAGGGCCATCGTCGGCCGCGGATGCCCGGCATGTCCCCTGTGTCACCGAGGAGCCGGACTCTCCAGCTGGAACGGCGCGCTGTGACAGGACGGCGCTATTCACCCCGCCACCAAAGTGCGCAGTGGCGAGGCGCCCTGAGCAGGGGCCACGGCTGCCCCGCCTTTGGGTCTGCGCGGCACACCAACACAGACAATGGGCATCATGTGCAGCTGTGGGTCGGGGGGTGCGGCACTGCTGTGCCCAGTATTGTGGGCCTCGCCTCGTCCCCGGTGGGAGCACTGGGCCCGCGTAGAAGTCGCTGGTGTACGCCCCCGCCGAGCGCTTCGCTCCACCCTTGCCCGGGCACTTCACTTCCTGGGGCTGCTGCGCCGATGCCGACTTCATCGTCGTGCCTTGTGCTCGTCGGCGCTTGCTCTGCTGTCGTGCCACCCTTGCCTGCTGCTGTTGGGCCCATCTCTTTGCGCTGTACTGCTGCATACGGCGCAGGTGGTGCCAAACCGCCGCCGGGCGTGTGAATATAGGCCTGCCTTTTACCCCCGCCGTGGTGCCCGCCCCCAGCGGGACCAGAGAGCGGCACTTGTTGGTGAGACCCGCCGGGAGAATGGACTCCCTGCCCGCCGCCTTCCCCAGCAGACTGACTGCCAGCCGTAGGACTCTACCCTTCTCTTGCAGCGACATCTCTCCTCCCTTAAATCGTGTCTGGGGGGTAGGGGGGAGGGGTCTCCTTGTGTATGATTCGAAGTCCAGCGCCAGTTCCAGGAAAGACACTTGCCGGTGTGTCTCGGGCAGGCTGTCGTCACGTGGCAGCCACTGCAGCTTTGAGAGCCACCGCAGTATGGCCGGTTGGAAGTCCGGCCCCCATTTCCAGTCTCTGGGCAGTTGCCCCATTGCTGGCAAGTGTGTTTTAGTTGGTCGCGGGAAAGGGGGCTGAAGCTGGTGCCAGTGGTACTGTTCCTGGGGCGCTTTGCGCTGCTCCACGGGAAATAGGAGGCATTCCTCCTCATCTCGCTGCTTCCTGGCCCGCATCACCGCCAAGAACATGCAGTGCAGCTGGTGCACAAATTGTTCGAGCGGGTTCTGGTCGTCGTGTGCCCATTGGTGGCCTACCAGGGCCACCTCCTCCCGCTGTCGTGACGCCTCCAAGGGGTCTTCTTCCGGCCCCGGCACCCAGTGTCTCGAGACCCTATTCAGCTCCTTACGGCGCTTCTTCCAGCCCGGCCCCCGCGCCAGGCCACTTCGTCTCACCACCTCTTCGGACAGCAGTCCACATAGGCGCAGGCAAGGCGGCCAGTCGGACAGCGCCCCCAGCTTGAGGGCCCGTGCCAGCAGCATGAGCTCCGGCAAGAAGGGTTCCCGTGCCGACTTCTAGGCTGCACACCACCAAAACAGGTGGTCTTCGTCCTCTCGCGTCCCTTTACTGCAGTAGGGGCACTTGCCGTCCGGGCGCAGACCTCTCCGATGCGCTCTGTCCGCGGTCCACAGCGCCCCCGCCATCACGCCTCGCAGCATCGACCTGTCCAGCTCCGTGGCGCAGCGCGCCAATTCGCTCAGGGTGAGCTCCCTGTCGATCCGTGCTCCCATGCCGCCGAAGAGTCTCGGTCTCCGTTTCTCTAGTACCTCCTGATGATGCTCCCTCGGGGACTCTCGGAATAGGTGCTCCACATACTCCTTGGATGCGTGCACCAGGTGCACCGAGATCCCGGTTCGCGGCATGGTCCAACTCCACCACCCCCGCACGTTGCGCCAGCCGAGGCGCCGGAATTCTCGCAGTGCCCGACCGAGTGGGCCCGTGCCTTTGGGCTTCGCCGTTTGCTCCCAGATTGCTTGTGTGACAGTTTGGGGAGTACCCGGGACGCGTGCGATGTGCGCAAGCCAGCACATCCGCTTGTACGGGACCACCATGGATGGTGCCACTCTGTGCCCCGGCAGCAGCAGGGCAAACACCACCTCCTTTGCCCTGCACGGGGGGATCAATGGTCGGTTCCGATAGACTGAATGTCCCCGCCATAGACAATTCCAGCCATTAGTCCAACAGTACTGTGTAGCTCAATCAATGCACGTGTCCCCTTCTTGGTTGGGGTGCTCCACTATGTAAGGTACAGTGAGGCGTTTCTTGCGGTTAGCTCTGTGGGTCACTTGTGTGCTTGTCCTGTCTGCCGACTCCTGAACAACCAGGATCAATAAAAAAAAAGCAGTCGTCCTTAAGGTGTGGACTGCATTCACTTGTTTACGTGCGAACTGACTGGGCTGCAAAGCATGGCACTCACTCGGCCTTTCCCCGTCAGTTGCTGTTTAGTTTCAAGAAGTGCAGGGGGTAACATACAGATTCAGCAGGGGGGGGGGGTACATACAGAAGATAAAGTATAAGAACAAGTGTGACGTGTGGGCCGTGTGCAATCTGTATTGTAAGAAGGGTGTGGCGTCATGTGTTAAGGTCCTCGTCCACAAAGGCCTGCACCACATGCTGGTAAGCTGAGACCAGACGGGGCAGCCCCATGCACCACAGCCGCATTGTACCCTTGGGAACACCAGAAATGCGTTGTGTTGTGATGCCGGTTTTCAGCGACCTATTGGTGTCCACGTCCGTGATGACAACCGTTCGTTCCATGGAGTGTACTCCGGCGTGTCTTTTCGACTCTAGCTGGCGCCTCACAGGGTGCGGGACGTGCCGTTCGAGCCTGTGAGCCAATGCGGCAAGGAGACTGAATTGCTTTTGATCTGGTATAGATGGGACAAGCGTCCATGTTCGGTAACTGCTGGATGCTGCTGCTAGATGCTCCGTGACGGTCACTTGTGTGACAGTTTGGGCAGTGCCCGGGACGCGTGCGATGTGCGCAAGCCAGCACATCCGCTTGTACGGGACCACCATGGATGGTGCCACTCTGTGCCCCGGCAGCAGCAGGGCAAACACCACCTCCTTTGCCCTGCACGGTCTGCTGGGCCCCCAGATCGCTGTCATGATCGCCGACTCCAAGCTGCTCACGTCCCTTGGGGCCACATCCGCCAGCTCGACTCCAAACAGCGTTGCTGCCACGATCATTACCGCCGCCACCGTGGCCTTTCTATCAAAGCCTCCGGGGATCGTGTGTTTGAGGTAGTACCATTTTTACCAGGTCTTCCCGGTTGGACCTGTATGGCCACACTGGCGTCCTCGGGTCGGGTCGCTCCCCATTATAGCAGGCCTTCGGTGCAAGCCAGGGGTGCAGCCCTGTATTGCCCCTCGACCAGTGCGATATGCACTTAGACCAGAACCTGGCTCGCTGCCCCAGGACCACCCTAGAAGTGGGGTGGTAGCTCCGTGGCTTCCGCCGGGCCAGCTCCACGGTAATAGTTCAACGAGCCCGTCATCGCCATGTCGCCCCGTGTGTTGTGTGTGTATTGGAGTTTTCACAGCTGGTGGTGCTCGTGGCAGCGAGGCGGCCTCCGCGGCCTACTCAATTTGGCGATTTCCCCAGAAAGGATGCCCTTGACGCACGGCTGCCACCGCCCACCTCCAGACATGCCCTAACCGGGGATTGATCCCACAACCTTGCGGTTGTGAGGCCTACGCTTAGCCCGGTTGAGTTGGCCGGGGATCCTTGTGTGTGTGTGTTTGAGTGTAGTGCACAGTGCCAACTGTGCAATCTGCCATGTGTGCAGCGCATAGGGCAGGGTGCACGGTGATTGTGCAAGGTCCTTCCCCCACTAGCTTGGACCCAATACTCAGTCTTGGTATAAGAGTGGTGAAAGACAAATACCCTGTTTGTGCATTTTTCACCCCATTTGGGCATTGGGTGCTTGGGGAGGGGGTCCCCAAGGGACTAGTGCAACCGATCCCCCAGTTCATCCCCGCTATGGCGCTCCCACTAGCACCCGCTTGACTGCCTTGCTTCCCAGCCCTGGGAGGGGTGGGGTTTCGGCATCCCCTAGGGCTCCACTGTTGGGGCACCATTGCGTTGCATGGCCAGTGGGGGGAAGGTGTGGTCTTCCCTTGCCACTGCTGCTGGGGAGGGGGGTGCCATGATGCCTGCCATTAGGGCACTACCCTGCTGACCCTACCGTCAAGGGAAAGTTATCAACAGTCAGCTTGCAATGTCCGCATTAGGCTCCGGCTGCGCCTGCCCCACAACTTTCATCGCCCACTGTCCGGTCCAATCGCTGCCAGTGCATTCAGGACCATCGATGTGTTCTGCCTGGCCTTGGCCTGTTCCCTCCCTGGATGTTCGGGTTGCGACCTTCAGGACTCTACGGGGAGGGGGGGGGGCACAAAGCCTCACCCGGTCGCCAACCCACGGCCCGCGCCACCTTCCCTGTGGGACCCGACCTGGCAGCCGTACCCGGGTGTCCGGTCACAAGGCCTGCCGGACGGTTGACAGCCCCCAGACTCCCATGGTGGCGTGGGCGGGAGACACCGCCGTGCATGTGTGTGTCCTGGGAAGGGACAAGGGGGGAAGAACAAAATTATAGAGAGAGGAGTCCTAGGAAGGGAGAACCATCCGCTTGCATGGCACCGCCGCGTCCTGTCCCCCTGGTTCGCACCTGTGCATGCTGGTCGCCGCATGGGGGGGGGGGGGGTTGTGACAAGTCTGCCTACTCCACTGTTGGCCGATGTTGGCGTGCGTGGCGCGGGAAAGTGTGTGTCTGGTGTGCCAGGCCCCGGCAGGGAGGCTGGAGAGCCTGACGCTGAGCCCGCCGAGGGAGAAGTGGGCCTGGGCTCGCAACCCCCATGTCATACGGGCAAGCTACCCAACCGCCCCACGACTGCCGGGCATGACAAGGCGGTGCTTAAGCAGGCCTGGGCTGGGTGTGGGAGGTCAGGGGGCAGAACGATTTTTCATGTTTAACGTATTCGGGTTCCCCATGAAATTCTGAGGATGTTGAGAATTAAGACATTGAGTAAAAACGAAAATTTGCCCCCCACCATATTGTAAAAAAAAAAATAGGACCGGACCTTTCAAAGACTTTTGGCCATTTTGAGGGGGGGGGGGATGTTGGTGTCAAGGGCTGCAGTTGGGCACCCCCCATGGTTCCATTGTTCTTTTGGCAGATAAAAGATTTCACCGGGGCTGAGCACACTTTACTTGCTTTGGACAGTTTTCGGACAACATTCGGAAATATCCTCACTAGCAAAAGAAGCTTTGGCCCAACTGGTGGCAGCTCTGGTTGTGGCTCTTGTGCAGCCTGCAGCTCTGCTTAGACGCTAGGTGATGGTGAAGGATTGTGCGCTCACACTTGTATCCCATGAGAGAGAGAGCGTGTGGGTGTAATGCACGGCCATCATCCACATCACCACTAAATAGCCACTACTGTCCGCATTCTGAAGGGGCAACAACCCTTCCTGCCACCCTGTCACCGCCAGTGTAGGTGACAGGCAGAAGCCATGACAGAGACATTGAGCTACTGCGGCAGAAACAACAGAAATAGCTGCGCAAAACCCAAATTGCATTACAACCACTACCCATAGCGCCAGAAGCAACTGAAACACAATCTCAGGCTGTGCAGTAGCCAAATACCCCCCCTTCTTCCCCACAACGTGCGCAACAACCTGCAAGATTCACCACTTGACCATTAGTCCTCCCTAAACAGTGTTGTAAGGCAAAAAAAGCGCCTTTGACAAGGGGGTGGTCGTTGGACACAGCCATGGACTTATGCGTCCTAGAAAAACTTTCTTCGCAACCCGCCAGAATCGTGTGTCCAAATGCCCATCGCGGTGACAACCCCCTTGACAAAGCAATATGAATCAACAACAGTTTCAGCGAACTGGCCTGAAATGTGCATGGAACCGTGCAAAGAACACATGAGGTGTGCCATACCGTGTGTACAGGGCGTCAGCAGGGCAGTCAAATGCCGGAATGGGCAGGCCCAAACGGCCTGCACCCTGAGCCATGCCCCTTTGCGTATGCCGTGCCCCATGGACATGTGCATTGAACGGTGGATTGCTTGGCCAAATCCGCAACAAGCGACGAGTGCATAAGGCAGGGAGCACCATCAATTCCACCCGCGGGCAACTCAAGCACAGCGGTTTTGGCGATGACCGTCATGGCCTTCTAATCAGTTGTTGCATCTGTCTGGGCCGGTTCACAAGTGCCGTACCCCCCCCCCCCCCTTGTATCTGGATGCCCCTGGTCAACGGCACGGGCAACAGCCCCGTCTCCGGGATAGCCGACCCCCGGAGTAGTCAAACAGGACAAATTATCCAGGGGCTCCGTTGACACAACCAAAACGTGTTCGGGCCCACAGAGGGTCGGGATGTGCAGTGGCGAGAGGCCCATAGGCGCCGCCAAAGGCAGACAAACCAACACCAGGGCCTTGTGCCAAACCCCCCCCTTGTAACAGCTACGCAAAAGTCCAAATCAATATGGTCCCTACGCCTACTGTAGCTTGGACAAGGCCGTAGATGCCCAGGTTCAAAAAGAGAAGATTGCATGGTGAGCTGGTGCCAGAAAGGGGAATAGGATGCACAAATATCCCCAAAATCAGAGCCATGTGGGTTCAAGTGGGCAAACACTCACAACAAATGGTCCCTTGACCCTTTGTAGCTTGCAATTTCGTCACCAAGCCCATGTCTTGTGTGGCCGCACTACATTTGGACTGAATCAAATTAGGCCCCAAATTGACACGGTCCCTACGCCTGCTGTGGCTTGGACAAGCTACTACAAAAAGAGGGGGGGGGGGGGGTACATCAAACTGTTGTCCTGCAGCCGCCACACCTCACCATGAAATCAGAAATATAGAGAAAAACTAGTGGGAATTGTGTGAGGCAGTGGTTGCGCGAGGGGCGGGGGCATGACAGCGACTCTCAGGAGGACACCGGAACTTTGACAGTGGCTCGACTTCGGACCCATTTTCTACTGCCGACCGGGAGCGTGCTGCTCAGCTACAGTTGTTGTCCGTTGAGGGGCAGCCCCTTGTGGCCGCCCATGGCTCAAGTTGACTAGGGGCTAATTGAAGGAAAGGTTATGGTGTGGCTGAAGGTAATGGTGATTTGGCCGGAATTGATGAGGGCCTGGCTGAAGGGAACGAGGGTTGCGGCTTGAGTCGATTGGGGCCTGGATGATCGTAAAGAGGGTCTGCTGATAATCATCAGCAATCTTAAGAATAGACCATTATAATGGAAAACACGAACAGAAAATAATACCAGACAAAGATAATATACGGTAATAGAAAAAAGACCAGAGACAATAATCATTCGACATCAGTCTGTTGTCACAATGAATATATGTCTTGTCTCAAGGGGCGCCACATGGCCCACTGGTCCCCTCAGGGGTGCATTAGAAGGGAAGGCACCTCAGAGGTCAGATAGGCGGTTGGAGGAGGTTGCCAAAGCGGTTTGGGGCGGTTAATGTCGGTTACAAATGGCATTGAAGCTGGTGCTTGCCGTCAGGGAGACAGTGGCTGGGCTGGGCGCCCTGGGGGGGGGTGTGGTACCCCCCCCCCTTCCAATGCAATCCCCACCCGAGCGCCACTGAGGCAAGGAGTGGGCGCTGCCATCATAATGAGTCATGCAGGGCCTGCTCAATACCAGGGATCGACTGGAGGGTGGTACCCGTTGGCCAAGGGGCATCAGCCGCGGGGACACGTTGGCAATCACAATGCGAATATCGATGCACCAACGCCTCCGAATCATCCATCGTCAAGAGGATTGGGGAAAGGTGAGGCCCAAAGGAAACAGCACGGCAACGGTCGGGGACCATGACCATGGCCACGAGGCACAGCCCCACAGTGCACATACGTGCCATATTTGTCAACGCGTTGGTCAACGGTCACATGTTTAGCAACACACTTTCGGGCACCAGGCTGCTTGATCATCAGCTGTCGTTTTCTGGTTGACAGGGGTCTTGACACTATGTACGGCGATTGTCTGTGCTGATGAGGTCGCAGCCTTCCCTGCGAAGAATGGGCCCATTGAAGGTGCCACACAGACAACAAACACGGGAGCGCCTCTTTTGGCCGTGCTGCCACAAACGGCACAATTCTCCACAGAAGTCGTCTTTTAACAAAAGGGTAATACCCTGCCCCCCCCTTGTATAAGCTACGCCAAAGTCCCAAATCAATACGGTCCCTACGCCTACTGTAGCTTGGACACGGGCGTAGCTTGCGCGCGACGCATACAACTACCAACACCGGGCACCCACGTTCAAAAAGAGAGGATTGCATGGTGAGCTGGTGCAAGAAAGGGGCATATAATGCACAAACATCCCCAAATCAGAGCTATGTGGGTGAAGTGGGCAAACACTCACAACAAATGTGTCGATGGCTCTACGTGATTCGCAAATCCGTCACCAAAACCATGTCTTATGTGGCTGCACTACGCTTGGTACCAAATTAAAATTAGGTCCCAAATTAACACGGTCCCTACGCCTACTGTAGCTTGGACAAGAGCGTAGCTTATCCATGAGCGGTGGAAAGTCCAGCGACAGGTCCCCACCGACAGACCCACGCTCTCCAAACGGGCATAGTCATCAATACGGCGGCGAAGCCGCCGCCACAGATCGTTCACAGATACGGCGCCGGAGGCGCCGCCACAGATAGTGCTGCTCTCCCTCCCATCGGTCAGGTTCACATTCAGCCTCTGCGCCTCTTGGGGTTAGCGCTGACATCCGTGCTGAAGCCTGACGACGAGCCCCCCCCTTCCGACCCCTCACTCGAAGTGGACGCACTCTCCATGTCCTCCGCCTCCGACACTGTCGTAGACGAGGACTCTGATCACTCTGAGCTGGATACCTCCGACCACATCTCTTCCAGCCCCAAGTCCTCCCATATCGGCTCCACCCGTGGTCTCTTGGCCATGGGCGTGTCATTGTCCGGATGGGACAGGCGCCCTGCTTCTACCAGGGCATCCGCCTCGTCATTACCCTGTACCCGGAGGTGTGACGGGATCCAGTGGATCTGCAGCTCGTCCCCCGCCCGGTCCCGCTCCCAGAGAATGGTCTCCCACAAGTCCCTGTGCCCCACCTCCCCTGATGACGTGCGCCACCCATGCCGACGCCACTTTGGGGACCACTCCATAATTCCTTTAAAAACGTACTCCGAATCCATAACCACCGCCAGTCTCTCGCCAGGGCGCCTGGCCAGTATTGCGTGTAGTACCCCCCGCAGCTCCCCCCTGCTAACCGACTGTCGCTCGCTAATCGGCACATGGGCCGAATGGTTCCGAGGGGACCCCCTGTGAAACCATACCCCAAAGCCCGCCTGAGCCCAACCGCGTACCGTCTTTGCCGACCCATCGGTATATGCCACTGTCCACCCCCCCCTGCTCCGAGGCTGCCAGTTGCTGGACTTTTTCATTTTTATATTTTCCCCACTTCGCCTCTTTCAGCGCCAATTCATCCAAGGCTCGTGGCGGGCGTGCCGTCGTGGGCTTATGCGCCGGGCCCTTAAAAATACCCGGCATTGCCGGATCACTGAACCATCCAAGAACGTAGCTTATACAAGGGGGGGGGGGGGTACAATAGCACACAATTTTTTGCGACAGAGGACGATGCATGTCCAGGGTCAATACCCCGCAGTGGCTGAAGGCAACGAGGGTTTGGCCGGAGTTGACGATGGCCCGACTGAAGGCAACGAGGGTTGATCAGGGCCTGGGTGACGGTGAAGAGGGTCTGGCTGAACTTCATTCGCAGCCTTAATTATAGACAATAATAGACAGTCGTGCAACAGCCAAAAGGCCAGAGACAATAATTGTGGCCTGTTTTCTGTGAGTCCTGGGACAACCAGGGGTAGGCGGGCTTTCAATCTACAGGGGGAGGGGGGGTCAATACAGAACCTTGGCTGGCCCCCCCACCATCTCCCAAAAATGGCTCAACTGACAGGAAACCCCAAAACCAACCCCGGTACTTGTGTGCTCTCGATGGAAGGGAGGCGTGGGGTTGGCGAGGGAGGCAGCTGAAGGGGGAGGGGGGGGTCGCAGGGGGCCGGGGGTTCAGGAGGTTTGATGGGGAGGGGTGATGTTCTTCAGCTTAGGGTAGGGTGAAGTCTATTCCTAATGCCAACCCTAGCCCTAAGGGTGACAAGGGTACCAGGGGTCGGTGGCAGGCTTTCATGCACATCCCCTGGGGAGAACCATGCATTGTACCAGTCGAGCAACATGCGATGGACATGCGTGCGTGCAGCACGGACATGGACATGTTTGTGGTAGGCCGGTGTCCACACAAATTTGTTCCGGCGCCTTCGGTGTCAATGCGAATAACGGTGCCTGCCAATGGAGCCCTTTTCCCGGACCCTCCTCCCCTCAGTTTCCGGGGGCTCTATTGACACCCCCCCCCGAAAAGTGAAACTCCAACTTCCCCAGGAGTGACTGAGTTGGCAGAACCACAAAGCTGCGGTACGAGGCGGAAAGAGCGTGCGATCACGTACACTGCACATGACAGAGTCCCAGCGAGGACCAGGATCCCTCGGTGTGACCTGCGCAGAGGCAATGACTTGGATCGGGAGTAAAGCGCGTTGGCGGGGGCCATGAATATGGAGGCGGCATCAAGCCAACCATCCCACCGCAGGTCTGGCTGGCCTACCACCGGCGTGATGGTGGACATGCACGGGAGAAGACCACTGCATACGTCCGTGGAGGCACGTTGGGGGTTGTTGCATGGGACAGGGACTGGGGCGGACACGTGACGCATCCGACATCAGTCTGCCGTCAGTGAAGAGAGTCTCCGGGGTGCGCCAGGGATGCATTGAAAGGGGAGGGAGCTCAGAGGCAGCCCCAGAAGCGGTTAGACAGGCGGTTGGAGGAGGTTGCCGAAGCGGTTGGGGGGCGGTTCCTGTCGGTTACAAATGCCATTGGTGCTTGGCGTCAGGGGGACAGCGGCTGGGCATGGGCAGGGCGCCCTGGAGGAGGGGGTACCTCCCACCCCCTTCCAATGCATCCCTGGGGTGCGCCTGCGCTTCAGGCCCTTGACCTCTTCAAAGCCCTGCCACGCCCGTTCACCTGGCGGCTCCATCAGAGCCGGTCGCGGGACTAGCGGCGGAAGGCGGGTGAGGCACGTCGGCGGGGGGGCCGGGCTCCTGCCAGCACGGCTTTGGGGTTTCGAGGTCCACCTCCGCAACGCCCGGAGCCGATCCCGCGTGGGACATGCAGTGCCCCACGGCCGCGAGCCGCAGGACGGCGGCCACGTTCTCCCTCACCCCATCCGACCACCCGGGGGCCGCCGCCGCGCCGGCGCCCTCGCCCCGCGGCCCCGCCCCCGGCGCCGCGAGCCCCTGCGCGAACCGCCGGGCGGCGAGGCCGTAGGCGTTGCCGGGCCGCAGGCAGTCGTCCACCAGCGCGACGCAGTCCCTCTGGAAGTCGGTGATGTGGACAGGGGCGGGCCCGACCCCCAATTCGCGCACGCGCTTCCCCCAGAACCGCTGGTCCAGCAGCAGCGTCCCCGTGACGAGGCAGGGCACGCCGGCGCGCAGGGCCTCGGCGGTGCTGCCCAGGCCCCCGTGCACGACGACACAGTCCATCGCCGGGAACAGCTCCGCGTACGGCGCCCCCGGCGCCTCGAACACCCGCCCCTCGGCCGCGAGGGCCCGGACCTGCTGCTCCAGGGCCTCCGGCGCCGCGGCGTTGCGCGCGCGCCCCCCCACCAGCGCGACCACGCGGGGCCGGGCCGCGCACCGCGTCGCAATGCGCGTCGCGATGTCGAGCACCAGTGCCCGGGGGACGGGCATCGAGCTGAAGCCGATCGAGAGCAGCGGGGCCCCGGCGGCTTTGGCCGCGGCGATGAAACTCGCGAGATCGTCCGCGAGTTTGGGGACGGGGCCGTTGCGGAGGAGCAGGAACTCGGTCAGAAGGAAGTTGTGGGGCCAATCGCTGGGGGCCCCACCGAAGCAGGCCTCGTTGATGGGCACGACCAGGGGCGTGTTCTGGTGGAGGAACGTCTGGAAGATGGGCCGGTACTCGCGGTGCGGGAGGCCGTGCTTCGATCGCATCGTGGAGACGTTGGTGCTGAAGGGCAGGTTCTCCATGATCGTCTGCAGCACCTGCAGGGGGAATGCCACGTGCGCGCCCCGTGCAGGCACACGGCAGTCCTCCGGATGCGATGTACCCCCCCCCCCTTGCGCAAGCACGCTGAAAGTCAGCAAAACGACGGTAACACGGGCTCATGTGCTTAGACAAGGCAGTGCTTGTAGGCGACGTACGGTACCAAAAGAACGTATGTCACTGGAAACCTGACCATACCTCACCTTAAGCACAATTGTCGCAACAGGGCACTACAACACAATGTGCAGGCAAATTTCAGCGAGTTCTGGAGGTCCTCACTGCCCATCAGGGCCATCAAAAGCTGTGGAATAGAAGCCCTTTCCCACCTTGCGCCTCATCTTGAACAATTGCACATGTTTGCCCTTTGGGGCAGCCTTTGGGGCAGGCTTGGCTTCAGGTTTTGGAATGGGTTCAGGCTTCCTATTACTTGGGACAAAACTGTCATCAACAATGTCTTTGGTGAAGTAAAGCTTGCCCTCAAACACATGGCCAAGGCCCCAAATCCCACGGCCCGCTTTGGCCCACACAATCTGCACTTCATCATTGTTGCGGAGACATGTTCACCGGTGGACGGGATGTACGTAACAGCCATGCCAGGTGTAGCAACATGAGCCATGGCTGAAAATCACATCAACAGGGACATCATTGGGTTGCAATTGCAAGCAGAATGTTGGTATGAGCAGGAGGAACTACCACAAGCATGATCAAGCCCACCTTTCCCTCTACAAGCGAAGCACAATCGCATAATATTACATTTCTGACCATAAAAACCGTGGTCAGAAAATTCCATCAAAACGACGGTAACACAGGCTCATGTGCTTAGACAAGGCAGTGCTTGCGCAAGGGGGGGGGGGGGTATCCGAGGGGCCCGGGATGCATTGATTTTTTTGGGGGGGATGCGTTGCGAATACATTTGGGAGACACTGTGCTGCAGGCGTGTGGTGCCGTGCAGTTTGGCACTTGAGGGTGCGTTGAGGTCCGGGATACATTGTGGGGGCGTTTTCGCACAGCGTTCTTACGGTGTTTATCCCGGGAATACCCCCGCACACCATCCCCCTACAGAAGCGTGCATGATCCATTCAAAACAGCATCGGGGGTGCAGAATTCAGGACCCTGGGACCCGTGGCTACCGGGGGTGGAAAACAGCCGACTTTTCGCACAGCGCGGGCACAGCGCACAGTGCGCCCCCTGTGGATACACTGTGCATGTGTTTGCGATCCATTGATGAGACGTGCAAAAAAAATTGGGAGACGGTGGACACAACCAAAAAAGAAGGGGGACACATCTTATCCGGAAGACCGGCACACAGCATACCCACATCACGCCCAGCGTATGCACAGGGCCTGCACTGGCCATGAGGACGTGCACCGGGATTCATTGGGCATGCGCAGAGCATGCGCACGCTGTGCACGGGGCTTGCACAGGGCACGCGCTGTCCTGTGCATGCCGTGTGCGTGCCCTGCGTGTGCCAAGTGGAGACATTGGACCACATCAACACATGATCGTTACCCGCATTCGAATGGAGCCGGAGGTCACAATGTACCCCGTAGCCTCATCCGACGTCTGAATGCCAAAGCGCTCTTTCAAAGCATTTGTGCATGGGTCCAGAACGGAAAGAAAGACCCAGACGGGCAATCTAATAGGACCCATCAGAAGCATCACAGACCCTCGGGGACTGACAGACCCATGTTTGGCACCCACGGATCCGAGCGGAACAAAAGCCAGAAGAGGGGCATGAAAGAAAATGGCTCAACGCAATCCCGGTGAGCTTTCTGGATGAACTCCTCAAAATGATCAGAGAAATGATCCAAAGAGGCCGGAGGTATCAACGTATCATTGGCCTTTCTAAAACACGTTATGTCAGCATCGGTTGGGGGTTGGCTGGGCAGAGCGTTAAGGGCAGAGTTGGGAGGAAGGCTGGAAGAGGATGAAGCAACATTGTCCACCGGTGGGATGAATGCAGAGGAGGCAAACCAGCAGGGCTGCTGCCCTGTGCATGCGGCGTGCGTGCCCTGGGTATGCTCGGTCCATTCCCTCAGCTCGCCTGTGCATGCCCTGCACCCGCCCGGTGCATCCTGCATGCATGTGCTGGGCATTCTTTCTGCACGCGGTACACATGCCCTGTGCATGCCCTGCACCCGCCCGGTGCATGCTGCATGCATGTGCTGGGCATTCTTTCTGCACGCCCTGCTCAATAGTGGCAGGAGTACACTGAACAGCCCCGCTGGATTTCTGACATCTTTGGCCCCCCGAAAACACGGGTTTTCATATGAGGAAATGGAAAAGCCAATCAAGATAAAATGCGGCGCAGTGCAGTCCCAATGTAATATGCCTCGCTTATCTGAGACAAGCGTATCTGGACAAGGGGGACCAACACGTAGTGCACGAGAAACTCAGCGCAATGTGACCCCCGTCCCCCACTATCACCGCCAGGGTGGTCCTTAACGAAGCAAAAAAAAAAAAAGAAGAGGTCTTCCTGTACCCAGGTTTCCCAAAAATGCCCACGGGCACACCATGTGTTGGCGGCTGATGGTCCCTTGGGGCGGTCCTTAAGGGCGATCCTTACCAAAATTAAAAAAAAAAAAATGTCGGTCCCAAAGGACCGCCCTGATCACCGCAGGCCCATTTGCTCCGAGGCGCACCTCCTTAAACGCATGCCCCGAGACGAGATCGCCAAAGGCCTGGCTCCAATGGGACCCGATGGGGACGACCGCCGAGTAGTGCTGGGAGGGAATGCACGTGGGCTGCAGGATGAAGCCGACGACGGGGATGCCGTACTTCTCCGAGGCGATCGCCGCGATGGTCGCCATCGTGAACCCGAACACGATCAGGGACGGCTGCAGGACCTCCGCCCAGTGGACGCAGACGTGGATCGAGGGGAAGAACTCGGCCTCGCCCCGGGCCATCATCGTGGCCTGCATCAGGTCCATTTTGCACTGCATCGCCCACCGCGCCACCGCCGTGTCCGTCCGCTCCATCGTGTCCCCGCCGCTGGGCCGGAACCGCACGCACCCTCGGGACAGGCCCTGCCCGGCGTCGTGGATGAAGGCCTTGTACCGCAGCTCTGTGCAGATCGTGACCTGACGAGGAAATCGGGGACGGGGGGCGGGCGGGACGCCCCCGCCGGTCGGACAATCTCCGACCGCGGCCACACTTTCTAATGGGCCCGTGCTTTGTAACCCCCTGGGGCAAGGCGGGGAAGGGGGGGGGGGGGGGGGCAGAGTTTTGCTTTAGAGGGGGGGGGGTTTTCAAGGCGGGCCGCACGCAGGTCACAAAGCGCTCCACGTCTGCACGTCGCGGTGGTGCACGTGCAGCGATGTCCGGCAGGTCGATCGGATTTCACATGTGTTCATGGACCCACTCCATCCCTTCCATGTAGACCGTCTGTGTGGGGTCCAAGGCGGGGAGGGGAGCAATGGTCGGTTCTGATAGACTGAATGTCCCCGCCATAGACAATTGCAGCCATTAGTCCAGCAGCACTGGAAGGTTCATTCATTGCACGTGTCCCCTTCTTGGTTTGGGGGGCTGTGAGGGGGCGGGGGACTCCCACCAGGAGACCCTGAGTTTCGTGTGAGGCCTTTTTCTTCACATGAACGGCTGACCATCGCACTGACTGAAACTCCCTTTGTCCCCGTCAACCAATGCCATACTCCATTGCAGAATGGGGGTCCCAAGCCTTTTTCGAAAATCTTGGGGGGAACTAAGCCCTGAACCCACACCCATCTCCCATGTCCACCCGCAATCCTTATTGCCATCCCTGACCGTCACTGTTACCAGACGGCCCCATCACTTAAGGGGGTGGGGGGCAGGGAGGGCACCCGGTCCCTGCAGCCCTGTACACTGCACACATGGGGGGGGGGGGGGGTGCATGTAGGCTGAACGGCCCCTTCATCCAGGGATGCATTGGACGGGACCTGAGAGGCGGCCCCAGAGGCGGTTAGGCAGGCGGTTGGAGGAGGTTGCCAAAGCGGTTGGGGGCGGGTACAAGTGCCGTTGACATTGGCACTTGCCGTCAGGGCGACAGTGGCTGGGAATAGGCTGGGGGCCCTGGAGGGGGGCCTCAATATGGTCAGGTTGCAGTGTCCGCATTAGGCTCTGGCCGCGCCTGCCCCGCGACTGTCATCGCCTTCTGTCCATCATGCCAACGTGTGGGGCGTCCGTTGAGTGTCCGGCAAACTGATGTTCATCCCTCGACCCTACCTCTGCTGGCCGCATTGGCGGTCTGGGCTCTACTGGGTTAGGCGTACATGCAGGTCAGGGGTCACTCCTTCCCCGTGCTGCTGTAGTAGCTGGCCCCATGTGGCCACACTTGGTCGGGCGTCGTGGGGGCCTTAGGTTGAAAAACCCAGTGGGTACAGGTCCTGGAGGGGGGGGGGGGTACCTTACCCCGTTCCCAGCATCTCTGGCCAACCGACTCAGGGTGTGGATGGCCATGCCCCCTGGGAGGCTACAAGCAGAAGAGACACGGGGCGGGGGGCGGGAAGATACCATACACCCTTCAAGTTCCGCAAGCCCCCGCGCCAAAGCCACAAAAGGTGCCACATCCCCCTGTGTGCCCCGGGTGAACATCAGCACGTGCTGGGGGCACTCCAGGTAAGACGAGGGCGTGGGCCTGGGCCAGGCAGCGGGGGCGGCACTCGCCACGACGCGCACGCAGATCTCCACCGGCCGCAGGTTCGCCGGGTTGACGACGATGTTCCGTGAGGAGTCCTCCAAGAGCAACCGCACGAGAGGGCGGCGCAGCAGGTCCTGAGCCAATCCAAAGCGGGAACGGAAGAGGCCTCAGCCTAAACAACAGCGTGCAACGGCTCAAGTCCTCACTGGCAATAGGGCCATAAGGGGGGGGGGGGGGCGACTGTGGGTACCCGGCGTACCCGGGACCCCCGCTATGGGTTAGGGGGTCCATATACAAGAAAAATTTTGTTCAGGACCCAGGTCCAAACCCCCACCCAGTGGCGGCAATATGCAAAGAGGTTTTCAACCCCCCCCCCCCGCAAAAAAAGGGGTTTTCGACTCCTTCCACCCGGCGAATGCACAAACATGCCAAACCACAACGTCCCACGAGGGCTGGATTGCTGGAGCAAAAGGGCCGCATGCAGGTCAATAAAGCGCTCCACACATGCACGTCCTGGTGTGCGTATGCAGCAACGTTCAGCAGGTCCACCACTTGGTGAAAGCTCCATCCAACGGATTGCACCACAGCACTGTACCACAGTATCACAGTGTGAATCAGCTTCGGCGCCTTTGGCGCCTTGAAAAAATTTTCTTTGGAGCCTTTGGCGCCCAGTATTTTTTTTTTGTTCTCAGACTTACGATTTTCTTTGGAGCCTTCGGCGCCCAGTATTTTTTTTTTTGTTCTCAGACTTACGATTTTCTTTGGAGCCTTCGGCGCCCAGTATTTTTTTTTGTTCTCAGACTTACGATTTTCTTTGGAGCCTTCGGCGCGTAGTATTTTTTACTCTTTTTGGGCCAAGTGACCGTTCCCCTCCCCCAGGGGGGGGGGGGATTACAAGGGGGGTATAAGGTACACTTTGACTGACTCCACTTTTCAGCTTTGCTTTGGCCGTGTCTTGTCGGCCAAAACCTTTCGCCTACATTCACACTGCAAAGGGGGCCGCATGCAGGTCAACAAAGCGCTCCACACATGCACGTCCTGGTATGCATATGCAGCAATGTTCGGCAGTTCCACTGGATGTACACTGAGTCCCTCTCGAGCTTCGATGTATGTACAGTCTGTCAAACCACACAGTGTTGTTACCCTCACTAAGCTAAGTGAAGGTGGAAACAGGCCCCGCACGCAGGTCAAAGAGCGCTCCACACATGCACGTCCTGGTATGCATATGCAGCAATGTTTGATGTTGTACTTTGGCCCCACATCCCAGGCGTGCACTCAAAACTGAATAACATTGAATTTGGGGTCGGCGAGCCACGGCCATTGGCGGCTCCGGAGGTGAGGGACGAGAGCGGGGGCAGGGGCCATGGCATTAGAAACCGGGGGACCTGGATCGACATCGAGGTCTGGCCGACCGCCGTATGCCCGGCCACGACGCCCTCCTTCCCGCCCACGTGGATGCGGACCGTGCGGCCCAGCGGCTGCGGCCCGAACCGCATCGTCACGTTCCACACGGGGTCGACGGCGTCCGTCACGACGTGGGTCCGCTTCACGACGCCCTCCACGCCGACCTCAACGAAGGGGTCGGGGATCTGTTGGCCGGTGATGGCGTTGGTCTCCGGGAAATTCGACCCGGACTCCACAACCAAGACGAACTCCCCGGCCCCGGGGGCCCCGTGGATCATCGAGGACACGTGCTGCAGCCCCGTGGACGCGCATGCCCCCATGGGGGCCCTTGGGCAGCGATGAGGCTAAGTGAGGCCCCCGCTTATCGGCCGTTCGGCCCGCCTCACAATAGCTCTGTCATCGAAATCAATGGGAGTGCGACGAGTGTGTCTTGTCGAATGGGTGCCACTGATATCTGTCCTGGACAGGGCCCAATTCTTGCTGCTGGCACCCCCCCCCCCCTTCACTGTCCTCGGATGCACCTCCTCCTCCTGCCCCACACTTCATATGTCTATGCAACACCCTTGGTCCTTGTGAGAGAACGTGTCCACTTTTTAAGGGGATTGTACTGCATGCGACTTTTGCACTATTTCATGAAAGGGGCGCAACAGGAGGAGATTCTACCAAATATCACAAAGTCTTGAATGTTTGGCCATATTGTGAACAGCGGCATCGCACCGATCATTGCGCAAAACGCTTGAAACCGATGGCTGCCCATGGTCCACTTCGCAGTTTGTGAACCAGCTCATGCCCTTGAAACCCCCTGACGCCCAGCGAGCAGCAGACTTGCAGACTCTCGAGGTTCACAGTCCGCGACGTGACATGACACAACATGGTGGTCCCTGAATGTGAACGTGTTGAAGGAGTATCTGCCAAGAGGTAATGCCATCTCATGCTCCTTCTGTTGGTGACATTGTTGATGGTGCATTGCTTTTTCCCCCAGGGGATCAATGGTCGGTTCTGATAGACTGAATGTCCCCGCCATAGACAATTCCAGCCATTAGTTTAGGTTATGCACCCTGCACTGAAACATGCACTGCACCACAAGACCAACACACAGCCTGTCAATTGTTGACAACAACTCGGGGTTCAGGTCCATGCCCCTACCCGGGGGCAGGGCATGCGCAGCCAGGCAGGCTGCTTCCAGTAGACAGTGTTTGCATAGCGGTGGCGGCAGGGCTGACTGTACTGAGGCACAGGCGCTGGGTGCATTCAGCGACCCGGAGGGGGGGGGGGGGGGGTGGGGGCAGGGCACTGGCCGGTGTGGTGGGTGGGGAAGCAGATCCAGGGCCAGTAAGGGTGGGTGGGTGGGGGAGCCAACCATCAGTGCAAAGAACACACTAAGCAACACAGTCGGGGTCCTAAACTATAGTTTATATCCATAAACTAAGGTTTAGGTTATGCACCCTGCACTGAAACATGCACTGCACCACAAGACCAACACACAGCCTGTCAATCCTGTCAATTGCTGACAACAACTCGGGGTTCAGGTCCATGCCCCTACCCGATGAATACGCTGTGCGGCTCTCCCCCCCCCCCCTGTCTCAAGAAAGACTGTGGAGAGGGCTCGGGGGGTAGGGCAGGGTGGCGCTGGCTTACCTCGAAAACCGGGTGGCTCCCATGCGTTGCCCTTGCGGCCGCCGTGGGGTCTCCCTGCGCCTGTGCCCCCCCCCCCCCCCCCTCAGCCTCTGTAACGCACTGTCCCTACATGCAGGGGTGTGTGCACGCGTTCCTGGTCCAAACGTGCCTGTGTGCATAGTGCTGCTACAAGCATGTCGTCAGGAGAGTCATAAGATCTCCAGCGGGATGGAACATCCGCTGGGTTCAACTCTCCCTTGACCCACAGCAGTTCAACCACCGCCCCAGACCAACGCAGAGTGTGCTGCAGCTGGCGCAGCAGCCTGTTTTGTGCATCACAGGCCGTGGCTGCTCTGCCCTTCATGGCAGAAAACAATGATGACATGTTGTCACCATAGATTCGCAGGAACTGCACCCGTCTGTATGCCCCCGTGCGCACTGTCTCTACAATACCTGCCAGCTCCGCTGCTTGCTGTGTAGCTACCCAATCAGGCAGCCTCTTAATACGCATCCCCAATGAATCCCCCCAGATGCCAACATAATAATTCTGGCCCTGTCGGGCCGCGTCGCAGTAGAACGTATCAGTTGATCCCAGGGTGCCGTGGGGCACCCATGGGACCAAAGCACATGCAATGCCTTCCAGGAGGCCCCGCAGGACCTTGGGTGGTGTACACTTCGCGGTACTGGGTCCCTGGTTGAGCCAACGGTACGCGCCAGCCAGGAAAGGCTGTGCCCCCCTCCCCGGCCGCAGTGCCCACTGTATTTTCCCCAGCATGCGCCTCAGCACTTTGTCCGAATATCCGGTGGTGGCTAGTCTAAGCCAACAGCACACGAGGTGTGCCTGCAGCGCTGGGGCATTCTGCACCCCTCCCTGGTCTCCCCCGACCACCTTTCCCATCCACTTTACGCGGTCGCTGGGGTCCAGGGAGGACTTCGGGCTGACCACCCAACCGGCCTTTTCTAAATCCGCCTTCGTACGCAGTGCCTGCTGACGGACCGAGCTGGAGTGCCTGCCTGCCACCAACACATCATCTGCATATTGGATCACCACCACCGACCCTGGGAAATATTCTACAAGGAAAGCTGCCAAAATGGCTTGCGCCATGGAGGGACTGTGCTTCCAACCGAATGGCAGGGACTGCAGTGCGTACACCCGCCCCCCCACCCCCACCCTGATGCTGTCGCGCTGCGGTGGGGGCAGTCGACAGCTCCAGAAGTGGTTGCTTATATCAAGGGTGCAGTAAAACAATTGCTCCCCACGTAGTGCGCACAATTGCAGCAGGTGTGCCAGCCCATCCAATGTGGGCAATCTAAATGGTAGGGGGTCCACACAGCGGGCATTCAGGTCCAGCATGGGTAAGATCAGGGAGCACTTGTGCTCATTCTTGTGCCGGACATACGCCCTTGCATTCGGCGGTTTTTGCGACGGGGAAACCGCAACAAGCTGTTGCCCCAACAGGGTGTGAACAAGTGCAACCAACGGCGGGTCCGATGAAAATGGTTGGGGGGGGGTGCCCTCAGAGGCCCACAGGAAATTAGCCGGAGCCATGGCATCCCAGACACTGTCCGGTATGTCAATGGCCCCCGTGTCCCCCAGGCCCTTCTCGGCCACCTCTACTGGCACCACCAACTTAGACCGGTGTCTCCGCGAGGATGACGTGCTGATGTCCGGCGGTGAGATGTCCGTGGCCGCTTCCACATTGGTGGCCAGCTCATGCAGAACCGCTCCCAGGTGACGGCTGACTGGCCCCGCCTCCTCGTTCCATCGGGACATAGTAGTCATCATGTAGTCCCTCAGCAGGTCCCTCACCGTCTGCTCCTTCACCCGGATCGTCTCCGCCACCTTCTTGGAGGCCTGTAGCCAGTGGTCCGTCACCAGAGCCTCGCATTCCGGACACTTCATCTGGGCCAGCGCGGTGCACCTGCACAGATCTCCACAGCTGGTACTGTGGACCTCGCCGAGTCGCTGTGACCACATACCCAAAGTGTGGGGCTGTGTCGGATTCGGGTTCCCGCATAGGCGGCTCGCCTCCACCTTCACGTTCTCTCCTGCATGCTCGCTTGGCGCTGTCAGGCAGGTCGTCACCATCGCGTTGCCGCTTGTGTCGGGCTGGCGTGTCGTCCGTCGCCGCCGGCGTCGCAGCGTCTGTCCCCAAATCACTAACTGGGTCACCACCATCATCCGAGTCATCGACCACAACGTGTACCACATGCTCCTCAGCAGGTCTGCTGTCGCTTGCTGCAGTAGCAGGGTGATCAGGAGCTGGCTCCACCTCGGTGTTCTCAGCCTCAGCACCCACACCCTCCGTGATCTTCGGTCCCTCCGCTCCTTGAGCGACATCATCGAATTTCTCCAGCAGCTCCACCGGCTCTGTCGTTGGCGTTTCCTCGTCTGCCGCATCTGGCCCCTCATCTGACGTGCAGGCGCTGGAGGTGTCAGAGTCGTCTCCCGGTGGTTCGGGGTCGTCCCTGTCCCCCCTAGTGAACATGGCTGCTGGGATCTTCGGCACTGGCGACCATGCATCCGCGGGCCAGAGTGACTTGGGTTGGACCAGTCGCCCCTCCACATCTCTGGCCAACCATCCGCTGTTCCCCACCGGCCATGGCACGTGGACTTCTGCTGGTAGTGACCATCCTGGCGGTGTCTTCCACTAATGTCTGGGCTGGGCCTGTGACCACCAGCGGCCCCAGACTTGCAACCCTCGCAACTTTCCGCCTTGATGCCCCCAGGACACGGCCCCCAGCTTCTTGAGGCCGTGCCAGGCAGCTTTTGGGAGGTCCCGATGTTGCACCACTTGCTGGAGCACCGTTTGTAGCACCGACCTTCCTCCTGGGACCAGCGGCTGTCGTACTTGCACGTGTCCAGGTCTGTGTTTCCAGAGATATGCCCTCCATGCCTCAAGAAAAGGCGAGAGGGCGTATGTGGTGACTTTCTTGTTGCGCTTTTCGTCCCAGAATGTAACGAACCCCGGCATTGATATCCACTCCCACGTGACGCTGGCCGCGTCGCCCACCCTCCAGAGGTACACGATGCTGCAAATGGCCAGGAACACCAGCCGGCCCCAGGCCCAGTGGCCCCGGCTGGTGGTGATCGTCTCGACGTGGTCCCATGTGGCGACCGGCTTAGGCTGCGCCCTGCGCGCCCATCCTTTACCAATCGCTCTGGCTTGCATCCAGTGGACCTCGGTAACCACCGCTTGGATGATGCGTAGATTTTCCGGTAGTCGCACCCCTGAGATGAGCGCTGTCGCGCTTGACCCGCTCTTTCGCTTGGCTGCCAAGGCATTGAGCCTCCTCTCCACGGCGTCCACCAGGAGCTCGTCTGGTGTGCTGGCCAGCAGTGCTTGTCGCAGCGCGCTGGTGTACGTGTCCACCGACCCGGGTTCCATGACCCGGATGGCTGTCGCTCCCGTGCTCGACCCTGAGTCGGTGTGCGTGAGCCTCCGGACATGCTGTAATGCCTCCCATGCATCGCGGACTGTGGGGGCCCCAGTGGGGACCTCCAGGCCCCCCCCGCCCCTTCACTGGCCCTCCCCTGCCGGGCAGGGGTCCTTGGACCAGTGCATATGGCCACATTTTATGCACGGCGTGGGGGGCGGCTTGCTGGTGTCGTACGCCACTCCTTTCGCCGACACCCGAAGCCTGGTGTCGCCGATCTGCTGGAAACCTCCAGTGGACCCCTTCTTGCCGCAGTCCGCGGCCCAGTGCCCGTCTTCGCCACACCGGAAGCACCTGCCCGGCTTGGCAGGCCGTCCTTCGCCATTAGCTCCCGTCTGTTGCTTGGGTGTCTGCGGGGTCTGCGCGTTGTGCTGCTGGATTGTCGCCCTACCATTTTGCTTCGCCAGGATTTCCTGGTGTAGCACGTTCCATACCGCCAACACGAACTTGTCCTCCCGCCAGTTTTCCGCATTCAAAGGTCTGGTCTGCAGCTCTGCCACCGCGGACGCCAGCGTGGTCATCCACTGGTATGGCAACGCCCTGCCCAGCATTTTCGCTATCTCCTCGTCGGTGAGCGCCGGGGCTGCCCGCGCTTTTGCCTTCTCCATCTCGAGGGTGGCCCTGGCCAGCTTCGCCTCCAGTTCCGCTATCCGTTGTTTGTCGGGCGTTTGATCTGCTTCCACGATGGCGTATGCATCTTTGACGAACATTCCCGCGTTCTGCCTGCCCCACCCTCCCCCTGGACAAGCAATCAATGAAGGGCTGTCCTTTCATCACCCCTGGCAGGCGCTGGGACAAGACACAGGGTGGGCGGGTGGGTCGATGTACCCCCGCCTTAAATTATAAAAAGGCTAAGGAGGGGAGGAGGTAGGATGGGAAGCAGGTCCAGAGACAGGGGGGGGGGGGAGTGCTGGGGGCCCGGTGGCAGAACTTTCGTTACCCCGCTTCGCTATACTAACTGCAGTTCTGCCTGCCCCACCCCTCCCCCTGGACAAAGCAATCAGGACAGATGCACTATTCCACAGACAGCACATTTTGCCGCGCGACTGCGCGTCCATATGTCTCCGTAGCCGTCGTATCATCAGTCCCCCACCTCCCCTTTGAATCTCCACGGGGGGCGAATCATCTCCATCAGACCCATGTACTTGGTGTCGACGGCTTTTTCCCACATCTCACGACGCCTTGCTGCTTCGGCAACGGCCTGTTTCCGAGACTGGAAGCCTGTCTCCCTACTCAGGGGGTCGGCCGCGTTTAAAAGGGACGGCACCCTGAAGGACTCGACACTAACAGTACTCCGGCACCTTAGCCAAAACAGGCGCCGGAGTATTCGCTGCTGAGAATCGGCATGCACCTACGCCCTCAGCGCATTAATCTGAGACCTAGCTACGTTGCTGTCTGAACCCACACGAATTCTTTCAAAACCACGATAGGATGCCACCTTAATGACGATGTACAGCGCATACAGCTCCGCCTGCTGCAGGGAGTCCACCCAGGGCGGACACACCTCCGATCGATAGTAATCCCCCCCCCCAACAATCCCCAGTCGAAAACGTTTGCCCTCTGGAGCTGCATCCACGAACACCTCCCAGGCCCCTCGTCCACCAGGCCCTGGAGGGTCGCACCGCTGAGGGACACAGGAGAATAGGAGCACTGTCGCCACTCCCTTGCAGACCCCCCTACCAAACACTCCTTTCCCACTCTGCAAACCTCGATATGCGCCCGCCAGGAAGGCGCCCAGACCCGCATTGGGCCTGCTCAGCCAGCACAGTTTACCCAGGAGGCGTTCCATAACCTTTGAGGGCAGGCGCCCCCCGCCCACCCCCCGGATCCACGCCCTGAAGGCACCGACCAAGGCACCCACCGCATTGCTGATTGTCCCAGCCTCGGTGTCAGTTTGCTTTCCAATAAAACCGAGCCTCTCAGTCGGATCCGGTTCGGACTTTGCCCCCACAATAAAACCCGCACGTCTCAGCCTGCGAATGCAGTCCCTCACAGCCCCCCGCAGACGACTCTTGCTCCTGCACGACAGTAAAATGTCATCCAGATACACCCAACCCCGCACACCACGTCTCGACAAGGCCCCCCGGATAACAGAGGATACCAGCTTTTGGCATATCACTGGGCTATAGGCCCATCCGAATGGCAGCCTCGCATACCGGAAACGCCTACCCGACCGCCCCCCCACCACAAAAACACTGCGCCAGGCGGGGGGGAGGCGGATGCTCCAGTAAGCATTTTGCAGGTCCAGCTTTGCCAGAAAAACACGGCACCTGCCCCCCCCCCCACACGCCGAGGGCGCGCACGTCCCATCCAGTGGCGGATGGCCTCTAGCCCTGGCAGTCGGAATTTCGGGGGCTTCCGGGGGTCGCTTGCGTTGACTCTCCGCGCATCAAGAATGGCTCGGCATTTGAGCGCATTCTTCCACGTAAGGAACATTTTTGCCGTCTCGGGGCGCTTTGTTCTGCGCAGTCCCTTAGTCTCAGTTCTGAGGGACTCCAGCATTGCATCCACGGGCCCCGACTTCCCCCCATGTGACTTTTCAATCCCCGCACTGTCCCCCCGTAACTGCCTCCGGTACACCCCCAGCAAGTCACGAGGGACCAAGCTGTTCCAGATCTTGTCTGACACTGTCACACACCCCGCTTCCCCCACCCCCCGAGCAGCCATGTCCCCGGTAACCACCCCCTCCTCGTCGCTGCTACTGTAGTATCCATCGTCCTCCTCGTCTAAGTCCCCCTCCCCAACTTTTGTTAACACACTGCACAGCGTATCCAGACCCTCCTCCCCACACTCCAGCCTGAGCACCGCCTCACCCATCCCTGTAATGAGGTTACGCACCATCTCTTGCCTGTGCACCTTGACGCCCCGCATTTCGCTTATCGCCCTCGCCGCATCTCGCAACCGCCCTAGAAGCACTCGCACTCGGGGACACTGTCCTACCTCGTTTGCGTGCACCCTCACCCCCCTCAGGCGATCCCCCAGCAAGTCGGGAAGCTTCCCCGGCCGCGAAGGCGATCTCCCGGCGTATCCATGACGGCCGGAAAGAGAGCGTAGAGCCCTGCTTCGTGCAGTAGCCCGGCTCTGCCCCCCCCCCCCCCACACAGGCCATGGGATTTTTCCCGAGCGGGCAAACTTCCACCTGGGAGGGGCCTCGGTATACATCTGCGCGACTTTCGCTGACTTCCACCCCCCCCCACAGCATAATTGTTGTGAGCGGTGCCCCCATTTTCCGGAGTTGCGCTGCCCCCATCCTACGGAAGCTATGCCACCGGACAGTCTTCTTTCCCTCCCCCCTCTCCAGCAGGCTGACCAACGTTTTCCCCAGCGCCTCCCTGGACTCGTGCCACGCCCCTCTGTCGGGGTGGAATCCTTTGAGCGCTCTGAGTTTTGCCAGGAATTGCAACCATGCTCGCACCCAGGGCCCCACTTCCTGTCTCTAAACCCCCCTCCTGGACTTCGTTCCAAAAAATCGCAACCCCTCATCTTCCTGTCCCACCCCACCCCCCGCCTCGGAGCCCCGCAGGCAGTGTCCCACCGATATGCACGCCAGCGCCACCGCCTCCCATTCTGCGAAGCTGGAGGCAGCCGCACACAGCCTGCACAAGTCCTCCAGTTGCGCCCACTCCTTCGCCTCCGCCCGCTGTTCTTTGCACCGCCGCTGGTCGATAGACATAACCAAGTACCAATCAGACTTCCGCACCACCGGGGCAAGCCACGCCATCTTTTCGGCCAGCCTCGCCGCAGCCAGAACGAGCTTTGCGGCGCTCTCCGACAGGTCGCCCTGCACAATCTGCATGAGCCTGGCCTCCAGTACACCCCGAGCACCGTCGCCTGGTCGCATCCGCTCCAGCCTTGCCAGTCGCCTGAGCTGCCGCAGATACCCGTCGAGGGTACCATCCTGCAGGCCCCGCACCGTAGTGGCATCAAAATTCGTCCCGTACTCATCAGCCATCGCCGCCTCGAGTCTGTCGCGCGCTGCCGCCCACGGCCACTCGCGCTCGCTCTCCTCGTCGTCCTGCGTGCCCCCTGCAGCCCCGTCTCCAGCGTCATGGCTTCGCAGTCATTTCCTTCGGCCTTTACACCCGTGCTTCTCCCTGTCAAACCACCAATGGTGGCCACCACACTCCGGGCATGCCGTTTTTGGAGGGTTTTCGCAATTAACCCAGTCTCCTGTCTTCTTGCTGCGGAAGTGGCGCTTTCCATCTATCCATTTGAACTCCGGCTGACTTGTGCTCCCCTGCGTGCCACCTCTGCCTTTACGCTTTGAGTGGCGCCCTGATGAGCTGGAGCTTGCCATAGATGAGGTATCAGACGCGCTGTCGCTGCTACTGTCCGTGGACGACGATTCCGAGTCGGAGGACATGCGCCTCCTTTTACCCCTTCGAGACGACCGGCGTTCCTTCATCTCCTTCTTTTTCTCTTTGCGCCTCTGTTTTTTGGCCTTCTTCTTGTTCTTCTTTTTGACCTCCTTTATTTTTGCCTTGACCGCGTCCTTACCGGATTTGTCGCAATCAAGGAGCAATTGCCAGACATCGTCAATGATCGTGGACACCTCCGTCGCAGTCTCAGACTCCTCGGCCTCCATTAACCTTTCAACCAGGCGGCACAGTTTGACCGTCCACCGCGGGGCCCCCGGCCTCTTTCTCATCCACCTGGCATTTTTGAAGCTGGGCTCCTTATACGTCAGTTCTTCCTCCTCGCCTTCCTCAGCGGCGGCCGGCCCCCCACCTCCTTCGCGATCATCGGCTCCGGCGCCCGCCTCCTCGTCCAGGGCCATGCCACTGTTTGTCTCGGGCTTTGCGCTCTTCCCCGGAGAGTGTCTCTCACCCTTGATCCCCACTCCTCCCCTCCTGTTCATCGATTTTCCAGGCGGCTTGGCGATCAAGTCGCAGACAGCGAACCCGACGGCCGCCTCTTCCGCAGACAGGCTGAACGCAGTCACCTCGACTCCCCAGGCAAGTGTCAACCCATACAGCAGCGCGTCGACGTACCGCTGCGGATCAGGGGATTGAAATGAGATCCCCAGCGTCTCATGGAAGGTCCTGGCCAGCTTCACCGCACTCCAGCTGACTCCATCCCGAGACCATCCTGCCACGCCCGCCACCAGCACCTCTGTGCGATGCTGATGCGGGATCATACGGGCCATCCAGGGCGTCTGAATCAGGTGGGCCCATGCTGTGGATTTTGCTGCGGGGTCTTCGTCTTTTAGACGCCTCCAGTCCCATGCCCCATCATTTTTGGCCGAGCCCATTGGATGACCCGATGTACCCCCGCCTTAAATTATAAAAAGGCTAAGGAGGGGAGGAGGTAGGATGGGAAGCAGGTCCAGAGACAGGGGGGGGGGGGAGTGCTGGGGGCCCGGTGGCAGAACTTTCGTTACCCCGCTTCGCTATACTAACTGCAGTCGAAATCGGGTCGCATGTGCTTCCGGCCGTGATACACTCCCATTGCCCTGATCAAATCCGCCTTGTCGGTGAAGTCTCCTCCAACCGTATCCATGAACTTCTGCAGCATCTCGTCCGACACGTCCTCCACTGCCAGCCACTCGTGCATGCCGATTTCCCATTCTGCCACGTTCATCTTGTAGGCTTCGCTCTGGAGTAATACCCTGTACGGCCTTGCTGCCCACTTCTTCCAGTCAGACCGCAACTGGTCCACCTCCTCAGTGATCATGTCTGCGGCTCTCTGGTCCTGGACCACTTTTGCTGATGACGCGCTTGTTGCTGGACTGGCCCCCCCTTGTCCCGTACCCCCATTTGCATCGGACCCAACCATCAGTGCAAAGAACACACTAAGCAACACAGTCGGGGTCCTAAACTATAGTTTATATCCATAAACTAAGGTCCAGCAGTACTGCGAAGTCCAATCAATGCACGTGTCCCCTTCTTGGTTGGGGTGCTCCACTATGTAAAGTACAGCGAGGCGTTGCGGTTAGCTCCGTGGGTCACTGGTGTGCCTGTCCTTTGCTGCCGACTCTAGCGAACAACCTGGATCAATATAAAAGCAGTCGTCCATAAGCGTGGACTGCATTCACTGTGTTACGTGCGAGCTGACTGGGCTGCCTAGCATGGCACTCACTCGGCCTTACCCCGTCTGTCGCTGTTTAGTTTCAAAGAGTGCAGGGAGTAACATACAATTAGACTCAGAAAAAAATCAAAGGGCGTAGCAAATGCATGTGTGCCATGCGGCTGTGTGTTTGAGGAATCATAGCGCGGGTGAGGTGCCCCGTGCTTCAGTGGGAGCACCCTGGACTCCAGCTTCGCTGGTCCCAGGTTCGAACCCCGCTGCCCGAGCTGCCAGAACCGGATCAAGCGGAGCGGCGGCTCGGGCAAAGGCAAGCAACGGGTGGGGTGGCAGCCTCCCATCGGGCGTGGGCGGTGGCGGGGCGCACTGCTGCAGGTGCCTGGGCACATTTTTCTTATTGGTGAAAATGAACGAAATGGAAGCAGCTCAGTAGGAAAAAATAGTTAGAGCCAATGTGAAAAAAATAGATAGAAGCGGGAGGGGCCCCAGTCCCCGGTCGGGCGAGGCCGGTGGGGGGGAGCACTGCTACAGGCCGGGTTCGAACCGGCGATCTATGTGACGACAGCTGACGATGTTAACCACTACACCACACTGCCTCCCATACTGTCTTTGTGGGGGGAAAAATTCAAAACTTGCACAATCGAGTCCAGCTCGGCGGCAGTGGTCCTGCGCCGTCGCTTGGTGGGGGGGGGTGTACGTGGGCATGATGAAATCACGTGACGGGGTCTTAAGTACCGGGCATTTGGGGTGGGAGAGCCTTCCCTGGTCAGCCAATCTATCAGCTTCGTTGTTCCCTAAAATGTCCACATGGGACGGCACTTTAATAAACTTGATGGAGCCTGTGTGTGCGCCGAGAGTGTCAAGAAGAAGTTCCCAGAGGGGCACATTAGAAACCGGACCACTGCTTCCCGTCCATCCCCTGAGTTTCCACCGGCGTGCCGCGCTTGTGGCTCCCAGGAAGACGTACTCACTATCTGTGCAAATTGCGACTTTACCAAAAGAAAGGATTTGCAATGCTCGAACCACGGCCAGGAGTTCTGCCGTGTTGTTTGTTTGTCGGAAATGAACTGGGACATATGCAGAGATGCTGATGTCATTTTTCCCGCAGGGGGGGGGGGGGGCATCCACCAGACCAGAGGGTGGCCCCCTCTTGAGGGGTGGGATCATGGGAACAGCACGGTCCATAACACGGTCCAAAATGCTCGTCTGTCCGGGGACTATCTCAGCCCACTGGATTTCTAGCAGAGGTGGGAACAACCCATCAGGGTATGCCTTAAGGCCACGTGTCTGCATGCAAACACAGCTCAGCATAGTATATCTCGCTTTCCTCGCTCAAACTGCTTCGGCCGTCTATCCGAGGGTAGCCTCTATTCAAGCACTGCACGCTCCCTCTCTAACCCTCTCAATACCTCAAACAGCACTCACTCCTCTGACCAATTGTAGTTTCTGACCTCATCTCAGCCTCTTGCAGGTGCAGTATCGTGCCTCTTCCCGAAATTCCGTGTGAGCTTCTCATGGTACTTTGCTGTTTCATGCATCCGAGCTAAATGCTTAAGGGGGTGTTTCTGCACAGCACACACAGCGCGCGCAGTACTCAGCAAGAATCTGAGCAGTCCTGTGTACAGGAACATGTTAGCCACTGCGGTCATCTTGGCCATCGGGGAAAATGGGACCAAGATAGCCTTAGCGGCGCACACATGGAGCACAGTGTGCCCCCGAAGGCCATGTGATGTTGTTGACGGTGCATTGCAGAATGCTAGTACTGTTTAGGTTTTGTCCCTCCAACACATAGCATGCACAGCACTCAAGTGGGTTCTTCTCTTTCATTCGTCGGGTATCAGGGTCCATGCTCCTACCATTATAGTTTATATCCGTAAACTACGGTTTGTGGATTCTTTGGTTGGCTCCTCTTGAATGCGTCCTTTTGCCTACCTAGCTGCTACACCACCATCATTGAGATGGTCCAAATGTTGCCACTTAAAGTGTGCATAGTGCAAGAGGATAACTGTGCGGCCTCTAGCCCAATATTTTTTGCTTTGCTTCAGACCTCGGCAAGCTGGCAAAGCCCTAGCCCTCGCCCTCCACAATAGCTTGCAATCAGTGAAGATCACGAGTGGTGGCAAACCGTGTATTCTCACGAAATTTTCTCCTAGCACAGTACCCCACCCCACCCCACCCCACCCCACCCCTTGCAATGTCCGCGGCAGCGCATGACGATTCCTCCACACGGGCAAGGGAACATGGCCAAACTGACGTTTCCCCCGGCTCCCTGGAGGAGCGTTATCATGTGCGCAAGCCCAACCCAGACCCAAGGGGTGCTGTTAAGCTGCCAAGCTGGTGCATATTCAAAGCACTCACAATATTTGCCAACCAGCTGGGACTCAGTGCAAAGGCAACGACACCACAATTCGAGCCACACGTGCCAAAGTGAACGGGGCTAGTTGTCAATCTGTTTGGCGTGCCATTTCCGCTTCCTTGACTACTCCACCATGAACTGCTGCACATGTTCAACTGGCACAACCAGAATGGGGGCGGGTTTGGCAGCCGGTTTGGCAGCACCGTTGGCAGGCGGTTTTGCCGGTTTAGCGGGACGCTTGGCAGCCGGTTTGACTGGGGCTTGCAACCTTCGGGGCAGCCATTCTTCCTCTGGGACATCCCTCGTCAAATATCTCGGTTCAGGGAGGAAGCCTCTAGACCAGAAGGAGGGAAAGGGACAACATAGGCACCCAGCACAACAGCCAATGGTTGTACAAAGAACCCTTCTTGCCCATCGCCCAGTTTTACAAAATTCCAAAAGTGACGGTTCCCCTGCCTCCCTGGGGGAGTCGCAAGGGGGAGTCGGGATCGCAACTGTGGGGGGTGGGGGGGGGGGGGGGGCAGGGTACATGCAGACCAGATATCTGGGCCATCGCAGCATGGTGAAAACTGCTGTTGCATTTGCCATATACGCCATGAAGTGACCATTCACTACCAGAAATGATGCCACAATTTGTTATTTTGATTGTTTTGGAGTGGGTGGTTCCTGGCCCTTTCTGGCCGAGGCTTTTGTTGGCGGTTTGGGTTGGGGCCTGGTGCTTGCGGTGTGGTCCATGTGGGGTTCCCTTCCTTTCCCGGCTGGTCGTTGGCTTTCCTGGGGCGGGTCCTGGCCATTCTTGGGTGAGGTTCCTGCGGGTGCCGTTGCTGGTCCGTCTTGGGTGGGGTTGTTGGGGCTGGTTGCTGTTGCTTCGGGTTCAATTCTCAAGCACGAAGGAGCAGTATCACATGCAGAGCAGAGGATCCAACATGACACAGTAAACGGATCCTGGAAGAACATGGTTCTCATTGCCCATCTTTTTTTTTTGGCTTGGACCAAGATGAGCTGGCGTAGCCTGCTCACTTCACAGTACTCGAGATAACCCCTCGGGATCAAGGTGCAGAGCTGTCCAGTGCTACGATGATCCCACAAATGACTGTGGTAGCGGATTTGACACGTAGTGAGGATTAGCTGGGTCTGAAACCAGGTTATGCAGTGGGAGACTGCGACGCCCGTAGGCTTCCCAGGTTCTCATTGCCCATCAAATAAGCAAGTACAAATCGTTGATCAATACAGACACCGGGAGCGGAAAGAGGAACGGCAAGATGAGGAAGGAAAAACTTCCAAAAACAACCAGGCTCAAGGTACCCTGGATGATTCTGAAATGGTATCTTACACATAGCAAACCAGAAATCGTGATGCTTGAATCCTGCTGTAGTCACAGATGCATTGGGCCCGATGCAACCCGAGCCATACATGTTTCTTGCCTTCATGAGTACAACAACCTCAAAGGCCTGTTGGCAGTGCGAAATCCACAGAGCACTGTGGCAGTGCGAAATCACAGAGCACTGTGGGATCACTGCCAATAGAATGCATCACTGAACTTCTGGCAGGCGATAGAACCCAGAGCGAGGGAACAGAGCCTCTGTAGCAAATACGGGCCCCTATGGCACATCTACCAGCAGACTGACCGTACTGAGAGCAGAGAAAATGGCACTTTGAATGGAACACAGGTCTCATTATTCTGGCTATACCCTGGACTACTTCTAGAAGGAAATGCTTTGAGGGCTTCTATGGACCTGGGCGTTGTGTTCAGGAGGGGGATGCAGATGTGACCATAGGCCCCAGACCATATTGAGTTCATGTGTGCATACCGCATGTGATGTGCGGTCACTGCGGCATCTTCGTGCTTCAAGGGCTGCAAAGGCAAAGTCGATGAGGGGTCAGGACTAGTTCACAGACGCTCCAGCCCAGCCTGCCACAGGGCTTTCATGGCAACAGGTGAATGGCTGAAGCACAAGTGTCATGTACATGATATGTACAGACATGCAAACCGAGAATGCATGCATCGACCCGCTGTGGGGAGGGGGGCAATTGAGGGCACTCTAAAGCTGTTGGTAACCACTCGGCAACGAACTTTGAAACAGGAGGTGCAGGGTTTGTGCCCCCCAGTGCGCCCCCCTCCCCCTGAGAGCAACCAAAATACAGGCTCTGGCGATTTCGTGTCCTGTTTGTACTGTTCTGTTTTTTGTTTCTTTTTTTTGTGACCTTCAGAGGCTTTCGGAGTGTTTGTGCTCAGGAGAATCCCGGATTCATATGCATACAAAGATTCAGGATAACCTTCACCCGGTACGGTGAAGCTTAGCAGGCTTCCATCTGTCTCTTGTCAAAACAAGGCCTAATGGAGCGCAGCTGGGCTGTTACGCCACGTCGGCCAATCATACGTGCGTCAGAAACCACTACTCTTGCCCCACAAAGAAGAAGAAGGATGCAGACCCCAAGGCCAGGCAGGAAAGGCACGCACTGAGACCACGCCATACACAGCGACTAGTGACAGCCACACAAGCGTAGACAAGGGGTCGACCTTGGAAATGCCGTCAAGGCCCATCGAAGTCGCAATTTGTTGGATGCATAGCTCAAAGACCCCGTCAAGCCCCCAAGTTCTTCAGGTACTTTTGGGGGGGGGGTCCATCATCTCAACATGCGCTGAAGTGTCCAACTTGCATGACAGGCATGCTTTCAGCGGTTCGAAACACAAACCGCAAACCATGCAACGCAGAACCAACATGAGCGACAGAGTCCTTCAGAGGCTCATAAGGCAGGTTTTTTTTTTTGATCAAATAGGCCAAAACCCAAAGTGCCAAGAGCTGCTTGGGCAGTGATATTGCTAAGTACAGATTTCGGCAGAGCCAGGGTGTACATATGGAAGTCAGCTCTGGGCTGGTTCCCCATGGGGGCATTTTCGCACAGCACGCGCACAGCGCGCGCACAGCGCCAATTATTAAGTTGTTTATCCCGGAAACACCCCTGAAAACCACCCACCTACAGAAGCGTGCATGATCCATTGAAAACAGCATGGGGGGTGCAGAATTCAGGACCCTGGGACCCATGGCAAGCATCGGACTAAAACAAAAAATCCCTGGTGTACCAGCAGGGGCTGTAGGGTGCAGAATTCAGGACCCAGGGACACGTGGCTACCGGTGGTGAAAAACAGCCGCCTTTTCGCACAGCGCGGGCACAGCGCACAGTGCGCCCCCCATGGTTTCCTGTTGATGTCGGTGTGTGCATGTGGATGTGAATTTCACACTCTGTTGGCTCGAAGGGCCGGTCTGCTTGGGCCTTTGGGGGGGGGGGCGGGGGGGCGAAAGCCGTTGTTTGTTTTTTTTTTTGAGAGAGAAACGACGACGTTTGGACTTCACATGTGAATCAGAGTCGGATTGTCAGGAAATCAAGGCTGTGTGGTCTTTTGTCTGCACTGTTCCGTCGTCTGTCATATCTAATTTGCAGTTGTGCTCTGCCCCATTTCTCTTCAGTGTTGTTCGCTTCGATGTGCCCTACCGTGAACCTCACATTCCAAAGCGGTGTCGAATCGGGTCTGGAGAGGGATCAGTCAGGGGCAGCCCAGACCCAACAACACATTCCTCTTCCTGAACTGCAGACTTGATAAGTGCAGACCCTCCCACCACGGACAGGTGCATCCAAGGCACCGGATCAGGTCTGAAATGAGCCCAGATCGCCGACGCACATGTTGGTGTCACGGGAGCAAGCTACGGCGGCGTTGTTGGAGTGGGGTACGTGCAGTTCGGGCTGTCGCATCATTTGCATCCTGCGGTCTGAAATTCATTCTACAGACACCCCAGAGGCGCTGCCATGCAGACATGCCATACGAAACATACATACATGACATGGCTGTGCAAGTTGGGACCTATCTGGGACTGAGGAGGCATCATGCCCAGAGGGAGGAGGGAGACAACGTCACAGGCCACAAACCATTGTCTCGGCCCCCGAAAAGGGAGTGTGCATGACACCCGCTGCGGGCACCGTCCACAGCGAGCCATCAGGCCCAAGCGATGGCAAATCCCGTGGTTACGTCCTCTACTCAAAACCCTCTGTGCGCCTCGCTATGGAATCGAAGTCCCCGCGTGGAATGGAATCAAGCGGCAGGGATGATGAAGTGCGCTGTGTCTTGTGGTCCTCGAAGCTTTGGTTTTTTCGTTCCCGCCCGAACGGGGAGAGCTAGGCCCCACGCGATGAGGAGAAACTTCCCCCGACGCTTAAACTTGCAGCAGGCACTGAAACGCCAAAAGGCCAAACTCTTGCGGTCCCTGAAGCTGTCGAACAGGCCTGTGCTGCTGTAGTACCACTGCGGCATCCCAAATGTTCAGTGTCGGTCCCGGCAGACCGGCAGAGACATGCAGCCACACCAACGCAAGAAAGATGAAAGCTCACCATTTCCACTAGGAATGGCGGGACCGGGGGCATACTTGAGAGCTTTGCCATTCGGTTTGACTGGCTGGGCCGAGCCTGTAGCACAGATTGGACCGGGCTGTTATGCTCATACTGAGCAGCAGTATCCCTCCCTTCAGCTGTATCACAGAGTATGCTGTCCGGGATTGGCCACAGAGAAAAATGCTTCAAGAGCACCCGGCAGGTGAACTTGCAGCATCGACTTTATGAACAGTAAGCAGAGTACCATGTTTTTTCACAAGATCACAAGGAATCCAAAAAATTATGAGGTGACAGGTATGATTGGCGGTGATTGGCGGTGTAACGATGGTCTATAGAGCGTTTGACAGTGTGCAGGTAGTGTGTCCCTGGTGGGAGCAGCGATGGTCCAAATGCACATAGCAGTACTGGATCTGCTTCTGGAAATGCAAGTGTGTGTGCACAGAACATGCACTGTGCAAGCCCACCACAACTTAAATCGATTCCGTGGGCGTCTTAATGGAGCGCAATCACAAAGTTCTGTTTTTGTTCATCCGCCAGTCCTGGGTTCGAACCCTTTCGGGACGCGGAATCATGGCCATGCCACTGTCTGTACTGGTTTTGGTTGCTGGTCTGCTTGAGGTTTCACTAAAACATTCCCCAGATTCCCAGTAGAAGTATGAGCGCAACCACCAATTTCAGCAGCTCATGCGGTAACTCACCTAGTACAACCGGAATGTGGAAAGGGTATGAGGGCGAGAGTGGGAAGGAAGAGGGCTTTTAGTTTGCCATGTTGTTTAAATCTTTTCTTTGTGTGCTGACCACTGATCGCTTGAGACCCGCCCCCTGAGACGAAGCGGCGCCATTACAGAGCCATGGACCACAGTGATCGCACATGCCTGTCTGTGTGAAGTACCCTCAACTCCACATTTCTGTAGAGGTACCTGGATCACCTGAACACGTCAACCACTGACAGTTTTACTGCGGGGAAAGCAATTTTCTTTCTTTTTTTTTTTACTGTCAGGAACCATCGACAAGTGTTGGAGATCGTCTGGCGCTTCAGGCACATGGTCTGAGACAGTACATTACCGTTCCCTGTTACCTACCTGCCTTCCTCGCAGAGAGGAGACCGAGGGCTGTGGGTGCGCTCGGCGATGTGCACTGCGGGGAACGCAATTTTTCAGATAGAAACCAGGCCGTCCCTGTTCTGAAAGACAATGTGCTGGCCCGTTCTGCCGGCCCACGTTCGCAGAGACTCAAAAGAACAGGCACTAGACGCACTACACAAGGAAGTTCATGAAATCATGGCCACTGCATTGGACGCAAGTCCTATGCCAACGCAGTGCAATGAGTACCTTTAATATCACCCAGGAATCCAGAAGTGCGATGTGTTGTTCCTTTTTTCAATCCAGGTGCACCTTGTCTCCGCCCCTAGACAACCTGTCTCTCTGGTAATCGGTGAACACGCTGTCAGCCGCACAGGCTGAGCATATCGCTGATTGAAACATCAGGGGGCCTTTACTGGCACATCCACACTGGGTAAGTGTGAGGCCCCCCCTCTCCCGGTGTTCCGTCCTGACACACAGATCGCAGGGACAACCAAAACAGGCACTTGCTGGCTCAGCCACTACAATTGTCCACTCCATCAGTATCACATATGGGGGGCGTAAAACTGGCTGGCAGCTACAATCATCAAACTATGAGTGGGCATAGCAATAGGCCAGACCTTGACCCTCCCAAATACAGGACGGCCCCCGAACACACCACACAAACAACGGCCTGTTTTGACCTGCTGGGTTTAAACTCAAGTTTATTGCTCAGCTTTAGTTTGACAGCTATGTACAGGTCAAAGTTTCAACCACAATCAGGTCTAGTACAGTACACAAACGTCTGCCAAGGATGGGCACTCAAACATCTCACGCTCTACAGCCAGTATCCTACAACCGAGCATGCGGCTGCTTCAAAAAATAAACAAACCAACCCATGCGCTCCAACCTAAATTCCTTGCAATTGGTGGGAAGAACATGAACTTGTACGCACGGGCAATAGCACAAAGCAGCCCATATAGCACAATAGCACAATGACACATACACCCACGCGGTATGGGGTAGGCCAACCCAACTCTGTAGACAATCAGAAAACAGCCGATCAACGCCTGCAGTTTTTCGTTTCATGCACATGCTTGGGTTTACCATCTGGAAGATTGGACACGTCGTCAACGATACACACTGTAGTCCCCAAAGCTCATCCCTTTTGTTGACTACAGCGATGGAACAAGAGAGGCTCTATGAAATGCTGATGCCTGGAACAGGCAACTCCTCTGGTACCCCCCACGCCCCTTGTATAAGCTACACAAAAGTCCCAAACCAATACGGTCCCTATGCCTACTGTAGCTGGGACAAGGCCGTGGACACCCAGGCTCAAAAAGAGAAGATTGCATGGTGAGCTGGTGCAAGAAAGGGGAATGTAATGCACAAATATCCCCAAAATCAGAGCTATGCGGGTTCAAGTGGGCAAACACTCACAACAAATGTGTCCATGACTCTATGTAGCTGGCAAATTCGTCACCAAACCCGTGTCTTATGTGGCTGCACTACATTTGTACCGAATCAAATTAGGTCCCAAATTAACACGGCCCCTACGCCCGCTGTGGCTTGGACAAGGGCGCAGCTTGTATAAGGGGGTGGGGGGGCAGAAGGAAAAGCAAGGATTAAACAAAAAGAGACTGCACCCCTCTTTCAGTCATATAGCCTGTGAAACCCTCCATATCAAGTCCGGAGATATTGTACAGGCATTATCTCTGGCATGAACTTAACAGGCATGTGGTACACCAGCAATACCTGAGATCAACAACTACATTACAATTAAACTAGCCAGTGGTTCGCCCTGATGGTGTGGCTCCCCTGGCCATGAGCAGCTACTGCTCTGTTTGGTACCGTTTACTGAAATCCAGGGAATGCCGCACGGTCCTGCTGCACATCATTGCCAACACCAACACCAACACCAACACCAACACCAACTAACAACAATATGAACCTGGCGATAAAACTCCAACAAGAGGCATTGCCAAAGAGGGTGCCGCCCGCGCGGTGTGCGCGGTGCACATGGTGCACCAGGGCGCGTGCGTTAGGCAGCATCCATGAACCCTGATGCGCATGTGCGCTGCACGTCACCCCCTCACTCCGTTCCAAGTCCTGGGGCGATGCTGTGCAGCATGACATAAAACCCGGGATACTTGAATGACGCAGCAGGCGCGGTGCGCGCGCTGCGAGGGCGGCACCCTCTTGGGGGATGCAAAACCCCAACAGGGGTGTGTTTTGCGGTGCGGCTGTCACCCTTTTGAGCTTCTTCCCCTGTCCATCGTGAAGGGATTGGTGAACAGCGGACAGGCAACTGCCATCGCTGCAGTGTGTACTCCCGGCTGCTGCCTCGCTGGCGTGTGCGTCAAATAGTTGCACTGCACAGGCACTGTGCGTGCACTGTGCTCAAGGCACACAATGCAGGCAGCACATAGCCGCTGCTGAGTGCTGCGTGCATGTGCACATGCAAGTGTGCGCGGGCGTGCAGGTGTGCGCGGGCGTGCAGGTGTGCGCGGAAGCTTTGCCACTTCATGGAAAGGACACTCTATGCCTCAGGAGCATCCGTTTTTGCAGTTTTTTTTCAAAAAGGCCAGACCAACATGAGCTGGCGTAGCATGCTGACGGTACGGTGCTCGAGGCAATTCGCGGGATCAAGGTTCAGAGCTGTCCAGTCCCACGATGGCCCCACAAAGGACCTTAGTAGCGGGTCTGACAAGTAGTGAGGGTGAGCTGAGATACCACATTATGCAGCAGGAAACTGCCACGCCCAGAGGCGTCCCAGTGTGCACATGAGGCACAAGAGACTGTCGGCTGGAAAAGCGGAGGGCATAGCACGGGGGCACAATGGGGGACACCCAGTGTGCCCCTAAGGTACAGCGGGATGACATGCTGGCAGTGGTCGCATGGGCATGGCACAGCAAGACAGGGGAGTGGGCGCTCAACTGCTTCAAAGATCAGCGACCGCTGCGGTCGGTGGTGTCGGTAGTCTGTGTGTCGCAGGTCCCTTTGCAGAGGTGGAGTGTGTGCACTCGCTCCGGGTCTGAAACTGAGTTGCCCTGTGAGCATCCTTTTTGCAGCTTGGGAGTCCCGGCGGAGCGCAGATGTCGGGCAAAGCTGTGAACTTGATTTGCGCTTTCTGAACGCGCTGCCCTGCCCGGGGCAGCACTGCTTTGCCGTCACCCCCTGGAACATTCAGATGTTGGGGCAGAGTCCCGCATGCATACGGAGCGAGTGAGTCTGTATCCATCCCTTTTTGTGCACTGGTCGGCGGCACTGAAGCAGAGCTTACTGGGAACGGAGCGTTGCTTGAGATATGAACGGCGGCTGTATGACCCACCCCGTGTGCTCAGAAACGAGACAGACTTGCTGGTGATCCCCTGCCATGGCACTCCCAGAAGAGGGAAACGGGGGACGCACAGTTAAAGCTGAATACAGAGGGAGCTCCTTTGTGGCTTTGACTGGTGGAACATGGTGCTTATTATTAGGCCTTGAGCGCGCTGGGGACACTCAAGCACACCCCAGAAACGAGTCACAGAACAACGCAGCAGTCGCCCTCCATGCGTGCCGCAACCTCTGCCCAGAAGTGCACACTGCGCAGTCTACAAAGCGTGACAGTTGCAGGTGTCATCTAGACGAGAGTTCTGACGTCGTGGGTCGGCACGCGTGTGCCCCACAACTGCACAGTGCCAACAACGTCACAGCAGACACGCCCCGTTGGGTCGTGCCCCGCATGACAGGACGGGTGCAGAACCACTCGGCTGCACATTGAGACATCAACCGCTGCCGTCCACACGTTCCCCCTCCTCCCTCGGAACACCTGTTCTTCCGCCACTTGAGTACAGCATGAGGCCAACCGAGTTAAAGGTGTGCATGCGCGTCCAGTCCCCGCCAGAAGGGAGCATTTGCATTGACCGCCACCCTTACGCACACGTAACCCGATGACAAGTGGGTGTTGGTACCGCTGGGCCACTGCAACTGGAAGTGGAACCAGGCCAGGTCTAAATACTCCACGTACGAGCAGGAATTGCTCGCCGGGATGTTGGTGCTGTCCTCTCAGTCATGATTGCTGGGGAGCAATCCTGTGGTGTGGCTATGCGCCGACATGACCACTACACTCGCAGACCCTCCACACGTACCGCCCCCCCCCCTCTGTCCAGACCCCCTCGGCGCGCAATGGTCCCCTGCTACCCCCGGGAACCGCTGCCAAGTGATGTCTCCCCATGGGGGGGGGGGGGGGGCTGGGGACCGGCACTGTCACCGTACACGAGCACTGGACTGGACAACCGATGGAAACAATTGAAATTTGCCACAGTTCCGGCACATTTGGCTGTCAATGTGCCATAATTTAGTCCCTCGCTGGCTCAGTGTGAAACTTCTTGGTCCGGCACTTCACTTTGAATCCTTGAACATGTTCGCACCTCTGCACAAGAACGTTTTAGGGAGCACCCTTCGGTGGTGGCTTGACAGGAGGCTTTACAGCAACTTCACAGTGCAACACATGTTTTTTTATGATTGACAAAGTGACGGTTCCCCATCCCCCAGTGGTGGACAAGGGGGGGGGGAGTGGACAAGGGGGTAGGGGGGTACAGAAGCTCTGCTCTGATAACGGCGATTCGGGCATACCCGATCCGCCGCAGAAAAAGGTACCAACAAGACACAATGGCCGAAATGTGCCAATATGCAGAGATGGGATGAGACTTGCATCCAGACAGGTGCCGTGATTGCAGAAGGAGCAGCGGTGTTGGGCATGAAGCCCATGCAATGTGTGCCTCCCTTGGATCAGCACTGCCAGGACCATGGTGCAAGGAAACTTACCCTGATGGAGACCCTGTCATTGGACCAGGTGCATATGCAAAAGCAATTGACTTCTGCATATCACGTTTGACTGGAATATCCCTTCAGCAGGAGAAAGAAGCGTTGTCCCTATCAAGGCTTTCCACTGGGCATATATGTGTACAATGTGACATGTGGCAGAGAACGATGAGGGGGGAGGCATCCTGGAAGTGGAATTGCATGCAAATCTGTTGGTAGGCATCTACTTTGCCCCCCAATGGCTTCTTCCTTCACCCCCCTGAGCCTTACCCATGTATACCTACACAGCAAAGTGGACATATCGTTCCAGCGGGATGTTCATTGGACAGAGGTATGGGGCACTGGGGTGAGGCATTGTTGAAAGGAGAATCTGCTGGGTATTCCATCCCTGTAAGACAGGGAAGAGAACTCTTCCTCCTTGAAAGCATTTCCTGTGTGCATGTCTTCGGCGACAGCGAGACACACTTTCAGACAGACCTTCAGGTACGTGGTGATACACACGGACCACCTTCGCATGCTGGATGCAGTGTGCCTCTTTCCACACCTAAACTTTAAACCTGAAGACTAGCGATCTTCACAATCCGTTTTCAGAATCGGACATCACCATGTGCACACCAACACTTTTGGGAGGCTGTGAGAATCTAAATGCTCCCAGCCTCGTGTTAAGCACTGGTGGTGAACGCATGCCACCCTCGAACATGGTTGCGGTAGGGGTCAGCAAAATGCCAATGCCTCTAGCCCGTGCGTTGTTGTGGGATCTGTGTTGTATTCTACTGAAAGGTGCACATGCTGAGGACACTTTCTTGGGCACCTCCACCTTGGTGAAATTAGCACATAAATACCCGAAGATGGTGTGTGTGCGCTTCAGAACCACATGCTGTGGAAGCATGTAGCACCAAGTCGCACCTTGATGAATGGGACGTCCGATGCATCTGATCCAAACCTTCTTAATGGGGACCCGTGGCATATAGCACCTGGTGTTCGTTGGGACAAAGAATGGTCGCGTATTCTCTGGAAAAGGTCTCGTATTGTTTACACAATGTCTAGTGGAAGGAAATCATTTGAAGGAGCAATAGTCTAGTGCTGGTTGGACAAGGCACCGTCCATACACAATGAGTGACGTTAGATTGGTGGCGACATTCGAGCCGCTTGGTGATCCGAAGAATCATCTCTGTTGTTTTCGAGGCAAATGTCCCTAAGAAAGAAGCCCGCAAAAGAAAAAGAGAAAGTTCCGCCCTGCCCTCCCTCCCTTTGGACAGACACCACCGGAACGTCCTGCCACTGACGGCTTCACCATCTCGTGGTGCATGCGCAGGGGTGCGGCATGCCCGGGAGGGAGAGGGAGGCGACGGGAATGCAAAACCCCTATCTTCTCAGACTTTGAACTCAATGCTATTGATCAGGCCCACACCAAACGGTTGACCAGTTTGCAGATGGTACCCTGCGTTGCAGACTTGGCAGACTGGTATCCCGGGGAAAGGGGGGGGCGACCCTCGATCTGAGATGCGACTCACCGGGCAACAGATGCGGGTCGACGGCCTCTCGGCGAAGTCGGGTGGGGTAGCAGTGGTAGCCCCGGGTCACCACATATGCCCCTCAAAACCATTCGCCGCGTCACGCCAATGATTCTGAGGTTCATATCTTGGGGGGGAAAGTCAAGGATTATGGGGAGCCAAGCCCGGCTGCCTTGGGCACGCAATGTGGCCCAAGCCCCAGCAGTGTGCAGTGCAAGGCCCAGCAGTATGGACAGAGTGCACGGCCGAGTAAAGGAGACAGAGCGGAAGGCCCAGGAGTGTGGACAGGGTGCAAGGCCAGGGAGGGCATCTGGAATCGAGGGGTCGCCCCCCTTACCCCGAGGCTGGTATTCTTTTTCTTCGGCTGATGTACCGCTCCTCATGGCTAAAGTGCCAGAGAACGTCCCGGCAATCATGAATCATTAATACTCTCACTCAGACACATGCTGAGAACACAGAGACGCCGACGGAGCAGAGTTGAGAAAGTATTCGTCGGACGCACGATGCGTCACCAAGTTTTCGGATGAGGTGTGTCGAACGTTGTTGTCTGTCCTTCTTTGGGTTTTTTTTCATCACGAGGATATGGAGCACTTGGGAACCTCCCGCCTCATTCAATGGCGTGAACGTGTTCCTCAGGCACAACTTGTATAATCTTTCTGCGTGCAAGAGCTGCCTGCACCTGTGCACACCCTTCAAATCACCTCCCCTTGCTCTACCTCCAGCACCACTGGAACGTTGCCAGGCGTTGACGAGCAGTCCTGCACTGCCCTCTGTGTTTCCTCTGGCCTGTTTGCAGCCCACGGGTTGTGCGCCGCCATGTTCACACCCCACCTTGAACATGCCTGACACTTCCCACCACTTTTCTCAGATCCTGCTTCTCCGCGCAATCATCGCCTTCGGCTCATGTACAGCAGAGGGTTCTGCTACAACCTTGCAAAATGGGACGATGCAGATCCGCCCCGCACAAGGCGCAGAGCCGTGCACACCGCATAAGGTTTTCCCGCTAGACAAGTGCAAATGGTGTCTTGTGAGTGGGGTTTCGTAGCGTTTCTTTCCTATTTTCCGAAGGCTCACCCGTCGTCTGGGCAAGCCTTCAAGAATCGTTGGGTTGCCTCCTGAGGAGGCCGACGGGTGTCTTTCTAGACATAGTTAGACGTAGTTTCATGGACAATATCTGCGGACTGTGTCTCCTGAGTATGAGTTCTGGGTATTTCTGTAAATACCGGCCTGAAATATGGCCTGTATAGTTGTATAGATTGTGTGCGTGTCTCACGCAATGCGGAGCACAAGAGCACGAAGTCCTTGGTTGCAATAGGTATCTCTATATCAACACACTCTTTTCGGTTGCGGTCTGTGTGACGTCAGTGACCATGAAGGTCGAGTGTAGTGGGAATAGAACCCGGTGCCTCTGATCCGTCAGTCAAGCCCTGTAACCGACTGAGCAAACACAAAGGTCTCGCGATCAGGTCTCTGTGAGTGCGCGCCATTGTAGGCATTTCTATTAGTTGTGAGATTTTCGCCTTTTGAATCACCATCCGCCTGGTGCCTGAGCCGCAATTTGGCCCCCGAAATTAGTTCCCTACCTGACACTGCTACCCTTGCCAGCCTTGCGCAGCAGTTTTTATAAGCGACCTTCTGAAACGGGGGCTGATGGCTCAACCCTTTTCACGAGCGCCTGGGCAATACCCTGACCATATGCTGTGCAGCCTTCGTCCTCCGGAGGGTAAGCGCATTGACAGGCTGTTGCTGTTGTTTTGTTGTTTAAAATTTGAAAACTTGAATCCATCTGAAGAATGGCAGCACGAACCCAACGTACATGTGCTGCTGCAGCCCCCACAAGGGCACATAGCCTCAATATTTCATACCCTGCAATGCTTCCTCGTTCCCTACCGCCTGGCGCTGCAGCTGTGCAGCGTTGGTTTAGAATGGCTGAAGGTTTCCACAAGCCAGCCCCTGCCCGACAGCGGAAGCAATAGGCTGCATCCTTGCGAGAACCCAGGGACCCAGTCCAGGAGCTGGCCATACGATTGAAGGCAGAGGAAGCCAATTCTATGTACAAATCAAAACTGTTGCAAGCCGCGTTTGGCTGCGCGTGACAACAAACTAGGCACTGGTACTGTCAACTGGGAAACGGGACCGGGCTGCGACTAGCGCACCGAAGCTGCAGTGGTGCTCAGGAATCACGCTGTGAGGACCCGTAGGTGCTCGACGCTTGCTTGTGTGTGCTGTGTCTTCTTGTGTGATGTGGTCTCCTTAGTGTGCATAGAGCCCACGAAAGGAGAAGTGTACCATACAGGAATAAGTGTACAGTTGCGACGTGCATTGTCGTGTGCAGAGTCTCATGCACCGAATTATCTGCAGCTGTGTGTGTGCTGTGTCTTCTTGTGTGATGTGGTCTCCTTAGTGCATGGAGCCCATGAAACGAAAAGTGTACCATAAAGCAATAAGTGTACAGTTGCGACGTGCATTGTCGTGTGCAGAGTCTCATGCACCGAATTATCTGCAGCTGAAATGTATCCCGGTCTGTGTCGTCGGTGGGCTTTGAAGGCTTCATGGTGTGCATCACGAATGCAGGGGAAGAAGGGTGTATTGGTTTGCATTGAGTAATAGGCAACGATGTGTGCGGAGCCTCATGTGTCGGCCTCTCCGCAGCTGAAATGTGTCTGTGAGAAATGCCGGCCGCCGTCTGTGTGCTCTCTCCTGTCCTTTGACAACGCGCTGCCCGGTTCGGCACCAACCGCCCACGGGTACCCGGAATACTACCACACACCAGCTGTCTTTTGTAAGATGCAGAACATCTGGAGAACCAAACACCAACCGGTTTGATGGGGACGTCGCCCAGAAGCATGCGAGAGGCGTGCACCTGACATCACATGGGGCTGGAAATCAAGCAACTAAAGGGTTTGTAGCAACTCTCAGGGCAGCACGCAGACTCAGGACTCAGGACCAATCCAGTACAGTGAGCGCTCAGCCTTTGTCTGCGCGCACCCAGCCATCCCATTCCCTCCAAACCACGGACACACGTCAACACACACACGCCCTGTGAGGGATGCCCCCCCTGTATAAGTGGTTGGCATGGGATGGCCTACCCCCTATAATCAAGCCGGAGCTGCTGGTGTTGTGCTGACGCCCCCCAAGGGCATGCTCCCCGAAGACGTGCAGAGAATGGCAAGGGCAGGGAAGCGACGCCGAAGGAGTGCCCAACAGTGAAGGGGACATTGTACATCATGCGCCACGGTGATGCCGGATGGGACAGTGGCAACAGGCGCACTGCGAAGAAAGGACAGCAACAATACAGCCTCGCAGTGCTACAATCCACAAAATGCTGTCGGTGTCTTTCACCGCGTTGTTGGTGTTTACTTCGTTTCACGCAGCGGGATGCGGCTGCTTCCTCTCAGAGGTCGCAAACTCTCGTATGTGTGTTGCATGGCGGCATTTGTTTGGGGGGCAACAAGGGACATGGGAAGCTGTCCTGGTTGCGATTGCGGTTGTGATGCCGCTTGTGGCCGTGGTTGTGGTTGTGGTTGTGGGTGTGGTAGAGCGTACCAGTGCACAACTGACAGCAACAATACAGCCTCGCAGTGTTCTGCACGTCTGGCGCGACGCTGTCGGTGTCTTCCACCGTGTTGTTGGTGCCCCACTTCAGTCCGACCGGCGAAGTGACTGCAGCGACACAATCTCGCAGTATTCTACACGCCCTGGGAGTCTTCCCCTGTGTTGTTGGTGTTCCACTTCGATCCACAGAGGCAGCACATGAAGAATGCGCAGCCCTGTCAACAGAATGAGGGGCAGTGACGAGCAGAACGCCAGATTTTGCCCTGCACTACCCTCCACTACCTTGCACGACCTCATCTGCATGTGCCAAAGGTCAACCATCTGCGTCACAAATGGAAAATGGAACATGGAAAATGTATGAAAATATTCCAGTGGAAGAAAAATGGGGGGACTGGGGGGAAATGGCGCAATCCGCAGCGTGTGTCCCGATGCCTCTACCGCCCCTCCCCTCCGCCGGCTCACACCGGCTGCGCGACGCACGCCCCGACTTTCTGGCGAGACACGGCGAGTCCGGGGGCCCGGATCGCCCCACCACAGCGCCCCGGAGGGGGACAGGCCCCCCAGAGAGATATTCGGGCATGCCATCAACCCTCTGCCCTGCCTGGCCCCCGAGCGCCGCGCCTGACCTCAAACCCCCTGGCCCAGGGGTCCCCCATCCCCCATCATCACACGCCTGCCACCGCCGCCAACGACCACGCACACCCCTTGCGGGCCCGGCCCCAGCCCCCCACCGGCGGCGCACCGGCCACCCGGAGTGACCCCCCCCTCCCCGCCCCGAGCCCCCTGGCCAATGCGGGAGGCATCAGCTTGTCCCCCGTGTCGGGGCGCAGGAGGCCAGCCCCCCTCAAACACCTCCTGCCCGGCCGGCACCCAAATGAGCGCTGGTGTCAGAAGCGGGGGACCAGCGCAGGGCGGAGTGGGTGACGGCCCAGATGCCCCCCCTTGCCCTTCAAAGTCGTGCAGGATGCACGGCACATCTCACCCCTCACCCCCGATTTCTTGCAACAGGGACTATCCCCGAGACGAATTTGTGTTGCCCCCTGAGGCATGATCTTGCCAAACTCCGGGTGCGTTCCCTCGAGGCTGATTGGGCACTGTGTTATGCAACCGGCCTCAATAACTCCACAACCTGCGAATCAGGCTTTTTGGAATTTCTTTGATTTTTATATACTTTTTTTTAATTTTTTTTGAATTTTTTGGAATCTCTTTTTAAATTCCAAAAAATTCCAAAAAAAATCCAAAAAATTGAACAACCGACATCAACAACTCCAGAACCTGCGAACCTGCGAATCAGGCACTACATCGCAACAGCAGACAAAACGACCGCACTGCACGTCCACGTCCCCGCGCACGCGCGCCCTGTGCCCCTCTGTACTCTCAACGTCTTGTTGACATGTCTGGGAAACCGGCAGCACCCTCGGCGCCTTCGTTCGTGCCGGCGCTAGTTGCCCTCACTGTCAAATTGGGGTGTTGTCGGACAGTGGCTCCTGTGTGGGGGGGAGGGGCAGGGATGTATTAGAAGGGGGGATCAATGGTTGGTATCGATCGACTGAATGTCCCCGCCATAGACACTTTCAGCCATTAGTCCAAAGGCTCTCGCACAATTGTATGTGTTCCCTTCTTGGTTGGGGTGCTCCACTATTCCACGTACAAGGGGGTATGTACAGTATGTACAGGGGGTATGTACAGTTCAGATATGGCGTCTAGCGTAGCTGCTGCACGTGCTATATAACCCGTGGATCATCGATCCTATGGAGATCAATACCTGTGTGCCTGTCAAAACACAGAAGAGCATGAAAACAGCCATGCCCTGTGTGGTGCCTGTGGTGTGCGAAACAGTGGGGGGCTGCACTCCTTTGGCCTGACTGTATGAGCACCCGTAGCTCCCGCTGGTGTGTGTGTGGGGAAAGAGAAAAAAAAGGAGATGAGGAGGGGGGCAGGGGGGGTCTGAAGGGGGAGGGGGTTTGGCTGGGACCCCCCCTCCTCCCAGGGTCCCCCTATGGTCCCCGCCATAGACGGGCCGAAAATTCTCTTGCCTTCGGCAGTGCACCTCGAAGAGAGGCTGACAGTCAGCCAATCAGTCAGTTAGTCAGGCAAGCAGTCAGTCAGACAGTCAGTTGGGCAAGCAGGCAGGCAGACAGAAACACACAGTTTGGGTTTTTTCAGTGGCAGACTCGGCTACAAGCAGCCGGGAGATGAGCAACTGTCAGAACAAGCAATGGTCGATCGGTAATGCAGCCGACCACGGATCTGCGACTCTACTGTTCGACTCCCGGCCGGCTGACCACCGGCAGCGCCGACCAACCTGTCAGCTGCGCTGTGCCCAATCTGACCCTCGTTCAAATCCCTCCGAACACAAACTTTTGACCCCCCCCCCCCCTGTCCCACCCCAAAAAAAAGTGATATCTAGTTTCAGGGGATAGAGGCCTCAGAATCAAAAAATCCATTGGGGGATTGTCTTATTGGGCAAAATAATGATTTTACAAGGGGTTGGACATCCAACATCCAATATCATGCCTTGGGGTATGCTACGCGAATGACCCCAAAAAGGGGGGGTATACGACGCCCGCGCCTGCGCTTGATCCAACAACCTCTCTTCGAGGTGATTTCTCTGCTTGGATCCCTTGGCACCGAGGCCAAATTTTGGCTGTCAGCCTCAAACATTGGAAGGGGAGGGGGGTGGGGGGGGTGGAGGGGTCCAAGGGGGGGGCAAACCCCCCTCCTCCTGCGGTGTACGGCCGTTATAATACATCCCTGGGGGAGGGGCAGGGGGCCTGAGGGACTCGCGAGGCGGGAGGGGCGCGTGCTCGGACGCGGCCTCATGGCCCCCCTGTTTGCCCCTCCGCATGCGGCCCATGCACCTTCCCTCCGCCGCCCCGGAGCTCCACAGACCGCGCACCTTTTTGGCTCTCAATCGCTTCCAGTCCTTCCGGTGATTGCATCGGCCGTGGGGGGCATCTGTCGTGATCTCCGTCTTCTCGCCCTCGGTCTTCTTGACCGCAGCGGCTCCACCCTCAGTCTTGTCAGACTCGGTGGTGTCGGCCTCGGTCTTGGGGACCGGGTCCGCAAAGAGGGTGGACATCAACACGCTGATGTCCGCGGGCGTCGTGAAGGCGTTGTTGCCTTGGCCCGTGATGGGGGTGGCCGGGTCCTGCAAAGGGAGACCACCATCGGGACCCCCCAAAAGGGCTCATGCAGCCAACAGACATGGTCGGGTCCCTCATTACGTGTAGAGTTAGGAAGGCTTCCGGCAGCCAGTCGCCCTTTAGGGCTCTCTGGGGTGGGGATCCGGGGGGCTGCTGCCTTCGGAGCCCCTTGCCGTCCCCGCCCTTTGCCATCGCCGTGCAGTCCTGTTCGTGCCTCAACCCTGTGCCCAGTGGTCATTGGTGAACGGGAAGCTGAGAAAAGGGAGGGGGGGGGCAGGGACTTGCTTGAGCGGGGGGGGGGGGGGGGAGGGGGTCCAGGGGGAGGGCCCCCCCCCCCTGCCGGAGCATACCCAATCCACAGTGAACAGAAAGGGTAGGGAGTTCCAAGGCCAGTCGCCCATGGGTGTTGGGGTTGGTATCCGAGGGGCTGCTGCCCCTTGCCGTCCCCGCCCTTTGCCATCGCCGGGCAGTCCTGTTTGTGCCTCAACCCTGTGCCCAGTGCTCATTGGTGAACGGGAAGCTGAGAAAAGGGAGGGCCTCCAAAGGTCAGGTGTGGACCCGCCACTTTCGCTCCAGCCGCGCCTGCCCCACGGCCTTCCTTGCGTAATCAGTTCTCAAGTTCGGGCTTGTGGCCAGTGGCCTGCCTGCATTGTCCCAGTGTTCCAGTCCCTGCGGAAAAGGGAGGGGGGGGAGGTCTGGAAAAGGGGCTCCAAGGCCCGCCCCCTCTTCCCTCCCCCCAAACTCAATTTTTCAGGAGCCCGGGATGGGGGTCTCTAAAGGCAAAACAAACCGCAGCCTGAGTCATGGCATGCCCCATGGAGAGGACGCGGATGTGCCACAACATCACGTATGCTCAGGGCCAGGGTTTGTGGAAGTGCTCCCCTGTGCAGCGGCAGTACAGTCATGGCCTGTGTCCAGACACATGGACTGTCCGTCCTCTTTGCTGACTACAGAACCGGCAAAGCAAACATCGCGGCAAGAAAGGCGGGAGAAGGCGGAAAAAAGCGGATCACTTCTATCCCCAGCCCAACGGGTCGTGGAACACCGGGTCGTGAAATCCGGGTCCGGCGGGGGGGGGGGGGGGTTTGGACCCCCGTGTCACATTCCGTCGGGTTGTTGCTCCTTTACGGGGCCCTGGACAGTCACCCGTTCGTCCCTCCGCATGTTGCGTCGGGTCGCTGCGTTCTGTCGGCCGCTGCGGCCGGTGCTCCCGCTGGTGTCGTTTCCGCGTTCGCGGAGCCCAGCGGTTGGTGTGCCGGGGCTGTGCTGGACGTGGCGGGTTGTGCCGTTTGCGCGTCAGCAGCGCCCAATAGTTGGCGTATTGGGGGTTGTGCTGGTTGTTGCGGGGGTCGTTTGACTGGATTTGCTGCCCATGCGCCTCCCCCCCCCCCCCCAAAGGGGACGCTGACTTGTTAAGCAACACTCTGCCCCACCCCCGCAGGACTTCCGACGCATGCGCTCCCCCGGGCGGATGGCGATCAACGCGTTCGACGGCCCCGTGTTCATGGCGCACCAGCAGAGGCCCCGCGCAGAGGACGCCCTGCCGCCCCATCGCTCCCCAAACGCAGCCCACGGGCCTGACCGGGGGCGACATACGTGCCCGTCGAGATCGTCGGACGAGAAACTGTACGGCGCGTCGTCCGAGCCGCTCCAGGACTCCGACGACGGCAGCAGATGGGCCGTGTCGGACCCCTTCACGATTTGCCGCAGCACGTGGTCCGACAGCGTCAACGACAATCCGAACGCATCCTCGTCCAGCCCGGCCTCCCCGTCCGTCAACGCCGCCGACCCCGGGGAAGGGGGTCCGGAGCGGTGCGGATCGCTGTCGGCGATGGGGACATCGCTCTCCGCTGCCTCGTCACTCGCGTCACCGACCTCATCGGGGGGCGTGAAGTCGGCAGCCCCGGTGGGCGTCCAGGCGTCCGGGTCATGGCAGTACGGTTGATGCAGAAACGGAAACGCGGGAGCGAAATTGTTGGGTCCCTGTCGCATGTGCACATGGGTGGTGAGCTCAGGGCCGCCTTGACAGCCAACACACGCAATAGTTTCCCGCTGCGCGCGCGACAGCGACTCGAGCGGCGGGGGGGTTACACCCGCGGCACCCGAGCTCTGCGTAACTCGCGGGCTCCGAACCATCCCAAGGAACCTCACGGTCGAGGGTTCGAACCCGTGGTTGCAAACACACCCTGGCGTGCACTAGTGCAATCCTCACAACTTGGACCGATGCCATGAAGTACCCTGCAACCGCCTCCAGTCATCATCCAAAGAAGGTCAGCTACTGTCCACAGTCCCTGCGTGACTCTAGTACCGCCGGATTACCGCCGTTGCTGATCCTCCAACTCCCGAGCTCGCTCTGCCCGGGGGCTCTCGGCGGTTGAAGGGTCACCCACGGCCGTTGGAGGGTACCACGGCCGCCTTCAATGGCCGTCTTAGACTAACTGCGAAAACCGGAAGGAAAACCAGGTCCTCCCACACCATCTGCCGCAAGACGCGAAGGCCCCCGTCCGGTCACGTGCACCAACAAAGGCTCCGGCTGCGCCAGTGCGACCGTCATGCCACGCCCACTGCGACGGGGTCTTTGTGGCGTCCATTGATGGCGCGTCGTCGTGTTCTGTCCCCGCATCCTTCCTGCTCGGGCCCGTTCCGCCCCACGCGGATTCAACCCGAGCGGGGGAAGGAGGGCATAAGGCACACGAGGCACCCCACAGTTTGCAGCAGCTACTCCCCCGGCGCCGGGGACCCGCAGCCTCTAAACCTCCCAACAACGCCGGGGTCGAGGGTTCAAACCCGGGGTTTGACACCGACGGTCGGGAATACGCCGATCAGCGTATCGGAGCATCCCCGAGTGGTCCTCATACCGAGGCCCCAGACGTCTGCACTCGCCCCCACGTCCTCTGCACACCCCTGCCCTCGTTGTTTCCGTTGTTGCTGAGAAGGCCTTTCTGGTGGTTTTCTGGGAAGGACGGCCGTTAGAGACCGCCGCCGTCACATCGCCGTCGGTTACGGTCAAACCTAGAGACTAGAGACTCCGGTTGGATGAGTCGTTGCAGCACCTTGTTCCTCCAACAAAGCCCCGGGATCGAACCCCAGCAAAGGCAGAACCATTCGACCGGCGCGGGAGTAAAGCCGACGGTCCCGAGCACCGACCCAAAGCCCACCCGCAGGTTGTGGACGCTCGACGTGGCGCACTCGCCGTCAGCATCCGCCAGGGCCGCCAGTCAGGCATCCTCAAGACGTGCCACAGACCGGATGGGCTTACCTACCGCCAATGGCGGTTGGCAGTCAATCCACAACCGTTGAAGTCAGGTGGCGGTGTTTGAACGACGGATGACCGTTGGGGGGCACATGACCAACAGCGACGACCTGCTGCCGTTGATCAGCACCGATTGACACCGATGGTTGGCAACATGCTCAGCCGTGCGCTAGCGTGTCAGTGAGTAGTCCTACTGGAGGCTCCTCAGGTGCACCACAAAGAAGGATCCAGGACAGTTGTGCACTCTGCCCTGCCCAAAGAATGCCGGCGCCCCCCCCCCCCCCGCTGCAAACAGTGGCCCTCCCTCAATCCTACAGACGACGATGAGGCCCGTCATCGTCGTCATTGCCCGCCTGGCTTCACCAGGAGGGGGCCTGGCCCAGCGCACTGCACGCCCGGTCGGACCTGACGGAAGGCAGCCAAACTGCGCGTGGGATCGGTGAGCCGCGCCATCCTTCGGGAGAGGGGGGATCAATGGTCGGTGCTGATCGACTGAATGTCCCCGCCATAGACACTTTCAGCCTTCGGGAGAGGGGGGGGGGGGGGGCAACAGGAGTCGTGAAGGATGCCGCTGATCAGTGTTGACGTACTGCAGGGCTCCGTCCAATTACAGTGTCTCAGGCCCAGGGATGTGTTAGAAGGGAGGGGGGGGTCTGAAAAGGGGGAGGGGGGTTTGGCTGGGACCCCCGTCCTCCCAGGGTCCCCCTATGGTTCCCACCGAAGGCGGGCCACAAATTTTCGAGCTTAAATCCTCTTGGCACCGAAGGCGCCGAAGCAAAATTTTGGCTGTCAGCCTCAAACAGTGGAAGGGGAGGAGGGGGGGGGGGTACCCCCCCTTCTCCTGCGGTGTACGGCCGTTCTAATGCATCCCTGCTCAGGCCTCTCGATACACAGAGGCCGAAGCGGCTTGAACACCTGATACACTCCCTGTCCCTTTCACAGTACCACCGATATCTATGGTGTCGACTGACCATGACTTACCGACACGGTCAAGGGGAGTCTTGCGTTGGCAGCACCGGCTCCGCCGTTCCGCGCCTTCACAAATTGTCATCCTTGCAACCACGTGACAGCACCCATGGCAAGGGCAGTGACGGCGACAGTGGCAGTGACAGTGATGGAGAGCAGACAGAGGACGGAGATGGGGCACCAAGGGTAGTGCGCCTATCGCCCCCCACCCCCCTTAGGTCGTTGCATGCGAACGTGCCTCCCCCACCCCTTGTAACCCCCCCCCCCCCCCTCTGGAGGGGGGGGGGTGGCACAAGGCCTCAGTATCTGATTGTTTACCTTTGGGGCGGTGCCTATTTGGCCTCTCGCCACTGCTCATTCTGACGCTCTGTGGGCCCGAACGTGTTTTGGTTGTGTCAACGGAGCCCCTGGATGACTTGTCCTGTTTGACTACTCCGGGGGTCGGCTGTCCCGGAGACGGGCTGTTGCCCGTGCCATTGACCGGGTGCATCCAGGTGCACACTCCGAGTCCATGCGGGGGTTTGCCGACTCCAGCACTGGAGCCGTGGAGGGGCCGTTTGGCACAAGGCCCTGGAGGGGGGGGGGGGTTGCACCACAAAACTGCACCATAGTATCACAGTGTAAATCAGCTTCGGCGCCCAGTATTTTTTTTGTTTTCAGACTTACGATTTTCTTTGGAGCCTTCGGCGCGTAGTATTTTCTATGCTTTTTGGGCCAAGTGACCGTTCCCCCCCAAGGGGGGGGGATTGCAAGGGGGGGGGGGAGGACCGCAGTGGAACCGCACACTACTGGCGTACATGCTCCTATGCGTAACCCCACCCCGCTCCCGGGCGCAGCACCTCCCGATTGAGTCCCATCACCTCCAAAGCACAAGAATCACGTTGCCGTTGTGGGACCGCCCGAAGGCTGGCAGGCATGGCGGTTTCAGAGGGCGGGGCAAACCTGATGAGGGTCATACAGAGGCATCGCCGGGCCCATCAACATGTGGGCATAGGCCTCGGACATGTACATCGGCATCGGCACCATCGGCGCGGGGGTGTCCAGTGGCGGCGGCAGTGGTGGCAGCATTGCCAGCGGCTCAGCGAACGGTACAAGCGGTGGCTGATAGGCCATGGCTTGGGTGATGTATGCCATAGCAGCAAAGGCCTGAATCGAGGCGGCCTCCGGGGGGCAGACACTGGGATCAGAATACATTGTGGGAGGTCGAAATCTGGAACGCAGCGAATGGTTGGGCAACGAGGGGAATGCGGGGAATGCCACCTCCATTGCAGCACGGCCAACGTTCTCTCATGTGCACAGGTCCATCGGTTGGCGCGGACTCTCTCCGCCTGACTCGACTTCCCTGTTGCCTTGGGTTAGCAAGCGATGGGGAGACAGGACGGTTGACGTTCTGATCCCCTCCATTTTCATCCAAGGTGCGGGTAGCCCCACCCACTTCTCACCAAGTCAGAGGGGGCAGGGGGGGGGGGGTGGCGGTCGAAAACATTTTCAGATTTTGGGGGCATTATGAAAATCCCCATGTCATTGTGAGCCTTTTGAAGGCAAACAAGCGGGCGGTGGGGGGGGAGGGGGGGCATTCATCGTGAAAACAAAATACCATCAATCCCTGAATCGCTGACGCGGCTCATCCGGATCAGAATCATCACTCTTGAAAAAACTGTTCCTCCCCTTTGACGTAGGTTGGGTGGGCTGAAAGCCAGGAAGGGGTTTGGCCCTACCAACCCCCGTGGGCAGGCAAAGCAAGGCTGGGATTATTGTAACTGTGATATCACTCAAATCCGAATCGCTGTTGCCGGATGAAATGTGGTCGTCGGATTGCACAGCCCCTTCAGAAAGATCATAGAGAAAGACATGCAGCCGCACCTTCAGCAAAACGCACAGCCTTAGTAAGGGCACAACAGGACCAAGTCTGAAGCCGACGACAGGTATACCACAAGGGTGTACATGCACTTTAGTACTTTTTTGGTTGGCTGCATTGTTGTGTCGCATTGACCGCCTCGCCTTTATACCCAAACACAGGTCCCCATGTGCCGCGCAAAACTGCTGTCTGTGCACAAGACGGTGCCATCCATGGTTTGCGCACGGGGGATGCATGACGTTTTGCATGGCAAATCGCAATCATTTGCAAGGGAGGGTGCTATGTTTTGGTGGTGTGCGGGGCATTGCTCTGCAGCATTGGTGCATGGGCGGGTGCTGTATCTCTGGTGGGTGCCTTGCAGCATTTGTGCACAGCGCGGCCCTCTGTGTTGCTTCTGCATGGGAGAGTGCAGTGTATCGTCGGCCCACGGGTGGGGGTCTGGTACTGTTTGTGCACAGAAAGGTGCTATTCATGGTTTGTGCACGGCAGGGCGCAACACAGCATGCAGGGCGGTCTACTTCAACAGGAGTCTCTGCTGTTTTCTGTGCCTTGCCCGTTTTCATGGGCGCATTCCTCGGGACACTGCATGGGCCATCTCAAAATGCCCCCCCCCCCCCCAAAACTCAGCCCGATCACCCCAACGTGACCATCATAGGGTGAATGAAGCAGGTCTCAGGGAAAACAGCCCCAGCGCACTGTTTGCCGTCTGTGGTACCTCAGCCTACTCAACATCCTCTTTGCAAAGAGACACACTGCTGTCACGGTTGTTGTTGTTTGGCCAGAGCCCCTGCACAATCAGAAGGTCCCTTTGTTAGAGGTACTGCCGCACCACTTTCTTCAAATGTTACAATGAATTTGCTCCCAGCAGAACCGGAAACATTTTTGCGCGTCGTGCTGCACGCACGTGTCGCCGAAATCAGTTCCGGCCACTGGGCGAGCCATTCTGTCCATCCGTCCATTTTGGCACCATTTGGGTATATCGCGGGGGACTACCCAGCTTGACCCATAATTTCAAATCTTCTTTTCTCCACCAAATTTTGTTCCTAGTGAAAACGGAAGCATTTTTGCGCATCACGCCGCGCGGGTGTGGAGCCGTTATCAGTTCCGGCCACCTGGCCAGCCAAGGGCCCTTTTGGCACCATTTGGGTGTATCGCGGGGGCACCCCAGCTTGACCTATAATTTCAAATCTTCTTTTTCCCTGGTGCGAAGCCAGCCAAACCCCAATTGTGCCTGAATGCAGGAGCATGCGACCCTTTTTTCGCCTCTTTTTTCAGGGAAAACCCCTGCATCCATGGCGACTGCAGTTGCAAGGCTCCGTTGATCCAAGTTGGATGCAACAAGGGAGAACGCTCATCCTGCCGCGTGTGACTGGCCTAGGGGTCCAAAAAACCTGTTGTTTGAATGGCTAGCTCAATCTCCGATTCCGAGCGTGCAGATGAAGCTGGGGATGTCCTGGAAACGGAAGCGGCCAACAGCAGATCTGTTTCCCTATCAAAGGTGCAGAAGCCAAGAATGGTCGTTGGAGAGGTTAGAGTGTTACACCCTAATGACTTATGGAATAATCAGTGGTTGAATGACGCACCAAATGCCGGCGTTCGATGCCATTTCACAGCACTGAGGAAATGCACACCAAAGGCTAGACAGGAAGAGTCTGCACTGTGTGCACGCACCGTCAGCGTAGGAATTGCCGCAGCAGGCAGTAGGCAATGTAGCGACACTTGGCAATTTCTGGCTCGCAAATCGCGATTTTCGGTTGAAACGTTGCAATTTCCAACACATTTCTCATATTCGTGGGGCGGCTTATCACCAGTACATTGACAGCACCCACGAGCAGTGCACCGGCAGTGCAAACTCTTCCCGACGGTGCATCTTAGTTTCGTCCTTGTGCAGCCTGACAATGAACACGTGCACGTTTCAAGGAGAAGGAATACGATGCTAAGGAGGAAGACCAGCATGGGTCAGCGGGTCAAGAAGTTACCGGGAGCCTCCAGACAAGGGCTGTGTGACGGGTCCATCATGCTGAACGACCACGTCATCCAGCGGATCAGGATCCCCTTCACCTTCGTCAGTGCCCGTGTATTCAGGGGTAGGGGGACGGGACGGGTCAAGGAGCAGGGAAACAGATGATGGGAGCAAAAACCACAGTGACGTGGAGAGTGGTATTGAAAGCCACACGGCATAGGAGCAAGTGTTAGTGTTGAGAGTAAGCAGCGATAGCACAAAAAGTTTTAGACGGCTGAAAAATGCGCACCTTAGCATATGTTGCAAAATGACTTAATCGGGGCAATCTGCGGCTGGAGGAGAAATGAGAACGGCCGCTGGTACCATAATGCGACACAATGCGACCAACGCATCAAACCGGCGAGATCAATGAAACAAGGAGCAGCAAAGAAATCAGGGGAAATTTCCGTTGGAAGGTGACACTGAACAACACAAATTCATAACGTCCCTGGCGCACGGTTGGGACCGATGCCTGTGCCAACGGTGGGGCGCACAGGCGGGGGGCACGTCTCGGAGTCGTCGCCCAAACACCAAGTCACAGGGAGGGCTTCGATTTCCATGGCAACCGGACTATCCACCCGCACGAACTCCCCTGAGCATTCTGAGGCCGACTCGCTGTCGGCAGGCTGGGCAATAGGCGTAGTTGGGGGCCGCAGCGGGAACTCATACGCCCTAGAGCCCTCGGTGCTCTGCAAGACTGGGACACCCTGTAGAACAAGGCATGGCACAGAACACAGCGCAGTGTGGCGCAAGCCTCCTATGCGCCAAGCGCGGCATCAACGAGGAAGCCGAAACCATTGGTGGGAGGACTAATTTCGCGATGGCAAAACCATTTTCTCTTCTTAGTGACGCAACTCAAGCAACAAAACACGTCATGGTTGTGTGCATGATGCAGACTATGGCTGTGTCGCTATCAAATGTCGTCGTAGACAAAATATAAAGCATACAAAATTTTTTTTGTCCCAAACACCAAAGCACAACACAACATAGCATGGCACAGCACAGCACAATGTAACATTATAGCACAATATAACATGGCATCGCATTGCATTGCATTGCATTGCAGGACATAACATGGCACAGAGTATTCAGTGCACATCATCACACCGTGATAGCAGGCGAGGCGTTGGCATACGCTCGGCGGCAACGGTTGCTAAACAATAGTCTGCCCACGAAGCACAAGCCGAGTGGGATCACGCAGACGGATAAGACGATGAAGCTCAATATTGCAGCGATTTCTAGCGCAAGCTTTCGACGACGGTGCGCTTGGTTGAGGGAAGGCTGACCGTGGAGGTTCTGGACGAATGATTCCCGGTGTTTGAGTCCGGTGGCTAGGAGAGCCTCATCACACGTAGTGTCTGCAGCACACGGCCCGAGCTGGCCTGCTAATGGCTGTTCCAAAGGGGCTAGGAACGGGCGCGAAGGGGAGTCCGTAACGGTCGACATGGCCAGCGCAAGGCCGATGGCGTGAAAGGGAACCCGGAGGAACAAAAAGACTAGGCAGAGCGTCGGCATCTGCGGAAAATCAAGTGTTGAGCATGTGTTTCTTTTCGCGTCGAACGAAAACCCTATTTCCACAAGACATTCCTGAGTGTAGATGTTATGGGGGTGTTCCTAGCCGCGGCTAGCCGCGGCTGGGCGGGTTGGACCCCCCCTCCCCCCCCCCCCTCCCCCCCTCCCCCCCCGTGGCTGGCCACGGCTGGCCAAAAATGGCTGGGGGGGAAATTTGGCCAAAATCAAGGAAAACGAAGAAAAAACGGCCACACTTGGGGTCCCTAGGGGTGCAAGCCAACCCCTTTTGACTTGTGGCTATATGTGCTACTGCATTTGGGGCTACTAGGTTGTGTGGCCTCTTTTGAAGTGCGAAATGACCACCCTCCCTCCCATGCTCAATATCAAGTGCAGCTGAAGATACACAATGTGGCAAAGACATAATGCAAAGACAATCATCAATGTCTCATATCGCATTGTTGTGAAGAGGAGCCCCAAACAACGGGCTACCATGCGAAAGTGAAATAGAGAAATTGGGGTGAAAAATATATATCGTGACAAAAGAGGGTGCAAATATGGGACTATGGCTATGCCTCTACCACAGTGCCCTCCTCCTCTTCATCTCCATACACCGAGCCCTCGTCATCAGCAGTGACCTCTTGATACGTCTCAACATCAACAACATAGTACCCTCTCTCATCCATGGAATGGGGGATAATTTCCTTTTCAACCGAACAATAAGGAACAAGGATGTTACCTCCATCCCACTCAAGCACCGCAGACCCATCCTCTTTTTCCTCCCGCAACCGGAGACAGCGAATTGTGATGTTAAACCTTGTCTCCTTTGTTCGCTTTTGAAAAATAGAAATGGCCATACGGAGCCGGTTGTCCTCCGGGTCGCGGTACGTGAGCATTTGATCAAAAATGAAATTGGTTGGCACTCGCTTTTGCTCTTTCTTATGCTTTTTACATATCAACTCCCCCATGTCATCATCATACTCCTCCCCTTGGGGTGTGCTACCCCCACGCACACGCTTTTTGAGGCCATACAGCATTTTATCCTTCTTCCCCTTTCCAAAAATGGGGGTGGCAAAACTTTGCGCTGCCACTTTGGCGGCTGGAAGCTTGGCCTTTGCAGGGGTGCCGGTGTATCCGAGGGATGGGTGCTTCCTAAATTGCTTGATGTACTCCTCTTGTAACTTGACAGCCTTATCCGTGTCCGTTTGAAATGGATCGGATGACCATGTAAGGTCCAATCCCTCGACCGTTTTTAATGGGTTAGGCGTGACAACGGGGAACACGGGTGGTTGCATGGGTGCAACCGCATGTGGCTTTGCAACGGATGCGGTTGAGGCACGGGATGGGATGGGGAGAGGCCCGGTTGAGCTGGAACCTGTAGGTGGTTGCATTGGGGCAACCGGAGGTTGCATTGGGGCAACCGGCTGTGGTGGTGGTGGTGGTGGTGGTGCAATGCATGCGGTTGGGCTAGAGCTACAGCTTGAGCTAGAGCTAGAGGTCGAGTTGCTGCCTGTCACATGTGCAGTTGGTTCACCCAAGCCGCTATCAATGCTCCCACCCCACATCCATTCTCCCGAATCCAAATTATCGTCTGATTCGTTGCCTACATGCTCGACTATGATTGGGATTTGTGGTTTCGGCGGCTTGAAGGGAACCAATGCGTCATAAACCCGACGACACAACACCAGAAGAATCCACATTTGCTGTGGAAGGAAGGCAAAAAGCAATTCGGCAATAATTGGGCAAATTTGCAAAAAAGGGTTATGGAAATTTTTGCGTTGCAATTGCCCCAAGGGAAGAAACTTTCCCGTAGATGGACGCATTGGACAAATGGGCGTGTGCCCCACAAGACCGTTCTTGTCCTTGAACTGCTTACCACACTTAGGACACTTCACGGGCTCCAAAGACCGTGGAACAGGCTTGGGTTTAGGGGATGCAGGGTTAAGTGGACATTTTGCCTTATGTGCCTCAACCCCGTAGATATTCCCAATGATTTTCCCACAATTAAATGGGCAAGGAACGGGCGGAAGGATAGTTGCCACACGCGGCCCCTCACAAAACTTCTCGTGTTGAAGACGTGCATGTTCCGTTTTCCTAATGACCCCACACCGCCGACATGGCCACTTGTCATTCACGGGCGGTGGGGGTAGTGGGTCAGCAGGAACCGGTTGGCAATTTTCCACATGGTTAGCCCAACCGCACGCGGCAACCATTGTATTGCACGTGGGACATGCTTTCATGATTGCCCCCTCATCCCCCGAAGTTTTGCACGTACGTGGGCAAATGACAAATTATCACTCATTAGATAGAAAAACCTAAAATGGGACCAATCAAAATGACGTGGAAAAAATTAAGAAAAAGGTGGATAACACGGCACAAAAATTGACATTGCACGGAATAGACCTTGTTAGCATGCAGCATGCACTACTCATTAAACCAAACGCCTAATTGAAACAGACGCCTAATTATGCACCAACCGTGGAAAAATGTTTTGGCCTCTCTATACCATACCGTACATACAGTGCCAGTAAGGCTGGTTTGCGAATGGTGGCGCGTCCCGTCTTTAAACCCCAACGCGCCATGGGGCTCGGCCATTCTACATCCCCGGTCCTGTCGACGCATGTGAATTTGTTGTGCAAAGATGCCAACAAGTTCACACATTTTTTCCTATCTAAAAAACACATGCACTGGGGCAGCTCCATGCATGCTCGCCGACCTTAGTTGGACACGGGGACGCTACAACACACTGCAACGGCAGTTGTGTTGGTGATTGTGCAACTGGACCAAACATCCCATAACCACATCCCGATGCATAATGCAACTAATTACCTAATTACCTAATTACCTAATTACCTAATTACACAAACATGACAAACGTAGGTGCATGGAAATTGTACCAATACCTGCTGCAGAGACACATCATCATCATGTAATCTTGAGAGCAAAGGCAAAGAGGCAAAGAGGCAAAATGCAAAAGTGCAAGGCCCAACGCAATATGGCTAGACGGTTGGGTGGCTAGGTGACAAGGTGGCTGGGTGGCTGGGTGGCTGGGCGGCTGGGTGGCTGGGCGGCTGGAGCCCCCCCCCCCCCCCCCCCCGCCCCCTCCCCCCCACTGACCGGAACCCGCCCTATCAGCCCACAACAGTTCAATGAAATGGGCTCCTTGACAAAAACGTCTCAAAAGTTGTGCCAGTAAGGGTTTCGTTCAATCGTGTTCCTTATTGCTCGCACGTTGCGCCTAGTTTCCTTTGGTTGTTGACCCGGTGCTTTGCTGGATGTCATTTTATTCCATATATACTCTAGCATTCACGAGTCCATCGATGTCGCATGCAAGTACCTCGGCGCCTATTGCATCTTGTGAAGTAAAAATGGACGCCCTCCCTATTGTCTAAGATTGGAATGAGTTCTTCAACACCGAGATTTTGTGACCGAGGAGCTGCGCCTAGCCGCGGCTGGGTGGCTGGGAGGCTTTGGAAACCCCCCCCCCCCCCCCCCCTTGGCTGGCTGGCTGGCTGGCGCGCCCCTGGAAAACACTCAAAATACGTAGTGTACCATTGAACCGCCTCTTCTCACGCATGGTGTGCGTATGGGGATGGGTTTGCAAGGGTGGGGGGGGTCGGCCACCTTTCAAGAACACCCTTAGCTCATACTCCAAGTTGCCTTGCCTTGCCTTGCTTCAAGATTGCAAGCTTTCGGCCCTTGAAAGTTTTATCAATGATGCCCCACTTGTGCAAGGCCCCAAAGTAATGCTCCGTACGTGCGCGGTAAAACTGATGCACTCGGTTAAACTCATCCTCAAGGTGCGTTAGAGAACCGTTGGGAGGACACTTAAAAGGAGTGAGGCAATTGGGCACGGAAAGGTAGGCGAGATCGCCAAGCAATGTATGAGTTGCACTCAAACCGGGGCGGTATTTACGAGCAATTGTGGTATCGCTCATCGCTCCCGGATGCGGCCCGGAGATATACGCACAAAGGCCCAGATGGGTCACAATGGCATTGAACTTCACAACCGAGTGTTTGTACTTCGGTTGATACAAGTGTGCACCAGAAAGTACAAAAATTGGGAAAGTATCCCAACCACCATCCGTGTCCGGAAAATGAGGACAACTATTGTTCGGATGATCAAGGTGGTCAGCACTAATTTCCACCATGACACCAAACAAATATTCCAATGTGCTCTCAACAATGCGACGCAATGTGCTTGGACTCGGTTGCCGCTGCACATTGCACGGGCAAATGGTTTGCATGCACCGGTACGAAGGTGCTTGCTTCAACCACGCAAGCACGTAGTACAAGTGCTCACGGGGGACTTTGCCAGGACGACAATATTTGTCGTATATCAGTTCGGCAAGAGTCCAATGAACCCCGATCTTGGCAGTAACGAGGTATTTCCCGCCACAAGCCTTGACCCAAAAATCGAGGCCATACTCCGGAGATGGTTCAGACATATCGCAAACAGCAAAGCACACTACACAAAGGAAAGGGGCATGCGCATGCACTTATCACAAATCGGAACGCCTCATTATAACAAACACCTAAACAGCTAAATTAAAGCATGAACCAAGAAAAACAAGTTTTGGCCTCTCTATATGATTGTGGCAAGTGTGAGCGGACCGCGTCCCATCTTGGGACCCCAACGCATGATGCGCCTTGTTTAAAGGGAAGGAAATTTTACCACACACTCCATGGATCGGTGACATCATCTTGAGATCTTGAGAGCAAGGGCGGTGAGGCAAACATGCATGTACAAAGCAATGGTGGCTGGCTGGGTGGCTGGCTTGGTGGCTGGCTGGCCGGCCGGCCGAAAACCCCCCCCCCCCCCCCGCTGGCTGGCGCAGCTCCCGAGATCAACTCTTACATTGCAACTCCAAGGTATTTCAATTTATGTGAGACAAAATCGGATCACCCTCCATTGCCAAGCCGCACAACACCAAGGGTAAATAGATGTCGGCAGCATGGTGATATGTGGCGATCGTGGTGAGGATAATATGGTGACAAGGATAATGTGGAAGGTGAAGAATGGTTGTGATTGTAGTATCACAAGGGATTGTGAATTGTGAGAAACTATTTTGGTATTCGGCGGTTGGATGTGTTAATCTCGCAGACGGAAGAAACTATTTAAGCACACACGATTGGCCAGGCGAGACACAAAAGAGGTGCTGAAAGAGCGAACACTTGCGTTCTCACATGGGTACACAGCTGTTGGTGAATGCCTTACCACTATTGATTGCTCGTGGAAGGGTATTGAATATTCTACAGTAACGTAAAGGACGAAAGCGAACCCAAACACCTTGCACATGGAGTCCAAGTGTAAAAACGGTCAAGCCGGCACGTATGCGTAGCGCTCATAACACGTTGCGGGGTTCCCACAACAGAGGACTCAAGTGTTTTTCGAGCCTCGTTACGCAAAGCAGCAAATTCACAAATGGCGAGCACTTGATAGAATCAATATTCCGTTCAGCCATGGTACAAGCGTGTGCAAAATAATTTGTAATGTGCAGTGGTCATTGCTTGTCGATATGCTCGTGCGGATTGATCGCTGCATCCGTCATTTTGGTCCTCTTCACAAGGGGCACAACAACTTGTGATTTTTCTCTTGTAATTTGTGTTTGTGTGTTTCTCACGTTCCGAATCTTTTTGGAACCTCCCACGAAATCAGGCCACTCGGCTTTGTTCTGCTCCCGCTGTACTATGCTTAATTCAACCTAACACAGACTGCATATTGGGACCGAGTTGGTGGAGGAAGGTCGATGGATTGAGTCCTCTTCCTTTCCAATATGTGTGTGGTACTCAATCTGAGGGGGATAACTTCACTACCCAGGGAAGGCAGGTAGTGAAGTCAGTCCCAATCTGAGGGTACAGTAATCTGAGTCGCCTGCACTATTTCATTAGGTGATGGGGAAATGCTAAGTAGAAATAGCACAGAAGCATACGCGTAGAAATAAAGGATCTGCCCATATTGCGCACGCGCATCCACTTTGGAACTCTAACACCGGTGACGGTATGCAGACTGCGGCCCTAGCAGACTGCGAAAGACTGCGCACGAACAGGCGACACGCTTAACTGAAACAAGCAAGGGTGAAGTTGCACTAGGTACATGCGTGGGTATAGCACGTAAAGTGTATGTTTGAAGTCTGTAGATATACCTTTATAACAGACAATTCGTGACGAAACATGCTCAAAAAGGCACCAAAAACCAAAAAGGAGGCCTCTGAAGCCGCTCGGCGCGCTTGGACGCGGGGCATGCCCCGCTCCAAGCGCGCCAAGCAGCCTTTGTTTTTTGGTTCAAGAGAGCCAGGACTTCAATTCGACCTCTTCAAGGAATGTACCTAATTGTCAGTTGCTTGTGGTCGGAAGATTGAAAAACACTTAAAGCAATCTGAAATCAAGGACATTGCACCACAGTTACACACAAAACGTGTTTTCTTGATGTTTCGGTCATTTTCACTGGTAAGAACTCAGGTCTGTAAATTGGACTTTACACACCAGAAGTTACAGAGTACAGTCTTTGCAGTACACACTGCTGAACAAATTGCATCCACGGTCCCCCAACTTGCACGCGCGCAGTCCTGCTTTTGCCGCCCGCACAAATTGCTCTCCTGGCAAAAAGGTGTTTTCAACCAAAAAGGTTTGTGACACAGACGCTTCTGATTCATATCACTGAGATTGTCGTATTTCTAAATATGTAAACAATACTCGATGGGACCGGAGAAATCGCCCGATGATCGCTCGGGGGACCTATATGGTGATCGTCTCCTGTCCGGCTGCCGGGACCCAACCCACAGCCGGAAATTGGAGCGGGCCGCGGGCCCAAAGGAAAAACCACCGCAACTGACAGAAAGGTATGAATTTTATGTTGTTGTTCCAATTACTGCAAGAGTTTCGAATTTCCCCTTCTAGCTGGGCATCTGATAGTAGCGTTCAGCTGCTCTTACAATTTCTTCGGTGAAATTGCCTGTTTAAATCCTTGCTGACAGATGTGTGATCGGTGACCGTTGCCCTTTGCTTCGCTGTTTTGAACGCATTTAGCGCTGTGCGCAAATCCACTCCCTCCCCCTCAATTTCAACTCCCTCCAAGTGAATATCCACTCCCTCCTACTCAATTTCTACGCCCTCCAAGTGAAATATATACATATATATACAAATACATGTATGTACATCTATATATATATATATCAAAACACACAATATGCAATGAATGATCTGAGTATCTATTCATTAGCTCAGCGCACGTGCTCTGCACTTCAGGCGCGCATGTGACTGCTGCAAACCCAAGCCAGAGATGAGCAAGCAGAAGAAAATCAGGATCAAAGCATGAAGGGCTGCAGTCACAAAGAGTTAGATAAAGACAACTATCAACAATAGACCACAGCAATTAGCATACATTGCAACTCAGGATGAAATATTTTACATGTTTGAGAAAAACTAATTGGAAAACTGCCCCAAGGGCTCACTCTCATCCATAGTGCCATCTTGAGATGTGCACTCTTTGTTTTTGGGTCTCATAGGTGCTGAGGTGGCATGGCTTGTGGCGCTGAGGTCACTGCCATGTCACATGGGATAATCCTACTTAGCTAGGCTGACTGGGTATTGAACCCAGGACCTCTCAAAAAGAGGTGCCCTAGCCCCCTAGGGTGCATACCATTAGGATAGCTAAGAATTCATGAGAAAACATAGATAAATTCATAGGCTCTGCCTTCAGTATATCAGTGCCTCAGCAACCCAAGAAAAGATGTTTTATAGCTTATAGCTTGGGGATTAAGGGGTCCACACAACATCCTGATTTAGTGTTTGGTTCCATAGGTCACAATGTGTTATCACCCATTTTGGTTGGGCCAATACTAAGATAAAAATGCATGAGTGCTTAGAGCACCTCTGATACAACTAAAGTATACCCCAAAGCATTAGAGAAGCACTTTTTCTTACTCCCCCCTTGTGCTGTGGTGGCCACCACTGTCGCATTTTGAGGGAAAAGGGATTTTTTTCTTGGCCTTTCCTTGGTTTCCACACCTATTTTAAAATACCTATAGCTTCCCTAACACTGGAAAAGAGCGCTTTACCATGTCCAGCGACTCTTGCTGCATTGTTGATGACAATCTCCAACAGAAAACTCAGCGCTCTTGGCTTGCCGGGGTTCCTGTGGCTTGGTGGGGTTAAAGTAGGGCATGCCAAGACCATATGTATGTGCATCCCTCCCTCCAAGCTGCAGCGTAACACAACCCAACGCTAGACTCTCATACGATGCTCGACCCAAGTCTCAAGGAACTTGATGGAGACACCTGTCCTGGTACTGGGGCGAGGGTGCGCTGATTTAATTAGAATTGCCCCTTGGAGGGGTCTTGATTCTGGTTCACTCTCCTGCTGCTGCTTTTCAGCCAGAACAGCGGCCTACTCAACTAGGCTTTGCGAGGAGGTCTGTACAATAGAGGAATGGGAGAGTGAGGGACGAATCCACGCAAGGGCGAAGCGACAACACCTAAATCCGTCAAATGACGGCCTAGAATTTTTCTGAAGGCACACACCTGGACAAAATCCAATTGTGCATCAGATGCTTATTTTTTTAAAATTTGTAGTAATCTCTTGATTTTTTAAATCAAGAAATTCTTACGCAGAAAAAGGCGGCGCGCAGGAGCGGCTCCTAACGAAGCGCCGGAAAATACAGAATTAATAAGATTATGAACGTATGTTGCGCAGAATGACGAAAATGACGAAACCCACATAAATAGACTAACATAAAGATTCCACCCACATTGGCAGAAAGAATGCAAGATTCAAGGTTTCAAAAATCAACAGAAGGACTTCAATGAATCAGGTATAAACCACAGGTGTGCTCGTCTCGTATGCAGCATGCACATGGCTCGTCTCGTGTCTCCGTGGATGTGCCTTGTAGCAGCGCTAACAAACGATAGAGGGGTAGATTAGAAAGATTGCAGATGATTAGAGGTAAGATCAGGGTGATTAGACATACACACAAGTGCATAGCGACGTTTTTCGCTTGTGTCACACCTTCCCCTCACCTTGCTTCACTCTCCAGCGGTGAGTATGGTAGGTAAGCCAAGGTGGGGCCACCCCCGGGTGGAGTTCCTGATTGTGGGTAAGATTTGTAGGAAAAATAGTGATTGACACAGGTAACTTCGAAAGTCGTGCATGCTCGTGCATTCACACACGCATTAAAGGGTAGGCCACGCGTGGTGCGCTCGGTACAACCTTTGTTTAGGTTACCCAGGGGCTCCACCCCACGTTCTATAAGAGAACGGGTGGAGTTCCTTAAGCTTGCTTGCTTGTACTGATGTTTGAGGACAGCGTATTATAGGGCTACCTGAGAAGCGTATAATTGTACTAGTCCAAGTCCTCCTTGATGTCTTGTCAAAGAATTACTCCAATGCTTACCCAAAGCCAAACAGATCAGTGGACGAGCACCAAAGCCATTTCGAACATAACAGGAACCTATGCAGTGACAGAAAATCGTTGTATTTTGGAATGAAACTTGCACAATCGAAACTGCACTGCACAGCGCTAAATCTCATGATCATCGCTAAATAACACGAAATGCTCAGGCGACTTCCGTCGCTGCATGCTGGCGGCTACACGCCCCTCCCAAGCCCAAAAAATCCCTTTTTGGGGCTGAAAAACTGGATATCAGCCCCAGCAGGCCTATGGCTCTACGATTTGGGAGCTGCCTGAGGGAGTTGTCACAGCTGTCTGTTGAGCCTATCTATACCCAGAGGGGGGGGCACCGAGCTCCAAGAACTACAAACCTGTCCTCTCATTGCCCTGGCATTGAATCACAGCACTGTCCTGTAACTCTGACTGCCTGCCTGTGCACAGAAGGGGGGGGGGGGCGACGTCAGTACAACGCGTATACCACCGGTTCCACTGGTTTTTTTTTTGTTGCTGACATTGGGGATCCATTGTTTGTCAGAAGTTTACTGTACAACATTTAGTGGGCCCCAGGCAAGGGCTCGAACATACAAATGCAAATCTCTGTGCATCACAACGCAATGTCTTCAAACAAACAGACATGAATGCTAATATACAAAGCCCATTCACTGAAGTCATATATGAGTTAGATTACTTCTGGGATTCGTTCTCTGGATCCTTCATTTGTCTTTATTGATGCTGATTGGACTCCTGAGAGTGATGTTTCATTCGTGGAACCCGAAAAATGGTGGCATACCATAAAACTGACATCGATCACTGAGCTGTCTGCATTGAATCGAATTCATTGCACCTGAAAGAGAGGAGTACAAATAAACAGGGTGAGGGGGATGCATCATATATCAAGACATACTAACTACATCATCAACTGTGAGATGGAGCCCCTTCTTTTGATTGAAGGCATGCCAGTCTTTGTTGAGTTCATTCATGAAGCTACTGGCAGGCTCCCATGTGGGACGTGTATGACCTCGCCACTTCACTTTCCACCTACGAACACCATTGGGGTAAACCCTGGTAGCCAAAAAATTTCTCTGGCACCCAGTGCTGTACCACAGGGGGGGCGACGTCCTCCTTGGAAAAGTAATTGAAAGGATGTGCAGAATCTGGTGCACCATACGGATGCATGTAATGCTTCAATCTACTGGTAGACAATGTCTGATCCCCTTGAAGGGTATTCACCACCACTCTCGAAGCAGAAATGACCCTCTCCACCTCACAGGGACCCTGCCACAGCCTATCTAACTTAGATTGGCCTGGGAGGTTCTTCACCCACACCTTGTCCCCTGGAAGCAAGTTCAGGGTCGGAAATTTCTGAAGAAACTTATTCCGCTGTGCGGCACGAATCTTTTTCAATTTTTTCTGCACCTCCCTTCGTTCCTTCTCCAAACGGGAGAAAAACGTCAGGGCGTCTTCCGCACAGTCATCCTGGACCGGTGGACAGTCCCCAAAACCAATGGGGTCACGCCCAAACACCAGTCTGTGAGGGCTGTAGGGACTGTGAATGCCAGGCAGGTCATTCACTGCCCACACTGCCAGCGGTAGCGCATTCACCCACAGCGCCTTTCGCTGCTCCAAATACAGGCGGAGCGAATTTACTACCGCCTTGACTACATTTTTGGCCCTCCCATTACTCGAAGGCCTATATATAACACCCCTGTGGGTCTCAATCCCCATTTTCTTACACAAACTGTGAAAGAAATCACTGGTAATGACATTGTCATTGTCACTCATGATTTCTTTCGGCACGCCAGTGAAGAACAAGCAGCGTTGCAAAAACAAATCTGCCGCTGCCTTGGCATCCAGGCCCTGGGCCCTGCAGGGCACCGCAGTCAAATAACCCGTCAGCCTGTCTACAATTACCATACACTGGTCATACACCTGTCCGGCCGAAGTAACCTCCGGCAGTGATACAAAATCAATGGCAAGCGATGCAAAGGGATACTGGGGGACAGGGAAAAAACGACATTCATCAAAGCGTGCTGGGCCTGTTTTACACTTTTGACAAACAGGACATCGTTTAACCAATTCAGTGACCTTTTTCTTCAAAACACTTGGCCGGAAGGTGAAATAAAATTTTCTGCGGACCAACTCTATCAGTTTGTCCCTACCTGGATGGACATACTGATGCATGGCAGTCAGAACATTATCCGTTAATGAAAACGGAACCACGATTTTGCCATGGTGTCGCAGCTTCCCCTGAAAAAGCGAAAAACCTTCAACGGCCTGACCCTGTGACAATTTGTCAAAAATGGTGGAAAAATTGCGGTCACTCTGGTATTCGTTGTCCCACTTGCCAAACAAACATTTAGTGAGTGGCTCCTGAGTCAGGGCTGCAAGCTGAAACGGGTCCAGCCCACTCTCAGCACAACATAAATTATGGATGATGCGCTCAACGCGCTTCTCGTGATTCACAGAATCCCCACTGGAGCTCTGCAGGGGTGATTGACTGTCACTGAACAACGACCCTAAGCGGGTATCCATCTGATGTCTCATTATAGCTTCCCTGAGCTCTGTCGAGACGTCCTGATCCTGAACCTGAGGCATCGCCTGTTCACTGCGTACCTGACGCAATAACCTCGCACTGTCCTCCAAAAGACGTTCCCTTCGATTTGTGATAACCCACTTCTGACGTCCGTCATTCTGTGAGAGGAGGTGCAGTGATTTGGAGCCCCGCTCCAACTCTTGCATACAATCAGCGAAAAGTGGATGCTCACGCAAGGCCTGATTTTCCTGCTCCCTGACCTCCACCTCAGTCCTTTCCCATGCAGCCGCATCATTTTCTGACCCATGTAGGCTACTATCAGGGGCCGCAGTGTTGGCTGGGTACGCCCAACGGGAGAGCACGTCAGGAACAATGTGCCCCGCACCGGGAGTGTACCTCACCTCCACTAGGGGATATCTCGATAGAAATTCATGCCAACGACCGCGACGGCCAAGTGGACCACTGACCGTCAACACATCGTCGTGGTACCACTTCTCCAGCGTACGGTCGTCAGTCAGAATTTCTACCTCAGTTCCCATCCCTATCCATGACTGATGCTTATGCAAGGTGGAGATGATGCCATACATCTCCTTTTCTTCCGTACTCCAACCCCTTTGTCCCCGCGCGGTACCATCACCTTGATCCACTGCCAACTTTCTGGAATAGAATGCTACGGGCCTGAGCTGATTTTTGGAGTCATACTGCTCCAAAACTGCTCCTACCGCATAGTCACTCGCATCAACCCTTATAATAAATTTTTTGTTGACATCCGCGATATCTAGGATCACATCCTCACTCATGCCACGTTTGATTTGGGAGAAAGCACGCTTCATCTCCCTTGTCCAAACAATCTTATGTCGTTGTGAGGAGCGTCCCTTATCCTTTGCGGTCGGTTCTGGTAATTTCCGCAGGGCCTCAGACAAAATCCCGGCATATTTTGCGTTATTACGCATATAAATTAGGGACCATTGGGTTAAACCCAAAAAACGTTTCAAGTGTTTGGCAGTCCGTATGTCCTCCCATCGCCATTTCTCAATGGCTGCCCGTTTTTCAGGGCTGGACATTCTCTGTCCATTACACAAAATATGCCCGCAGAATTTGACCTTTCGGACAAAAAGGTGCATCTTAGTCTTCATCACTGTCACTTTGTATTTTCTAAACAGTGCGAAGACCTCCCGTAACTGTATATCATGTTGTTTATATACTGTATCATCCACTTGTCCTGTATCAATATTTGGGGGTGTGCCCTTTAAAACATCATCGATGTAGGGCTTCAGTTTAATGGAATCCAAACAATAGGAAACCATTCTCTGATATTGGGAGGGGGAAGTTTTTAAGCCCATTGGCAAAACCTGCCATTCAAACACCCCCCAGGGCGTCGTAAAACTTGAAGCCGGTTCGGACCCCCGTGGCCATCTTGGGGTCACTTGGGGTGTGTATCTATGTGCCGGCAAGCCGCCATTGGCTGATATCATACTCTCCCATCCACCTGAACTAACCCGATGTGATAGTGTGATAGGTTTGGCCATTCCGGCTATGAGCGGCCATATTCAGAACCGAGGCACCGCCAGCGGAGATTTATATAGCAGAATATCAGGAATCAACAGGGTTTTATTATCATAATGTTTCCGTAATTTTTCAGCCTTTCGTTCTGATAGTCAATGTATCGGCGACTGTCAGTTGGCTCGCGATTTTGCGTTAACCGATTGGTTAACTGTTATTTCCAGATATTTTGGCGGAAACGTTTCTGAAGGGTCAGATTTCATCTGTAAAGGGTTCGTTGCTTCCGCAATTTTCTAAATAAGCACTCGAAATTTTAATCGGAATTTTTCGTGATGTCGAAATCGGATTTTCGACTTCGACATCGCCGCACTTGATTTGGACTTCTTCGAGTGGTCATACTCCTTCCCCTATGCCCGAATCAGGTTTCCCTTATACTTGCCACCCATTTGACTTGGAGATATAAGGGAAACAAAATCGAATCGTGGGATCACTTTGAAGAGCCATATCTACGCGCGAGTGTGAGGAATGAGAATAAGGAAGATTGGGTTGGAACTGCCTTGGTCTCAACTTAATTTAGGAAGCATCAAACGCCTTTGGTGCGCACACATGCCCGGTGTAGCAAGGGAAAAGGGTCAAGAGGGTATAAAGTGATATATAACTCTTGGACCGTGCAACCGAATATTTTAATGCGACTTTCGAGTGTGCCGCATGGGTGTTGGGGTTGCATAGCAACTTTCCTTGGGTTCCTACGTATTTTTAACGTGAAGTTATGTCAATGGAGGGACATGGCATATCATGGTGGGAGCCATATTTTGAGGGTATTTGTTATATGCATGGTATATGTTGGATATGCTCACGCACATGTTATATATCTTCGTGTGGCCGAAGAGATGGGGAGCCATACGTGACAAGGGCTTTGCCCATGTCCCAATTGTGGAATTCAAAGCGCTAGACCAAGTCTACCGCTTATGTATTGCTCATGGTGTGTTTGACAAAGAGATCCATGGGTGCACTCCCATTTTCATGGGGCATGTAGATATTAGTGGCGAAGGTATCTCCATGCGCCCGATTGGGGATCCAAGTGGGGGAATTGTTCGCAAATGGTTCCAATCATTTGTGTATTGAACCATGAGCGGATATCATGGGTGAGCATAGAGATATACTATCATGACAACCTTGTATTTGGTCATATTTTCATGTTTTTGACCTCAATTTTTGCTCATTTTTGCGTTTTGTGTACTTACCTGGTCGGCAAACAGCAAGAAGCCTATGGAGAGTCGAACCATGGTATGTTGTTCATATGTTGGCATATGCTTCGGAGTTGAACACCACCATATGCCGGATCGCGTACTCCATTTGGCTTGGCGCACGAAGGATCACAAGATTTGGTCTCAAGATCATGGGCTGACTTGGGCAGTGCGTGGCGCCCATATCCGAAGGGGTTTCGAGGGTAAAATGGGGATGTACATGGGCAGTGGCCTTTGGTCTCTATTCTCCATGAATAGTAGACTTCGATTCCATGCATGCTTGGAGCCTTCGGATAAGTAGTAACTTCAATTTTGAGCATATTTGTGATATATGGCCAATATGATGTGAATTGGCAGTTTTTTGGCAGGTTATGAGTTCAAACTCATAGGTCATTTCTCTAAGCCCATTCGACTCCAAGTCCAACCAAGGTTATGTCAGGGTAGGGCATGGTCCTGAGTGCCACTCTAGGCCATGACACGCCACCTTCCCTATTGGGCTAGGATTTAGAGGCTTGGGATTGAACACATTTTTGGGGTTTATGTAATGACTTTTGACATGTGGCATATAACCATTTTATTGGACTGGGTTCAGGGCATCATGTTGATGAGTCAAGGGAAGGTCTTGAGTCCAGGGAATGAGGGGTCTATGGCTGTGATTGTATAAGTTTCCATCTTTCCCCAACTTTGCTTTATTTGTGTTCATATGCCAATTTCAGGGCTTTCTTCCTTGGTGCAATTCTTGTACATGCCCGCCACCGTGGGAATACCGGTGTGCTGAACGAAAGCCCGCAGCCTGATTTGGATTGTGAATTGGGTTATTGCCATACTTGTGGGATCTGGTTGCCATTCAGGGTTGAAGGAGGATTGTATTTTCTATTTTCTATATTTTTGGTTTTGGACCCTGGATTTTGATAAATGCAAGCATTGATCCGGAGCAAGTCAGCGGGGATTACAGGCGGAAGGGGCACAGCGGGGGCCGGTCCTGGTAGGGACCTTCTTTATGGTAGCAGAGGCTTACCTGCTGCCCCTACCAACCGCCGACCCGGGGACTTGGGCCCTTATGAGCCCTGCCCAAGTACGCCCCGGGTGCGTATTGTGGACTCGGTGGAGACCACGCCGGAGATTGGAGCCATAGAAGAGCGGAGACGTTCAAGAGCATGGCGAACTCCGGAAGTTGAAGCCCGAAGAGAAGAACGACACTCGGGAAGAGGAGGACGTGACATGGAGGACCTGGTCTCCATGTGTGAGCGTCGCTGCCGAAAGGCTTGCAACCTCCGCTCCGCCGCGGAGGACTCTGATGAGGCCTGCCATTCAGGCAGCAGTGGAGGACGGGCCCGGCGCTACCGGAAGCGCGGGTCACCCAAGTCCGCGGCAAGGGACGCCGGGGCTATGGACACGGACCCCAGCCCGGTCAGGCTGTGGGAATCCGAGGGGCACTCCGAGGGCTATCGGACAGCCCACGAGCCACCTTCGGAGCCGGAGATGTCCGCGCCGATCGCCAGGGCGCATACGGCCCCCGAGCCCGCCCTGCAGCACGACGCCGAGGGCTTGGAGAGGCCAGCCAGGGCCCGGACGGCACCTGTGCCTCGGCACACGGGCCCAGAGACGGACGCCATAGGCGATACGCCTATGGGCGATGAGTCTGAGGTGCCGGGAACCGCGGGATGCGCTGAATCCGGCGGAAAGCACGCTACGTGCCACTGCGAGCACGTGTCCTTCCTCATGGGCAAGTACCCGAAGATGGGGATGGACGCCATCGTGAATCATCTTGACCGCCTGGACAACGCCAAGGACGCTCTAGAGGAGGACGTCGCGGGGATCCTGGACGACCAGTCGGCCGCGGAGAACCACATGGAGGAGCTGCGAGCGGATCAGGCCCGGTACCGGGAGAATCTGGAGCTGGCCCTGCAGAAGCAGCAGCAAGTGGTGGACAGCCTTCTCCACTTAGTGGAGGACATGTCGGGACGCCTGAGAAGGTTAGAGGAGCGACAGCCCCTCGCCTCGGGTCCGGAGCTCCCGGCAAAGCCGGCCGCGGTAGAGCTGGTGGAGCGGGTTAAGACCCTCAGGAGCGCCATGGAGAAACCCATGGGCGGCCCTGCAGAGGCACCATACGCGCCTCCGCGTGTTGACCCGGGTGCGCTGCCGTATGTTCCCCTGTTCGGCGAGTCAACAATGCTCGGGGAACACACGGCACCGGCTGGGTCCATGCGGGAAGGGCACGTAGCCACGGACCCGAGGAGCCTGACAGTGCAGATGTCCCACGCTGCCCAGGATCTACCGCCATCCACGACTACCTATGCAGTTTATGCGGAAGAGGAGATCCAGAACCAGACCACGCAGGGGCAAACCATGGGAAGGGCCGACGGACATGGTCGAGGGCATCCAAGCGGAAATCTGTGGGCGAAGGACCCCAATACGGGGATATGGACGGCCGATGGAAGAAGTCCTTCCCGCATTCCAAACCCCATGGGTTCAGGCCCAACTGGACCGCACTCCATGGAGGAGAGGGATGTACGGGGAGTGTACTCAAACCCCCCGGCCACAGGTGGTATCCGTCTCGGTGGAGTGGTGGCTGGAGACGTCGGAGACGCCATCAGGATCGACGACCTCAGGGGAATCAAAATCCCCTATTACGACGGGAACCCGTCCAACCTGGATGACTTCATCCTGGACTGGGAGGACTTCGCCGAGGAGGTCGTCGGCGAGATGCGGGGAGCGCCGCGGGACAAGTGGGTATGCCGGACATTCCCACACCGGCTGGCGCAGGACCTCAAGGAGGAGCTGCGAGATCAGATCCGGGAAGGATTGATCCGGACGGAGCAGGCCTGCCTCCAGTGGCTGGAGGATGAGGAGCGGGTGGACGCTCCTAACCAGAAGCTGGAGGACCTGTGGTCCATTCCACTGCCGCTGGACCGCGGTGAGTTGCGGGTCCGGGAGTGGAACCGGTATCTGCGGAAGTACCGCAGATGCCTCAAGTTGGTGGAAGACTGGAACGAGGCCAGTGAGATCCGCCACTTGCTGAAGGACGTCCTCCCCGGCAGCTGGAAGAGGAGAGTGGAGGACGAGGAGAAGAAGCGCGCCAAGCGACGGGTGGCGGTGAGGATTATGGCGGCGGAGGATACCCATGCGGGTATCATGGAGTTCTTCAGGAGGAACCTGGGCGAACCCGACCGGATGTTGGGCCTGAAGAACGCCGTGTACGTGGAGGTATTCGGGGACTCCATGGGGCAAAGGTTGCTGCGCCTCAACAACGTGGAGTGGAGGCGCGGGGAGCCGCTGAAGATGCAAGTCATCTTCGCTCGCATGAGCCTGGACGAGATCGTGAAGTACATCACGGTGGAGTTGAAGCTCAATGCGAAGAACGAGGCCCACGTGCAGGATCGGCATGGTCATGGACAACGAGGACACCGAGACGACCGCCATCATCGGGAGATCCAGGAGGACACGGCCAACTCCGCGGAGGATGGAAGTGGAAGTGGCCAAGACCACTGGTCCCGGGAGGATCACGAGGAGGCCCATTTCTTCGCGTTCGTGGCGCACAACGTGAAGAACCATGGGCAGGATCGGTCCAGATGGAGCCAGGTGGGACCCAGGAAGAACAGAGAAGGACCAAGGAGGATCGGGAACCCACCGCTCTCGTTCCGAGAGTACAGGTCTCAGCACGATGGGTGCTGGGTCTGTTATGGCAAGGGACACAACCATGCACACGACCACCGTCAGTGCAAGGTGTATGAGGCGGACAAGAAGGCCTACTTCGCCGCTCACCCCGAGAAGAAGCCCAAGGAGCAGCGGATTTCCGACTGGAAGGCGAAGGGCGGAGACGGGGGAAAAGGCCAAAGCAAAGGCCAAGGAAAAGGCGGAGGAAGAGGCTATGGTGGTGGACCTGGCCAAGACCGACGATTGAGGTCGATCGAGGAAGTTGCTGAGGACATGTTGAGGACGTTGGCGGAACTCAAGGCCCAGCAAAGTGGAGGACAAAGTCCTGGCGGGTCGCAGCTGGAAGGGGCTGCGGGAAGCCAAGTCTAGAGGAGCCCCCACGGGAGTGGGACCTCGGAGGTCTCTCCTCCGAAAATCAGTGGAATCCCTGAGAAGGCGAAGGCACATCGGGTGCCGAAGAAGGCTCCGGAAGAGCCAAAACCACTGAGTTTCGCCACTCCCAACCCCTGGAGCGCCCTGCCAAGGGAAGTACATGTGGGAACGGGACATGGCAAGAAGGAAGGAGCGACCACGGAGAGCCCCGTGGACGGGCAGGACCAACCCAAGATCTACACCATGCGTGACCATACCCTTGAAGTCCTGATGCACCCGGACGTGCTAGAGTTGCATGCCGTGAGAGTCGTCCATACACCTCATGGCGACGAGCGGCAGTTGCACTTGAAAGTGCGAGTACGGTGCGGACGAGAGGAGAAGGTGGTGGATGTGTTGGTGGATACGGGTGCCCAGGTGAGCCTGGTCCGGAGAGGGTTGTTCAAGGAGGAATTCCTGCAGCCCAGCCGGAGACCGGTCCGCCTGAAGGTCGCCAACGGAGAGATTATGGGTGGTGGCACCCATGAGGCCACTATCAGTATGGAATTCTGGGAGCATGAGCGCTTGAACCGCCCTGATCAGGCGAAGAGAAGCACTCTATCCGGGAACTTCTATGTGGCCGACATTACTGATTGGGATATGATCATGGGGTATGACTTCATGGTGGCAAACACCATTGGAGCCCTTCCCCATCGTGCACCGCTGGTCCGGGAGGATGACGAATGCCTAACATGGCTATCCACGGACTATGCATGCGGATCATCCCAATGGAATGCTGAGGAAGAGGATCGGATCGTCCAAGCGGTGCAAGCTGTGGGCGCCAAGTCCAGAGGAGACCGTGGAGTTCAGCTCACGGAGTATGGAATGGCGCCACAAGTGTACACCAGGATGATTCAGACGCTGGGAGCTGAAGTGCCCGAGACGGACGTTTTCGCTTCCCGGGATGCCCCACTTCTGCGGAAGTGTAGGAGGCATTGGCATCGAGGAGACTCAGCCTGGCACAGGCATTGGGGTTTGAAGGAGTGGGGACCCATGTATTGGCATGGCTCCCTGGACAATACCAGACGTACGGTGGAGAAGATCATCGCGGATAGGGCGAAGGGGATCCTGGTCATAACCGGCATAGGATCCACCCCATGTCCGCTGGGGGGTCTCAAGTCGACGCTGGACTCCATCACCCTGAACGAGATGTCATTCGGGCCAGAGGAGGAGTTGTTCATCGACGCCAAGGGTGTATCAATGCCCTCCCCGGGTCAAGCGTGGGGTACCAAGGCTTTCCTGGTGGATGGGGCGCAAGCCCAGCCCACGGGTGATGAAGCATTCATCCGTAGGGTGGAGGCGGTGCCCATGAAGGTCATGTTTGAGCCCAAGGAGGGGACGGATCAGCCTATTGATGGCATTGACATCCTGTCCCACTCCGAGATCGACGACGTCGTCAACTACATGCGAATGGGGATGCACGACCGTGTGGCAGCCAAGAAGAGGCGGGCCATGGTCACATCTCCGCATTGGTGGGATGACAAGATGTTGGTCACCGGCAAGTACGAGAAGGACGAGTTCGTGGCGAGGGTCATGGACCACATCGCGGACCAATACGATGGTCCGGTTGGGTCGGACCCACCAACATGGGATTTTCCAAGAATGGGTGCCGATAGCGACAGTCACCAGCCCGAGGCCGCAAATTTCCGAAGGTTATCGGTGGGAAGAGCTCCCCACGACGATGAAGACGGCATATCGGACGAGGAGAAGTCGGAATCGGACCCAGAAGAGGCCTATACCGCAGTGCGGTCGGTTGTATCTATACCGAAGCAAGCGGCTGCAGAGGCCCAGGAGAACCCGAAGGTCGCCGAGCTGAAGGAGAGGCTGATCAGGGCCTATCCGCGGCTATTCAGTGGCGTCGCCAACAAGAACCCTCCAGATCGTGGGAGGTTTGGTACAGCGAAGATCAAGCTGAAGCCGAACCCGAAGATCTATCGTCATCGGGAGTACCAACTTCAGGGCGATCGGGCCGAGGCCATGAAGAAGCTGTTGGCCGAGTTCATTGAGCGGGGATGGATCGAACCCTCCGACAGTGAGTGGGCCAGCCCAGCCTTCATCGTGCCCAAGAAGGAGAAGGGCGAGTGGAGGTTGGTGGTTGATTACAGAGGTTTGAACGAGCAGACCGAGCACGACTCGTACTCGCTCCCCCTGATCGACTCCATCCTCCAAAAGCAACAGAAAAAGCGGATCTTCACGGTGTTGGACCTGAAACACGGTTACCACCAGATGCCGCTACACCCGGACTCCAGGCCCTGCACAGCGATGTCGACGCCGCTTGGGCCCATGCAGTGGAAAGTGGTGCCTATGGGTGCCAAGAATGGCAACGCCGTTTTCCAGCGCATGATGGAGGACCTACTCGGTCCTGTCCGGGACTGTGCCGATCCCTTCGTGGATGACATCATCATCGGGTCCGGCACGGAGAACATGACTGAGGACGAGCTCATCGACGCGCATGAGAAGGATCTGCGCCGAGTGCTCAGCGAGTTGGACAAACACAACATGGTGTGCAAGCCCACCAAAGCCTCACTATTCGTGAAGGAAGTGGAGTTCGCGGGTCACGTGGTTGGTCACGGGCAACGCCGTCCCATGCCTGGGAAGCTGGCGTCCCTGCGCCACTGGGAGAAGCCCCAGACCATCAGCGAACTCCGGTCCTTCATGGGGTTCTGCAACTACTATTCGGGCTATGTCCGGATGTATGCAGAACTGTCGGGGCCGCTGCACAAGATGCTGCAAGTGGGCAAGTTCGATGGCCGGAAGGGGAGCAAGAAGAAGCTTGCCTGGACCCCTGAGGCTGAGGATGCGTTCAACCGCCTGAAGGAGCGACTCCTGGGGCAGTTGGGGTTGTTCCTGGTGGACCCGGACAAGGGGTTCGTGCTACGGACAGACGCCTCGGACTATGCCGTGGGGGCAGTCCTCGAGCAAGTCCGGGACGACGGGACTCATGTTCCCGTGGCGTTTTGGAGCAGGATCCTGGCCGAGGGCCAACGCCGAACATGGACCGCGAGGGAGAAGGAGACATACGCCATTGTATGTGCGCTCAGGAAGTGGTCTGGCCACATCGGACTGCAGCCGGTGGTGGTTTGCACGGACCACCAGTCCCTACAGAGCTGGCACAAGGAGCATGTCGACACCCCCTCAGGACCAGCGGCTAGGAGGGCCCGATGGCACGAGACGTTCGCCAAGTTCGACCTCAGCGTCGTGTATATCCCGGGGAAGGACAACACTGTGGCAGATTGCCTCAGTCGCTGGGCCTACCCCGCGGGCAAGGCGTGGATGGACATATCCAGCCATGGGGACGCTGAGGAGACCGAGGAGGCCAAGCGCATCATCGAGATGGAGAAGGTCATGGAGCAAGAGGGGGTCAAGTGCTTTGTGGTGATGGCAAACCGTACGGACCTGGCCAAGTTCGGGGGTGCCCGCGTCCAAGCTATTCGAGAGGAAACCCTCGAGCAATGGATGGTGGCCCCTGTAGAGCTAGTCAAGTCGGTGCTCACAGAGGACTGGTCGGATGACTACGCGGCATCCGAGCACTGGAGCAAGTACTGGAATGCCGTGAGCGCCCCGTCGGACGACGAATGGCCCGAGGGCTTGACCGAGGATGGCGACAAGTTGTTCCTCAAGGACAAGCTGCTGGTGCCCGAGAACCGAGTGGAGGAGCTCATTGACCATTGGCACAACGCCCAGCTCATGCATCCTGGCCGAGACAAGATGCAGCAGGACCTGGAGTGGCGTTTCAAGTTCCCTCCGGGGTACTACGCCATCCTGGATAGGTACTGCAGCGACTGTGCCGTGTGTCGGGCCACGAAGAGCCCTAACCACTCTACAGCGGGCAACCCGGTGTATACGGCTATACCGGAGGCCCCTATGCGGTCCGTGGCCATGGATGTATTCGCCATGCCGGAGGTTACCGTGGACGGAGAGACCTACGACTGTGTCATCCTGGCGGTGGACAGGCACAGCGGGTATATCGTGGCAGTCCCGGGCAAGAAGTCCAAGAAGAAGGACAAGAAGGACAGACATGGAGTGGGGCTGCAGGCCAAGACCGTCGCTAATGCCATGATCAGGCATTGGCTGACGATTTTCGACATCCCAGCTGTCATCTGCAGCGATAGGGGCAGTCAATTCGTGGGGACGTGGTTCAAGACGATGTGTAAACACATGGGGATTCGGCACGCCAAGACCGTGGCTTACCACAGCCGGTCGAATGGCCGTGCTGAAGTGGCCGGGCGACAGATGTTCGAGAAGTTCCGCCAGCTGCACATTGACGAACCGGGCCGGAACTGGTACAACTCGCTGTGGAGAGTGCTCCAGGCGTATCACGACCTTCCGGGCCCCACTGGACTGTCGCCCCATCGCATCCTGTTCCTACGGGATCGAGTGTCACGCACTCTCCCGTGGATGAACCACGGCAAGGTGGCCCAGGATGCGAACGCAATGATGGCTGAGGCGGACGACACGGCGGCCAAGGTGTGCAAGGCACTTCAGGACGAGCATGACAAGAGGGCCAAGTACTTCAAGCAGGGAAAAGTCCAGAAGTATGCTCTCCAAGACACCGTGTGGGTGGAGCGGCACCACAAGGATGTCCTGTCCAGGCATCGGCAGGCATCTTGGTATGTGCCGGGGGTAATCGTGCGGAAGGTCGGGCAGGATGTGTATGCGGTTCGTGTGGGGGATAACAAGATCCTGGACCGCGACCACACCCAGCTTCGTCCCCGAGCACCAGACCCCAGCGGACGTCCCGTCACCTTCGAGTTCACGGCCGGCGATGTGGACTCGGACGATGAGGGTGAGGACGACGATTTCACCGCGGAGAGGATCCTGGCGGACAAGCCGGACCCGGGGACGCCTGGGGGGAGGCTTTATAAAGTCCGATGGAAGGGATTCGCCGCATCCAGGGACTCGTGGGAGCCTCCGAGCAGTTTCGTGCCGAGGTATACCACGGTCTGGATGGACTACCTAAAGAAAAAGGGTATTTCTTTGGATGTCAAGGACGTATTGGTCCATTTGGTTGCTGCTGTAGCACCGTAATGGATCCCCCCTTGGCATTTTGTTTGTTTCTGTGAATGGGGAGACAAGTGAGGGTGTTCATCCGGGGATTTTTCGGCCTTGATCGGCCATATACCCCCTTCACTCGATCTCCACATATATATTGCAATGTGGTATACTTATTTAGGTCGACCGACGACGTTTTTCTATCTTTGATCCCCTTGGTCCATGTTGTAGATCAAGAGGAGACCGGATATGGCGTAGGGTTCTGATTATCAGTGTCCTCACCCCTCCCTTGGGGCATGGGGGACGCCTACGACGTGTGTGGGGCCTCCATGTGTCCTTGGGACATGGAGGGGGGGGTTGGAGCCCATTGGGGTCCTCCCGTCCTCTCTTCATTGGTTTCCGAGCGGATACAACGCTCTGAGAAGGGGGGTGAAGCCGGTTCGGACCCCCGTGGCCATCTTGGGGTCACTTGGGGTGTGTATCTATGTGCCGGCAAGCCGCCATTGGCTGATATCATACTCTCCCATCCACCTGAACTAACCCGATGTGATAGTGTGATAGGTTTGGCCATTCCGGCTATGAGCGGCCATATTCAGAACCGAGGCACCGCCAGCGGAGATTTATATAGCAGAATATCAGGAATCAACAGGGTTTTATTATCATAATGTTTCCGTAATTTTTCAGCCTTTCGTTCTGATAGTCAATGTATCGGCGACTGTCAGTTGGCTCGCGATTTTGCGTTAACCGATTGGTTAACTGTTATTTCCAGATATTTTGGCGGAAACGTTTCTGAAGGGTCAGATTTCATCTGTAAAGGGTTCGTTGCTTCCGCAATTTTCTAAATAAGCACTCGAAATTTTAATCAGAATTTTTCGTGATGTCGAAATCGGATTTTCGACTTCGACATCGCCGCACTTGATTTGGACTTCTTCGAGTGGTCATACTCCTTCCCCTATGCCCGAATCAGGTTTCCCTTATACTTGCCACCCATTTGACTTGGAGATATAAGGGAAACAAAATCGAATCGTGGGATCACTTTGAAGAGCCATATCTACGCGCGAGTGTGAGGAATGAGAATAAGGAAGATTGGGTTGGAACTGCCTTGGTCTCAACTTAATTTAGGAAGCATCAAACGCCTTTGGTGCGCACACATGCCCGGTGTAGCAAGGGAAAAGGGTCAAGAGGGTATAAAGTGATATATAACTCTTGGACCGTGCAACCGAATATTTTAATGCGACTTTCGAGTGTGCCGCATGGGTGTTGGGGTTGCATAGCAACTTTCCTTGGGTTCCTACGTATTTTTAACGTGAAGTTATGTCAATGGAGGGACATGGCATATCATGGTGGGAGCCATATTTTGAGGGTATTTGTTATATGCATGGTATATGTTGGATATGCTCACGCACATGTTATATATCTTCGTGTGGCCGAAGAGATGGGGAGCCATACGTGACAAGGGCTTTGCCCATGTCCCAATTGTGGAATTCAAAGCGCTAGACCAAGTCTACCGCTTATGTATTGCTCATGGTGTGTTTGACAAAGAGATCCATGGGTGCACTCCCATTTTCATGGGGCATGTAGATATTAGTGGCGAAGGTATCTCCATGCGCCCGATTGGGGATCCAAGTGGGGGAATTGTTCGCAAATGGTTCCAATCATTTGTGTATTGAACCATGAGCGGATATCATGGGTGAGCATAGAGATATACTATCATGACAACCTTGTATTTGGTCATATTTTCATGTTTTTGACCTCAATTTTTGCTCATTTTTGCGTTTTGTGTACTTACCTGGTCGGCAAACAGCAAGAAGCCTATGGAGAGTCGAACCATGGTATGTTGTTCATATGTTGGCATATGCTTCGGAGTTGAACACCACCATATGCCGGATCGCGTACTCCATTTGGCTTGGCGCACGAAGGATCACAAGATTTGGTCTCAAGATCATGGGCTGACTTGGGCAGTGCGTGGCGCCCATATCCGAAGGAATTTCGAGGGTAAAATGGGGATGTACATGGGCATTGGCCTTTGGTCTCTATCCTCCATGAATAGTAGACTTCGATTCCATGCATGCTTGGAGCCTTCGGATAAGTAGTAACTTCAATTTTGAGCATATTTGTGATATATGGCCAATATGATGTGAATTGGCAGTTTTTTGGCAGGTTATGAGTTCAAACTCATAGGTCATTTCTCTAAGCCCATTCGACTCCAAGTCCAACCAAGGTTATGTCAGGGTAGGGCATGGTCCTGAGTGCCACTCTAGGCCATGACACGCCACCTTCCCTATTGGGCTAGGATTTAGAGGCTTGGGATTGAACACATTTTTGGGGTTTATGTAATGACTTTTGACATGTGGCATATAACCATTTTATTGGACTGGGTTCAGGGCATCATGTTGATGAGTCAAGGGAAGGTCTTGAGTCCAGGGAATGAGGGGTCTATGGCTGTGATTGTATAAGTTTCCATCTTTCCCCAACTTTGCTTTATTTGTGTTCATATGCCAATTTCAGGGCTTTCTTCCTTGGTGCAATTCTTGTACATGCCCGCCACCGTGGGAATACCGGTGTGCTGAACGAAAGCCCGCAGCCTGATTTGGATTGTGAATTGGGTTATTGCCATACTTGTGGGATCTGGTTGCCATTCAGGGTTGAAGGAGGATTGTATTTTCTATTTTCTATATTTTTGGTTTTGGACCCTGGATTTTGATAAATGCAAGCATTGATCCGGAGCAAGTCAGCGGGGATTACAGGCGGAAGGGGCACAGCGGGGGCCGGTCCTGGTAGGGACCTTCTTTAAACTTGTCAGATGCCTACTGTCTGGCGACAGTGGCATCTGGTGGAACCCATCTTCTAAATCGAAAATGCTCCACAGGGCATTCTTCCCCTCCTCCACTATGCGATCCTCTATTATTGGGATCGGATATGTAATGTTTTCTATGCTGTCATTCAGGTGCCTGTAATCTATCACGAGCCTCCATTTTCCCCCCAGCTTAGGAACCACAAAGGCTCTGGCAATCCCCAGAGGATTACCTTCCGCTTCTTTGATCATCCCCCGATCAGAAAATTTATCAAGCAGTGCCTTAAAGGCAGCTGCTCGTACCCCCAGGCACCGGAATGGCTGCACTGACTTGGGCTCAGCACCCTGTTTCAGTGTTATAGTGGCCTCCGTATAAGGACCACGTATCTTTTTTTCGATATCCTCAGGAGTAAGGGACTTGAATTTCAGGACGTCCTCAAACTCCTTTTCCAAAGCCTCCCTGTAACCTGAACAATTGGGATTGGTCATGTCCGCCTCAATCACAGAGTGAATAGACCGTCCATGGATGCCGGTTCGCAACTGCCCTGGTGGCTTATCCTGCAGGATCACTGACCTGACCTTTCGGCATTTTTTTGCACGCCCTGGCGAACCTGTCTCAGGGCCTTCATCAGAACTGGACACAGCATCAGTATCAAACTGGGACAGGCGATCACGCTCTGTCCTGGTAAGCAATCTGCGCCGCATCCTGCGGGGCAGGTGTCTCAAATCAGAACATGAGGCTGCAGCCTCCTGACACTGTTGTAGACCAGCAATTACTTCGGGCTCTGCTGTACCCACAGGACCCTGTATGGACTGTTGCACACCTTGGTTTTCAGATTCAGACGGCGCTTCGGATGTGATCGCTTGCTCTCCACTGCAGTCGATGTCACTGCAAGAGGGGGAGCACACCCGAGCAGTTTTGCCGTGTCCCTTACCTGACTGACGGGACAAGCGTCGTTTCATTTGCCTACATTGCTGTCGTTCCCCAGGCGCTACTCCCCTCCCAGACTCGTCAAGGGAGTGCGCCTCTGCAGACTGTGTATTTACAGATTGGACACCTGGTTCATCAGGGTCCTGCAGTTCCTCAGGTGGGGGCGTGGTAGGGGTCATGTGGCAGGGGGGGGGGGTCCACACTCTCTGGATCACCTGAGAACTCATCCTCCTGGACTCCCGCCCATCTGTCCATCCCTGCATCCATGTCCAGGGCAGCCAACGCATCAAACACGACGACACGGGTCGCCCATCGTGGCTTAGCCCCCTGATATATAGGCATCTCTGCGGGGCAATCCCACCAGTCAATCGCCACGTCGCCAACACTCCAAAAGTGTGGCATGTTTTTCCACACGGGGAGCACAAGAATACCCTTGGCTCCATCTAGCAGTATCTTTTCTACCGTGTCCTTTAACTCTTCAGGCCGCGGGTGCAAAAATAAACATTTGCCAGTCCATGACTGACTCATGGCACGATCTCCATTCTGTGCAAACACGTCAAAAAAATCTGTCACCACCTGTGGGTCCTCACCATTCGTCTTGTGTGCCCACTGTATAAACGGACGCCGTGCTGAGGCTAGGAGCGACAAGCGATTTTCAACTTTCTTCCTATGCGCTGAGCGCCTGATTTGCAGTCGTTCGCTTGCCGTGGTAGGGGCTGCAGGAACCCGTGAAAGCTTCGACACCTGAGCATTTGGACACCCGGCCGGCGTGTCCTCGGGCGCGAGGGTCTCCGAGTTCTGGTCACCCCACCCCCTTGTGAGTCCCCAACCTCCTGCAAAGCAATCGGGTGGTACCTGAAATCCTGACTTCTGTTGGACTCCTCGGACGGTTCTCTCGTCTGAAGTGGCGGGAGGCACCCTGCAGTTACAAGCAGGCAATTGCATCTCCCCAATCTCCAGCTCTTCTGAGTCCGTCAATATTTCGTGTGAACGCACTTGATCATGTGTCATGCCGTGACATACACGTATCATGCATATAGGACGCGAGGCCTGCTCATTTTCCCCTTTGTGACAGCACGTGCACGCACTGTGCGCCGCCACTTGGTTCACCGAGCATCCCACGCCCCTTTGCACCTGCTCAACGCCGGTGCTCCCAAACCCTGCAGCCCCTCGGCCTGACGGAGGTAATTCAGCAACCTCCTCTATTTCAGGTTGGGCTACAGGTTTAAAAAGAAGTTGCGCAATGCGGTCTCCCACTGAGACCATATATTTCTCGGTACCGTTATTCACCAAAAGAACACCAATGTTCCCTCGGAAATCAGAATCAATGACGCCAGCCGCGACGTCAATACACTTATTCTTAGCAATGCCCGACCTGGGCTGCAGCTGAGCATAGAACCCTGCTGGTATTGACAATGCGATATCCAGCTGCACCACACGCCGACAGCCAGGCCGAATTTCTGAAGGATGTGCTGCATACACATCGAAACCCGCTGCCCCTGCTGATCCACGCGTGGGCATCTGCCCATGCTTCGTGAGCATCTGAACCTGCACCTGTAGGTCGCCAACAGCACTCTGGTCAGACTGTCCAGCGATCTGAGTTTCACAGACCGGCTGACCCCTGCCCTCACCATGAGGGGGGGTATCCTGTGCCGAAGTGTGCACCCTAGGACCCTGTCATAAGTAGAGCTGTGTTAAATTCAATCCAACTGAATTTATAGTTTCGATTTAGCCCAGCCAAGGAGCGACCTGAAGTGGAGTTGAAAGATTTGGTGAAATACTACGTGCCGATGCGCATGGAAGGCAGCTCTCCACCAAACTGGGAAGTGGTTTTTGGCTATGACATTTCGAAATTCAAGGGCTACAATGTGGACGAGGTCCGAGTTGCATTGAATTTAACACAGCTCTGGTTATCACAAGGTCCCAGGGAAACAGAGACCTTGGTCGGACTGGTGTCCACGCGACCGGTCACTGAATGGTTGCTTCGACTCGCGTTCCATCTTCCGTACCTGAACGGAAGCTACAGAGCCATTGACACACTGCACCCTCTGGCATATTATTCTTGAGGGCTGCACGTCAATACACTCCATCGGCAGAACACAGTGTTTCACTGTGTCCACAGTGAGCCCATACGCCACTAAAAAGGGATAACCCAGGATCAACTGGGTAACGTCCGCTGAGTAAACCCACGCATCCGTGCACACACACTGCAGCGGACCAAGATAATGACACACAGGCAAAGAAATATTCACTTACGCGCCCTCAGTTCCGCCTGGCACCGGTTGTGACCCCACAGCACTGAGGGCAAGGGGCCTCCTGGCTGGTCTGAGTGAACCCTCAGGGAAAGCACTGCGCTTCCCCACAGCAAAAACCTCACAACCCGTGTCAATTAATGCACGTATGCGTTTGACGCCATATTCACCAAAGTCCACGTCCACTTCTATCCACAGCTCACGTCGTTCCCTTGATTTTACCCGTCTCCCAAAACGGCGGCGCAATCTCAGGATGCCCTCCCTGCAGTCAACCAATTTAATTTGTGACTGCTGCGCCAAATCACCCGGGAACTGAGCCTCAAGCAGGGACTTACATTTAGCAGAGATTGCCCCATGATCTCCACCCCCTTACGGGCTTTTCTTATCTTTAGACTTTCGCCATTGCTGCCTCAACTCTGGATGCGCTGTAAAGCAAGACGCCTCGGTATGATTAGTCTTGCTACAGTGCTTACACGGGGGGTATGGCCCCTTCTTGGCCTCGGGTGTATTCTTCTCCCGTTTACCCCGCGCCGTGTCCTTACGGAAGGGATTCTGCTCACATTTCACACCCAGGTGATCCCACCACACCAAATGCACTTTTGGTCCTTTAAACGCTGCATAATCGTCTTGTGTGGAACTTGTTTTTGTTCCTTCCAACTTTTTGGCCAATGTGTTTTATCCACTATCCAACACGATCCGTTGTGCGCCTTACCACACGTGGTGCATCTGGGGGGTTCGGATTGCGAGCGTCCCTTACCACCTTGCTGTCGCGGTCGTCCTTTCCCACTCCGACGATCATCATTGTTCACTGGTCTCCGACCCCTGTGGTTCCCAATAGTTTCATCATCGATGTTTTCTGTCCCAACGCCAGACCCATATCGCTTAGCCAATACCTCCGCACGCCTACGCAACACCAATTTATGGAGAATGAATGAATGTGCTTCCTGAAAGGTGGACTCACCATACATGGCTTCCACCTCCAACAACTCACTCACCTCTTTCTGAAAGCATTTAGCCCTGGCCAGAGCATCCATATAGGTCTTCTTGGCCGTTTGGGCAGAAATCGTACCAACACGATTAAACAGAACCTGAAAATTCAAAAACCATCTCCTATATGGCATGGGGAGTCGATTGGGTTGGGTTGGGTTGGGTCAAGGCCTCGCCTGGTCGCCTACCCACGGTCCGCGCCGCCTTCCCTGCGGGACCCGACTGGGCGGCCGTACCCGGGTGTCCGGTCACAAGGCCTACCGGACTGTTGACCGCCCCCAGACCCCGCGGTGGCGCTCGCGGGCGGGAGATGCCGCCGTGCCTGTGTGTATGTGCCCTTGTGTGTCTGAGGGGGGGGGGGGAGGGCTGTGGCACACCTGCTTGCTCCATTGTTGTCCGGCGTTGGCGCGGGGAAGTGTGTGCCTGGTGCTCCAGGCCCCGGCAGGGAGGCTGGAGAGCCTGACGCTGAGCCCGCCGGGGGAGATGTGGGCCTGGGCTCGCAACCTCCACGTCACAAGGACATGCTACCCAACCACTCCACGACTGCCTATTGGCACGGGAAGGCGGTGGTACGTGGCACGACTGGGGTCAGACCCGCACTCCTTGACTGCCTTAGGCACAGGTGGTGCTGCCTCGCGGGCTGGGTCCGGCTCCCACGGCCGAGGGCGTACCCTGGGCAGATGGAGGGGCACCAGGGCACAGAGTGTGCTTCCCTGCCCTGGGTGCCACCAGTGCTGGCTGCACTGGCTGCGGCGCTACAGCCCGCGTAGACGAGGGGGCCCAGAGGGCACCACACCCGAATGGCCTCTCCGTTGAGGAAGGGGGGGGGGGGCAGGGGTCGGCTGGTGGCTGTCTGGCCTCCAGGGGTCACCCACAACTGCACTGGAGTGCACGGGGCTGTGCTGGCCTAGGCGTCTGTGATGAAGTTGGAGGGGCACGTGCACACCTGGAGGTTCCCTGGGCAGGCCGCTCAAGGGATACCCACAGCGGTCAAGCTGTGAGCCCTTCACAGCCTCCACTTTTAGGCCCTGAGGGCGCCGACTCCGTGCACCCCTCCCGTCGGGGGCGCAGGCTGGGGGGGGGGGGGGGGTAGGGTGGTGGATGGGTCTACCTGTTCACTTGTGTGGGAGAGGAGGACCACCTGCTGGGTTACCATGCGGGTCCCAGATCCCAACATACTTGTCGCTCGGAGTCCGCTCCCTGAGGGACCTCGATCACCATGTGACGGCCTGCAGTGAGGGTGCGAGGGCATGCGGGGGGGGGGGGGGGGGTGCTGGGCCTGCTTTCGGTCCGGCCCCATTTCTGTTGGGGGGGGTGGGGGCAGCAAAAGGTCTGCTCCCCTGTTTCCTGGTCCCCAAGAGGAACCAGCCCACGGCCTGCACCCTCGCTTTGTGGTGGCTGAAATTTGGGCCGACAGAGGGGAGTCGATTGGGTGGGGTAGAATCTTTCCATTCTTGCTCAAGGACATGAGGATTTTGCAACTCGGCAGCCTCTTCCTTGAGCATTGCCCAAATATGGTCATACCCCCACCCCAATTCCGTGACACAATCCCCAAAAGCCGCCGCGTCCTCACTCGGCAAGGCCGAGAGGAGCGCGAGCGTGCGGATTTCGGGGGTAAGGGAGGCCGACCAATATTTCAACCAATAGTCCCAGTGTCGTTCAAAATGAAAAAACGTAGCGTAATCTCCATCAAACGTAGGTCTCTTAATAAAACGTTGAATGTCTTTCTTAGTGTCTTGATCCAGCAACCCAAAGTCGTTATCCATATCCCCCCGATCACTTGAGAACAATCCCCTTGTGTGGGCTTCGGTTCCTGTACTTGTGGGGTTGTCCTCATTCTCCGGCCGTCCCTTGGGTTGCACTGAAAAAAATCGGTGCAAATCATGAGAACGAACTTGTTTCTCACCAATCAACCCGGCCCCTTCCCTTTTAGGTCGTTGTTGATCTGCCAGTCGCCCGGGAGAGAATTTACCCCCGAACACATTGCGTGACCCTTCAGGGTGGGAACTATTTGATACAAAATGAGACGCTTTCATGGCGCCCGACTCAAAAGAATCAGGCATACCAATGCGATGAACGAAGTCACCGAATCGGCTTACCTTCTCCGTGTCGGACCCTTGTTTCACCTCGTGACTCGGTTGATTAATGAATTCCTTCTTTACTTCCTTCGGTCCAGCGCCCGATTCTGTGGATGAAGGCCAATGTGAAGGAAGGGACAATTGTCCATGTGAATCATGGGACTCATGCACCTCATGAGACCCAAAACCATCGACTAATTGTCGGAACTCTAATAATTCAATTTGAGCCGATTGCAACATTTGTTGCACCTCTTCGATATCACCTTCTAACTTAGTCAAACGATCATCATCCACCGACGAGACCGTTGTTCTAGTTTTCAAAGAACCATCCGTTGAAGACAATTGTTCATGAATCATCAACCGTTGAACCTCATCCTCCATCCTAGTCATGACCCTTTCCTCAAGCCGTGAAATATATTGTGCGGATGACTCTCGTACATCCGCCATCAAAGAATTCTTATGCAAAGAAAATTCATGTTTGACCATAGCGTCAAGCGATGTCGGATCACGCCGACCATAAACGCTCATGCCACGATCCAACTCCGCTTTCATTTCCACGAGTTGGTTCAAAACACTCTTAGAGTGTTTATGAAAATCACCAAATGGCACAAAGGACTCATTCAAACGCTGCTCAAGGTTTTTAATCGACTCGTTGCTCGCGTTCAACTTCTCCAAGACTCGCTCAATCTCGTCAACACGTTCCCCAAGAGTGACAATGCGTCCGTCACGAACAAGCGTTTGAATGGAACTCTGGATGGAGTCAATGCGCTTGTTCAATTGAGATTCACAATCCCCAACGGCAACACTAATGTCTCCATTCAAATTTTTCCGATGACCACGAACTTCATTGCGCATCTCGACCCCAAATGATTCCAATGCCTTGGTGATGAGCTCACGAACCCATGGACCCAATTGCACTTTAATATCCTCCACCGAGAGTGCGTTACGCCGTGATTGGAGCATCGATATGTCCGTTTGAATTCGTTGAATCAAAGGAAGATAAGGAGCTTTCGATGGAGATGCTTCATGTCGCCCAACTAACGAAGATACTTGGCGATAAAGCCACCGAACACGAGCATTCAACGACTCCATTTCCGACGACATTGTATGATTATTTTTCCCATATTGTTGGTCCATGTTAGATAATGTCTTTTTGACCTCATTTATGTCTCCATCAACATCACCGACACGAGCAAGAAGGGAATCACCCACATGCACAGTTCGTGATATGCGTTGATCTACATCACTATGCATGACGTCAATGTTAAGCCGTTGTTCATGGAGGAATTGAATGATATTTTGAACTACATCTCCCAACACTTCAAAGCGTTGGGGATGTATACCTTCACGGATTTCGGCTTCCATGGCTTCATATCTCCGTCCCTCGGCGTCCTCCCAACGAAGGCGTCGAATACGGCGATCGCCAAAACTTGTCTCCATATGATCATCTTCTTGTTGAGAACCATACTCCAATTGCCTCGAGTGATCAACCGGACCCTCAAGGAGTAAGTGAGACGAGTTGGAAGGATCCATATTGGAAGGTGTACCAAACAAGCGTCACGGAGTTACCTACTTTTAGAACTCGTGATCAAATGCCCAACCAATGCTCGAAATCTAAGGCGCTCGAGATCGAACCGTATTGCCAAATTGCTACCATGTACTAGTCCCAGTCCTCCTTGATGTCCTGTCCTAGAATTACTCCAATGCTTACCCAAAGCCAAACAGATCAGTGGACGAGCACCAAAGCCATTTCGAACATAACAGGAACCTATGCAGTGACAGAAAATCGTTGTATTTTGGAATGAAACTTCCACAATCGAAACTGCACTGCACAGCGCTAAATCTCATGATAATCGCTAAATAACACGAAATGCTCAGGCGACTTCCGTCGCTGCATGCTGGCGGCTACAATAATACGTGGAGGTAGTCTTGGCTCTTCAGCCGCAAACCTCAGTCATCCGCCTGTGCTTTGCAGGTGGGAAGGTCAGGGTGATTGGTGCAGCAGCGTTCCCCTTTTTTCCTGCCCTGCTAAACAAGGGCGCTGATCACACAAACAAATAACTCCGCCTCTGCCGGTGGCAGGGCCAGGAGTCCGACTCCATCGACATCTGCGCTGTGCACGCCCCAAGAGCACTCCTTCCCTCCAAGCCCTACCAGGGAAACGCGTTCTGGTGTCCCTTTTAGGCCACAGACGCTTAGTAGCTCCTTGTCTTCTTGTATTCTCACAGGTGAGCCGCTAGGGCTCTTGACCTCATCTTCAACGCCACCCAGTGGAGCGTTCGTGTAGGAGTGGTAGTCCTGAGTGGGGGCTTGAGCCAGTTGCAGTAGCGCTCGCCCACCAGGATGGTGCCACTGTAGGGTGTGTAGGACCTGTAGTGCGTGTGTCACTGTCCCACCCGTTTCCTGCAATTTTAGCAGGGTTGGTGGGCAGTGGCAGTGGTTAGGCTAGATTTTGGCCATCGTAGCAAATGGGCGTTTTCAAGCCTTCATAGCTTTTGGCCACCCCTCCCTGTAGTAGACAGATAGGTAGGGAAAACAATACCTGGAATAGTACGCTGGGTATTCCCCCAAGGTTTTTCGCCAGCACAGAAATTGGGCGCTTAGGGGAGGAGAGACCCGGGGCGTACCCCGTGGCACCGGTTAAGACAATCCTCCGGGTTTAGCAAGCGGGCAGACTTGGGTATAATTAGGACACCACTTCTGCGGTTTGCTCTCAGGACCCTAGGAATAGCACACCCACACATACGCTCAGGCAGGTAAGGGTATGGTTCAGTCCCTAGCTTTAGTCTTGGAGGCAAGCGTCTCAGCGAGCCTCAGCAACTCACCGAGGTTGTTCTGGGACAAGTAGTCTACCAGAACTGAGTTTAGGCGTCCCTCCGGTAGAACAAACGCAGAAAAGGGCTCCCAGGTGGCCTCTTTGACTCCAAACCCTTCCCAGAGGGTGAGGAAGCGCCAACCCTGGCAATAGCGGTGGCGTAGGACAGACTTCATCAGGTAGAAGCCCTCCTTAGCCATTTCCTCGGCGTTCATGTCGGGGAGTTCCCCTTCAACTTCCATAGGGCTGGCAGCCCCTTGTAGGTCTAGGGCGGCGATCTCCTCGTTCTTAAGCTCCCACTCTTCCCCACAGAGGTCTTCAGGATCCTAGTAGCGCTTCAGATGTTGAGCAGCGCACACCAGGGTCCCCCCTAGACGGGGAGAACACCGCACGGTGATACGGTGTCCATCCACAGATAGAATCTTGTAGGGTCCGAAGTATGGGTCATCGCTAGTAGAGCGTGGCCAGGCGGGTAGTCGGCTGTGGTGCAGCACCACCCAGTCCCCTTCTTGGTAGGTGGCCGGTATTCGGTGCTTGTTCTTCTTGTTCCACTGAAGCTCCCTCACTCTCTGGAGCATAGCCTTGGCCTTGTCCACCTTCGCTTGTTGCTCTTGGACCCATTGACCCACGGAAGAATGGGTGTCCTCTGGATAGGGGGCATGTAGGAACCACGCCGGGCGCCCTAGGAATATCTCATGGGGCGAGTAGCCAGTAGCTGAACTCTCTTGGGAGTTCATCATCAAGGATATGACGGGGAGTAGTCTCACCCAGTCTCTGGTGCGTTCAGCTTTGCACCATATTCTTACATTCTCCTTGAGGACACGAATCTGTCGCTCACATAGGGGGTTGCTCGTGTGCGAGTAGGGAATCCCCTTAGACACCTGGACATTGAGGGATCTCAGAACCCTCTTGTACAAGCCGGTATCTGAGCGTACTCGTACGTCCTCATCGGAGTTGATCTCCTTAGGCGCCCCATAGACACAAAACCACTCCTCCAGGAGTACCTTGATAGTCTCCTCTCCGGTAATGTGCTTGGTACATGGGAATACTCTGGTAAACCTGGTCAACCCACAGGTTACCACGAGGGCGAAGTCATAGCCCCCGAACTTTGGCATCTCCGTGTAGTCCATGTTTAGAACACTGTTAGCACAGTGAGGGATCCGCAGGGTCGAGTTGAGACCTCTGTCCCTGATATCCCCAAGAAAAAGACGCGCAACCAGAAAAAATAAAGCGGAAAATCGATTTTTCCGACCTCAGAAACCCCCCAAAAAATTTTACGCCGCTGTTTGGCGAGGTCGCAAAATTTAGGACACTCACAGAAAAAGAAGAACAACAGAGTCGCGACATCGACGAAGTTGAGCGTTGCTTGCCCCAAAGCACCTAGCAAAGTGCGTGTCCTAGGCGCTGGGGACTTGTGCGCGCCCCAACCACAAAGAAAGGGAACACATGCACAAAGGAGAACAAAGGAAAGCGAGCGAAAACAAAACAGACACAAACAACACCGTCAACAATGGCCGGCAAGACGCAAGTATGTTACATGCCATGCAACGCCAAAATGGGCCGCCACGAAAAGCACAACAAAAACCGCACCGGCAAGGAAAACCAACAAGAGGTGACACCGAATGAATGCCTATGCCCACCCCCGCACACATAGGGAATGAAAGGTATGCCCGTACGTGCATGCCCGTATCGCCGCAAGGTCATCACCGCCACGGACGAGCAAAATTGTATGAAGGGGCACAACGGGGGAACACAAAACCAACAAAGGAGAGAAGAACGCACGAAGGAGGCCACACACCACCGAGGGGAAGCACAACACACATAAAAACACACAAACAAAAACTAAACATACACGACATGCACACGCGGCTTGTTGGATCCAAGTTTGTTACATGCCATGCTACGCTATGCAACGAACGCGAGATAAGAACGGCAACCGCGCCAACAAATGTAAAAGGTGACCACGAGGCGTAACCGAGACGTGCCCACCCCCCGCCCGCACGCCCGTTTACGTAGGAGGCAAAAGGGAGCGAAAGGTATGCCCGCCCGTGCATACCGCCGCACGTGCAACGAGACCACCACCGCCGCGAGCAAGCAAAATGGTATGGAGGAATAGGAAGGACGCCAAGCATGACGGGTGGGACTCACGTGGGGAACCACACACAACCACGAGAAAGAACAACGCGCAAGTGCAAAAACACAACAAACATGCGTGCCGCACCCACACCCACCTGCTTGCATAGGGAACAAAAGGTATGCCGCCGCATGCAAACGAGTAGTAGGCAAGGGGGGAGCCACACACCGCCACCAAGAGCGCAAGTATGTTACCATGTCGTGCCACGCCGCGCACACGAGAGAAGCAACGAGCGCCCGGCCCGCGCCACCAACCGAGACCAGAACAAACAAATGGCCTTCGGCCAGGGAGTGGTTGTCACGGGGGGCTAACGGTCCTGCCCTGCGGTGCAATGCGGGGCAACCGTGACAACTGCTCTTACAGCACAACCACCCTTTTTGTTGCACTGATTAGAACATACACACTTATGCATAGCGTCGTGTGCCGAATTCCGACATACACACGTTGCCACGCTTCCTTGTGCATGCACCCACCTTCCCTTCTCTTCACAGGTCCCAAGGAGAAGTGTGTGCTCGTGTTTGCGTCGTTTGTGCGTTAAAGTAGGGTTGTCTTAGACGCTTAGGCTTGTTTTGCGTCGTGCCGTCGTCTCTCATTCGCCATTCCCTGTTCTCCTTATCGCAGATGACAAAACAGGCACAACAGGAAGAATCGTGCAGGCCACACAATGCAATTAAACGCTTAGGGTTGTTTGTAACTCGCAATAGGATTGTTTAAACGCTTAGGTTTGTTTTGCGTTCGCTTCACTTTGGCATTAACACGATGCATGGTGAGTAAGGTAGGTAAGCCCAGGAGGAGCTCACCTTCTGGTTGAGTCAGTGTGGTTACAGAGGTATAGAACTCGCCTCCCTTCCCTGCATGCGTGCACACGATGCATTAAAGGGATTTGACAGTAGGCCACGTGCTGTGCACGCGGTATGAACACTTGCCAGGTTACCCAGGGCTTCGCCCTACGTTCCATAGGGGAACGGGCAAAGTCCTTAAGCTTGCTTGCTTGCAACTGGGTTCAGGAACAGTGTATTATAGGGCACACTAAGAAGCGTATAATACGTGGAGTGTGTCCTGGTTCCTCCGTCTTGAACCCAGTCCATTGGCCTCTGTTGTACAGGTGGGAGGGTCCGGGTGAACTGGTGCAGTCCCTTGAGCCGTGCTAAAATATACGGCGCTGATCACACAATCAATTGACTGCGCCTCAGTCAGGAGTGGCGAGGGCAGTTCGAGTCCATCGACATCCGCGCTGTGCACGCCACCTGTGCGCCATTCCCCTCCAAGCCCTAGCAGAAAAAAGTGTCGTGGCGTCCCTGTTAGGCCACAGTTGCTTAGTAGCGCTGTGTTCTCTTGTCTTCCTCAAGGGAGGGTCATTAGGACCCCACACCCACACACCCGCGCCCACGGCATGTGGGTGACGGACCCCAACAGCACGCCCAGAGGGCGGGCAGTGGGGGGAGGGGGAGCGCCTGACGACAGACGCCCCTCACAACGGCGGAAGGCACCCCCCCCAGGGACGCCCTTCCGCCACCCCAACAGCGAGCAACGCCGGCCCGCAAGGTTGCACGCTGTGGGGCCGGGGCTGGGCCCCCACGCCAGCACCGACCGCACCCGGGACACACGGGTCGCGGAGCCCCAGCTGCCCGCTCCAGAGGACGGGCGGCCGGGGGAGGGACAGTGCGTGACACCAGACGCCCCTCGCAACGGAGGCAGGCCATCCCCCCCGGGGACGGCCCCCGACCACCCCCGCGGCACGCAGCCCCCACAGGGCATGCAGGCCAAGGGGACAGTGTTGGGCCCCCACAGCCACACACCCGCGCCCACAGCACGTGGGTGGCGGACCCCAACAGCCCGCCCAGTGGGCGGGCAGTAGGGGGAGGGACAGCGCCTGATCTCAGACACCCCTCACAATGGTGGAAGGCAGCCCCCCGGGGATCCCCTTCCGCCACCCCCACAGCGAGCAACGCCGGCCCGCAAGGGCGCACGCTGTGGGGCCGTTGCCGGGTCCCCACGCCCGCACCGACCGCACCCGGGACACACGGGTCGCGGAACCCTGGCTGCCCGCTCCAGAGGAGGGGCGGCCGGGGGAGGGACAGCGCCTGACACCAGACGCCCCTCACAACGGTGGCAGGCCACCCCCCCCGGTAACGGCCCCCCACCACCCCCGCGGCACGCAGCCCCCACCGGGCATGCAGGCCAAGGGGACAGTGTTGGGCCCCCACACCCACACACCCGCGCCCACGGCACGTGGGTGGCGGACCCCAACAGCCCGCCCAGTGGGCGGGCAGTCAGGGGAGGGACAGCGCCTGAACTCAGACGCCCCTCACAGTGGTGGAAGGCACCCCCCGGGGATCCCCCTCCGCCACCTCCACAGCGAGCTACGCCGGCCCGCAAGGGCGCACGCTGTGGAGCCGGTGCTGGGTCCCCAGGCCCGCACCGACCGCACCCGGGACACACGGGTCGCGGAACCCTGGCTGCCCGCTCCGGAGGACGGGCGGCCGGGGGAGGGACAGTGCGTGACACCAGACGCCCGTCACAACGGTGGCAGAATACCCTTCCCGGGGACGCCCCCCCCCCACCCCCGCGGCACGCAGCCCCCACAGGGCATGCAAGCCAAGGGGACAGTGTTGGGCCCCCACACCCATACACACGCGCCCACAGCACGTGGGTGGCGGACCCCAACAGCCCGCCCAGTCGTCGGGCAGTCGGGGGAGGGACAGTGCCTGACCTCAGACGCCCCTCACAACGGTGGAAGGCAGCCCCCCGGGGACGCCCTTCCGCCACCCCCACAGCGAGCAACGCCGGCCCGCAAGGGCGCACGCTGTGGGGCCCGTGCTGGGTCCCCACGCCCGCACCGACCGCACCCGGGACACACGGGTCGCGGAACCCTGGCTGCCCGCTCCAGAGGATGGGCAGTCGGGGGAGGGACAGCGCCTGACACCAGACTCCCCTCAAAATGGTGGAAGGCACCCCCCCCGGGGACGCCCTTCCGCCACGCCCACAGTGATCAACGCCGGCCCGCAGGGGCGCACGCTGTGGGGCCGGTGCTGGGTCACCACGCCCGCACCGACCGCACCCGGGGCACACGGGTGGCGCAGCCCCGGCTGCCCGCTCCAGAGGACAGTGTTGGGCCCCCACACCCACACACCCGCGCCGACAGCACGTGGGTGGCGGACCCAAACAGTCCGCCCAGTGGGCGGGCAGTCAGGGGAGGGACAGCGCCTGACCTCAGACGCCCCTCACAATGGTGGAAGACACCCCCCCCGGGGGCGCCCCTCCGCCACCTCCACAGCGAGCAACGCTGGCCCGCAAGGGCGCCCGCTGTGGGGTCGGTGCTGGGTCCCCAGGCCCGCACCGACCGCACCCGGGACACACGGGTCGTGGAACCCCGGCTGCCCGCTCCAGAGGACGGGCGGCCGGGGGAGGGACAGCGCCTGACACCAGACGCCCCTCACAATGGTGGCAGGCCACCCCCCCCGGGGACTGCCCCCCAACACCCCCGCGGCACGCAGCCCCCACAGGGCATGCAGGCCAAGGGGACAGTGTTGTGCCCCCACACCCACACACCCGCGCCCACAGCACGTGGGTGGCGGACCCCAACAGCCCACCCAGTGGGCGGGCAGTCGGGGGAGGGACAGCGCCTGATCTCAGACGCCCCTCACAATGGTGGAAGGCACCCCCCCCGGGGACGCCCTTCCGCCACCCCCACAGCAAGCAACGCCGGCCCGCAAGGGCGCACGCTTTGGGGCCGGTGCTGGATCCCCACGCCCGCACCGACCGCACCCGGGACACACGGGTCGCGGAACCCTGGCTGCTCGCTTCAGAGGACGGGCGGCGGGGGGAGGGACAGGGCGTGACACGGGACGCCCCTCACAACGGTGGCAGGCCAACCCCCCTGGGGACGGCCCCTCACCACCTCCGCGGCACGCAGCCCCCACAGGGCGTGTAGGCCAAGGGGACAGTGTTGGGCCCCCACACCCACACACCCGCGCCCACAGCACGTGGGTGGCGGACCCCAACAGCCCGCCCACTTGGCGGGCAGTTGGGGGAGGGACAGCGCCTGACCTCAGAAGCCCCTCACAATGGTGGAAGGCACCCCCCCGGGGGACGCCATTCCGCCACCCCCACAGCGAGCAACGCCGGCCCGCAAGGGCGCACGCTGTGGGGCCGGTACTGGGTCCCCGCGCCCGCACCGACCGCTGCCGGGACACACGGGTCGCGGAACCCTGGCTGCCCGCTCCAGAGGACGGGCGGCCGGGGGAGGGACAGCGCCTGACACCAGACGCCCCTCACAACGGTGGCAGGCCAACCCCCCTGAGGACGGCCCCCCACCACCCCCGCGGCACGCAGCTGCCACGGGGCATGCAGGCCAAGGGGACAGTATTTGGCCCCCACACCCACACACCCGCGCCCACAGCACGTGGGTGGCGGACCCCGACAGCCCGCCCAGTGGGCGGGCAGTCGGGGGAGGGACAGCGCTTGACCTCAGACGCCCCTCACAATGGTGGAAGGCACCCCCCCCGGGGACGCCCTTCCGCCACCCCCACAGCGAGCAACGCCGGCCCGCAAGGGCGCAAGCTGTGGGGCCGGTGCTCGGTCCCCACGCACGTACTGACCGCACCCGGAACACACGGGTCGCGGAACCCTGGCTGCCCGCTCCAGAGGACGGGCGGCCGGGGGACGGACAGCGCCTGACACCGGACGCCCCTCACAACGGTGGCAGGCCAGCCCTCCCTGGGACGGCCCCCCCACCAACCCCGCGGCACGCAGCCCCCACAGGGCATGCAAGCCAAGGGGACAGTGTTGGGCCCCCACACCCACACACCCGCGCGCACAGCACGTGGGTGGCGGACCCCAACAGCCCGCCCAGTAGGCTGGCAGTCGGGGGAGGGACAGCGCCTGACCTCAGACGCCCCTCACAATGGTGGAAGGCACCCCCCCCCGTGGATGCCCTTCCGCCACCTCCACAGCCAGCAACGCCGGCCCGCAAGGGCGCACGCTGTGGGGCCGGTGCTGGGTCCCCACGCCCGCACCGACCGCACCCGGGACACACGGGTCGCGGAACCCTGGCTGCCCGCTCCAGAGGACGGGCGGCCGGGGGAGGGACAGCGCCTGACACCGGACGCCCCTCACAACGGTGGCAGGCCAACCCCCCTGCGGACGGCCCCCAAGCAGCCCCGCGGCACGCAGCCCCCACAGGGCATGCAAGCCAAGGGGACAGTGTTGGGCCCCCACACCCACACACCCGCGCCCACAGCATGTGGGTGGCGGACCCCAACAGCCCGCCCAGTGGGCTGGCAGTCGGGGGAGGGACAGCGCCTGACCTCAGACGCCCCTCACAATGGTGGAAGGCACCCCCCCCCGGGGATGACCTTCCGCCACCCCCACAGCCAGCAACGCCGGCCCGCAAGGGCGCACGCTGTGGGGCCGGTGCTGGGTCCCGACGCCCGCACCGACGGCACCCGGGACACACGGGTCGCGGAACCCTGGCTGCCCGCTCCAGAGGACGGGCGGCCGGGGGAGGGACAGCGCCTGACACCGGACGCCTCTCACAATGGTGGAAGGCATCCCCCCCGGGGGCCCCCGCGGCACGCAGCCCACACAGCGAGCAACGCAGGCTCGCAAGGGGGCACGCTGTGGGGCCGGTGCTGGGTCCCCACGCCCGCACCGACCGCACCCGGGACACACGGGTCGCAGAACCCCGGCCGCCCGCCCCAGAGGGCGGGCGGCTTGGAGAGGGACAGCGCCTGACACCAGACGCCCCTCACAACGGTGGCAGGCCACCCCCCCCGGGGACGGCCCCCCACCACCCTCACGGGGTTGGAACGCAGTGTCCTAGGCGCTAGGGTGTCTGTGACCCCGCGAGCCGGAAGGGATGCTGCGAGGGACAGGTTGGGATCACGGATACGCTGGAGTTCGGTGAGCGCCCGAGCACTTTACAACCCATCACAGCAGTCCCGGCGTTACGGTGTCCATCTTGGGCGTTCGGCGAGCCCAGCTGGACGTGCTACACGCCACTGACCACTGTCTGTGCGCATGCCACCTCGGGCACTGCGGCGGGGCGGCCAGTACACGTTGCAAGTGCTGTACTGTGATGTCTTGCGGTGCCAGGCGGCAGAAGCAGGACCGAAGTACAGGAGCGCCTGTGTCGTGTGCCCGTGTGAGCGAGGGCACGCTCCGCACTGGGACTTCTATGCACTGTATGATACATTGGCTCTTTACGTTTCCCGCGAATTCACTGTACCGGAGTTGCAGCTGTTTTGATGAGTGTAGTATGATGTAGCGTGCTGTGCCTTGGGACAGGTAGGGATCACGGATACGCTGGAGTTCGGAGATCGCCCGAGCACTTTACCTTTACCTTTACCCCCACCACCCCCACAGCACGCAGCCCCCACAGGGCATGCAGGCCCACGGGACAGTGTTGGGCCCCCAGAACCCACACACCCGCGCCCACAGCACGTGGGTGGCGGACCCCAACAGCCCACCCAGTGGGCCGGCAGTCGGGGGAGGGGGAGCGCCTGACCTCAGACGCCCCTCACAATGGTGGAAGGCACCCCCCCCGGGGATCTGCTTCCACCACCCCCACAGCGAGCAACGCCGGCCCGCAAGGGCGCACGCTGTGGGGCCGGTGCTGGGTCCCCACGCCCGCACCGACCGCACCCGGGACACACCGGTCGCAGAACCCCGGCTGCCCATCCCAGAGGACTGGCGGCTGGGGGAGAGACAGCGCCTGACACCAGACGCCCCTCACAACGGTGGCAGGCCACCCCCCCCGGGGACGGCCCCCCACCACCCCCGCGGCACGCAGCCCCCACAGGGCATGCAGGCCAAGGGGACAGTGTTGGGCCCCCACACCCGGACACCCGCGCCCACAGCACGTGGGTGGCGGACCCCAACAGCCCGCCCAGTGGGCGGGCAGTCAGGGGAGGGACAGCGCCTGACCTCAGACGCCCGTCACAACGGTGGAAGGCACCCCCCCCGGGGACGCCCTTCCGCCACCCCCACAGCGAGCAACGCCGGCCCGCAAGGGCGCACGCTGTGGGGCCGGTGCTGGGTCCCCACGCCCGCACCGACCGCACCCGGGACACACCGGTCGCGGAACCCCGGCTGCCTGCCCCAGAGGACGGGCGGCCGGGGGAGGGACAGCGCCTGACACCGGACGCCCCTCACAACGTGGCAGGCCACCCCCCCCGGGGACGGCCCCCCACCACCCACGCGGCACGCAGCCCCCACAGGGCATGCAGGCCAAGGGGACAGTGTTGGGCCCCCACACCCACACACCCGCGCCCACGGCACGTGGGTGGCGGACCCCAACAGCCCGCCCAGTGGGCGGGCAGTCAGGGGAGGGACAGCGCCTGACCTCAGACGCCCCTCACAACGGTGGAAGGCACCCCCCCCGGGGACGCCCTTCCGCCACCCCAACAGCGAGCAACGCCGGCCCGCAAGGGCGCACGCTGTGGGGCCGGTGCTGGGTCCCCACGCCCGCACCGACCGCACCCGGGACACACCGGTCGCGGAACCCCGGCTGCCTGCCCCAGAGGACGGGCGGCCGGGGGAGGGACAGCGCCTGACACCGGACGCCCCTCACAACGTGGCAGGCCACCCCCCCCGGGGACGGCCCCCCACCACCTCCGCGGCACGCAGCCCCCACAGGGCATGTAGGCCAAGGGGACAGTGTTGGGCCCCCACACCCACAAACCCGCGCCCACAGCACGTGGGTGGCGGACCCCAACAGCCCGCCCAGTGGGCGGGCAGTCGGGGGAGGGGGAGCGCCTGACCTCAGACGCCCCTCACAATGGTGGAAGGCACCCCCCCCGGGGACCCCCCTCTGCCACTTCCACAGCGAGCAATGCCTGCCGGCAAGGGCGCACACTGTGGAACCGGTGCTGGGTCCCCACGCCCGCACCGACCGCACCCGGAACACACGGGTCGCGGTACCCCGGCTGCCCGCCCCAGAGGACGGGCAGTCGGGGGAGGGACAGCGCCTGACACCAGACGCCCCTCACAACAGTGGCAGGCCATCCCCCCCCGGGGACGGCCCCCCACCACCCCCGCAGCACGCAGCCCCGACAGGGCGTACAGGCCAAGCCAGGTAGGGGGGAACCGGGACCAGACCACCCCCCCCCAAGCACGCCAGACGGAGCAAGGGACCGGGGCAGGACACGCGGAGGGGCACGGACCGCGTGGAACGGCCCTACCAGCGCCCAGTGCTGGGACCGCGCGAGGTGCGCACGCCACACCAACCAGGGGGGGGGGGAGCGGACGCTCCGGGAGCGCCAGCGCACACATACGCAAAGGGCACGCGGGGACTACCAGAAGGGCAACCGGACCGAGCTCGCAGAAGGCACAGACCGCATGGAATGGCGTACCAGCGAGCGAGGGTAAGGGACACCCGGACGGGATGGCCCGCCACAAGCAGCGCGGGACACGCGGGGCGGGAAGGGGGAAACGGGAGAGACACAACACCAGGTACCGGCCTGAGCCCCCTGAACCGGCTGCGAGCGCCGCGCACACACGGACGGGGCACTACACCCGCCAAGGCAGTAGTGGCGCACTGCGCCACGCCCCAGCCCCTAGGCCAGGCAGCCACCGCGCCAGCCCAAGGGGGTCCCACTGGCGACAAGCCAGTAGCACGGGCCCGGCAGCGCCGGCGCCCCGGGCAACCACGCATTAGGGGGGCCACGCAGTGGGTAAGCGCCCGCAGCCACAGCTGCGAATTGATGCACTGACCGGGGAGTGGCGAAATGGGGAAGCCGGGGAGGGACAGGGCTCCGAGCTCTGTGAATTCGGGGGACTCCGCCACCAGGCAGGACGTGCGCCTCCGAGGGCCCCCCACTAGGACCCGGTGGGAGGATATCACCTGGCCCGACCAGGTGGCCCCCCGGGGCCGAAAGGCGTCTAGTACCCGCAAAATCAAACCTCAAACCTCAAACCTTACCACGAGGGCCAAGTCATAGCCCCCAAACGTCGGCATCTGCGTGTAGTCCACGTATAGAACACTGTTAGCACAGTGAGGGATGGGCAGGGTCGAGTAGAGACTTCTGTCCCTGATATCCCCTGGTTTGCAGGACCTGCACGGGCACTTGTTCAGAATAGGCTGGAGGGTTTTCCGCAGTTGGTTGTCAGTCCACGTAGTGTGGAACCACTGCTTGAATAGCCTCAGGGTACGGTCAGCACCCACATGACCGCTGGACTCATGGGTCCACTTCAGCAGCGCTGGGACTCTGTCACTGGGTACCACGATGGGGTCCTCGTGCCAGAGGTAGCTCTTGTCCCTCTTCCACTGATCTTGGTTGACCAGGAGGGGTTCAAGTTGTTTCTCCAGGCGCTTGTAGATATCCTCAAACTCCTTCAGGTACTCCGATTGTTGGAGTCATTCCAGGGGGCGTATCGTAGTCATGTTGAGCTCCAAGTGGACGTCCATACGGCTGAACGCCTCCTTAGCCAGCGCTTCAGACCGGGCACCAATCAGGGCGTCGAAGTTATTGCGGCTGATGTAGTCTGCACACTCGTTCTTCACTCCCTGGATATGGTGTACTGTGAGCCGTAGTTGACTGAGGTAGGTCCACCAGCGCCGTAGCTTGGCCTTCTCAGGTGGGGAGCCCTTCTGGAAAGTGCGGACCGGCTCTTGGTCGCACAGCCAGACCACAGGGTTACTCCCCAACAGTCGTGCTTGTGAGCATAGCCCTAGCATACCCGCGAGCAATTCCTGCTCATAGGTGGAGTAGTTCCCCCTGGCCTGGTTCCATTTCCAGTTCCAGTGGCCCAGAGGTACTAGGACCCACTTGTCGTCAGGGTAGCTGTGCTTGGGAGTTCCATCTCGGTTGAGACCTTCCGTCCCCCATTGGGAAATGGCCGAGTCGAACTCCTCCTTCTCTAGTGCTTGCCATTGGAACAACGTTCGAGCACCGCCCGCATTGCTGGCGTCGGTCACCAGGATAATCTCCCCTTGTGCCCTAGGCACGCCCAAGCACTTAGCGTTGGCCACCTTGTCTTTGAGCTCGTCAAACGCTTGTTGTTCTTGTGGGCCCCAGCGCCAAGTAGTACTCTTCTTGATCAAGTCCGTCAGAATGGCGCTGGTGTAGGTGAAGGTTTTGATATGGCGGCGATAGAAGTTGCACGCCCCAATGAAACTGCGTACATCATGAAGTCCTTTCTTGGGGTCTTCGTGTCGTACCTTAGCGTCCATCAGGGGTTTGGCCTTAGAGGCCGCTGGGGTCCACCACCCATAGCCAACGTCAAACCCCAGGTACTGCATGGTCTCCTGCATGAACTCACACTTCTCCAGCTTGAGTCGTGTGTGGTTCTCCTGGCAGACCGCAAAGAACTCACCCAAGAGGATTAGGTGATCCTCCTGGGTATTGGTCCCGAGGCATACATCGTCGATGTGTGCTTCCATCTGGGCCCCACGGGATATGAGTACTTGCACCTTTGGTCTCCTTCGTAGGATGGACAAGATCTTGTTCATGAGCTCTTGGAATAGAGCGGGTGCGTTGGCCACGCCAAATGGCATGACCTTCCACTTGAACACCCTCCCCTGAGGGGTGATGAAGGCTAGTAGCTCCGGAGCGTTGGGCGTCAAGTCCACTTGCCAGAATCCGCTCCTCTTGTCCATCTTGGTCTTGTAGCGACAGGAGGCAATCTTCTCAAGGGTAGACTTCATATTAGGAATGGACCCGGAGTGGTTCAGCGTTTTCTTGTTCAGCTCTCCGTAGTCCACTACCAGCCGTTTGGCTGTAGACCCAGGTTTAGCCACCAGGAAACAGGGGCTGCAGTGTTGGGGGTAGTCCCCGTCCTTGTACTCCAGGACTAGGCCAGCGTCGATACATTCTTGTATCTGTCGCTCAATCTCGTCGGCCTGCTCTTTAGGAGCTGGATAGGGTCTCCTCCGGATCTTCTGACCCACGAACTCGGGTTTCAGCTTGAGGTCCATCTGTACCAGCTTGTCACATGAAGCTGGAGGGGGTAGTTCTCCGAACACCTCAAGAAAGGTCCTTATAAGCGTCTGCACCCGCGGGTCTAATAGCTTGATCTTGTTCTCCATGTCCTCGTCGGAGTGTAAGTTGCTTGCCCCCTGAGTAATAGACGTCGGGAGGTGATCCTCCACCGACTCTTCGCCCTTGGTAGTATCCTTCAACCCTTGGTAGGCATATAGTAGGTCTCGTTCAACCATCTCCGGTGGACAATGGCAACATAGGCACGCTCGAGGGGGTTCACATACACATTCCTCCGAGAGGTCGTCCTCCTCTGGGGTCCTCACATGGGCACCCCACACGCTCTTCATGAGCTTAAGATCTACCTCCCTTTGCCAGGTGGTGATCTTCTGTTCGAGGTCCTCCTTCAATTGGGATAGATCTCCCTTATGTCCTTGCTTCAGTGGCCATGAGCTGCGGGTAGGCTTAGCGTAGCATAGCTTTTTTTGCCACCAACCTCCTCTTAGAGTCCACATACTCCCTTAGCCTGGATCTGGGGTCCAGCTCTTCGTCCACGGGGTCTTCCACCCTCATGGAGAGTAGGGGTTTCAGTGGGGCGACGTACTCGGCGTTCTCCACTTCCTCCACGCAAGTCTGCACGAAGAAGGCGTCATGCTCAGTTTCGTCATCTGAGTGGATAGAGCTGGGGAGCTCGGATAGTCCACACTCAGAGAGTCCATCAGGAACAGGTACATGGCAGGGAGAGGAGTGGGGGGCGTTGGTGTTAGTCACGACGTATTCATCTCCTCCGGGTATAGTTTCAATAGCATCTCGAGGTCGTAGTCGATCCTTCAAGTCACCCAAGGCGAGTCCATCGCTTTCTCGTTGTATAGCCTGGACCAGAGTCGAGTCCAGGTCTTCCCAGGGGATGGAGGTAACACCTCCGTCCACCACACTGAGCATACTCCCCCATCTGGGCTTCCCGATAGGCGTCTTACGCCCCAGAGGCACGTAGATGGCCTCATCAGGTAACCGAACAGAGCTGATAGTCAGCCTGTCCAGGAGAGTTCGCCAGTACTCGCTGTCCCCATGGGCTCCCCAATTGGGGGAACACAGGACCATACGGGAACGTTCCAAGGCCACCTTGGTCAGGACCTTCCCCAGTTCACTGAACCTGGGGTTCCCGTAGGCCATCCCGAAAGAGGGCCAGTAAAATTTGTAGCTGCAGTTCTTCCCCTTGCTGCAGTAAAGGTCCAGGACATGTTGCTTGTCGCTGGCGAACAGCTCCACACTCAGGTCTTCTCTAGAGTATCCCAACTCCTTCACACCTTGGACTAGGACTTCCCCCAATAGTTGATAGTCCTCAGTTTTGGAGGCCGCCATCATGTTCGAGGGCTCCTTCTTTGATACCCTCAGGTAGCTCGAGGTGTGCTCAGACTGCTCCAGTGGCACGGACTCTCTGCCCTCGCCGTGGTACACGTAGAGGAGGTCGGGCGCTTGTAGCGTCAGGGATTGTATCTGGGAGTGCTGCACGAAGAAGTCAGTCCCCAATACAAAGTCGAAGGCTTCAGTGTCCATCACATAGAACCGATGGGCGATCGTTCGGGGGCCCATAGGTACCTCCACTTTACAGTCCCCGCAGCTATGCACCACATGCCCATCCCCCATTCGTATAGCCGCGGTGGTCATGGTGTTCTTCAGGCTCCCACAAGGTAAAATGTTCTTGGCCACTATAGATATGGTGGCCCCAGTGTCGAATACCCCCAGGTATTCACGTCCCCCTAGTCGGATACGTACCCAGAACACCAAGTCCAGGGCCCCACCGGAGCGTCCCCGTCAGAACTCCGCGGGACAGGTCACCTCGAACCCCTTGTTCCGCAATTTGCGGGCCATCCTCATGAAACGGCTTCTCTTCTTAGCGTTGCCGTCATCACCGCCTTCATGCTTACGCTTAGCCCCTTGTTCTCGCTGCACTTGCGTTTGTCAGGTGTGGTCCGAACAGACTGCCCCCCAGAGGGCTCGGAGTTCCCCCCTGGATTAGGGTTGGGGTTGCCTCCGTTCTTGTCCGGGTTCTTGTTGTCCTTGTCGGGCTGGCGGTTAGCGCCTCCTCCTCGTCCACCTTGACTCTTGTCTTGCCCTTCTCCACGTCCTTTCGACTTGCCCTTGCCGGAGTCGTTGCCTTTGCCTTTGCCTCCACTTTTGCCAGAGCCTTTGCCAGGATCCTCACCCTTCAGCTTCGCCGACAGGCGCTGCTTGTGGTACACTCATCCTCATAGTGCTTCCTCTCCCCACAGAAGGCACAGGTGATAGTACACCTGTAGTGATCCGGCATCTTCGCCTTGGCGCCGGTGTTGGTCTCCTGCTTCTTCCCTTGGACTACGAAGCAGTCTCGCTGCTCGCAGTCTGGGGCGTGCTGCAGGTGGCCCTGCTCATCTCTGGCATCACACCAGAAGAGCCCCTTGACGTTTTCCATGATACGGGCGTGTTTGGGTGTAGTCTCCTGTCCAGGTCTGGATCCTTGGTACCCTTTGCCTTGGCTTCCAGAGCCTCCCCCTCCAGGACGGTAGTTGTTCAGGTGCTGGTCGCTTTCTTTCTCCAGCGCCAGCTCCAGGAGTAGTACACATAAATCCTCGTAGTCGAGGGCTGCTGTAGGAACCGGGCGTCAATCGTCCAGTTCAGTGATCCAGGTCAGCCAATAGCTCAGAGACCCTGCCAGGTTTGGGGTTGTTGGGCAGCACGGGCAGGTTCTGGATCTCGGCCCTGATGGAGAGGTCGGTTTCATAGGTCGGGTACTGCCTGTCCAAGGCAACCAACACATTGGCAAAGGTGGCGGACTTAGTCACGATCTGCTTGACCTGCTTCTCCAGTTACTTGGTCTTGCAACACTGCCGGAGCAGATCGCACTTGACCCGTCCACTAGCGTGGGTTTGGCCGGTCAATCGAAGGAACCGGGCAAAATTCTCAGCGAACTCGCTGAGGTCCTTGCCTGTGAACTCAGGCAAGTTCACCACGATCTTGGAGGTGGCAATGGCCTTAGCCTCCTGAGACCTGCGTCCCTCAGGGCGCCGGGTCTTCCTTTTCTTCTTTTGCCTCTGCCCACTTGGGTTCTCAGGGTCCTCAGGGTCGTCGCCCTCCGATGGCAAAGCAGAAGTCATCGACGGCGGCTCATCATCGGAGGGGTCTCCGCCTAGATCACTAGAGCCATAGGGCTCGATGTCAGCCATTGCCCTCAGGGCTGTCAGCCCCAGCCGGTCCAGCTCGGCTCTCGTAGAATTCCCCACATGGCTGTAGGGTGGCTGGGCGGTTCTCGGTACGAAAGGGCTTCCCGGTATCGCTGCAGGGGTCGGCATCGGTCGGCTCCTCAGACTCCCCAGGGTGTTTGTCAACCCTGCCACCAGGTGGTTAGCCTGTACTCGATGGGGTGAAATTCCCACCATGGTAGGTGACGCTTGGGGCGGAATCAGGGGCTCCAGTCCAGCCCGAATCTCTTGAGTGAGATCGCCCACAAGTTCAGAGGTGGCTCCTCGGAGAGCCTCTTTTTTGGTGCATGGGGGTTGCCCCCCGGCGTGCATAACACAAAAGCGGCCTAACCACGGGCAAGTGAGCGTTCATGGCGAGCCGAAGTTCATCGAAGGACAGCAGCCATATGTACAGTAGCTCAGGGGGTGTGACCCTGCTCCAAAATGCACCAAAGGCCTGGTTACTGTGGGCTGTGGCTTCGCCATTGGCCCTGTGGTTGGTGTTATGACGCGAGACGAATCGAAAATAAAATGGACTCTATATATATTTATATATATATATATATATATATAGAAATCAGAAACAAACAACTAACTCCGGCCAAAGATCTTCTGGAGTACCATAAAAGACCTCCAGTTAAGTGGAAACCACTGACTTCTCCATACGTCTGGGGAAAGTCCAGAAAGAATCTGAGAATCACGGAAACGTCCTCACACTTCCAAAATCATCATGGAGTCACCACTCTATATGGGATTCGGTACTCCAACGTCCTGAATGGTGTACAAAAAGGAGCTGGAAGAGAGCATCAAAAATGCGTTGGCACGAACGTGGTCCCATCTCGTCGATCTGTCAAATGGTAAAAAGAAGTCAGGGGGGGGGGGGGTGCAGATCGCAGGTGGTGAAGTTGAGGAGGACGGTGAAAAATGAGAAAGACATAGAGAAAAAAGAAAAAGAGGGGGGGAGAAACTCGTCACCCGGAGACCAAAGCGGGGCAGAAACCCCCAAGTCGCTTGCGGAGCTTAGTTTCTTTTCGCGATGGCTTTTTTAGGGTAACGTGTTTCTATGTGGGTAGTTACGGTAAATTAAGTAGTTGGGATTTGGTTTTTTTGTTTTTGCTGTGAACGTGTCTGTTTTTGTGGGGGTGTTTATTGGCGACTGTTGTGTTTGTCCTTTTTGGGTAGGTCAACAAGGTGGGATTGTGAGACGAAGTGCTGTAAATAGAGTATTGGTTGTTCCATGGGTTGTCTGCGGAATCTGGTTGGAGTAAGTGCAGATCGTTAATTGGGTTTTGTCTGAGCCAGGTTTGTGTCTCTTGTAGTGCTGTTTTGAGTCGTTTTCTTCTGTATTTAAAGGCTGTTTTTAGGTTTTGTAAATGCTGAAAGTAGGGAGTGTCGGGTGGGATCTCTCTTAGTGCATTACTGAGTGAGTTGGGAATGAGCGTGCGGATGTAGTTTCTTCCTTCTCCTTTTGTTGCATGTTGCCACCAGTCGATGACTGTTTGTTTGAAGGGTTGTTGCCAGACCTCAAAAAAAGAGGTCCCGATTAGGTTTCGCTGTGCCGCATTCGGTCACCGTAGTTATGGGGTCAAGGGGGTGATGAGTGTGGCACTTGGGGCATTGATATGTGTTAAGTTTGTAATGCGGAAGAAAACCAATGCAACAGTACAGTCCGTTTGTCGATTTAAAAGGTAGTCTGGAAAACCAAGATGTGTGGGCGTAGAAGTCGGTGCTAGAAGGTAGGTGTATGTTGTTGTGTTTATGGTTTGGAAGTAGGTGTTTGACAGTTTTGCGTGTAATGCGTCCTGGCAGTGGTGTATGATTGTGGTATATGAAGTGAGAAGTGTCAGGGTTGTGGTGTTCTGGGTGTTGGTGGAGGTTGAGTGATACCCATTTAGAAATTTAGTCAGAGTGCTCATTGCCATCGAAGTCAGCGTGTCCTTTGATCCAGATGAAAATTATGAGAAGGTGGGTGTTGTGAAGAAATCCCCAAATATAGTCGTACCAAAGAGCGAAGCAATTAGCGTTAGAAGCGAAGGGTTGAGTTTTTGATTGTTGTATTTGGTGGAGTGTGGAGCAAACCGACAGGTTGTCAATGGCAAAAATGATTGGTTGGGAGAGAGTGTCGATGTGTTGGAGGTAGGTAAACAGTATAATAGCATAAATTTCTGCTGGGTAAGATCCTTTTATCGGTGATGTGTTGCAGATGGTTGTTCGCGGTGTAGTGTTGAAGGTGATGGCGGCACCCGATGGCGTGTTCACTGTGGGGTCATCCGACCCGTCGGTGTAGGCGATCGTAGCGTTAGGGTAGGCGTCGAGTGCGTCTAAAAGATCGTGGCATCCCCAGTAGTGCAGGTGATGAGGGTTTTGGGGAGAGAGATTGTTTTTCAGGGTAAATTGAATGAAATTTTGAGTGGTGGTGGTGCCAGTGAAAGAAAAAGGGAAGTTAGTCGTGTCGGGTAGTGAGAGAGGCTTGGTAGACTTGGAAATATCTTGGGATGTGGGGAGAGTAAGGAAGCGAAACTGGTGGTTGGGGGTGAGGATTGTAGACATGTCAGGGAAAGTAACTGTGGTTTTGTGAGGCATGGGGTGGTCGACTGTGCCTTGGAACCATAGGGTCGTTTTTGTGGTGTGGGTGGTGTTTTTCGTAGTGGAATATGTTGGTGGGTCGCTGTTGGATTGGTAGTAAATAAAGGCGACTTCGATTGTTGTGTGTGTAGGGATTTGAGAAGGGAGACATGGGTTGACTGTGGGTATGTTGTGAGTTTGGAAACCTAAAAAACGAGCAGAGTGAGCAGTCATGAGTTGCATGGTGTTAGGGTTAGTGGACTTGTGGCGCAGGGTGTACTTGACTCTTCCGTTGGTGTGGGAAGGTCCGTCGTCGTGTGTGTAGCACAGTATATGGTTGATGGCTTGGATGTGGGTTACGATAGAAATTTTCGTGATGTTAAGACCTAGTGTGTGTGGGGGGGAGTATTTGGTTTTATTGGGGGTGCGAAAGGATAGTTTGCCTAATTTGGAGATATGACCCCAAATTGTGGTGTCCAGTTTGTCGAGGTCATGTTGCGGGAGTGAGTTGTAGATTAATCGGTAGGTGAGGGTAGGTATCAGTTGTATGTTGGATAGTTTTATGATTTCGTTGTGTGTGAGAGGTAGGGTGGATATGTTGGCGAAAAAGGCGTGAATGGTGTTGAGTAGAAGCTGGAGCATGCTGGGGTTTTGTTGTTTGTTGAAAAAGTAGGTGCCCAGGTATTTATAAAAAACCCTGGGGTTGCCGTCGTCGATAAAAGTACTGAAATGTTGGGTAGGACCAATTCGAATGGTGATGTGGGTGGCGTTGTTGAGGGCGTGGAGTTCTGACTTTGTAGTGTTAAGAGAAAGGCCGTATCGAGGCCCTTGGACAAAGAGGAAGTGAAGCACTTTGTGTAGAGTGGCATGGGAGGTTGTTTGGAGGGCGATGTCGTCGATGAAGGAGAAAAGGTCGTTGAATTCGTGTTTGGGTAGGAGAGATTGTATGTGGTTAATGATGGGGTCGACAAAGAGGTTAAAGAGTCAGTATGGGGGACATGGGGCATCCTTGTCTAAGTCCCCTTATGCAGTGGGCTGCAAAGAGGGCGAAGCCGTTGACGACGGGGAAGTCGTGGGGGCAGGCGTACAGGTTTTGGATGAGGTTGATGATGGAGTGAGGTATGTTGTAGTTGGAGAGTAGTTGCCATAAGGCTCGGTGAGGAACAGAGTTAAATGCTGTATTTAAGTCTAGATACAAGTGATACACGTCGGGGTGCAGTGATAGGTTGGCAATCATAGTGTATATGTGGTCTGTGGTTCTGTGGTTAGGAAGTCCGCCGTAATGTGTGTTGTTGGTGAGGTGGTACGTTGTGGCGTAGTATGTGAGGCTGTGTGCACCGTAAGAAACTATGATTTTGTAAAGTGTGTTAAGGAGTGCTATTGGTCTGTAATTTGTAGGATTATGAGGGTCGCCTTTTTTGTAAAGTAGAAAAGTTTTTGCTTTAAGCCAGTGAAAAGGAATGTGGTCGGCGATAAGGAGGGAACACAGGCTGTAAATGTAGGTTTGGATATCGGGGTGGCAGATGGAGAAAAGGTAAAGAGAGGTGTCATCGAAACCAGGTGCGGTGTGTGGTTTAGCGTTCGACAAAAGAAGGTTGAAGAAGTCTCTGGTAAAGTGCGGTTGTGGAGCGTCGTTGGGTATTTTTGGGGAGTTAGTCATGAGTGTGTCGATGAAGGCCGGGTCTGTGTCGAAATCTGGGGGTCCTCCCAGGGAAGAGAGGGCGTGTCCCATAGATTTGCACATTTCGTAAGGGTCGGTGGTGAGCTGACCAGTTTGGTCATAGAGAGAGATGGGGGTGGTGTTCCTGGGGTTGAGAATGTTGTTGATTGTCTTTTTTATGCGTTTGTGAGAAATGAGGGAGTGGTGGAGTTTCTTGTGCGCTTGTGCTTGTTTCTTTGAGGTCCAGTCATTGAGTAGTGTTTGAAGTGTTTTAGTTTTGTGTGCACTGGAGGCAGTAGAAGGTAAGTCATTTACAGCGTCAAGGAACTGTTTCTCCACGCTGGTTGGTTTGTGTTCGTGTGCTAAAGAAGGTCCCTACCAGGACCGGCCCCCGCTGTGCCCCTTCCGCCAGTAATCCCCGCTGACTTGCTCCGGATCAATGCTTGCATTTATCAAAATCCAGGGTCCAAAACCAAAAATATAGAAAATAGAAAATACAATCCTCCTTCAACCCTGAATGGCAACCAGATCCCACAAATCCAACAATAACCCAATTCACAATCCAAATCAGGCTGCGGGCTTTCGTTCAGCACACCGGTATTCCCACGGTGGCGGGCATGTACAAGAATTGCACCAAGGAAGAAAGCCCTGAAATTGGCATATGAACACAAATAAAGCAAAGTTGGGGACAGATGGAAACTTACACAATCACAGCCATAGACCCCTCATTCCCTGGACTCAAGACCTTCCCTTGACTCATCAACATGATGCCCTGAACCCAGTCCAATAAGATGGTTAAATGCCATATATCAAAAGTCACTACATAAACCCCAAAAATGTGTTCACTCCCAAGCCTCTAAATCCTAGCCCAATAGGGAAGGTGGCGTGTCATGGCCTAGAGTGGCACTCAGGACCACGCCCTACCCTGACATAACCTTGGTTGGACTTGGAGTCGAATGGGCTTAGAGAAATGACTTATGAGTTTGAACTCATAACATGCCAAAAAACTGCCAATTCACACCATATTGGCCATATATCAAAAATATGCTCAAAATCGAAGTTACTACTTATCCGAAGGCTCCAAGCATGCATGGAATCGAAGTCTACTATTCTTGGAGGATAGAGACCAAAGGCCAATGCCCATGTACATCCCCATTTTACCCTCGAAACCCTTTCGGATATGGGCGCCACGCACTGCCCAAGTCAGCCCATGATCTTGAGACCAATTCTTATAATCCTTCGTGCGCCAAGCCAAATGGAGTACGCGATCCGGCATACGGTGGTGTTCAACTCCGAAGCATATGCCAACATATGAACAACATACCATGGTTCGACTCTCCATAGGCTTCTTGCTGTTAGCTGACCAGGTGAGTACACAAAACGCAAAAATGAGCAAAAATTGAGGTCAAAAACATGAAAATATGACCAAATACAAAGTTGTCATGATAGTATATCTCTATGCTCACCCATGATATCCGCTCATGGTTCAATACACAAATGATTGGAACCATTTGCGAACAATTCCCCCACTTGGATCCCCAATCGGGCGCATGGAGATACCTTCGCCACTAATATCTACATGCCCCATGAAAATGGGAGTGCACCCATGGATCTCTTTGTCAAACATACCATGAGCAATACATACGCGGTAGACTTGGTCTAGCGCTTTGAATTCCACAATTGGGACATGGGCAAAGCCCTTGTCACGTATGGCTCCCCATCTCTTCGGCCACACGAAGATATATAACATGGACGTGAGCATATCAAACATATACCATGCATATAACAAATACCCTCAAAATGTGGCTCCCACCATGATATGCCATGTCCCTCCATTGACATAACTTCACGTCAAAAATACGTAGGAACCCAAGGAAAGTTGCTATGCAACCCCAACACCCATGCGGCACACTCGAAAGTCGCATTAAAATATTCGGTTGCACGGTCCAAGAGTTATATATCACTTTATACCTTCTTGACCCTTTTCCCTTGCTACACCGGGCATGTGTGCGAACCAAAGGCGTTTGATGCTTCCTAAATTAAGTTGAGTCCAAGGCAGTTCCAACCCAACCTTCCTTATTCTCATTCCTCACACTCGCGCGTAGATATGGCTCTTCAAAGTGATCCCACGATTCGATTTTGTTTCCCTTATATCTCCAAGTCAAATGGGTGGCAAGTATAAGGGAAACCTGATTCGGGCATAGGGGAAGGAGTATGACCACTCGAAGAAGTCCAAATCAAGTGCGGCGATGTCGAAGTCGAAAATCCGATTTCGACATCACGAAAAATTCCGATTAAATTTTCGAGTGCTTATTTAGAAAATTGCGGAAGCAACGAACCCTTTACAGATGAAATCTGACCCTTCAGAAACGTTTCCGCCAAAATATCTGGAAATAACAGTTAACCAATCGGTTAACGCAAAATCGCGAGCCAACTGACAGTCGCCGATACATTGACTATCAGAACGAAAGGCTGAAAAATTACGGAAACATTATGATAATAAAACCCTGTTGATTTCTGATATTCTGCTATATAAATCTCCGCTGGCGGTGCCTCGGTTCTGAATATGGCCGCTCATAGCCGGAATGGCCAAACCTATCACACTATCACATCGGGTTAGTTCAGGTGGATGGGAGAGTATGATATCAGCCAATGGCGGCTTGCCGGCACATAGATACACACCCCAAGTGACCCCAAGATGGCCACGGGGGTCCGAACCGGCTTCACCCCCCTTCTCAGAGCGTTGTATCCGCTCGGAAACCAATGAAGAGAGGACGGGAGGACCCCAATGGGCTCCAACCCCCCCCTCCATGTCCCAAGGACACATGGAGGCCCCACACACGTCGTAGGCGTCCCCCATGCCCCAAGGGAGGGGTGAGGACACTGATAATCAGCACCCTACGCCATATCCGGTCTCCTCTTGATCTACAACATGGACCAAGGGGATCAAAGATAGAAAAACGTCGTCGGTCGACCTAAATAAGTATACCACAATGCAATATATATGTGGAGATCGAGTGTAGGGGGTATATGGCCGATCAAGGCCGAAAAATCCCCGGATGAACGCCCTCACTTGTCTCCCCATTCACAGAAACAAGCAAAATGCCAAGGGGGGATCCATTACGGTGCTATAGCAGCAACCAAATGGACCAATACGTCCTTGACATCCAAAGAAATACCCTTTTTCTTTGGGTAGTCCATCCAGACCGTGGTATACCTCGGCACGAAACTGCTCGGAGGTTCCCACGAGTCCCTGGACGCGGCGAATCCCTTCCATCGGACTTTATAAAGCCTCCCCCCAGGCGTCCCCGGGTCCGGCTTGTCCGCCAGGATCTTCTCCGCGGTGAAATCGTCGTCTTCACCCTCATCGTCCGAGTCCACATCGCCGGCCGTGAACTCGAAGGTGACGGGACGTCCGCTGGGGTCTGGTGCTCGGGGACGAAGCTGGGTATGGTCGCGGTCCAGGACCTTGTTATCCCCCACACGAACCGCATACACGTCCTGCCCGACCTTCCGCACGACTACCCCCGGCACATACCAAGATGCCTGCCGATGCCTGGACAGGACATCCTTGTGGTGCCGCTCCACCCACACGGTGTCTTGAAGAGCATACTTCTGGACTTTTCCTTGCTTGAAGTACTTGGCCCTCTTGTCATGCTCGTCCTGAAGTGCCTTACACACTTTGGCCGCCGTGTCGTCCGCCTCAGCCATCATGGCATTCGCATCCCGGGCCACTTTGCCATGGTTCATCCACGGGAGAGTGCGTGACACTCGATCCCGTAGGAACAGGATGCGATGGGGCGATAGTCCAGTGGGTCCCGGAAGGTCGTGATACGCCTGGAGCACTCTCCACAGCGAGTTATACCAGTTCCGGCCCGGTTCGTCAATGTGCAGCTGGCGGAACTTCTCGAACATCTGCCGCCCGGCCACTTCAGCACGGCCATTCGACCGGCTGTGGTACGCCACGGTCTTGGCATGCCGAATCCCCATGTGCTTGCACATCGTCTTGAACCACGTCCCCACGAATTGACTGCCCCGATCGCTGCAGATGACAGCTGGGACATCGAAAATCGTCAGCCAATGCCTGATCATGGCATTAGCGACGGTCTTGGCCTGCAGCCCCACTCCATGCTTGTCCTTCTTGTCCTTCTTCTTGGACTTCTTGCCCGGGACTGCCACGATATACCCGCTGTGCCTGTCCACCGCTAGGATGACACAATCATATGTCTCTCCTTCCACGGTAACCTCCGGCATGGCGAACACATCCATGGCCACGGACCGCATAGGGGCCTCCGGTATAGCCGTATACACCGGGTTGCCCGCTGTGGAGTGGTTGGGGCTCTTCGTGGCCCGACACACGGCACAGTCGCTGCAGTACCTGTCCAGGATGGCGTAGTACCCCGGAGGGAACTTGAAACGCCACTCCAGGTCCTGCTGCATTTTGTCTCGGCCAGGATGCATGAGCTGGGCGTTGTGCCAATGGTCAATGAGCTGCTCCACTCGGTTCTCGGGCACCAGCAGCTTGTCCTTGAGGAACAACTTGTCGCCATCCTCGGTCAAGCCCTCAGGCCATTCGTCGTCCGACGGGGCGCTCACGGCATTCCAGTACTTGCCCCAGTGCTCGGATGCCGCGTAGTCATCCGACCAGTCCTCTGTGAGCACCGACCTGACTAGCTCTACAGGGGCCACCATCCATTGCTCGAGGGTTTCCTCTCGAATAGCTTGGACGCGGGCACCCCGGAACTTGGCCAGGTCCGTACGGTTTGCCATCACCACAAAGCACTTGACCCCTTCTTGCTCCATGACCTTCTCCATCTGGATGATGCGCTTGGCCTCCTCGGTCTCCTCGGCGTCGCCATGGCTGGATATGTCCATCCACGCCTTGCCCGCGGGGTAGGCCCAGCGACTGAGGCAATCTGCCACAGTGTTGTCCTTCCCCGGGATATACACTACGCTGAGGTCGAACTTGGCGAACGTCTCGTGCCATCGGGCCCTCCTAGCCGCTGGTCCTGAGGGGGTGTCGACATGCTCCTTGTGCCAGCTCTGTAGGGACTGGTGGTCCGTGCAAACCACCACCGGCTGCAGTCCGATGTGGCCAGACCACTTCCTGAGCGCACATACAATGGCGTATGTCTCCTTCTCCCTCGCGGTCCATGTTCGGCGTTGGCCCTCGGCCAGGATCCTGCTCCAAAACGCCACGGGAACATGAGTCCCGTCGTCCCGGACTTGCTCGAGGACTGCCCCCACGGCATAGTCCGAGGCGTCTGTCCGTAGCACGAATCCCTTGTCCGGGTCCACCAGGAACAACCCCAACTGCCCCAGGAGTCGCTCCTTCAGGCGGTTGAACGCATCCTCAGCCTCAGGGGTCCAGGCAAGCTTCTTTTTGCTCCCCTTCCGGCCATCGAACTTGCCCACTTGCAGCATCTTGTGCAGCGGCCCCGACAGTTCTGCATACATCCGGACATAGCCCGAATAGTAGTTGCAGAACCCCATGAAGGACAGGAGTTCGCTGATGGTCTGGGGCTTCTCCCAGTGGTGCAGGGACGCCAGCTTCCCAGGCATGGGACGGCGTTGCCCGTGACCAACCACGTGACCCGCGAACTCCACTTCCTTCACGAATAGTGAGGCTTTGGCGGGCTTGCACACCATGTTGTGTTTGTCCAACTCGCTGATCACTCGGCGCAGATCCTTCTCATGCGCGTCGATGAGCTCGTCCTCAGTCATGTTCTCCGTGCCGGACCCGATGATGATGTCATCCACGAAGGGATCGGCACAGTCCCGGACAGGACCGAGTAGGTCCTCCATCATGCGCTGGAAAACGGCGTTGCCATTCTTGGCACCCATAGGCACCACTTTCCACTGCATGGGCCCAAGCGGCGTCGACATCGCTGTGCAGGGCCTGGAGTCCGGGTGTAGCGGCATCTGGTGGTAACCGTGTTTCAGGTCCAACACCGTGAAGATCCGCTTTTTCTGTTGCTTTTGGAGGATGGAGTCGATCAGGGGGAGCGAGTACGAGTCGTGCTCGGTCTGCTCGTTCAAACCTCTGTAATCAACCACCAACCTCCACTCGCCCTTCTCCTTCTTGGGCACGATGAAGGCTGGGCTGGACCACTCACTGTCGGAGGGTTCGATCCATCCCCGCTCAATGAACTCGGCCAACAGCTTCTTCATGGCCTCGGCCCGATCGCCCTGAAGTTGGTACTCCCGATGACGATAGATCTTCGGGTTCGGCTTCAGCTTGATCTTCGCTGTACCAAACCTCCCGCGATCTGGAGGGTTCTTGTTGGCGACGCCACTGAATAGCCGCGGATAGGCCTTGATCAGCCTCTCCTTCAGCTCGGCGACCTTCGGGTTCTCCTGGGCCTCCTCAGCCGCTTGCTTCGGTATAGATACAACCGACCGCACTGCGGTGTAGGCCTCTTCTGGGTCCGATTCCGACTTCTCCTCGTCCGATATGCCGTCTTCATCGTCGTGGGGAGCTCTTCCCACCGATAATCTTTGAAAATTTGCGGCATCGGGCTGGTGACTGTCGCTATCGGCACCCATTCTTGGAAAATCCCACGTTGGTGGGTCCGACCCAACCGGACCATCGTATTGGTCCGCGATGTGGTCCATGACCCTCGCCACGAACTCGTCCTTCTCGTACTTGCCGGTGACCAACATCTTGTCATCCCACCAATGCGGAGATGTGACCATGGCCCGCCTCTTCTTGGCTGCCACACGGTCGTGCATCCCCATCCGCATGTAGTTGACGACGTCGTCGATCTCGGCGTGGGACAGGACGTCAATGCCATCAATTGGCTGATCCGTCCCCTCCTTGGGCTCAAACATGACCTTCATGGGCACCGCCTCCACTCTACGGATGAATGCTTCATCACCCGTGGGCTGGGCTTGCGCCCCATCCACCAGGAAAACCTTGGTACCCCACGCTTGACCCGGGGAGGGCATTGATACACCCTTGGCGTCGATGAACAACTCCTCCTCTGGCCCGAATGACATCTCGTTCAGGGTGATGGAGTCCAGCGTCGACTTGAGACCCTCCAGCGGACATGGGGTGGAACCTATGCCGGTTATGACCAGGATCCCCTTCGCCCTATCCGCGATGATCTTCTCCACCGTACGTCTGGTGTTATCTAGGGAGCCATGCCAATACATGGGTCCCCACTCCTTCAAACCCCAATGCCTGTGCCAGGCTGAGTCTCCTCGATGCCAATGCCTCCTACACTTCCGCAGAAGTGGGGCATCCCGGGAAGCGAAGACGTCCGTCTCGGGCACTTCAGCTCCCAGCGTCTGAATCATCCTGGTGTACACTTGCGGCGCCATTCCATACTCCGTGAGCTGAACTCCACGGTCTCCTCTGGACTTGGCACCCACAGCTTGCACCGCTCGGACGATCCGATCCTCTTCCTCAGCATTCCATTGGGATGACCCGCACGCATAATCCGTGGACAGCCATGTTAGGCATTCGTCGTCCTCCCGGACCAGCGTTGCGCGATGGGGAAGGGCTCCAATGGCGTTGGCCACCATGAAGTCGTACCCCATGATCATATCCCAATCAGTAATGTCGGCCACGTAGAAGTTCCCGGATAGAGTGCTTCTCTTCGCCTGATCAGGGCGGTTCAAGCGCTCATGTTCCCAGAATTCCATACTGATAGTGGCCTCATGGGTGCCACCACCCATAATCTCTCCGTTGGCGACCTTCAGGCGGACCGGTCTCCGGCTGGGCTGCAGGAATTCCTCCTTGAACAACCCTCTCCGGACCAGGCTCACCTGGGCACCCGTATCCACCAACACATCCACCACCTTCTCCTCTCGTCCGCACCGTACTCGCACTTTCAAGTGCAACTGCCGCTCGTCGCCATGAGGTGTATGGACGACTCTCACGGCATGCAACTCTAGCACGTCCGGGTGCATCAGGACTTCAAGGGTATGGTCACGGATGGTGTAGATCTTGGGTTGGTCCTGCCCGTCCACGGGGCTCTCCGTGGTCGCTCCTTCCTTCTTGCCATGTCCCGTACCCACATGTACTTCCCTTGGCAGGGCGCTCCAGGGGTTGGGAGTGGCGAAACTCAGTGGTTTTGGCTCTTCCGGAGCCTTCTTCGGCACCCGATGTGCCTTCGCCTTCTCAGGGATTCCACTGATTTTCGGAGGAGAGACCTCCGAGGTCCCACTCCCGTGGGGGCTCCTCTAGACTTGGCTTCCCGCAGCCCCTTCCGGCTGCGATCCGCCAGGACTTTGTCCTCCACTTTGCTGGGCCTTGAGTTCCGCCAACGTCCTCAACATGTCCTCAGCAACTTCCTCGATCGACCTCACTCGTCGGTCTTGACCAGGTCCACCACCATAGCCTCTTCCTCCGCCTTTTCCTTGGCCTTTGCCTTGGCCTTTTCCCCCGTCTCCGCCCTTCGCCTTCCAGTCGGAAATCCGCTGCTCCTTGGGCTTCTTCTCGGGGTGAGCGGCGAAGTAGGCCTTCTTGTCCGCCTCATACACCTTGCACTGACGGTGGTCGTGTGCATGGTTGTGTCCCTTGCCTTAACAGACCCAGCACCCATCGTGCTGAGACCTGTACTCTCGGAACGAGAGCGGTGGGTTCCCGATCCTCCTTGGTCCTTCTCTGTTCTTCCTGGGTCCCACCTGGCTCCATCTGGACCGATCCTGCCCATGGTTCTTCACGTTGTGCGCCACGAACGCGAAGAAATGGGCCTCCTCGTGATCCTCCCGGGACCAGTGGTCTTGGCCACTTCCACTTCCATCCTCCGCGGAGTTGGCCGTGTCCTCCTGGATCTCCCAATGATGGCGGTCGTCTCGGTGTCCTCGTTGTCCATGACCATGCCGATCCTGCACGTGGGCCTCGTTCTTCGCATTGAGCTTCAACTCCACCGTGATGTACTTCACGATCTCGTCCAGGCTCATGCGAGCGAAGATGACTTGCATCTTCAGCGGCTCCCCGCGCCTCCACTCCACGTTGTTGAGGCGCAGCAACCTTTGCCCCATGGGGTCCCCGAATACCTCCACGTACACGGCGTTCTTCAGGCCCAACATCCGGTCGGGTGGGCCCAGGTTCCTCCTGAAGAACTCCATGATACCCGCATGGGTATCCTCCGCCGCCATAATCCTCACCGCCACCCGTCGCTTGGCGCGCTTCTTCTCCTCGTCCTCCACTCTCCTCTTCCAGCTGCCGGGGAGGACGTCCTTCAGCAAGTGGCGGATCTCACTGGCCTCGTTCCAGTCTTCCACCAACTTGAGGCATCTGCGGTACTTCCGCAGATACCGGTTCCACTCCCGGACCCGCAACTCACCGCGGTCCAGCGGCAGTGGAATGGACCACAGGTCCTCCAGCTTCTGGTTAGGAGCGTCCACCCGCTCCTCATCCTCCAGCCACTGGAGGCAGGCCTGCTCCGTGCGGATCAATCCTTCCCGGATCTGATCCCGCAGCTCCTCCTTGAGGTCCTGCGCCAGCCGGTGTGGGAATGTCCGGCATACCCACTTGTCCCGCGGCGCTCCCCGCATCTCGCCGACGACCTCCTCGGCGAAGTCCTCCCAGTCCAGGATGAAGTCATCCAGGTTGGACGGGTTCCCGTCATAATAGGGGATTTGGATTCCCCTGAGGTCGTCGATCCTGATGGCGTCTCCGACGTCTCCAGCCACCACTCCACCGAGACGGATACCACCTGTGGCCGGGGGGTTTGAGTACACTCCCCGTACATCCCTCTCCTCCATGGAGTGCGGTCCAGTTGATTCGGGCCCTGCGACGCAAAGACGTCAGGATGGCGTCAGGATGGCGTCAGGATAGCGTCAGGATGGCGTCAGGATGGCGTCAGGATGGCGTCAGGATGGCGTCAGGATGGCGTCAGGATGGCGTCAGGATGCGTCAGGATGGCCGTCAGGATGCCGTCAGGATGATGGGTAGTTTGGCGTCAGGATGGCGTCAGGTTGCGTCAGGATGCGTCAGGATGGCGTCAGGAAAACACCAAAATAGCGTCAGGATGGCGTCAGGGAGCGTCAGGCTGGCGTCAGGATGGCGTCAGGGTGGCGTCAGGATATTGTGGTGGCGTCAGGATGGCGTCAGGATAGCGTCAGGATAGCGTCAGGATAGCGTCAGGATGGCGCAACCAGGACCTGATGGCATCTCAGGGTGTCAATCAGGCCTCCGGGGTTGATACTTACCAGAAATAGATTACACATAAAAGACAAAATGTTGTACAGGGTACAAACCTAATGAGATATTTTGAACATCTTTTAGAAGGCTTTATGGCAGGAAATGCCGAAAATTGTTTTTTGAACAGAAAAATATCTTTCCTTTGTGAGATAAAGGTGGTTGAAGTGAATAGCGTGCAGCGGGTATGACGACAGCGAATCCCGAAAAGAAGAAAATGGTTTACAAGAAAATTGTTCACAGGTGTGCAATTTACAACTTTTCACAGATTATGTCCCTGCCATTTATACACAACGCCCATCATTGCTACAGTCAGGAACTTCATGAAGGAGGAAGAGTGAAGAAGTCGAAAAAGTGGGAAGAAGTTCATTCAGGTCAAGCATGAGGTCACAATTTACCCGTAATCAGATTGTCCTGCGTTAGTCCAGGAGCGAATCATATCTATTGGTGTACACCGGAGCTCTCGGAAACCTCGTTCACTCCTGCCGTATTGTTGTGCGACATTACAGGCCCAACTGACGGAGGAGGAGCAGTACCGTCGAAGGATCGAAGCGGAGCGTGACAGGGTAAAGGCAATGAGACAAGCCGCAGAATCTCAAGCCTCAATCTGGCAGGAAACTGGAAAAAAGATGCGACGTGACTTAGAACGTTTGCTGACGCAAGAAGAGCAAAGGAGGCGCGACGTCGAAATGGATAAGGCACACAACCAACGTCGAGCTGCTGAGGTGGATATGACTGAAGTGCAGTTGAGGCGCGAAGCGGAGCAAAAGCTATCCAAGGTATTGATGAGCGCGCTGTCTGTGTGTCGTTTGTGAGTCAGCGCTGTCTGTGTGTCATTTCTGTGTCTTTTGGGTGTCAGCGCGTTGTCTGTGTGTTCCTTGTGTGTCAGCGCGCAACAGCGCATGTGCGAGCAGCTTACCAGGGTGGTAGACATAGTTGCTGGGCTTCCGCCTTTCCAAGCAACTTTTGAGAAGGCTCCCGTTTCAGAACGCTTGGTCATCGTGATGGCTTTAGGACCATATGCCCAGGTCCAGTCAGATACAAGTGGCCACGTTCGCGCACAGTTTTCGAAATTTGCTGCTGCCAATTCTGCGGATCAGCTTCGTCTCTCTCTGCGCTGTCCACTGCCTGGATTGATGCTTCAGGCAGCACAACTGGCTAAGACTCAAATTGAGGAGTTCATCCTCAACTGTCATCAGGCTGGTCAGAAATGGGACTGTGTTTGTCTGGTGGACGAAATTTTTGATGTTGGGGCAAGCCATATGAGTGCCTACAGCCGGTTCTACAACAGAACAATTTCCCAGGTATTCGTTTCATTCGTCATGTTGTTAGCCTGGCCGGGGATGAGTGTATTTATCTTGTTCGTCGATATTCATTGTTGTTTCCCAGAAACGTATCATCGTTGAGAATTGCTTCTCCAACATCAAGAAATTCGGGTTTTTTCAGCGGCGGAAGCGCCGTGGAGGCCTGTATGACAACGACACGGTGGCGAAGCTCTTCATATTTGCATGTGCACTTCACAATGCCGAGCAGCAAATCGACATGATTGCCCGGTGCCGGCCGTTCGGGGAGAAAACATGTTTTTGCGGAATGGCACCGTAAGGAAGGTGCAAAGATAAGAAATGTCCATTTTTGCTAACAATGATCGTTTGCAACTTACTCTAAAGATTCTGTTTGATGATTTGAAGTGTTTTGGTTGCATGCTACATTGCCATATTGGGTAAGGGTAGGTGCAATGGTGCGCAAAACTGTTTTTTTTTGTTGAAATGGATAATTTTTGCAAAAATTGTAGGTAGGGTTAGGGTTAGGGTGGCACCCAGGTACTCCAACTGGGCCTGGAGCTTCAAGGGCGGCACGGTGCGTCAGGAGCGCGTCAGGATGCGTCAGGATGCGTCAGGATTGCGTCAGGATGGCGTCAGGATGGCGTCAGCATGACGTCAGGAATGTATCACGGATGGCGTCAGGTTGCGTCAGGATGCGTCAGGATGGCGTCAGGATGACGTCAGGAAAATGTCAAGACAGCGTCAGGATGTCGTTAGGATGGCGTCAGGATGGCGTCAGGGAACATCAGGATGGTCCAATGGCGTCAGGAATGCGTCAGGATGCGTCAGGATGGCGTCAGGATGGCGTCAGGATGGCGTCAGGATGCGTCAGGATGGCGTCAGGCAAGCGTCAGATGTGTGTCAGGGTAGAGGTGTAGGCGTCAGGAGCGCGTCAGGATGCGTCAGGATGCGTCAGGAAGGCGTCAGGGTGGCGTCAGGAAGGCGTCAGGATAATTTAGCGTCAGGCTGGCGTCAGGATGACGTCAAACGACGCGGGGCCCGAATCTAGTTGGGTCTGAACCCATGGGGTTTGGAATGCGGGAAGGACTTCTTCCATCGGCCGTCCATATCCCCGTATTGGGGTCCTTCGCCCACAGATTTCCGCTTGGATGCCCTCGACCATGTCCGTCGGCCCTTCCCATGGTTTGCCCCTGCGTGGTCTGGTTCTGGATCTCCTCTTCCGCATAAACTGCATAGGTAGTCGTGGATGGCGGTAGATCCTGGGCGGCGTGGGACATCTGCACCGTCAGGCTCCTCGGGTCCGTGGCTACGTGCCCTTCCCGCCTGGACCCAGCCGGTGCCGTGTGTTCCCCGAGCATTGTTGACTCGCTGAACAGGGGAACAAACGGCAGCGCACCCGGGTCAACACGCGGAGGCGCGTAGGGTGCCTCTGCAGGGCCGCCCATGGGTTTCTCCATGGCGCTCCTGAGGGTCTTAACCCGCTCCACCAGCTCTACCGCGGCCGGCTTTGCCGGGAGCTCCGGACCCGAGGCGAGGGGCTGTCGCTCCTCTAACCTTCTCAGGCGTCCCGACATGTCCTCCACTAAGTGGAGGAGGCTGTTCACCACTTGCTGCTGCTTCTGCAGGGCCAGCTCCAGATTCTCCCGGTACCGGGCCTGATCCGCTCGCAGCTCCTCCATGTGGTTCTCCGCGGCCGACTGGTTGTCCAGGATCCCCGCGACGTCCTCCTCTAGAGCATCCTTGGCGTTGTCCAGGCGGTCAAGATGGTTCACGATGGCGTCCATCCCCATCTTCGGGTACTTGCCCATGAGGAAGGACACGTGCTCGCAGTGGCACGCAGCGTGTTTTCTGCCGGATTCAGCACATCCCGCGGTTCCCGGCACCTCAGACTCATCGCCCATAGGCGTATCGCCTATGGCGTCCGTCTCTGGGCCCGTGTGCCGGGGCACAGGTGCCGTCCGGGCCCTGGCTGGCCTCTCCAAGCCCTCGGCGTCGTGCTGCAGGGCGGGCTCGGGGGCCGTATGCGCCCTGGCGATCGGCGCGGACATCTCCGGCTCCGAAGGTGGCTCGTGGGCTGTCCGATAGCCCTCGGAGTGCCCCTCGGATTCCCACAGCCTGACCGGGCTGGGGTCCGTGTCCATAGCCCCGGCGTCCCTTGCCGCGGACTTGGGTGACCCGCGCTTCCGGTAGCGCCGGGCCCGTCCTCCACTGCTGCCTGAATGGCATGCCTCATCAGAGTCCTCCGCGGCGGAGCGGAGGTTGCATGCCTTTCGGCAGCGACGCTCACACATGGAGACGAGGTCCTCCATGTCACGTCCTCCTCTTCCCGAGTGTCGTTCTTCTCTTCGGGCTTCAAATTCCGGAGTTCGCCATGCTCTTGAACGTCTCGGTCCTTCTATGGCTCTAATCTCCGGCGTGGTCTCCACCGAGTCCACAATACGCACCCGGGGCGTACTTGGGCAGGGCCGGTTGGTAGGGGCAGCAGGTAAGCCTCTGCTACCATAAAGAAGGTCCCTACCAGGACCGGCCCCCGCTGTGCCCCTTCCGCCAGTAATCCCCGCTGACTTGCTCCGGATCAATGCTTGCATTTATCAAAATCCAGGGTCCAAAACCAAAAATATAGAAAATAGAAAATACAATCCTCCTTCAACCCTGAATGGCAACCAGATCCCACAAATCCAACAATAACCCAATTCACAATCCAAATCAGGCTGCGGGCTTTCGTTCAGCACACCGGTATTCCCACGGTGGCGGGCATGTACAAGAATTGCACCAAGGAAGAAAGCCCTGAAATTGGCATATGAACACAAATAAAGCAAAGTTGGGGACAGATGGAAACTTACACAATCACAGCCATAGACGCCTCATTCCCTGGACTCAAGACCTTCCCTTGACTCATCAACATGATGCCCTGAACCCAGTCCAATAAGATGGTTAAATGCCATATATCAAAAGTCACTACATAAACCCCAAAAATGTGTTCACTCCCAAGCCTCTAAATCCTAGCCCAATAGGGAAGGTGGCGTGTCATGGCCTAGAGTGGCACTCAGGACCACGCCCTACCCTGACATAACCTTGGTTGGACTTGGAGTCGAATGGGCTTAGAGAAATGACTTATGAGTTTGAACTCATAACATGCCAAAAAACTGCCAATTCACACCATATTGGCCATATATCAAAAATATGCTCAAAATCGAAGTTACTACTTATCCGAAGGCTCCAAGCATGCATGGAATCGAAGTCTACTATTCATGGAGGATAGAGACCAAAGGCCAATGCCCATGTACATCCCCATTTTACCCTCGAAACCCTTTCAGATATGGGCGCCACGCACTGCCCAAGTCAGCCCATGATCTTGAGACCAATTCTTATAATCCTTCGTGCGCCAAGCCAAATGGAGTACGCGATCCGGCATATGGTGGTGTTCAACTCCGAAGCATATGCCAACATATGAACAACATACCATGGTTCGACTCTCCATAGGCTTCTTGCTGTTAGCTGACCAGGTGAGTACACAAAACGGCAAAATGAGCAAAAATTGAGGTCAAAAACATGAAAATATGACCAAATACAAAGTTGTCATGATAGTATATCTCTATGCTCACCCATGATATCCGCTCATGGTTCAATACACAAATGATTGGAACCATTTGCGAACAATTCCCCCACTTGGATCCCCAATCGGGCGCATGGAGATACCTTCGCCACTAATATCTACATGCCCCATGAAAATGGGAGTGCACCCATGGATCTCTTTGTCAAACATACCATGAGCAATACATACGCGGTAGACTTGGTCTAGCGCTTTGAATTCCACAATTGGGACATGGACAAAGCCCTTGTCACGTATGGCTCCCCATCTCTTCGGCCACACGAAGATATATAACATGGACGTGAGCATATCAAACATATACCATGCATATAACAAATACCCTCAAAATGTGGCTCCCACCATGATATGCCATGTCCCTCCATTGACATAACTTCACGTTAAAAATACGTAGGAACCCAAGGAAAGTTGCTATGCAACCCCAACACCCATGCGGCACACTCGAAAGTTGCATTAAAATATTCGGTTGCACGGTCCAAGAGTTATATATCACTTTATACCTTCTTGACCCTTTTCCCTTGCTACACCGGGCATGTGTGCGAACCAAAAGCGTTTGATGCTTCCTAAATTAAGTTGAGACCAAGGCAGTTCCAACCCAACCTTCCTTATTCTCATTCCTCACACTCGCGCGTAGATATGGCTCTTCAAAGTGATCCCACGATTCGATTTTGTTTCCCTTATATCTCCAAGTCAAATGGGTGGCAAGTATAAGGGAAACCTGATTCGGGCATAGGGGAAGGAGTATGACCACTCGAAGAAGTCCAAATCAAGTGCGGCGATGTCGAAGTCGAAAATCCGATTTCGACATCACGAAAAATTCCGATTAAATTTTCGAGTGCTTATTTAGAAAATTGCGGAAGCAACGAACCCTTTACAGATGAAATCTGACCCTTCAGAAACGTTTCCGCCAAAATATCTGGAAATAACAGTTAACCAATCGGTTAACGCAAAATCGCGAGCCAACTGACAGTCGCCGATACATTGACTATCAGAACGAAAGGCTGAAAAATTACGGAAACATTATGATAATAAAACCCTGTTGATTTCTGATATTCTGCTATATAAATCTCCGCTGGCGGTGCCTCGGTTCTGAATATGGCCGCTCATAGCCGGAATGGCCAAACCTATCACACTATCACATCGGGTTAGTTCAGGTGGATGGGAGAGTATGATGTCAGCCAATGGCGGCTTGCCGGCACATAGATACACACCCCAAGTGACCCCAAGATGGCCACGGGGGTCCGAACCGGCTTCAGTGCTTGATGAGTGACTTTTTTGTAGGTGGTGACTAGTTGGGTGAAAAGGAAGTCAGTCAGGGGGATAAGTTGTTCAATGGGCTGTTCGAAGAGAGTGTCGTGGTGCTTGGAGAGCCAGTCGTTAAGAGGTTTACTGAGGGACGTAAAGTGTGACTTTTCCTCTTTGCTTAGGGGGTGGTAGTGAATGGAATTGTGTGGGATGTTGTATATGTTAATCGGGTTGGTGGGGATGGCTATGGAAGTGGATACGGGTCGGTGGTCGGAGATGTCGTTGTGAATGTCAATGAAGGTGTTGAAAGGTTTGAAAATGGTGTTCGAAGAAGGAGAGGAGAGAATCAGGTCGATGCGTGTGTGAGACGGGAGCCTTTTGTTTGCAGGGCGCGTCCACTGTTTTGTCTCTGGGTGGTCCTTACGATACAGGTCAATGAGGGTCGGTGTGGTGGTGGGATGGGTGGGGTGTACCTGGTTGTGGAGCCAAGGCCAGTATTTATTGTGTTTGATACCAGCCGTGTCTAGGGAAGGTTGGAGATATGTGTTGAAGTCGCCGGGCATGATGTGGCACGGCTGGTCTTGTTGGAGGGCGAAGATTGTTTTCTCTAGCCTGTGTCGGAGATGAGCGTGATGTGATTTGTACACGTTAATGATACGGAGCGTGTGGTAGCCTGGTATAGTAAGGTCGATGGCAATAAGGCATCCATTGACCTTGTCGTGTTTGATTTGCGTGACGAAAGGAGATAGGGAAGAGTGAATGATGATCGCTCTGCCGTTGGATTTGTCAGAAGAAATGTTTGTGAAAGTGTGTAGGTTTAGAAGTGAATGTAAGGAGGGGGCGGTAGGTATTTCCTGTAAACAAAGTATGTCGGTTCCTTGTTGTTGGTGTCGTAGTATAATGGCGTCTAGGCTGTCAATGGTTTTTGCAGTGTTATGAGTGGTGAGTGTTAAACGTGTTTTAGAGTGGATTAAGTTGTCCGTTGGTGTGGTAGGTTTAGGTGCTTTGTGAATGTTAGTCGCGTATCTTGGTGGTTCGGGGACTCCCGGTGGGAGGGGGATATCAATTGACGGCGTCATGATGATGAGAGAGAAGGGACCAGGCGTCTACTACTGACCACTTCCGAGACATTCCTTGATCTTGATGAGTCCTCGAGTCTAACGTGAAGCCGTTTTGGCGGTCGTGGCCCGAATGGTGGCGGCCACCGAAGGGGTCAAGAAGGAAGCACTTGCAAAAAGATAAACCCTTCATCCGGTCATGACAGAGATCAGACAGGCCACGTGATTGCGACTTAGAGGGCAGAGTGACACTGGGCGTGCAACTGAGTACCCTATCGTGGCTTGGATGAATCAAAATCTTGACACACCGGAGATGAGTGAACGAAATCCACACGGCATGCGGGATGCATTGTGAGGAGAGTTTACGTTCCAGTGTGTTCGCATTGTTTTCGATGCGTGGCACAATACCTTGCGAGGTGATGCTTCGCGAATGGTTAGATGTAATCGCTTCGAGAACTAGCAGCCTGATAAACAGATCATACCGTTGGTATTGGGAGGAGTGAGGACGAAGGGAGTCCGTATCTCTGAGTAGTGACATAGTGAAGACATTGAGAACTGGATGAAAGAAAGAGTGTGAGTGGGTGGGGAGTCATCGGGGCTTGGCCACAATCAATCGCTCATTGATGGAGCGCAGTTGTTTCTCGGAGCCAAATTCTTTGGCGGCCAAGAGTGTGGCTTCCCATTTAGAAGTGGCATGGTCTTTCACAATTGAATCAATGATGTTTTGTTTTTTCAAGAGGTTGGGCGAGCCGGATGTAAAAGTGATGCCTTGAACTTTTTCTTGGTGTGCTAGGATACTGGATCCCAGGTTTTGGAAGAGCGCTTCAAAATATTGGTGTGATTTGGCACTTGGGTTGGATTCCAGCGGTTGGATGGAGGTGAAGGTACCAAAAGGTGAAGTTGCTTTGTTGATGTCTCTAAAACTTATGGAGCGTGGAGCACAAATGACCACCGATTTGGCGTCAGTTGGTGTGTAGGAGGGTTTAGCCCGGTGGCTTAGTGGAGCGTCGGACAAAACTGCGTATGTGTTATCGTGATTGAATAAAGTGAGGCCGGCTTTCTTGCATTGTTCGTTCATCCATTTGAGTTTTGAAACTCGTGTTTTGGTGTTACTTGGAATGGAGTGGACATCCAGATGCACCAATACTGAGTATTTGGTGCGTAGAATTGCGAATTGCAGGATAGAATTCATTTTTTCAAGAGAGGCCACTCGATTTAGAAGCTCCGTGGGTTCGATCTTGGCTCCGTTTTTAGGGGAGCTTTTTGAGGCGGAGATCATGAAAGTATTTTCATGGGCGGAGAGGTTGTAGGGGAAAGCCATAATGAGTGGATTCCTGTCTAGTGGGTAATGGGATTGAACGGTTTTGGCAATTTGGGAGGAGAGGGCTGAGTTGGTTTCGATGTCAAAACGAGCATGGGTGTTTCCAATGGGCGAGCCCCTTTTTTTTATCTCACCGCGGTAGTGTGCGCAATTGGTGGAGGTAATGGATGAGGCATCTTGGAGGTCGGGTTTGATTAATTTGTTGAAAAATTGGAAAGCATCTTCCTCGGTGAGGACTTCGAGGTCTCGCGAAATGTCAATTCTGACATAATCGGTGATTGGTGGTGTGTGATGGGCTTCTTGTTGCGGAGAGATAAAGGCCTCGGCTTGTGCAAGGTCATGTCCCGGCGAAATAGGAGAGAATTTGGGCGGTGTGTATTGGAACTCGGAAAGGTTATCCAAAGTAATCATAATATATCCCTCCGGGTGTGCGGCGGAGCAAGTGTCAAAACGTTTTTGGTCATTCTTGAGGACCATATTCAACGGAACAAAGTTTTGGGAGAATTTTTGGTCAACCATAAACCTCCTTGCTTTGGCATAGGCTTGAGAGTAATCCCAAATCCCGGTCGTGGCTTCACACACTCTCGGGTCCGACACCAAAAGAATTGGCGTACCCCTTACATGTATTTTAGCACGCGCAAGCGACGCTAAAGCATTGAGCAACATGGACACGTGTGCGGATGTGTTGTGCGAGGCGTCCTTGTTGAAGTCGCAATTTGTGGTGGGAGTGAAGATGAAAGTTCTTGTTTGGGACTCGTAGAGGTTGGCCATGATGTTGAGGGTCGTGATATTTTGGGGAGTGACCAATTTTGCGTTTTTGATGGCTCGTGCATGGTCTTCCGTTGGATACGGGGCGGAATACTCGTACTTCTCGTTGAAATAGTGTTGGTAGTCGGTGCCCCCAAAATGTATTTCATGAGGTTGTTTGTGAAATTGGGCGATGATGTCCTCGGTTGGTAACATGGTAATGTAGTCGGAGTATACACGGTTGTCTTGAGATTGGAATTGATAGACTTCTGGAACTTTTTCGTCTTGAAGGTCTTGGTGAAGTTGGGATGGAGAGTTGCCGGTGGGGTCGTTCACAACAACGTTGGTGGTTTGGTGGGTTTCCAAGTCTTCCATAGGGATGAAAGTGAACCTCTTGTTGCGCTTTTCTGAAAGTTTGGCATAATCCTCCGTTGGCTTTTCATTGTAATGAAATTGGGTGTTGATGACGATGTCGTCGTTGACAGCCTCTTTCGTTTTACGGTTTGGTTGCGGGGTGGTTTTTTGAATCCATTTTGTCTTGCGGCGCTTGGATTTGCCGTTTGGGCTTGAACCCGCATTCTGGCTTGGAATTGCGTCTGGAGTGTTTTTCTCGGCATTTGTTTTCTGATTTGACTTGGGAGTTTGGGGTTGTTGATCATTCTCCTTTCCTTTTTCATCTCTTCTGCTTTCCCGAAGAGCCGCGTTGCGTCTGTGATCCCTCAGCTGTTGGTCGCTTTTCTCGAATTGCGCCACGCGATTTGCGACAGACTTGCTCGGATCTGCGGCTTTTGGCACGGTGCGATCTTTGCCCATGATGGATATTTTGAGCAGCTGTTGTTGAAATTATGATCAGCGTGTGCGCCAGGAAATTGCTGATCGAGTGATACCTACTATGTGGGCGGAAATCAGTGATATCGGAAAAATTCAGGAAACGATTTTATTGTAGTCTGTCAACCTGAAATTAGGAATTTCCCACGGAGGACCCTGCGGAGAGCCTCTTTTATCTCCGATCGTGTCAGGGACCTGTTGGACGATCTGCCCGATCCTCTACTCCTGCTCCCGCATGACTCAGGTCCTCTCCTCAGCCCACTCAAGGTTGCATACCCAGGAACATCCACATAGGCTCCCGTAGCGGGTAGAGGATGGTGATAGTCAACCGCATACCATCGCGGCGCAGAACTCGAGGCCACCGGCTCACTGGTAGTAGTTGCCTCCGCAAACGCAGTGGTAGGTGGGTTCACACCATAGGCAGGGTAGGTAGGCATACCAGTAAGGCCTGTGCCCTCAGCCATAGGCAGGTTGGTTCTGGGAGTGGATGTTGTAGCGGCTGGGTCTGGAGTTGGGAGTGTGGTGGTTGTAGGAGAGGGTGATGCCTGGAGGCCAGAAGCGCTTGGTGCGCCCTCGAAGGTCGACTCACCCGTCGGGTCGTGCCCCTGGTCTACTCCTTCGTCTGCCGTGCTTTCTCCAGCATCCTTCTCTCTCTCTCTCTTTCTCTTCACAGGATTGGTGTCCACCTCCTCGACTGAGAGGGCCCGGAAGGCCAACTGAAGTCCTTCCAGCGAGTCATCAACCACGTCCACTGGACCATGTAAGGGCACCGAAGGTACAGCGCTAGGTCCAGGTCCAGGTTCACCAAGTGCTGGCATCGCTGGTGCCTCAGGCGCCGTCCTCACGCCGGTGTCCTCCTTCTGTGTGTCCATATTTGCCGTTCTTGCTTATATATGACAGATCTCGGCGCACTGGATGTACGGCACGGGGTTGCTGCCGGTACGCAGAGACTGTCTGCCTCTGCTACCAGAACGATTTATAGTGATTTCAACACTGTGTGTTTGTTGTGCCTCTCCTGCTGCTTGCTGCTGGTGTAGGGTTCCTACTGCTTGTTTTTGATGAAGAAAATGTTTTATTGTTGAAATACAACCAATCCCGGATAACCCAAGCCAGAGATAAGCAAGTAGAAGAAGATCAGGATCAAACCATGAAGGGCTGCAGTCACAAAGAGTTGGATAAAGAAAACTATCAACAATGGACCACAGCAATTAGCATACATTGCAACTCAGGATGAAATATGTTACATGTTTGAGAAAACCTGATTGGAAAACTGCCCCAAGGGCTCACTCTCATCCATAGTGCCATCTTGAGATGTGCACTCTTTGTTTTTGGGTCCCAGCAGGTAGACATGACAGGGCAACACAACCTACACACATGCATCACTGAGGCTGGGCCTACGGCTCCCTCACACACCACACCAGCCACCACAACGCCCGTGCCCCCCTTTTGTTACTAACCTTAACCCAGTGCATGGATCGCCGCCTTACCTAGTCCTGAGATTGATTTTTGAGGACAGTGTACTTGCTCACACACGCCCACCAGCCCACCAACTCCCCAAATGACACAGATAGAAAAGTCGATGAATTCCTGTTACCATCCATGATTGAACTCATGCAGGTCGCTTCAGCGTGGCAGTACCCGCTGCACTACCATGCATTGGTATACTCTGTAGGCACAAGCTCAGGTTTGCCCTTTGGGACACACAATATATCGAGTGACTTTACTGCGCCCTGCAGCACTGATGCAGAGACCGGGTTGTGAACCCGAGAGCCTTATCGCTACTCAGCGCAGGCCTGTTGATAGACAAAATAAACATGTCCTGTTGGCTCTTGACTGGGCACTGGATGTTTTGCTTGACTTAGGGCAATCCAAAGACCCAAGCCTCCATGCTACGGGCGCCCCCCACCCTCAGGAAATGTTGAGTTGTTAAGCAAAACTCTAACCACGGGCCCCGGTTCGTTCACAGCGCACCTTCCATCACAACCATCATCAACACCGCCCAATCCATCACCGCGAACAGCACCGAAGGGCAGCCTCCAAGACATGCCCGTCACCAACACCACCACCACCACCAATTTTCAATTGCAGTAGCCGCCAAAACGGCGACAGCCACCACCACAACAACGACCGGGCTGACAGCAGCAGCAACAAGCTTCAAGCCCAGAGTGTCGAGCCAGCTCTTGATGTTTTTTCCACATATGAAAACACATACTTGGCGATGCCTATGCGAATCTATTTGGGGTGCATGACCTGCACGCTGACCCTACCAGGACAAAGTCAAGTTGGCCAAGGGGGGACAGCGACATGATCTGCTCTCAGTTGCCGGTAGTCGAGGCTGGCTTGCCCGAGGTTTGGTGAGCTGCTCGCACCTCCTTAGCATTGCGGCAGCTTGAGGAGGACAACATGACAATGGTAGGGTGCACTGGTGAGCCGGCGACAATGAGTTCTGCTGCAAGCGCGGCCGATGGCTCAAAAAGAAAAGCGAGCGCAAGAAATCATGTTAGCACCGCCGTCCAAGTGCTTAGACAAGGCAGTGCTTGAGCAAGTGGAGGGGGGGTACCAAACGACGTCACCTTCACAACACATCATACGGCTGCACAAGCGAGACCACTCAAAATGGGTCCAACATGGAATGGCACGCTGAGGTGGCATGGCTTGTGGCGCTGAGGTCACTGCCATGTCACATGGGATAATCCTAGTTAGCTAGGCTGACTGGGTATTGAACCCAGGACCTCTCAAAAAGAGGTGCCCCAGCCCCCTAGGGTGCATACCACTAGGATAGCTAAGAATTCATGAGAAAACATAGATAAATTCATAGGCTCTGCCTTCAGTATATCAGTGCCTCAGCAACCCAGGAAAAGATGTTTTCTAATTTATAGCTTGGGGATTAAGGGGTCCACACAACATCCTGATTTAGTGTCTGGTTCCATAGGTCACAATGTGTTATCACCCATTTTGGTTGGGCCAATACTAAGATAACAATGCAAGAGTGCTTAGAGCACATCTAATACAACTAAAGTATACCCCAAAGCATTGGAAAAGCACTTTTTCGTACTGTTTGTCTGTTCATTGTACAGCCCCATCAAGTTCTTCATTATTTTATTGATCCCAGTTCTGCTCGTCTTGGAGTTTTGCTCTGGTTTTATTTTCCACTGAAATCTTCCAGTACCTGAAATGGAGCAGGAACAAACATCAAAGCAAGTGCAACCAGAGGATACAAAGACTATTCCAATAGAGGAACGAGATGCAAAGCGGGAATTTAACAGTGGTAGCAGAGGTATGGATGCTACTGTGCACGATATCGATTCCACACGTCGAAGCGTCGATCTCGCGAGTTCTAGCAACGTCGACGATCCACAAGCGTCACTGGGGTCTTTCGTTCACGGAGCACAAGAAGACGATGGGGCGAATCAAGAAAGGCAACCTTTATCTCAATCATATGAGAGTTACCAACCCATGGGAAAACAAGAATTGGATTCTATTGGCGATCCATATGCTTTATTATTGGCTGGCTTGGTTGAACGCGAGCGTGTTTTACGTGTCGAAGAAGAGAACATGCAGAATTTCTTTTATTTACAAGAGACGCTGGTTTTCAACAAGACCGCAGCTTCAATTCGAGAGAGCGACGTGCGCAGACGCTTGACCAGTTCGATTCCAGGTTTGAGTCCGCCGAGTTTCCCGTCAGGATCTACTACGACACCTGTTCCTCTCAGTCCGCCGACAATTATTCTGCAACCTATGTTGACGTCGAAGTATCACATTTCAGGAGAGGATCACAGAGTACCTGTTTGGACGTCGAGTTCCGAAGTTGGGCATGATTCCTCTGAAGGTTCTTACGAGTTACCTGAGACAAAATTTGCAAAGGAGCTAAAAGATGAAATTGGCGAACTGACGGAGGAGGAGCACGAAGAAATGAGTTGCTGACTGGAAGACTATTTTTTGACGGATCTCAGGGAGAAAATGAAGCACAAAGCTACCGAAGTACGAGAGAAGTGTACGCGTAAGACACTTGAGGGAAAATCCAAAGTTGAATTTCACAAGAGTCTCTCCGACGATTTTGAGGATAAAATCCCGGAGACGGATGACCCTGTTCTTTCGAAGGTGCTTCAGCGCATTGATCAGATGAACCAGAAGATCTCCACGACGTCCGATGTACGGCGCATGCCTACCTCCAGTCATTCACCACCTACCAAGAGTCTCTTTGTTACGAGAGAATCATCGGCTTTTGCAACGCTCACTGAAGTGTGTGGAGGTGTGAACAAATATGAGTGGTCGGATGACAGTGAAGACGATAAGACTAACGCGCTGAAAAGGGAAAATCCGCCATTCGATGGGCGCAACGTTTAGAAGTATGCAGAAAAATTTGGAAGACACTTGGTGCTCACTGGCAAGACCAAAGCCAAAGATCGGGTAAAAGCTAACCTCAATGTTCAGGGCATCAAGGATTCTGAACTTCAAAAAAGAGTCTCCAAGTTGCTCAAATCAGCCACAAGCTTTGAAGACTTTCTAAAAAGACTCCAAGACCTCTATCCTACGCTGGAGACGGACCTCTCAATTCTGGGTGAAATTTCGAAGGTGTCCCATTTACCCTATGACCCGAAGCCGGAGCAAGTGGTCAAATTGTTCGAAACGCTGGAAAGGCTGTTCGATAAGTTGAACCCGGGGGTTATGACGGAGGAGCGCAAGCTCATGGTACTTTCCTCGAAAGTAAATGATAAGCTTTTCGTTGAATGGACGAAGGACGATAAGCTTTTTGCAAGGATGCACTCTTATGGTTCATTGAGGGATCTCATGAAGGAGCGCGCACAACTTTCTGTCGGATTGAAGCATCTTGCCGCCTCTCGTGGCTCTCTGTCCGGGCGCACTACTTCGAGTCGATACCAGGAAAAGCAGAGAGATAAGAAAAAGGACACCTCTGCCTCTGGAGGACCATCGTCTGGAAGTTCAGCTCCCAAGGCGGACATCTCCGAGCTCCTCTCCCAATGCCACTCGATGATTGCAGAGCTAAGAGTCTCTGAGAGAGAAGGCAAAGGTGACAAAGGAGGAAAAGGTTCTGGCAAAGGAAAAGGTCGTGGAAGAGGAAAAAGCCAAGGAGGCAGAGGAGGCAAAGCACAGATGGACCCCAACGCGCTGATCGCAGAATTCAAGGCCCGCATACAGTGTAAACACTGTGGAAAAACCAACCATTATAGCGATCACTGCTTTGAGATCCAAAGAAAACAGAAAGAGGATCGACTCAAGACCTTCCTGATCCAATCCGGTCTCAGTGAGGAGGCAGCCCAAAAGGCGGTGGAAGACGCGAAGAAGAAATGGAAGGACCAGAAGCAAAAGGGACCAAAAGCTGGCCCAAGGAAGAAAGATGCATCTGGCCCCTCCGCAGCAAGTGCTGGTGCAGGCGCCCCCTCAGCAGAGACCAAACCGATGCAGGAGGACACTGAGAGTCAAGCCAAGAAGAGGAAGAGAGATCTGGCATTTTCGGAGGTTGAGAAAATCGTGGACCTGCTTCGAACCGCTGTCAAGGACGGCCTGACGTTGTGACTACCCGTGGTTGTGGAGGAGGAGACGTGTGTGGCCGTTTTGGATACTGGTGCAACCGATTCCATTGTGGCTTCACCATTGGTGTCAGATCAGAATCGCAGGGGCTACTGTGCAGTCAAGGTGGGAGATGGGCACTACACGTACAGTGAAGGAGAGAAATCCGTGGATGTGTGCATGGGCAACTTCAGTCTTCCTCATGTTTGTATCCTCATGGAGACTTCAGCTTTTCAGGTCTGCCTGGGCATGAACTTCATCCGTCAAAACGCCAATACAATTCTGGGTTTGATATTTACGCCATCGAGACTCATTGTCAAGAATCCAGAGACCGATGAATTATGCTTGGTATCGCTATCTGAGAAGACCTGTCAGAAGGAAGGAGAAAATAGATTGCCACCTGCTCAATCGTCTCTGAGAATGTCCCGGAGAGAAGCCTACAGTTTGTTACCTTCACTGGTAGAGCAAGTTCTCATCGACCTTGGAGATTTGAGACCCACCGTGGACTTGTATGCCAACCCCAAGAATCATACCGAACCGTTGTACTGCACTCCTCTCAATTCATGTTATGCTTACAATTGGCACGACTTTCAGTTATGCTGGGCCGACCCACCATGGTCACACCCCGAGAAAATGGTCACCAAAGCTGTGCTCGACCGAGCGCAAGTCGTGGTTATTTGTCCTGATCGGGGTCAAACCGGGGCAGCTGCCGCATGGCGACCATTTTTGGACCGCATGACCAAGGTTCGTGTTCCTATCCGAGATGTACCCCTCTATCTCCCAGATGGGGCAACCAGCCCATTACCAGCCGCACACTGGGGAAGCATTGCATCCCTCATCGATGGGAATGATTGTGATATTTTGTTGGATGAACTGAATCCCCAGGTGGTCGAGTTTCTCCATCCTGTGAACCGTGGTTCAACCTGGTCTGATTTACTGAAACGATACGGGCACGATACACCTGCAACAACACCGAAGGACGAGTCTGAAGTCCCAGAAATTCACCCTCCAGCGGAATCAGATGAAGAACAGGACGCTGGCGTTCGAGATGCTGAAGTTGACAAGGTCGACATTCAGTGGGAAGAAGTCAGCGAAGAACCTGCAGAAGTGCAATGGGATGAAGTCAGTGAAGATGGTTATTTGGCGGATCTCAATATCGCCCAGCCTCTGAAGTACGACCCATTCCCAAGCATTCACGAAGATTATTCGGACCGGATCGAGGATTTACTGAACGAAGTCGATCTCGAAGATTCAGTTCTGGCAGGTGTACAAAATTTTACCATGTCGTGTCTGGCCCTACATGCTATGCAAGAGTATGGCTTGACCATGCAAGTCGAGGAGGACAAGGCAAGAATTGCCAGCCCACGCGGATGGCCGGTCTCGGAGAACGACTTACGCTCTTTGAAGGAGGACATTGAGCTCCGAATCTTCCAGATATCTGAGGAACAACAATGGCTAGAGCTCAAGGACAGATGGAAGAGCCATTACAATGAGTTCACGAGCAGGAGTGTTGACGGAGATGCAACAGATTTGTACTACCAATATCTGGATGACAACCGCTTTATCTTGGATGGCAATGACACTTATCTGGATGTCTCGGCCTTACTCAGTGAGTGTTACTCTGTATCCAGGGATGAGTATGGGAAATCGAATTCGGCAGCCGCACACGATTTTGAGGAGAAGATCAAAAATTTGCCGACCAAAATTCAAGAAGTCCTACGTCGAAGGAAGGTGGCTTTTGGACCGTTGATGGCACACGGTTCATGTGAGAAGCTGATTACCATGGATTCCGAATTGCTGGATGAGCACAAGAATACCACAGTGCGTTCAAAGCCATTTCCAGCAAGCAAGGCCGACAGTGAGGAGATAATGCGTCAAATCACCGAATGCATTGCAGCCGACCTCGCGGAAAAATATGAGCAAGCAGAGTATCCAAAACACTGCTCTCCATGCTTCTTGGTAGACAAACCAGGGAGCAACGCAAAAAGACTGGTTGCCCATTACGGGAAGTTGAACAAACTCACAAAAAAACGTTCCGGGAGTCTACCAAGTTTGGAACAGGCGCTGGAAAGAGCTGCTCATTGCCGTTTCAAATCCAAATTGGATAAGCGCAGTGGTTTCTGCCAAGTGGAGTTAACAAAACGAGCGCAGGATCTATCAGCCTTTATTGCTCCTAATGGTCAGGTGTTCAAATGGAAGGTTATGCTGTTTGGGTTGACGAATGCGCCAGCAACTTTCCAGGAGCTCATGAACCAGGTGGTGGCCCGTATGAAGTTGAAACCTACGGTGCAGGCACTACTGAAAAAGGGGGCAGTCATTGAGGTCTATATAGATGATGTCCTATTGGGGACCGATGACGCTGATGATCATTTACGTTTGGTGGAGGAGTTTTTACGTACTTGTGAAGAATGCAATACCCGCGTGGAATTGGAAAAATGTGAATTCATGCAGGAGGAAATTGAATACTTGGGTTTCCAAGTTGGATGGAGATGGTGGCGACCTGTGAAGGAAAAAGTTGCCCCGATTTTAAAGGCTTCTATTCGTGTTGACAAGACCCGTGGCGTCAAGGACATCAGAGCTTTCCTGGGATCCTGTAATTTTTACAGGAGGCACATCCCCACTTTCACTTACAGCAGTCACCTTCTCACGGACTTGAACAAGAAGAATGTACCTTGGAAGTGGACATCAGAGCATGAAGCTCAGTTTCAGGAGATCAAGGAAAACTGAGTTCACTGAGGCTGTTGGGCACACCTGCACCTGACGGTGAGTTCGTGGTCATCACTGATGCTTCTCTTGTGGGAGGCGGAGGTACGCTTCTGCAGTGGCAACGAATTCCAGGAGCAGCTGCAAGGAGAATAGCAGATGAACTGAAGACAGTCGGAGTCAATCGTGACGGTTCACTCAAGCACAACTACGATCCGCAGGAATTCCATCTCGTACTCATTGGCCACTGGAACTGGAAATGGTCCTCAACAAGAGCAAACTACAGCACGTATGAACGTGAATTACTCTCCGGAATTTTGCTTATCTCTGGACAAAGCAGACTGTTTGGCAGCAATTCCGTGGTGTGGTTATGTGATCAGGAGTCCACGGAGAGGTTTCTCAAGGGGGCCCCTCCTGATAACCGAAAGCTCAGACGTTGGTGGACGTTTCTGGCTCAGCTGAAGCTCAACATCTACAGGGTACCGGGACTGAAAAATGAGCTATGTGATTGGCTCTCACGTGAAAACTTCGATGAGAAAGTTTCTGCAAGCTCTGAAGCCCTCTCTCGAGAAGCTTTCCAGAAAATGGATGTCCATTTGGATCAATTTGGATCAAAGCTGAATTACTCAGTTCTCTGCGGAAGTCGGACTATGTGGAGGAGTATGGAGACATTTTGAAAGCCCTAGGGGATGGATCCTATGCACTGGTGAACAAGGAGCTGTGGTCGCTATCCTCAAGTGGTATTTTAAGGAAGGAAGTGCAAACATGCATACCGAAGAAGGCGCTGGGCGCGGCTTTACAGTGGACCCACGACGTTGTCGGTCACCCTGGACTGGATTCCTGGCTCTGGGCTTTCGAGAAGATGTTCCACACTTGCGTGCCTGACACAGAGTTGACACATATAATTGAGGACATGCACAGGACATGCAAGGAGTGCATCACGAGCAAGCGGAACCGACCCAGCGACCGAGGTCTACTTGGTGTCCTGCCACTGCCACACATGGTGAATGCACTGATGTATGTGGACTTCATTGACAGACCCAAGTGTCATAACTACGACTATGCCTTGATGATTGTGGACGCTCTGAGTGCTTTCTGCCAAGTTGTACCATGCAAGAAGACTATTGATGGAGAAGGTGTGCTGAAGCTCATCAAACAGCATTGGATTCGTTTCTATGGTCCACCTGTACGCATCCACAGTGACAAGGATATTCGCTTCAAGGGAGACTATGGCTGGTATCGCAACGTATTTGCTGCAATGGGGGTGGAAGTATCGTTCTCACAACCTTATCGTCCACGATCAAACGGATTATGCGAGCGTATGAATGATGAGTACCAGGAAGAGCCCCGTATTTTGAGGCGCAGTATTAGAACCAGCAATTGGGTCCAGTTGAACGACTACGTGGTCATATGTATGAACCACAAGCAGCTGGGAAAATCTGGCTATTCACGAAGAGACTTGATCCATGGAAGGCCTACTCTACGTTTGGATCTACCCTTTCCACACGAAGGCAACGTTCAAGTGCAGGACTGGGTCAAGGAACAGAACAAGATTGCCTAAGTTGTTCAAGCCCACTTGAGGAAAGGACGAGAGATTCGGTTTGAACGCGTCAATAGTAGGAGGAAACCTGCAGTTTTCAACGTTGGCGACTACGTGCTTGTGTGCAGACGGATGTTCAAGCAATTGGAGGTACCTAAGGGAGCCACGAAGGATGTTATGTGGTATGCTCCTTACCTGCTTACTGGAGTCAGCAGCGGCGGTATAACAGCGCATTGCAGTCCCACGGTGGGCGGCGAAGTACCTGTGGCCTTTGAGTGCGTGAAGCGCTTCCCATTTGAGCTGGTGGATGACTATGGCGAAGACACGATCGAAGAAGGAGACACAGACATGCTGAATGACGACGAGCAAGCAGCGTTGGCTGATGAACAGGACATCGTGGCGAATGAGCAGGATATACCATTCTACAATCAGACTGAGATGGAGAGAATTGGAGCTTATCACGTTGAACAGATCCTGAGAGGACAATATAGGCAAGGCTGGCGCTTTTTGACGAAGTGGGAAGGCTATGGCACGAGTGAGAGTACTTGGGAACCAGTCCGTGCATTCGTGCATGATGATGGAAAGCTAAATCACGTGTCTGTTAACTACTGTCTGGCACACGCACCTCGCTTTGACACAGTGCTAAGGCAGGCTCAGCGGATCAGCAGCACACTGAAGAAGAAGTCCAGCGCAGAGGACGCCAACGAAGAGACTGCCACGGACAACAAGTAACCAGGAGAGGTGAGTAACAAGAAGGTCTCACAGCAGCGCGGAGGCAAGCGGCGCCGTACAGACGAGCCTGCAGTTGGTGGTATGGAAGAAGACTGGTTACCTTGAGTTATTACCAAGAGCCTGAGGAGGAAGGAGTACCTTGAAGTCAGTTCTCATCCTGCTTATGCGTCTACTGGCGGACCAAGGAGAAAACCTGCAGAACTTCACTTCATTCTGCAGAACAATTATTGAAGTTCAGAATATATCCGGAAAAGTTCAGTTTGAGGCATGGAAAAGACCACACCTTATTTGGACTCCATTATTCCTCGTGGGAATTTCGGAGGGACTGCCGGACTTCTGCGCTCTGAGACGCTCGCGCCGCCAGCAAGGTCTGCTGGACAATTTCGGGAACCAGAAAGAAAGAATTTGGAAGAAGTTTCAAGGTCAAATATTGAACAGGTGTAAAAGGCAGATATGACTGGCATAACAGCAAGTTCTGGAGTTACAACAAGTTCTGGAGGGAGTTGAGTTGGCGGGAGCCAAGTATCAAGGAACCTCGGGTTATTGAGGTTCCCAAAATCTTTTCGTTAGTTCATGGTTGGAAAGTACTTAGAATATTACTTGGTCCTGGTTTTACTTTGCAGCACCTATGGTCAACTTGAAGCCAAATTAAGTAACTACAAGTTGAGTTTTGGGGTTTTGGAGGGAGTTATTCCCAGGGCACCAACTTGACTTGAACCAGTGGTCTACATGTTGAGGCAAACACGTAAAGGAACACGTTAGAAGTCTGGACGCGCCGTTGTACACGTTCAGCGAGGAGTTGAGTCCTCATGCCCTGCCATTTGTGTTATGACAGGCTGATTCATGTGGCTGGATTGGGGCATCCTGGTACATTTATGATGTGGGATCTGGAACTCAAGTTCATATGCTGGAGTTTCATGGCTGCAAGTGCAGGCACCCCGTGACACTTACGACCACCTGACAGCTGAGGTACTGGCCTGAAATCCAAAGTGCCTACTTCACTGACTTTATGGCTCAATTACTGTGTTCATCTGCCCAGATTGATTGGATTTGGTGACATTTATTGGGTCAAGCGTCTGGATCAGAGTTTGATTTATGACTACAGCGACCAGGAACATCGTTCACGACTACGAGAGCGTACGAGGACGACACTGGTGTATCCAGAGACCGTTTGAAGGATCCATCTTGGTCTACATTTGGTCATTTATGGTTGGTTCTACTCCCAATTTTTATTAAGATTGGACTCCATTGACGCCCGATTGAGTTAAGATCTGTTGGTCACGTGGAACATGAAAGTCATTCTTGGACAACGCCTTCACACACGTGTATATTCAGGTTGGGAGGGGTGTTAAAAGTCCATGAATGAGCAACAATTTCTCAAAACATTGGTTTCATATGGAACAATGTGTAAGTGCGGCTAGCCCCATCTGCTCAGATTTTCAGACATTCTGCCCAGATTGGCTACATTTTGGTCATTTTCTTTGCTTCGGCGGAATTGCCGCCTCGCAGATCAGTCACAGGATATTTCCTATATATTTCTGATATGCCGGATTTGATTCCGCGGTCCAATTCCCGTAAATCCGCCGCGTTCCGCTATTTTAGCTGGAATCGCCATTTGCCGCTGACGCGCGCTCGCGGGCCAGATCGGCCAAACATTTTTACATAATTGGATTATTTAAATCGTTTCAGACAGTTTTGGACACTCAGATGTGTTTAGAATAATTCCCCTCAATTTTCTTCATAGACTGGGATTTTCTGCCGGACCACAATCAGCATGGACCTTGCTTCTGTTGTCGCTGCTCTCGCCTCTGTTGGTGTTCGAGTATCCGGTTCTACCCCCAATAACAACATCCAGGGAGACTCCTCGCGTGCCTGCCCCACTGGTCTTGCCGGCCCCGAGCCCTCCGGCACCCACAACGACCCAGGGCAGCACTTTCATGGTAGCAGAGGCTACCTGAATGTTGTTCCTTTGGTGTCCCAACCACAGCTAGCTCCCCAGTACGGCCCCGTAGACTCCGCCACCTCCGGAGACGTAACGATTACGCTGCCGTGGTGCTGTGCGAACGAGGCCTTGAGAGGACTGCCTTGCGCAAGCCCAAATTGCCCAAGAAGGGCACAAATCAGCAGCTGTGGAGGCCCAGATTACAATCAAGATCCCAGTCGAAATTGGCCATCAAGTAGCTGGAATCTCCCAGCTTACGCTAATGGCAACGCTCCGGTGGAGGTTACGGACCTGGCAGGTACCAATACTCCCTACCAATGTCCACATTTTGAGACCATCGACGCCGACATTGACGACATTGAGATGGGTGGTCCAGGTGAGGTACCTACCTATAATCGACCAGCCTCATGGGCACAATGGGACAACCATTTGTCTTCGGAAGTGACCCGTAACCTTGAGGCGCTTGAGGCCCTGTGTCTATTAGCCACGTCTAAGCTGATAGGACAAGAAAGAATCGCCTCTGATTTTTTATTTGAATATTTTTTCCTTCTTCAAGAAGAAATTAATACCAGGATGTGGTGGTGTTCTCAAGAAGATGAATCTTTTGCCATTTTCTTGCAGATCTGGGAGGCAAGCCCCTTCCCGAAGGAGAAGACCAAGGCACCTGTTGCCGGGCCCTCCGCCCCTCATCCCTCTGTTTCCATCCGCGACGATCTAGCCGCCGCGGTCGAGGAAGGAATTTTAGAGGCAGCTAGGCAGGCAAGCCTGGAAATTAGGACTGAAGGAGCTCCCCAAGTGGACTCCTGGCTGCGAACCACTGAGATTAGCGGTCCGACAGCCTGCTCAGGCCCTTCAGGACACGGTATGTACTGTCCTGCCGACTGCTCTTGCAGATTACAGCGAGATACTGAGCTCCAATTGCTCAAGGATCAAATGCAACTCATCATTCAGACGCTGGGAATTAAAGATCTTTTCAAGACCCACATGAGGTCTGAGGGCGCATCATCGGTGGAACAAACAACAGAACCGTCGGAGGAGGCGACAGAAATTTTTTCGATTGCTCCTTCGGTGGACTCTAAGACCACCGACGCAAGGATCAGCAGGACTAAGCTAAAGGAAAGGGTTACAATCTCTCGATCTCAGAGTAGGTCGGCGAAGGCTAGGACTGAGGTTCAGAATGCCAAACGAACTGCCTCCCGTACTACCCTTCCTGCTGTTGATTCCAATGCAATAGCCCAGATGTTGCTCGCCCAGACCCTCGCCAGAGCTGGTGTGGCTAATGATGCCGCCAAGGTGTCTGCCATTACGGCCGGTGTTGGGGTGGATTCACTTCTAAATCCCACTTCATTGCGACTTCGTCAGGTTGCCAAGCAACCGAAGTATAATGGGAACCCCAGACGTTGGCCTCAGTTCCAACGGGAATTTAAACTGTGGGTTAAAACTCAAAAACTCCAGGATGATCAGTTCCTGATGGCGCTCTTGGACTGCCTTGAGGGAGCGCCGGCCAACACTTGGCTCAGAACCTGGAGTGATCGTGAGGATTCAAGTTCCCCCCTTACCTTTGATGAGGTGTGGGAACAGTTGGAGGTACGTGGATCCCGACTGCCAGAGGACCATTATCACCAGATGTTGAAGAATTTTCCTTCGTTCTCGCGATTAATCTTGCACGAAGTGCAAGACAAGAGACAGCGCTTCTGGAATCTCGTAGAAGAATCTGAACATTCAGGCGAAAAATTTTCTAGTGCCGAACTGAAAAATTTGATTTTTGACAAGATCCCCTCAGAAACCGCCGCCACCCTTCGGAATAAACAGTCCGAAGAAAAGGTCAAGACCTGGTGGGCGGAAGTCGATGGCTTCGACGCCTCGGCCAACCGGTTTACAGTCAGGGAGGCACTTCAACAGTGCTCCCCCACGTCGTTTACCAAGGTGAAATTCACTGAAAACACGTGGAAAATCAAATTTAATGAACACGAGGATCGGGACTTGTTTGTCCAAGTCCTCAACAGGGGAGTAAGTTTCCACGGCCATCGCCTGAAGGCCAGGAACTGGGTGTTTTCGTTCACCCCGCAGGAACTGTGGGAAGAGGTTGAACGGCTCGCTGACGCCGCCAATCAAATTTTCAATGAGGGTCTTGGGGGAAACAAGAATACCCAGCAAAACACCCAAAATGGGGCCCAAAAGGGCAACAAAAGGGTGAATGACACCCGGAATGTTCAGGATCATTGTAGCATCTGCCTTCTTTTAGGTTCTACGAACCGAGCTAAGACGCATTCTACTGCTAATCACCGATGGTCTGCTTACAATCACAAGGTGATTGGTGAAAATGTCAGTAATTTGCAGAATTCAGACAGGAATGACAGACAGGTGCATGGTGCAAAGGGGGGAAAGGGTAATTCGACCCCCTCCGGTGGAAACAAAAATACTGGAGGCCCTGGCGGATCCCAAGGCAAGGGAAACCGGACTCCATCCGGCTCCGGTGGGCAGCCAAACGGCCAGACAAGTCTCAATGGCAACGCCGGAGGCGGAAATCGAAATCCAGGCCAAACCCCTCAATCCGGTACAAACAAAGGAAATGCTCCAGGCTCACAGGGTAAGGGTAAGGGAAATCCTTCAGGAACCCCTTTCTCTGGTAAGGGCAGAGGGCGTGGCGACGGTGGTGGCCCATCATCCGGCGGCCGTGGCCGTGGACGTGGAAAGGGAAATCATCGTGTGGATCAGGTCTCAGGTGCAGATCAGGTGTCAGATGCGGATCGAGATTATGTCGAAAATGCCCTGAATCCAGCGGATGATCCGTTCCAAGATGAGTGGATCGACGAATCAGGCTGTGTTCACAATGTTAACGCAGCCGCTGGAGGTCAGAACGCCTAGGGGAGCCACGAAAATCGCCCCTCCCCAGGCGATTTCAGGCATGATCCCCAAATTCCTGATCGACCATTACTTGATGTAGGGTCGCTTGTCTCCTCTCCCCTGGATCCGGCAGCGGATCCTTCTGTTGTAGTGGACGAGGTTGGTGTACAGTCCAAGCACAGGGCCCGTCAGTTTGTCACAAAGCTGTGGGTCTCTGATTGCAAGGGAAATTTCCATCTCGCCACTTGTTTGTGTGACAATGGATCAGAGGTAAATCTCCAATCCAATTCCTTCTTACCCGACGACTGCGTGTTTGAATCGCCTCATCCTGTTACCCTCGAGGGAGTTTCTGGACATTCTCTCGCAGGTGGGCAACGCGGTTGTTATATATCAACTCATTTGGTCGCTCAAGACCTTTGGGAGGAGCAAAATGTGGAAGAAGTTGTCCTTAAGGATGACTACTTCTATCGTGCTGACATAAAGTATGACCTTTATTTGGGCCATCCTCGGCTTCGCAAGAACAGGGTAGCGCCCGTAGGTCATCGTCGTTGTTTTTTGCTGGAGTCAGGTCCCTTGGAGCGTCCTGAATTTCGTTTTTTGCACGCAGGGTTTAAAAGTGCAGAAGAATTTTTGAAGCAAAAGGTGACACCAAAATTTGGTGAAGATGTCACCATTGCAGAGGTGAATGGGAGTGCCGATTACTCCCAAGAGTTAGAATGTCTTCTTAGGGACTCCCAGCCACGACGCCCTTCGCGCTGGCACTCTTCATCCTACAGAGTTGTCGACAAATGGCGCGATGCAATTTGTGAATACTTTCATGAACACCATTCCTTTTGGCCCCAGTATGATGCCTTTGCTAACCGTATGAACAAGCGCTTTGACAAGCACTTTAGCGACGCTTGGACCCATAAATGGGACAAGAAGTTGTGGATTAATCCTCCGTTTCACTTAATCCAGCAGGTCATCCACAAAATCAAGCAAGATAAAACCCAGGCAATTTTAGTTGTGCCCTTGTGGGACGACAAGCCTTGGTTTCAGGAATTACAAGACATTTGTGTAGATTACATCGAACTTCCCAGGAAGATTAAGCTGTATGCCAGGGACGACACAGGTCCCCTGCCACAGCGGTCCTGGAGTTCGCTTGCATTCCTGATGGATGGAAAGCTTTCTGACTCTAATTCTGCTGATTCTAGTACAGATTCCTGTGTTGGGTCTGAATCTGAGGTTGAGCGTGGTACTGATGATGAATCTATTTTTTCTGATTTTTGTCCGTCAGATACCCAAGGTGATTCAACGTCCAATGGATCCGCCTCGTCTCCCTCTTCCCCAATACGGTCGACATCGAAAAGAATCTTCAGTGCACGGGCGAGGAAAAATCTCCAATCGCGCCGCAAATTCAGAGTTTTTTATGAAAAACCCCCTGTGGAAGCTTTCATGGATCCTTTTGAGGAGCTGGATCACGAAGAGAATCTCTGGGATTTCGACACAAGACCCACCTATCTTCAAGAGGCACTGGATACGGACCTGTTTAGGGACATCCGTAAGAAGATTCTTCCTGCCAAAGCCGAAGAAGTCGCCAAAGTTTTTTCGACAGTAATTCCTGGCGATCAGGTGGACACTGAATTGTGTTCTAAGTCAAGAGAAAAGATTTTTGAGGAACGGAAGGACACAACCCCCTCAGGAAAGTTGATCAAAGACCCCCCTGTCCGTGGACAGTTCGGTGAAGCCTTCATCGAGCTTCGTGAAGGGTACAAGGCGAAAAAACAGCGCCCTTATGAAAATCATGGACATAAACATGAGATCCTCAGAAAAATCATCGAGAGAAATCTCAGGGAATTTGGTTGGCTTGAGGGTTGTATGACCAGCGAATGGTGCTGTTCACCCTTCACAGTCCCGAAGCCACCGCCTGCAGACCAGAACACCATTGATGGTTGGCGAATGGTTGTTGATTTTCGCAATCTCAACGCCGAAACCAAGGCGGATTCACACCCCCTGCCCCTCATTGAGGAGGAAATCGCCAAGAGGGCAAGAGGTCGTTTGTTCTCTGTGCTGGATCTCCGTCACGGCTTTCACCAACTGCCGTTGAGGAAGGACAGCAGACCTCTCACCTGTATGTGCACGCCATGTGGCCCAGTCCAATGGACCGTCCTGCCCATGGGCCTGAAGAACGCCCCCTCATTTTTTCAAAGAATGATGGAGGATGTGCTGTTCACAACCCATCCTGAGCTTCGTGCCTTCGTGAGTGTGTACATAGATGACATAATCATCGCGACGGAGGGGGAGGGACTGACCGAAGCCGAGCTGGTGGCCCTACATGAGAAGCAGCTGAACCCAGTTTTGGACATTCTTGACGCCAATCAGCTGGTTTGTGGGCCAAAGAAGGGAAAATTATTTTTAAAATCAGTCGAATTTTGTGGTTCTCTCCTAGAGAATGGCACCCGACGACCCAGTCCAGGGAAGCTCGTCGCTATTTGGAAGTGGAAGCGCCCTGAGACGATCACGGAGTTGAGAGGATTCCTGGGTTGTTGCAATTTTTACCACACTTTTGTGCCGAATTATGCCAAATTTGCTGCCCCCCTCACTGAATTATTGAAGGTAGGGAGAGATGCAGGCAAGGCAGGTTCAAAGGTTCGTGTCAAGTGGACTGACGAGTGCGAGGAGGCCTTCCATCACTTGAAGGCAGCCCTCTGCGAAGTCGCCACGTTGCATGTGCCCCAATTTGACCGACCCTTCTACATTAGAACCGACGCTTCTAGGTACGCGATCGAAGCTGTTCTTGAACAGGTTGATGAGGCCACCGGCGATCATTACCCTCTTGCATTTTGGTCTCGGAAGCTAGCCCCACGCCAAATGCAATGGTCGCCGCGTGAGCAAGAGACTTACGCCATAATTTGCGCTCTAAAAAAGTACCAATCGTGGGTTGGCACCAATCGAGTCGAGGTCCTGACGGATCATCGATCTCTGGAGTATTGGGCCACTGAACACATTGATACTGTCGCGAGCCCAGCTGGTCGACGGGCCAGATGGCACGAATTTCTCTCTCTGTTTGACCTCCATGTGTCGTATTTGCCTGGAAAACATAACACGGTAGCGGATGCTCTGAGCCGATGGGCTTACCCCGCCTCAGAGGGGCTGCAAAGTACCAACATCCATGGTACGGAGCAGGACCGCCATGTCATCATCGAATGGGATCAGGAAGAAAAGAAACTCATTCGACGTGCATGCATGCAGTGCGCTGTTAAACAGCACGCATTGCCGTGTCACGACATCACGGCCATCTCAGATCCGGCGCATGCCCATGAGATCTGCACCAAAACACTGAAAGTCGTGGAAAAAGTCACCGATCCCACCTCAGGGAGTGTGAAACGGTTTGACTACACCCGACGAGTAAGTCGATTTCGGTTGATCCAAGGCATTAAGCGTCGAGATCCGGCCAAAACTCCACCCCTGCCGAAGGATTCCCTGATCATCCGTGACTGGACGTCCGATTACCTGCAGGATCCCATGTTTAAAGAGGTCTTTGGAAATCTCAAATCCAAAGATGCTCACAGGGACGGGATTTTTGCTGAGTACTCGTTGGATGGGGGGAAGCTGTGGATGGAGGGTAAATTGTGTGTGCCAGACGCCATAGCCCCCCGAGTGTTAAACTGGTGGCATAAATGGGAGTCCCGCCATGCACATGGCCGTCGACTGTGGTCGATGATTAAGCATAGGTTGTTTGGATCGAGGCTCTACACTCATTGCATGAAAGTAGCTGCCGGATGTGCCCAATGTGCTGTCTCGACGCCTCCCAGCGCGAAGAAGCACGGCCATCTGAGGCCTCATCCTATTCCGGAGCGCCTCTTTAACAGAGTCACCAGTGATTTCTTCTATCTCGGTGAGCTCGATGACGAAGAGTGCCATTGGACTAACAAAAAAGTCAATGGTGTGCTCCTCATTCAGTGCCGTCATTCCGGCTACATTCAAGTGTTGCCTTGCAACATTGAGTCGATGACTGGCAAGGCTGCCGCCAAGTGGTGTGCGCAGACCTGGATGGGAGGCTGGGACGTCCCATCCGAGGTGGTCACGGATTCAGGCAAAGAGTACACCTCCGAATGGTGGAGAGAATTGTGTGCTCGCCTTGGAATCCACCACCTCCGATGTGAAATCCACTCGCATCGAGCGCTGCCTGGCGAAAGAGCCGGCCGCTCAATTATAAATATGCTTCGTAAGGAGCTCGCGAGTGAAAAGGATTTCCATTGGATGGAAGTTCTCTTCGCATTGCTTCGCCGTTACCACAACACGCCTTTGTATCATGGCCTTTCTCCAAATGAAATTGTCTTTGGACGAAAGAAGTGTTGGTGGAACATGCCGTTGAATAATCCTCGCCCCTGTAAGGATGCTTCGCTGTTTTTGGACGAAGTCCAACGAGCAGATAAATCTGTGTCGAAATTAATCGAGAAGCATCAAGCTGACTGGCTTTGGGTTCAAAATCAAGGTCGAAAAAACCCCCACAATTTTGAAGTCGATGATCGAGTTTGGCTTCGAAAATCCGAAACCACCCTGGACGGAGATGACAAGCTTCTTCCCTTGTGGGAGGGGCCATTCGCTGTTACAGCGCGTCCTGGTGAGAACAGGTGGAGGATTCGTGTGGATGTCAGCAGGGAAATTGACGTTTCGGGCGATCGCCTCAAGAGAGAGATCCCCTCCCCCAAGGATCGGGTTAAACCCCTTTTTTGGACTGCAAAACACTTGTCCGATCGGGTCATCGAAGGGGGAAAGTACGAACTCAAGAGGATTGTTGAAGCAAGACGTGACGCCAAGGGCGAATGGGAATTTCCGTGTGAGTGGAGGGGCTTTGATTCCAGTCATAACAACTGGGAACCAGCCCAATCTTTTGTCCATGGGTACACCAAGGGGTTCATTGACTTCCTCAAGAAGCACCCCGAAATTGGAGTACTCCTGACAGATTGTTTGTCGAAACCAGACAGACAAGTGGAGAGCGACGGAAAACGACCTGTGGTGAATCGAGATCCAGCCTTTTACGGCCCTCAGCAACCACATTCCAGGGCTGATCCGTCGATCCCCCCTCCTGCGGTCAGGCCAGCCCAGGAGCCAAATGAGGACCAAGCTTCAAGTTCGGCCGCTGATTTGCAGCGCCCAAGCCGTACGAGGGCCAGGCCAGATAGGTTGGTGGTCACATGTATTCGTGCTTGGCCGAATTGAGGAAGCCATCCTACCACATTCTGCTCAATCCACTGTTCATTCTTTCTGTTTATGTCATGATGTGGAGAACTGCGAATGTTTGATAATTTGACGTCAATCAACTTTTCTTTGGTCTCCGTTCGGCAGACAAGGCGTAGATACGCTGACGGAGTGTGCTGCCGTGTTCAGAAAAAACAAAACTCAGGCTTAATTCAGGCAGATTCGGGGTAATCTTGTCTCTGTTGGTCTGTGCATCTTTGGAATTTGGCTACTCGTGCAGATGGAAGCAAATGTACATAATCAAAACGCTGGCCAGCGACATTCACCCCTACAGGTATCCCCTGTAGTACTGGCTGCACCAGATGCGACGCCAGGAGCTCAGATCATACCTTCATTTGCTGTGATGCTAACGCCAAAGTCCAGATTCAGATCCAGGATCCTCAAATTTACCTTGAATTCCTCAGGTTTGTCCATCATTCTGCCACTGTTGTACGAAACCCAGACGTCAATTGTTCAGACAATCTTCATCTAGGAGCTCTAGGGACTTCTAACAGCAACCTCTGAAGTCCGTAAGCTTCGTTGTATTTTTGGCACACGCCACTGTGAGCTCAATCCGACCTGAAACTGTTGAAAATGGTGAATCCAAGTGTCTTGTGGGACTCCATCGAAAGATTGGCCTTGTCCAATTCGATTGACACCGCCGCCACTGTAAATTCGGTGTCTCTCAGTTATATACTGTCAGTAAAGCGCCTTCAGAGAACCTTCGGCGCGTTACATGCCAAGGATCCAGGGCCAGCATGTCCCATCATGATGCATCATCACATGATCCACATTTTGATAGAATCTGTTTGATGCTCGCGAACCAACGTGCCGGAAAGCACAATTGAGCTGAATAAACGACAATATATATTAACTTTAGTCTAAACGAAAGTGTTAGTAGTTTCAGTTGTAGACATTCCGCTTCATTTCACCTTCATCTTAAGGAATTTCTTCATGTTAGGACAATTTAGATTGATTTCCTTGTCATCTCTTCTCATTCCTCGAATGCCTAACTTCGTTGACGCTTATGATCTTCTGTACATTTAGGGTCTGTAGACTACCTTTGTATTTGTTTTACCTCACTGTGATTGTCTCATCCCCTTAATCTCTGCTCAATTTGATTCCCAATTTTGCTGAATCTTGTGATCATCCACCAGATGCGCCAAATCTGAAGCACATGCTGTACTTTTCAGAACGAGAAAAGCGGGAATAACACGATGTAGAGTTCGGCGAGGACGACGTAGCGTGCCCGCGACAGCGAAACTGTGCCAGAGCGCTGAGATGTCACTCCAATTCTTGATCCCCCCACTCAATCCACCAATAATCTACCTCATTCTCAACCAATGCATGGTTTGGTATCGATACTCGACACGTTTACATGCTTTTTAGCCCGTGATCTAATGTTTTACTGCACGGAGGACTGTTCGTCACTTCTCATTCTGTCTCATTTCAGGTTCATCCAGCCTGATTCAGTGCCAATTCAGCCCAAATCAGGTCAGATCAAGCAGATTTCGCCCCATCGAGGCTACATTTCTATGTTTTTCTGGGACTTACCCGCACTACGTTCTTCGTTGACGTAGCGACACACCCCAGTGTGTTTTTGGAGGGGGAGTGTAAGTGCGGCTAGCCCCATCTGCTCAGATTTTCAGACATTCTGCCCAGATTGGCTACATTTTGGTCATTTTCTTTGCTTCGGCGGAATTGCCGCCTCGCAGCTCAGTCACAGGATATTTCCTATATATTTCTGATATGCCGGATTTGATTCCGCGGTCCAATTCCCGTAAATCCGCCGCGTTCCGCTATTTTAGCTGGAATCGCCATTTGCCGCTGACGCGCGCTCGCGGGCCAGATCGGCCAAACATTTTTACATAATTGGATTATTTAAATCGTTTCAGACAGTTTTGGACACTCAGATGTATTTAGAATAATTCCCCTCAATTTTCTTCATAGACTGGGATTTTCTGCCGGACCACAATCAGCATGGACCTTGCTTCTGTTGTCGCTGCTCTCGCCTCTGTTGGTGTTCGAGTATCCGGTTCTACCCCCAATAACAACATCCAGGGAGACTCCTCGCGTGCCTGCCCCACTGGTCTTGCCGGCCCCGAGCCCTCCGGCACCCAGAACGACCCAGGGCAGCACTTTCACAATGGTATTATTCTTTATTGGAGTTTGGTTGGGACATTGGGGGAAATTTTATCCATGGAGCTTGATCACTTCCAATATGGGTGAAAGACACTGAGTGGCCTAACTTTAATTCAAAAGAGGGTTTATCTATTGTATTATATTCCATGAGTTATTGTTTGTTATTCCATTGTTTCTTCTTTGAACATTATTTGTATTATAGCACAACATGGGTGTTGGCCTTTGCTTTATCTATTTTTTTTCGCTAGTCTCATTGAGGCTGAGCTGTTCAGTAATCTGCATTTTTCTCCAACATATGGTTGTTTTACAGAAAAAGACCATGATTTTCAGACTCAGCATAAAATTCCGCATCTATATAGTGGTCATGAGACTATTTCAATTTTTTGGCCTTTTTTTGTGCCGGGTGAGCGCGCCGCTTCCACCATGGGCAGATCCTACTGAGTTCTGAGGTCATCAGGGTAGTTCCTACTGAGTTCTGCAGTCACAAATTAATTGTTTCCTGAGCTACAGAAAATTCCTGGAAGACATTTTAAATGATTTTGTATCATTTTTTATCATGTTAAAACCATTTTTCCTTCGTCTGTTTGACTATCTCTGCAGGAAGCCTGATTTCTGAGATGTACCATTTTTGCCCTGAATTGAAGTCACTGTCCACTGTGGCTGAGTGCAGACTGAAGTCCTGAATGGTCCTGATGCATACATGCATGCATATGAGCGAACACAAGGCCCAACATCACCCATTGTTTGTCTGTTCATTGTACAGCCCCATCAAGTTCTTCATTATTTTATTGATCCCAGTTCTGCTCGTCTTGGAGTCTTGCTCTGGTTTTATTTTCCACTGAAATCTTTGAGTACCTGACATGGAGCAAGAAAAAACACCAAAGCAAGTGCAACCAGAGGATACAGAGATTATTCCAATAGAGGAACAAGATGCAAAGCGGGAATTTAACATATATATATTATATATATATATATATATATTTTTTTGAGTGTCTATTTTTTTTCGATGTCTTGCAGATTTATGTGATGGATCCCCCCCGGCGACCAGGCGCCGCGGGGGGTACAGTGAAACCCTGGCCGGGGGGCAGCCCGGGCCTACAAGGGCCGCGCCCCCCGCGGCATTTGGAGTGGCTGCCCGCGGCGGCGGCACCTGCGGGGGCTGTGGCAGCGGCGGGCGGCTACAGCGTGGTGCCAACCAGCCCGACGACGCCGCCGATAGGGGCCAGGTGCGTGCCTGCGACATGCGTGCGACTTGCCTACACAGTGTCCTGCGTAGTGTCCTGCATAGTGTAGAGAGGGAGAAGGGCAGGGGAGGGAGGGGGAGGCAGGGCGGGAGTAGAGGGACAAAGGCCGCAGGCAGGTGCAGTGCGACGTGCGTGCCACAAGCCCAGGGACCGGGGCACCAGAGGGCGGCAAGGTGAAGAGGGAGTGGGAGGGGTGCCTCGCGTATTGCTCCGCGAAGTGTATGCCGGGGGAGTAAAGGGAGGACGGGGACAAGCAGACAGAGGGCCAGGAACCCTGGGGCCAGGGAAGGGGAGCAAGGGAGGACGAGGGAGGGCGAGCAGACAGGGGGCAGGACAGGGCCAGGGGGCCGGGGCATAGAGAGGGGGCAAAGAGGGAGCGCTGCCCCGCGAATTGCTCCGCATCGTGCTCGCGCTTGCCGGAGGGCAGAGGAACAGAGATGGCAGGTCAGGGAAGAGGGCGTGCCACGGCGGCATGAAAGAGCGAACGTGGGGCAGAAGCAAAAAGGTGCCCCACAGCCGAGCGAGCCGCCGGCAGTGCGCGGGGGCACAAGACGAGGCGGGGCGCCGCGGCGCGCTGCCACAAGGCAGTCGACCCCCACAGGTGCAGTGTCCTGCGTAGCGTCATGCAACAGGGGCCACATGCGTGCGACTTACCTACACAGTGTCCTGCGTAGTGTCCTGCGTGGGGTAGAGAGGGAAAAGGGCAGGGGAGGGAGGGGGAGGCAGGGCGGGCGTAGAGGGACAAAGGCCGCAGGCGGGTGCAGTGCGACGTGCGTGCCACAAGTCCAGGGACCAGGGCGCCAGGGGGCGGCAAGGTGAAGAGGGAGTGGGAGGGATGCCTCGCGTATTGCTGCGCGAGGTGCATGCCGGGGGGGTAAAGAGAGGACGGGGACAAGGAGACAGAGGGCCAGGGACCCAGGGGCCTGGGAAGGGGAGCAAGGGAGGACGAGGGAGAAGGAACACACAAGAAGCAGGAGTGGGCCAGGGAGCGGGAGCAGAGGGGGGGAGCAGGGAGGGAGGGTTGCCTCGCGAATTGCTCCGCACCGTGCTCGCGCTGGCCGGGGGGCGGAGGTAAGGAAGAGGAGGCGAGAGAACAGAGGGAGAGGGACAGAGAGAAAGGAGGCCGGAGACCCTGCAACCAGGGACGAGGGGCAGGGCAAGGCGAGAGAGGGCAAGCAAACAGGGGCAGGACAGGGCCAGGGGGCCGGGGCAGAGAGGGGGGCAGAGAGGGAGCGCTGCCTCGCAAATTGCTCCACACTGTGCAGGCGCTGGCCGGAGGGCAGAGGGTCCGAGATGGCAGGGCAGAGAAGGGGGTAGCCTGGTGCCCCACAACCGAGCGAGCCGCCCGCAGCGTGCGGGGGCACTGGGCAAGGCGGGGTGCCGCGGCGTGCTGCCACAAGGCAGCCCGCCCCGGAAGGTGCAGTGTGCTGTGTGCCTGCGTAGTGTCATGCATCCAGGGCCGGCAGGGACGAGGGAAGAGGGCACGGGCAGGGCGAAAGAGGTAGGACACTTAGGAGGTGAGCGAAGGGAGGACAGCGGGGGCAGAGAGAGGGAGCGACCAGGGAGAGAGGGGCATGCTCAGCACCAGGCAAGCACAGAGGGCGAGAGAGGGAGCAGAGGGGGCAGGGTAGGGGATAGTTGCCATGCGTCGTGCCGTGCGCCGTGCGCGTCCTGAAACGGACTCTGACCTCATTCATGCATGTGTCATGTCATGTCACGTCGACCAAGCCTGGCGCCGGAGGCAGGAAGTGGCACTGGGGGACGGGCACCTGCAGCGTCATCCGTAGGGCCTCCCGTGCGGTGACCCAACCTGTGGCGCAGAGGGGACACGCGCCAGTGGCGCCATCCACTGGACCCCCTGCGCCTGTTGCAGTTATGCTGACGCAGAGGGGACGGGCACCAGCGGCGCCATCCGGTGGGCCCTCTGCGGCAGCGATTGTGCTGAATTGATTAACTAGGTGGCCAGGGAATGCCACAAATGAATCCCCCGCCTGTCTCCCCGCGTCTCTGCCATAGGACCTCAGGGGCCTCCATCGCGCTCAGGGGTGGCAGAGGCCCGGGGGACGAGAGCGCCCGGCCGCTTTGTAGCCGCCACTTCCAGCGGACTGATACCACGGCACCGGTATCAGGCCGCTTGGAAGTGGATACACAGGCACCAGGGAGAGGATGGGCAGTCGCCCCCCCCCGGCTGTTGGGTGCCGAAACAGGGGCCCTCCCCTCGACCAGGGCGGCGGATGGCGCAAGAAGCCTTTGAGGCGTACGGAAAGTCCTCCCCGCTGCCCACACTTCCTCATCATCCGTTTCCACCCGGGTAAGTACCTCCTCCAGTAAGTATGGGCACAGGAGCCAGCAGGCACGGGACACTGAGCACCATGCGGAGACGTGGCGACTACCGCCAAGGGGCAACAGCGGCGCCATCCGGTGGGCCCTCTGCGGCAGCGATTGTGCTGAATTGATTAACTAGGTGGCCAGGGAATTCCACAAATGAATCCCCCGCCTGTCTCCCCGCGTCTCTGCCATAGGACCTCAGGGGCCTCCATCGCGCTCAGGGGTGGCAGAGGCCCGGGGGACGAGAGCGCCCGGCCGCTTTGTAGCCGCCACTTCCAGCGGACTGATACCACGGCACCGGTATCAGGCCGCTTGGAAGTGGATACACAGGCACCAGGGAGAGGATGGGCAGTCGGCCCCCCCCCGGCTGTTGGGTGCCGAAACAGGGGCCCTCCCCTCGACCAGGGCGGCGGATGGCGCAAGAAGCCTTTGAGGCGTACGGAAAGTCCTCCCCGCTGCCCACACTTCCTCATCATCCGTTTCCACCCGGGTAAGTACCTCCTCCAGTAAGTATGGGCACAGGAGCCAGCAGGCACGGGACACTGAGCACCATGCGGAGACGTGGCGACTACCGCCAAGGGGCAACAGCGGCTGGAGATCCTGGGGTGCGGAGCCTATACCATGGAGAAGGGCGGGAAGGCCCAAAGGAGAAAACCCCCCCCCTCCCCCGCAGCAGCCAAGTGCCTCACCCCGTGCTTGCGTTGTGCTTGAGTCGTGCCTGCGACATGCGTGCAACAAAGGGAAGACGACATGGGCGCCCCTCCCCCCCCCACACACCCCCGCCCCCAGAAGGGTGGGGGATGCAGGTAGGGGGGGGGGCGAAAAGCGGCCCCCCCCCCGAGGACAAAGCGGCGGGGTGGGGAGGCAGCGGTGAGAGGGTGCATGACGGGCCACACGCGAACGCAGGGTAGGAAGGGCGACGACGGGAGCCACACGGCAAGCCCCCCCCCCCCCCCTGCAGAGGGACAAGTGCCGCACCTCTTGCCTGCGCCCCGCTTGCGACGTGCTTACGCCAGAGGACGGACAGCGAGGGCGCCCCCCCCGCCCCCACCCCCTTCTCCCCCACCCACCCAGGAAAGGGGCGAGGACAGCGAGGAAGTGGCGAGGGGACATGGGGGGGGGACAGAGGACAGACCGACCTGCCAGGGGGAGAGACGGGTGGCGAGCGGTGGAGACGCATAAAAAAAGAAAAACAACGAACAAAGCAAACCAACGCGCCAGGGGAAGAAAGCGAGAAGACAGGGACCAAAACCGCGGCGAACAGGGGGAGGCCAGGGCGACATGGGCCCGCAAGGGACGCTGGCGAAGAACCAGACCACAGGGGTGTGGGGACCCCAAAGGGGAAACCCCCCCCCCCCACTGCAGCCTCGCCCTGTGCTTGCGTCGTGCTTGCGTCATGCCTGCGACATGCGTGCTACAAAGGGAAGACGACAGGGGCGACAAGGGAAAGGACGGTAGCGGAACGCGGACCCCCCCCCGAGGACAACGCGGCAGGGAAGGGAGGCAGCGGAGAGAGGGTGCGGGACGGACCACACAACCGTGCCCAAAGGGAGCACACGCCGTGCAAGTCCTAACGGGGGGACCACCGGGGGTGCGACCGCAGGAAAGGTAGGGCGACGACGGGAGCCACACGGCTAGCCCCCCCCCCACCTGCAGAGGGACCAGTGCCGTGCCTCGTGCCTGCACCGTGCTCGCGACGTGCTTACGCCAGGGGACAGGCAGCGAGGAAGCCCCCCCCCCCCCCGGCCCCTACTCCTCCACCCACCCACGAAAGGGGCGAGGACAGCGAGAAGACAGCAAGGGGACGTGGGGGGGGCAGAGTACAGACCGAAACGCCGGGGGGAGAGACGAGTCGAAAGCGGTAAAAAAAAAAAAAAAAGACAGCAATGCGCCAGAGCAGGGGCAGACAGCAGGGGCAGACGGGACACGGCAGGAACCAGGAAGCACGGCAAGGGGCGCGGGAAAGGGGGACGCCCCTGGGGAAGGAGGCAGGGAGGCAGGGACCAACACCGCAGCGAACGGGGGGGGGGCTGGGGTGGCAAGAGCCCGCAAAAGACGCTGGTGAGGTACCCGTCCTCAGGGGTTTGGGCCCCACCCCTGTGTCCGTATGGGCCCCACCTGAGCGCAGGCAATAAGGTTGGTTACGCCCGGGACTGTTGGCCAGCAGCCCGAGGTGGCACCGGTCTGGGGGGGTGGCCAATGGGCCTGACCAAGAGCACCCCCCACGGCACGTACTGCGGTTCGTGTCCTGTGAGGGGCTGCGGGTAGGGCACACCGTCCATCGGGGTAGACAAGAGATGCGCCTATCCCGCAAGGACTCCCCAGAGACCCACAGTGTACCCGACCCCGGTGTGGGGAAGGGCCGACGTACCTGGTTACGGCGCAGGTCCACTTGTACGGAGCGGGTGCAAATGGACAGCCCGTACAACGGAGTTACACCCTGACGGGGAGTGCATGCACCGGGCCCCCCGTAGGGAAACCCCCGGAGGGAGGAACCAGAGCCAGCGTCGGGCACCCCCCCCCCCCCAACCATGCCTGGCAACAAATCCACCAACAACCGGGTTGCACCAAGGAGCACACCTAGGGGGCAAAACCGGGGGCAAAGGAACACGGAAGGGAAGGGGGGGGGGGGGGCACGCAAGAGGGGTGGGCAACTGTGTCGTGCGAAGTGTCGCGCATCGTTAGGCCAGCAGCGGGCGGGAGGGGCCACAGAGTCCACCCGTTCTCCCATGTCCATAGCTCACACAGCCTTCGTTAGCTAAATGTCGCTACCTGTCCCCTCAAATCCCGCGGCGTTGCCAGCCTTCCGGCAACGTGCCCGGCGCCTGGTAGACACGGTGTCTGATCTCGTCAGATACGGGCCGCACACGTATGCGGCGTTCCAGGCGCGCGTGGACGCGGACCATCCGGCCAGGGACAATGGATGGGACCACTTCGTCGACGTCTGCTTGCGGCAGATGTTGGCCCGCGATCCCCACCCGTACAACGCGCCTGACGTTCAGGCGCGGTTCGCGGCGGGCACGGTGCCGTTCGGGGTGCACCTGCTCAACCGACTACTCCGATGTCCACAAGATCTCGGGCAACTCAAGGATGCGCAGCGCGGGCGGCCCCCAGTGGGACCGGCGGGGTGGCCGGGGTATGCAGCGCCGGGTGCGTTTCCGATCCTGCCGCCCCCGGGCCTCGGGCCCATGCCCTTCCCGCCTTTGGGGCTCACCACCACCACCAACTCCATCTCCATCACCTACTTCATCACCCTGTCGGGTTCCCCATGATGCAGCATCACTTCCCACACCAACACGTACACCCGGCGGCTGTGCCACAGCTCCCGGTCCACCTTCACCACCACCATCACCCGGCGGCTGTGCCACAGCACCCCGTCCACCTTCACCATCACCATCACCATCACCGTCCTCACCAGCATGTGGAGTACCCGCATCCCCTGCCCCAGCAGCACCCACAGCCGCCTCAGCACACGGTACCGGTGCCGGTATCGGTACCGGTGCCTGCGCCAGGGCGGGGCGCCCAGCAGCAGGGGGTGTCGCAAGGGGAGGCACGTGGCATGCCCCCGGGCGAGGCGAGGAGAATGGGGGCGCCTGCGGCTGCGCCACCCCTGGCGGTGCCCCAGCCGGAGCATACCGCGGCGGGGTCGCCACCGCGGACGGTCCAGGTGCTGGACCCGGCCGTGCCGCGCGGGGCCCCGCCCGTGGTGCCGACGGGGCCTGAGCCGGTGGTGCCGGGTGGTGGTCCACCCCCGACGCGTGGGATGCAGGGCGCCGCCCCCATGGGGAGGCTTACGGCGGGGGAACAGACGGGGGATGCGGCGCAGGGGGCGGCAGTGGCCGGCCCGCGAGACATCAGCGAGCTGCTCGCGCAGGCCCTGGAGGCGTACCGGCGGACAGACGCCGGGAGCGATGGAGCCGTGCCAGAAGGGGCTGACGCCGGCGGGCTGATCGCGCAGGCGCTCGCGGCTGTCGCCCCGAGGGCGGAAGGGGCCAAGGAGAAGCCGTCGGAGGCGGTTGCTTCAGGGGGACAGGACGCGGGGCGTGGTGTGCCGGAGGCGCGGACACCGGCGGAGGGCGGCGGAGTTGTGGAGCCCAGTGGGAGGCGTGCCAAGGAGGAAGGAGTAGAGGACTGGATGTGGGAGTGGCAGGAGTGGCGCCAGGTGGCACCTGGTGAGCCGTGTCCGGCGGGGCTGGCGTACAGCATGGACCTCCATGCGGGCACCAGCTGGGCCCGGGTGCCCGACAACCTGCAGGGGCGGCTGGACGCGGCGGAGGCGGCAAGGGGCGGAGGCGCTGACGAGCGGCCTCTGGCGCCCTTCCCGCCGCGGCCGGACACGCCGCCGGCGATGGTTGCGGCTGGAGAAGGGGCGGAGGAAAAGCAGGAGGCGGAAGGCGAGGGGGACGAGGAGGCGTACGGGACCGGCGAGTCGGCGCTGGCCCTCATGTATGAGGACGACGCCCGGCCAGACGTCTACGCCGGCATGGACGTGGACCCGGTCAACGCGCCGCTGCGGCCCATGCCCACTGCGGTTATGCCCCCTCCCCTGGGGAGCTGTGAGCGGCGGCACTGCGGGTACCATGCGGCCGAGGGTGCCCACAGGCACCGCCTCATGGGCACGGGGCAGCGGGAGGCAGGAATGCTGGCAAGCGCCTTGGAGCGCTTCGAGCTCCAGTGCTCAGGGCAGGTCGCCCGGGAGGTGGCCCTGGAGGCCACGTCCCCGAACAACGGCCAGGTCCGCTGTGTCCAGCTGGGGGACGCGGCGGTCCTGGGTCACCACCCCGGTGATGTCCGGTTGGCCGAGCCCCAGGAAGGCCTCCCCCTGTTGGTGTGCCTGTCTGTGGGGCGCCTGCTGGACGAGGCAGGGCTGGAGGACGTGGGGTGGGACGAAGGCCTGTACGTGGCTTTGTGGCGAGGTGGGGCTGACGCTTTGCGTCGCGAGCAGGCCGTGCGGCCCCTCACGCCCCAGGCGCTGGGATCCCATGCGCTCCTGGTGGCGGTGCACCCCGAGGGTGAAGAGGTCCCGTTCGGCGCGGACTGCCTGCTGCTGACCGGGGATCGGGCGGTCCTCATCCCCACCTCCAGCAGCTACCGCCTCGAGAGCCGCCGCGGTGACCTCAAGCTGCTGGTGGTGGTGGGCACGCGCCTCGACGAGAGCGCCGCCCCCCAGGGGTCCGAACACGCGGTCCCGGTGGGGAGTGATGAGGAGGCAGGCCGTGACGGTGACGAGGTCGGGCAGGAGCAACCCACGGGGGAGGAGCAGCAGCAGGATCAGCCGGAGGTGGCCGGGGAGGAGGTGGACGTGCAAGCCATTGTGGCGGCGGCCCTGGCGAGGTTCACGGATGTCCCGAGCCCGCCGCCGACGACGGAGGCACTGGAGGAGGAGGACCAACGCAGGAGGGGTGAAGAGGCACAGAGTGCCGTGGAGCAGGACGAGGAGCTGGGGATTGTGGGGGCAAAGGAGGCGCGTGAGGTGGGTCCACGGGAGCTGGGAGTGGCGGACAAGGCTGGGGGGAAGACGGGGGAGGTGGAAACCTGCAGGCACTGGGCCAAGGGGTGGTGCATGCGGGCAGATGCCTGCCGGTTCGCCCACCCCGAGCCGCCGGTGCCGCGGGGAGTACCCCAGGAATTACTCCTGATCCTCCAGGCCATGGCCCGTGTGGGGGCCCTCAGCCTGGACCGCAGCCAGGGCCACGGCCGGGGCCACGGAACGTTGCTGCAGGAAGTGGTGGTAAAGGCGCAAGGAGGAGGCCTTCCAGCGGTGGGGTATGCGGTGGAGAGTGGGGGCCTGACCGAGTGGGCAGTGGCGTTGCCATGTGGCATGGCGGCCCTGCTCACTCCGTTCCCGGTGGTCCCGTGGAGGGACGTGGTCACCGTCCAAGAGGCCAACCTGGGGTGGGTGTGCACGTGGCACACACATCCTGCCGGCATGGACCCTCGCGAGTGGCAGGCCAAGGCGGTCGTGACGTACCTGTCCTGGTCGTTGCCGGCAGCGCCGGGTGCGTGGGCGCAGTGGTGGGACAGGGCGCTCAGCTGGGCGAGGGATGGGGGTGCTGTGGCGTCCTGCCCTGACCTCCCGCGCGAGCCCGTCCCAGTCCAGCCGTGGACTGTCTCCCTGCATCTCCGCATGGTGGTGGCTCGTCTTGCGGCCACAGACCCGGAGGTCTTGCTGCTGGGAGACCGAGGGGGACCAGGGCTTCGCCTGGGCCAGGGGCTGGAGGTTCGCACTGCCCGCCTCCCCAGCCCTGTGGACGGGGACATCCTGGAGGGACTCCAGTTCACGCGGGCTGGCGGGGCTGATGTGTGGACTGCCGTCCATCGCCAGCTCCCAGACGCGTGGCCCCAGGTGTTCCGGCCCCCTGGTAACGAGCGTCTGGTGGGAGTGGAATGGCGCGTCTGGGCCGCCAACAGCCCATGCCCGCCGGAGGTGGTCCTGCCCAGGAGAACCAGCCACCCCAGCTGGGAGACCGTGGCGGTCTTGTGAGGATGGGTGGCGGTCCGTGGGACCGATAGCCACGTCCTCACTGCCCCACGGGGCACGGTGATCGAGACCGGCGGGGGGACGGCGTTGCAGCTCACGGCAGAGCCCCTGACCACGCGTGTTGTGGTGGCTGTCCTCCAGTGGGGAGCAGACAAGCCACAGCCCTGGCGCGATCTGGTCGCTAGGGCTGTCTGGCGAGACCTGCCAGCCCTTAGGGCCGCTGTCTGGTCAGGGAGAGCAGTGCGGCATCTCCCTGGCGCACTCCCCTGGCTGCGGGACTGCGGAGACGCCCCCCCCCCACCAGCTGAGTTGCGGGGCGCCCTGGAGCACCTGTACCCCAAGCTCAGGCACCAATTCCTGACCATGGGGTGGAGCTCAGCGACGACGTGGTCGCGCTGGCAGCCGACGTGGTGCAGTACCTGGCCCCCCACGCCATGATGCTCCCGAGGGAGGGGTGGGAGGGCCAGCGGCACGACCAAACCCCGGCTGCCCTCCTCATTGCGAGGTACGTCGAGCTGGGGGGCTCGGAGGCGGTGTACCTCGACCGGTCAGAGACGCCGAACATGCGGCACTAGACGGCCCACCACCTTGTGGCCCCTGACATGCGGTTGACCGTGGACCCGCTGGACCGGCCTGTGGTGTCGGGGGCCCCGCCCCAGTGGCTGCACACATGGGACATGGCGGTCGGGACGATGCGCATGGCACCCAGGGGCCAGAGGGCGGGATGGCCGGGTGCAGAGCATCTGCTGGCGGAGGCCCGGGCGGCACAGGTGCAGCAGCCAGCCGGCAACACCTAGGACTGTGGCGTGTGCGCCCTCATGTCCGCCGTCGGTACCCTCCTCAGGGTGCCGAGGCCTGACAACCTCCTGTCCGCGCTGGACAGGCGGTGGGTGGCAGCGGTATACTCAACAGGGACATGGGGCCCATTGCGCGTCTGCCGTCCCTGGGGGAGCTGCCTGCAGCGGTGTTGGATGCCCTGCCAGCGCCCCGCACACCCTTGAACGTGGCGGACGTCCAGCACAGCGTGGGGTTGCCCGGGGCGCGCATGCAACATGCCCTGCTGTGTATGGCGGCGGCAGCGGACAGGGGGATGTCCATGCTGGTGACGGTGTCCCTGCAGCACGTGCAGGACACGATGCAGCAGCAGAGGATGCATGCCCCCCAGCCGTGGGAAGAAGGCGCCAAGCGGTGGCTCAGGGTGGAGAGCGTGCCTTCCACCCATACGGTGGGCGTGGCGGATATGGGGCGGCTGGTGGTGTTGGAAGGGGCGGAGTATTGGGCCTGTGTTCGGGTGGAAACAGGGGGACTGGAGTGGGTCCTAGTCACCGCGTGCCAGCTCAGGAGGCAGCAGTCCAGGGGCCCGGCCTGCTACCGGGTGTTCCGGGGGTGCCTCAGGGAGCTGGGGCCGGTGCGCAGGGCACACAGGTGCACGGCCGAGGACATCCCGCCGGCGCCGGCGGTCTTCGCGGAGGTCACGCGACTGCCGGCAATCCAGGGGCAGGACGTCTGGCCCATAGCCCCGAGCAACATGTGGCAGGCTGAGCATGCAGCTGTCATATGCAGGGCGCTGTAGGGTCACGCAGCGGCCCTCCCCAGGGCCCCGGCAGCGCAGTTCTCCAGCAACAGGCCGGCAGCCTCGCTGGCACTGCTGCATAGCGTGTTGCAGGCGTGGTGCTGGATTGTGGCGGCATTGGAGCCCCACTCCTCGGCACTGCGCCTGTACGATCGCGGAGAGGGCACGGCTCTCACGGTCCGCCCCGCCGACCTGGAGGCCCTGCACCTTAGTGCACTGAGTGGCGATGGGGGCGAAGCGCTGTACCTCCAAGGGACCGTGGCAGGCGCGGCCGCGACACGCTTCCGCCGGCAGAGCGGAGGAGATGCCCTCCGCCTGGTCATGGCGGAGAACATGGGGCCGTGGCTCCGGGCGTTCTCCATGTCCAGGTGGAAGGTCGAGGGCGACCGGGAGAAGTTCGCCGACGCGTGGCGCCGCTGGGTGGAGGAGCAGTTTCCCGTGGGGGGAATGCTGCACCTGCCGCAGCCACCAAGCGTGCCACGGGTACGGCCTGCGGCATCCCCGGCCGCGGCGGCGAGGCAGGCCCCGAAAGCGGCGCCCAAGCCGCCGCCCAAGAGGAGACCCCCGCCTCAGTATGGCGCCTATGCCAACATTCGGTATGTGCTGCAGCAGTTCGGCGGTGACTTGGCCACGGAGCAGCGTGGGACAAAGACGATCAACGTCTGCCCCTGGTCTCGGCTGGATGGGGCTGGTCACTGCACATGGAGAGCTGGCACGCACTGCCGGCCCACCCAGCTCCACCTCAAGGACCTGCTGGACCACATCCAGCGGGACCATGCGGCTGATCCGGCGCAACGAGACCAGGCGCTGGCCATGCTGGCTGGCGTTATGCCGGGGGGCCAGGCGGGGCCTTTCGCGTCGGCCCAGGCGAGGTCCAGAGCACTCATGCTGCCCACGGGTGCCCGCCCCGCGCCGGAGCGCGGGGCGTCGCCGTCGGCGGCGCGATCTGGAGCAATGGGGTCTGCAGCACAGCGTGGGGCAGTGACTTCTACGGGGAGTACGGCGGCAAGTACATCCGGCGGACAGGCAGAGGGGGGGCCCGCCGCATCTGCCGGGTCTCAGCAGACGACGACCGCCTCGGGCGGAGGCCCACAGGGACAGGGGCCACCTCGCCGGCCGCCCGCGCCGGGTGCGGGTGGTCCCCCTGAACCTGCTGGTGGCCCCCCTCCGTCCGGTGATCCGGATCCGGCGGGGGGCCCCGGTCCACACGTGCAGCCATGAAGGGGCCCCGCCTCCGACACCTGAGCGGCGGTGTCCTGGAACGTCCAGGGCTCGATGCGGGGGGAGGGCGTACCAGTGTCCCCAGGTATGCTTGACGGCGAGGCGGTGGCGGCGGGCATCATGAAGCCTGAGGGTGCCATCCTGGGCCTCTTCCAGGAGACCGGCCTGCAGGACCCTCAGGGTGTGGTGCACTCGGAGAATCAGTGGCGTCACCACGGGTATCATGCGTACCCAGGGGTGGATGCCCAGGCAGCGTCGGCGGCAGCGGTGCGCGGAGGGCTCTTGATTGCCCTTCGGGCAGACGTGTTCGCTGCGGAGGAAGTTCGAGACATCGTGGACCTCGTGCCGGGCAAGGCCATGGCCCTCAAAGTGGTGACAGCAGGTGGCACCCTCACGGTCATCGACGTCCATGGCCCGGGCAGCGGCGGCGACTCCTGGGCGTCTAAGGCGTCCTTCTGGGCTGACGTGGCCATGTACGCGGCAGCCAAGGGCGCGGGTGGCACCAGGGCCGTGCTCCTCGGAGGGGACTTCAACGTGTGGCTGGAGTCCCCATGGCACCCCACCACGAGGAGGTTCCAAGCCCTGTGGGAACAGTGTGGTTTCCACAGGGCGGGCCCGGAACGGGAGGAGGACAGGAGGCCCACGAGGGCAGGGCACCGACTGGACTCCTTCCTTCTGAACTCGCCTCTGGTTCCATGGGCGGTGCGTGAGCGCCCACACTTGGCGCCGGGGCGGTCTCCAGCGTCGCTGGGGTCGGATCATGGCCCTGTGGTCCTGGACCTCCCGCTGGCGGTGGCCGGCAAAGAGAGGGTCACCAGGATGGCCTACTCGCACGCCCAAGGCAGGCTGCATGCCATAGGCCTGGACTCCCCGGGGGTTCGTGAGGCGGCGGCGGCAGTACTGCAGATGGCCTGCGGGGATCGGCGGCTGCAGGCGTGGCTCTCGTCGGACCAGGACACTGCCTCCATGGGCACGTCGGAGGTGCAAGCGGTCTTTGACCTGCTCTACGCCTTCCGTGATGACGTGTCCAGGGTCACGGGAGTGCGCATGCCATCGGGCGTGGACCCGCAGTACCCGTACGGGCAGGCGGAGACGGAGGAGTCTCTGTCCCAGGTCCTCCCGGATGAGCAGGTCTGGCCTGGCGCGCCCATCACCTGTGGCGACGGGACGCGGCGGCGGCCGGACTCCACTCCCAGGAAGCGACTGCCCTGCTACAGCACCTCCGGCGGATGGACCCCGACCTATTTCCCGCCTCGGTGGAGGACATACGTGCCGCGTTGGACCAACAGCTCCACCAGCTAGAGGCACGCGTGGAGGAGCTGCGGGGTGTCCTCAGGAGCAACAGGCGCCGGTCCATCAAGGAATATTGGCGGGGCAGCTCAGATGGACGGCGATTTGGGGGGCCATCAACGTGGTGAACTATGCCCCGTCCGGCCTATGGTCGGTACGCGTCCGCGAGTCAGAGAAGGTTCTCTTGGAGGCCTCTGACGTCATTGGCGAGGTCCAGAGGTATTCGGAGGCGCTGTACGCCAAGAGGCCAGTGAACCTGCCGGCCTTCGAGCCGCTCGTCCGGGCCCACATTCCCAAAGGAGTGCCGGAGGAATGGAGGTCGGTACAGGACTACACCCTGCAGGACCTTAAAGACGCCGTCAGGCAGGCCGTGGCGGACGACAAAGCTCCGGGGTCCAACCGGGTCACGGCTGCCCTCATAGCAGAGCTGCCTGAGCCGGTGCAGGGGCTCCTGGTGCACGCGTACAGTGCTATTTTACGGGGTGCGGACGTCCCGGAGTCCTGGCACGAGGCCATTATCTGGCTGATGCCCAAGGGCACAGCCAAGGGCAACCTGGAGGAGTACAGGCCGATAGCGCTGGGGCAGCAAGACATGCGAATGCTCATGACTCCCCTCATGCGGAGGTTCACAGCTGTCCTGGCACGCAAGGGACTGGCTGCGGACTGGCAGTTTGGAGCCATGCCGGGCTCCACGGCGGCTGCCCCGGTGTTCCTGGCCCAGCGCAGGCTGCAGCGTGGGCTGGAGGAAAACCACGTCCTAGCCTTCGATGTGTCAAAAGATTTTGACATAGCGCCGCACGGGGCGCTGGCGCTCCTCCTGCGCCACATGGGAGTCCCAGAGGAGCTCATCAGGCTCTTCCACACCTTCAGCTGCGGGTCTCTGGTGCGCATCCATACCGCGCACGGCCCAACGCCGAGAATTCGGCTCCACAGGGGCCTGCGGCAGGGCAGTGCGGAGAGCGCTGTGCTCTACCTCCTCCTCTTAGAACCTCTCCTGCGGAGCCTTGCCTGCAAGGCGCGGGGAGATGCTCGCCATGCGGTGCCACCCCTGGTGCAGGCGTCCTGTGATGACCTCCTGTTGATAGCGCACTCCCTGCCACAATTCCTGGAGTATGCAGCGGCGATAGCGCGATATCTCACAGACATGGGCATGTCCCTCAACGTCGGCAAATGCGCCTATGCCAATACTGCTCGCATCCATTCGATCATGGTCTGCCCGAGCCCAGGGAACACGGCGGCCCCATGGGTATGCTTACGTGCCAAGGGCACGGTACCATACTTGGGCCTGCGCCTCAATCCCAGGGGGGTGGCGACCATGAAGGAGAAATATGTACTCCGGTGTGAAGCTCTGCTGGGCTGGTGCAAGAACACGTTGGGGCCGGCGTCGGTGCCTCATGAGGTGATGGCAGCCTTGGTTGGAGGCATGGTGCGGTACGCGGCGCCCTACCTGTCCGACACGGCGGAGGCGGTGATCAAGCTGAATACTGCCATCAAGGCTGCAGCCCTGCAATTCGAGAAGCTGCCCAAGGACCTGTCCAACATAGCAGTGCGGTCGGGTCATGGGTTACAGTTGGCGGATGTCCAGGTTATCTGCTGCGACTCCGTCCTGGCGACCATGGCTCAACTCACCCACCACAGGTGGAAGACAGTCCGGGATGAGCTGCGGGCCATGCTCCGGGACATGCACGTGCAGTACGGAGAGTGCGGGCAGTTCATGGTGCCCTCTGCGTCATTCGCCAAGCACGCTGGCAATACGTGGGTGGACAGGGTACCTCGGGCGATGGGGACGTTGCGCGTAGGACTTCTCATGCCATCGTCAGTGTACTCGTGTGTACACGCCCATCTGCCGCAAGTGCAGTGGGCGCGGCGGAAGTGGGTGTCCCAATCCTATTCCTTCAAGGGTAGAGACATATGCGTTTTCTCGGGGCCCCGCACAGATTCGACGGTACAGTCCCTGACTGATCCCGCAAATGACCTCCTGCATGCGCGGCTCCCCTGTCCTGCGCCTGGGTACTTGGCTGTCCAGCTCCAGGAGTGTCATGAGGATCACCTGCACCTTCCGCACGCAGGAAGAGGGCCCCATCAGCTGGACCACGTGTGGTTCACGGGGCTCCGCGACGTCTTCCGGCCGCAGCTGCCTAGCCTGTTGACTCACCGGCTAATACATCCGGTGCGCCGAAAGAAGGCCAGCAAACGCAATAGACAGTCCACTGCGGGGGACGTGTATGTGGTGGGCGGATACAGGCAGGAAGGAAGGGACCCGGCGAACCCGGGGCTGTCCATGCCGTTCGTCCCGCTAGCCGCCCTCCTGTTTCTGTTTGGGGACATCTTTGAGGGTTACCGGCAGCAAGACGATCCGGCGTCTGTCCCCCTACTCACTCCACACGCCGGGGGCGGCATAAACCCGTCACCACTGTGGGTTGTGCACGGGCGGCCAGCGTTTTCCAGGGCATGCGCGGCGGTGCACGGGTGCAGCGAGTGGGCAATTGTCCTTCTGCTACCAGCAGGCCCTGTCCCGTATCCGGATGAGTACTCGGTCCCGGAAGTGGTTCGGATGTCCAACGTGCCACACGATCCGCACGTCGCCGTCACGTCGTTGTGTGATGGCGGCGCGGTCGAACAGGGATCTGTGGTGGTGTACCAGCCCTCCTGCTCCGCAACAGTTTGGGGGGCGGAGTATACCACCGCCCTGGACGCCATCAAGTCAGCCTGTGGATGTGACCTGGCTTGGAGACCACATGCGGTGTATCGGCCGAAGGTAGTCCTGTCCCCGCAGCTCACGGCCTCCAGTGCGGCGTCCCTTGGAAGGGTGGTGCAGAGCCCCCACTCGGACGTAGCGTGGCTGGAACCCCACCGGTACTGCTGGGTGCCGGTGGCGACTAAAGTCACATCGTCTGACACGTCGCCCCAGGGAGACGACGCCACAAACGTGGCGGTGGCCAGCCACGGAATCCCCACGTGGACGAGTGCCATCTACGGCACGGTCCCGGAGGCAGAGATCATCGGCGCGGCGGCATACCTGTTGCACACGCCCCCGTCAGCGTGCACGGTGCACGTGGTGGATGCGTCCATCGTAGGAGCGCATCTCCGCAGGGCGCAGGAGGCCCTGTATCGTGGCATCAAGGGGCGGACATCACATCTGGTCAACCAGCACGCACTGAGCTGGATAGTGGAGGGGCTGCGGCTGCTTGCACGCCGAGTTGAGGGGCCGGACCACTGGGTGGTGAGGCAGAGCTCGCACTTGGCGGCGGTCCCGCTCGAGGCGCCGGACTCTGCGGCGGCCCGTGCAATGGCCCCGCCTGTCCATCTCGTCCTGCCAAAGGAGCACGCCATCCTCTTGGTGCCGGGGGATAATGGAGAGCTCGAGCCGCGTGTGCCATCCATGCAAGCCCTTCAGCAAGTCCGGGAGATGGAGTGGCGTTCGCTAGCGGCACGCACCAGGGCGCACACGCCACTGGCTGGCGCCTGCGAGGCGGTGCCCCTGGGAGCTGTACACCACGGCCCAACGCACAGAAATATGCTGCGGGCACGTGACGGTCGCTTGTCCACAATGCAGGTCATGCAACGGTGGAGACAGAAGCTCACGCGTATGGCAATACCGGCCCACCCCTGTATCTTCTGTGGGGGGCCGGAGGAGGACATTGGCCACATGCGCCTGCTGTGCGCGCGGGACGAGGAGGTGACTGGGCTCCTGTGCAGGCGTGTGGAGGAGTTCACGGCGGAGCTACCCCTGACAGACAGGGCGGTGGAGTTCGTGGCTTGGAGGGAGCACGGCTGCAGGTGGACTGAATCCCTGATGGCGGGTGTCGTCCCCGGGGACCTGAAGCGGCTGTTCGCTGCGGTGCGAGCGGCGTCGTCCCGGGGCCCTGCCAAGGCCAGGCTCTTTGTGGAGGACATGGTGCAGATTGGGGAAGATGTGTATGCCCGCAGGAACCATTGGCCCACCCAGATCATGCAGCTGCCAATGCAAGATCGAAAGAGGGCGGTATACGCGTTCCTGCGAGGTGACACACCCTTCTGCCCGCCGGCAGGGAGGATCCAGCAGCGTCCGCCGTGGAACCCGTTTGCCGGCCTCCGCGGCGACCTGCGGGCAACCTTTCAGAGGGCACCGCTGCACACACTGCTGGTGCCACGGTCGTGCATCGCGCACGAAGAGGCCATGTCCTTGTTCCCTCACTGGATGGCGGCGGTGGCGCAGGGCTTCAACCTGTGGATCGTGTCCTGGGTGGCGCGGGACGTCACGACATTCAGGGAGTGGTCCCGCGTGGTGTAGGCGCAATCGTGGGCCCTGGTGCGTGGTACCAAGGTGAGAAGCCCTGACGGCCAGGGTGATCCCTGGCTCCAGGTGTACGCCAACCATCCAGCTGTGGGGAACGTCATGGGCTGGCCTCGCGAGGTGCTGCCGGTCCTTCAGCAACCTCTGTGCAGTCTCCCAATCCTGGCGGTGGCTGTCGTACTTGACGTGGGTACGTTGTGGCTGTATGACCGGCAGCTGCGACGAGCCATACCAGCGGTCACGGAGCAGCGGTCCATGGCAGTGTTAGTGGGCTCCAAGCAGCTGGCACGGGTACAGGGTGACGACGCGGAAGGCCACGTCAGGGAGGCCATGTTCTCTCTGCCAGAGGGGGACGACCACGTGGCTGCCGATGCCCGTCACACCCTTGACGCCCTGGGCCTCGCGGCGGTCATTGAGGCTCGGGCGGGAGGACAACGCTTGGTTCTAGCATCCGCCAGGGGCCCGGGGCAGGACGGGGTTGATGTCATCGGGGAGGTCTTACGGGACTACGGTTGGGAGCTCCTGGCGCATGGCACACACCGCCCCAAAGTTGCGCGGTGGCTCCGGCTGCTTGAGAGCCTGCCGGTGATGCCTGACGGGCAACCGATACTCCGCCCGGTGTCCACGTGGGAGGAAGCGAGGCGCAGCCTCCTCAGTTGTGCCACAGCACGCACGCTGGCGGCTGCTTTGCTCGGACTCCAGGACGTGTGCTGCGATGTATGGCAGGACCTGTGGTCGCAGTGTTGTGATGGTAGCTGCGTTCCGTCGCGGTCTGTGCTTCCGCAGCGATGCCAAGGGTGCGGGGAAACAGCATCGGTTTGGGTTCATCAATGTGCCTCCGTCCCACTATGCGGGACATGTAAGGAGCGTGCCGATAGGGGGTGGCCTAAGGCGAGGTGGGCACTGCGGCACTCTGGACACATGTCCTCAAGTGCCTGGAAGATAATCCAGGGTAACCTGAAGAGCGTCCGAGTGGAAGGGGTACGGTGCCCTGGAGCGCCGTCGGCAGCCCTGCCCCTGCTGCTGTGGTGGGCGGCTCTGGAGAGAACTCGCGGATACTCTGGTTGTGGCATCACGGAGGAAATGGTGACGGCGTGGTGGGGGCCGGGGGTGATGCAGATTGATGGGGTTAGGAATTGTGGGTGCACCTGCTACCGTCCCTACGCTGGACGCAGCGGAGGGGGTAGCGCCTGAGAAGCAGTGCCCTCATCGCCTGAGTGTGCGGTACTGGCAGGCGGCGTATGACGGCCAACGCGATTTGACAGGTCGTGCCGGCCTGATGGTGAGCCGTACTGCCCCCGTGCATGAGGGTCAGACAGGGATGCTTCACCCGCCTGCCCCGGGTCGCCGCATACAACAGTGAGGTGTCATGGGTCGTCCCGACCAGGGTAATAAGGCCCAAACCCCTGTAGGGTATTCCCATGGCGCCAGGGTCTCTACTGAATGCCTGGCTACGGCAGTATTGGGAGTGGTTGCTCGGGATACACCGGGGGTGCACGGAGTTGTCTGGGGGTTACGGCGTTACGGCGCCCCCTGGGAGTGTTACACGGGGTTGCGGGGACAGCCTGCAGGCCCCGGGGGCAGCGACGAAGCGATGATGTGTGCGTAGAGGGATATGACGGCGAGGTCGTCAGGTGGACAGTATGGCGGGCGTCCTGGAGACGGCGTGGCAGCCTGGGAGGAGCACTCACGGGGGGCACGCGGAGTTCAAGGTTGCGGTGTACTGGTGTCTAGGGGGTATACGCGGCGGTACTGGGGTCCGTACGGTGGGGGTACGCGGCGGTACTGGGGAATCGTACAGTGGGGGAGCTGCGGGGATGCATGGCGGTAGTGGGGTGACCTCCTGACCCCTCTAACAACTCAGGGGGCGCGTAGGGGCATCTCCTGGTCCTGTTAACAAACTAGAGGGACCGTGCCTGCGGGCATGTACATAGTCTAACCTCTGACCATGGCCTTGCGGTTGCGGTGGTGCGTATGGTGGCGGCTCGCAGGTGGCATCGGCGTGGCAACGGCGGTACTACGCGGCGTTGTAGCGAAGAGTATGCGGTTGCCTCACCATTGTAACGACTTACCCCTGGGGGGCGCCAGTCCGGTCGGCTAGAGGCGAGGAGAGAGGAAGAGCGGCATGCTGAGTCGTCCGGGGGGTGACGCGCGGGCCAATGCTATAAGAAGGCTCGCCACGTCGTCGCTCGGGGCCGAATGTGCGGCCTGGCCGCTGCTGTGGCGGAAGAGGCGCAACCACGGGAGCTGGCCAAACAGTGCAGGTAAGGGTCAAGGGTAGGCGCCAGGGCAATGTATGTGGGCCAGATGAGGTGCACCTGGTTACCACAGCCCGGGGCGAGCCTCTGGTGGGTACCCCTACAGGGGGTCGATAACCAAGCTACGGCACCCACCAGCCCGAATCCCAGCCAGCGATATTCACGGGTTGCGTCACTCCCGTCGCGTAGCGGCCGGCGTCCCCCCTGTAGACCCTCAAGTTATATTATACGTGGGAAAGAGGATACCTCGAAGCTGAGTGGGTACTGGCCCCTGACATGGAGTGCCGGCATGGTATATATCTGGGGTGTGGGTGCAGCTCAGGGCCACGGGGACATGGAGTTGATACCGTGTTTCTGTACTATACTAGGGGACTGGTGCGGTGGGTCAGCGGCGTACATTGTGGGGACATGGGGGCGATGAAAGCTGAGGGCCAGGCTAGGCTGGAGCCTCCAAGAAATCCTGGCTATGCGTATACGGATTATTGCGTGCTGGCAGTGGGATACGTGGAGTCAGGGGTGGTGGGCAATTACGAGTAAGCAGATGGCAATGGATTCCGTGGGGTCACGGGTGATGGACGTCTCCACGGTGGCGGGGGTACGCGAACAACGGAGGGTCCGCTCTTGCTTCGCCGCATGCGTGCTGCTTTGTTCCTTGGTTGCCGCTTTGCGCTGGACAGAGAAGCCCTTGCTTTCTGCTTGTTGCGATGCTGGTGCGTTGCTGTGCCTTGCCCCCTTACCCCCGGCGAACAAACGGGCCAGCGCCCGTCGCCGTTGCTAATGCTAACGCTATGCAGTTGCCACTGCCCCCCAAGCCTGGTTGACCGGTATCCCCATATATATATATATATATATATATATATATATATATATATATATATATATCATATATAAATATATATATATATATATATATATATATATATGTATATATATATATATATATATATATATATATATATATATACATATATATATATATATATATATATATATATACATATATATATATATATATATATATATATGTATATATATATATATATATATACACACATATCCACACACATACATACATACATACATACATACATATATATATATATATATATATATATATATATATATATATATATCCTCCAATCTACACCCCTCTCCAAACTCTAGGTGGCTCCACCACACGGCCCCAAGGCACGTGCGAAGGGCACAAAGTGGTGCATACATGTGGTGGAAGGGGCTAAACTCGGTCAAAACTAGCTCAAAACAGGCTAAAAACAATTGTTTGAGCACCCCAAATGGTCCGGGATCATTTTTGGAAAAACACGTTTTTGACCCATCTTTGACCCATTTTTCGTCTCAAAATGTCCCATTTGCAAGGCATTTTGGGATTTTCCATGGCACAAAACGCGCCACCACGGGCTCAAAACAGCCTAAAGATGCTTGTTTGAGCATCTCAAGTGGTTCAGGAAAACTTTGGAAAAAATGATTTTTTTCGCCCCGGGGACCCTGGTGGACCCACCGCTGGCCGCCACTGTGCGTGGGCTGGCAGGCCCTCCGGCTGCACCAAGTGACCACTGGTAGGGGGGTCTGCGTGGCTGGTTGGGCGATTCTGAGGCTTGGAAATCATAATAAGCGGGGGGTTGCGGGTGGACTAGGTGCCCTCGGAATTCGTTTTTGAGCCACGTAGCCCAAGATACGGCCCGTTCTTGGTTTTGGGGTGCTGGTGCACATTGCGCAGATTTTGGGGCTTTTTGGCGCCTTTTTGGGCCGTTTCTCGGACAGATCGTGCAGTTTGAGGGCACCAAAGGTCCCTTGGTCACGAGAAAGTCAATCCAAATGTGGAATGTAGCAGCCGTTTGCCTTCGTTTGGCTGTTTCGAACCCTTACTAGGGCTGTTTTGGGCGAAAATTTGCTGTTTTTGGCCCAAAACTGCGCAGATTTGGGAGGGCACCTCCCGACTTTGCGCCCCCCCCCCCGGGCCGCCAGCGGTGAGTTTCTGGCTCAAAACTTGGATTTGGCAAGGACACCACCTATCGGATTTACCCGAATAGGTGAGGAGGAAAGAGGAGATGGCAAAGCAATAGCACTACACAAGACACATATATGAACAAGGCAAAGAATCTCAAGGACAAAATGGCTTGCAAGCGCAGCTGAGCTTCCGTCTCCACAGGTTGCTGATGCATGACTTGTATAAGACGCCGTACATCATAGAAACGATGATAATGAGGAACACTGACGAACCAGTCACGTTTCAAGTTGCGTAGCATACCCTCGAAACGTAGTTGCGAAAAGCACGGGAATAAACACACTGCTGAATACGCCATACGCCCAGCACTTAAAGAATGCCTGCGTGAAAACTTTAAAAGTTGCACCGCCACCGTCATCAGTGGGATTTGACCAAAGCGCTCCACCTTTAACAGTGGAGCAAGCGCCGCGTCTTGTAACAAGAACGTACCAAACATGTGCCACGCAGAATTGTAACGTTTCAAGGTGTCCTTCCCGATTTCATTGATGATAAGCGTCGCCTCTTCGTTGGTAGCTCCTCGCAATTGATAGTATTCACGCAAACATACGCCAAGGTCAACACGAAACGTGGTTGTGTCTCCGTGCCGTCTGGCATTTGCAAACGGAACTCCGACGTGTTCACTGCGAACTTCACGTGTTTCATCAATAGGTTCCACCAAACCTCGCGCGGCCTGTACGGCAGAGCCATGAGAACCTTCACCCCTGGTGACTCCAACACTTTGTTGACCAACTGAGGTATGTGCTTGAACGGCGGGAAGACCCACCCCGGTGAAAGTAAAGTTAGATTCTGGGAGAAGACATCGATGGCGTAAGCCCCCGGCTGGGGACACGGACTGACGAACTTGCTGCACACCGCATTGGAACTCCTTGACATCCAATCGATTTCCGGCTGAATCCAACTTTTGAACTCCTCCAGGATCCAAGTCAACACGTCCGACGGGAAGGTAGCCTCCGACGGTGTCCAACGAAGCCGAGACCAAATGTCCGCCGGATTCACTGAGGTGTGCACGTAAAACGGTTGAATCTCGATGCGATTTGCTTGTGTAAAATTCCACAGTTGGAGAATCAATGCGTTGAACCGCGGCTTGCGACCTCCCCACTTGCGGAGATACCAGTAAAGGACCATTGAGTCGGTGAAAAATCGCAGCGTGGTGTCCCTCAGCGCATACGCTTGAATAGTAAGTAGGGCTCCCCTGAACTCTTTGACGTTTATGTGTTCCTCTCGATTCAGGAACCAACCGAACGCTGCTTGGGCATTCCCTTGCAGGACTCCGCCCCACGCCAGATCTGACGCGTCCGAGTACATGTCCCTGACGTGACCCATGGAAACTACGAAGGTGCGTCCCTTCCACTGGTGTAACTCGTCCGCCAGATCCATCAACTGACGTGACACGCGCTCCGGGAGCGCCACGTCTGCCTCCCAGCCAGCCTGGACTGCCACCGCCACGTGCACCGCCAGGGCGTCGCTGAGGAGTCGGATATGGGGCATGGCGAACAACAAGGAACGGATTCTTCCAACAACGGAGGCGCATCGCCTCACTGATGGTGTGTAACTGTGTGCCAGTCTGTTCACGTCCCGAAAAATTGCTTGTAGGCGCTTTGGAGGTACCGCGACGAATCCTTCCCTGAAGTTTAGCATAAAACCAAGCATTATGATTTCTTGAGACGGCTCCAAACATGATTTTGGGACATTGACCAATATACCTAACCGATGCAAAAGTTGTACCAAAAAACGTGTGTGTTCCAGACATTCACGGTAAGTATTGCCAATGATGAGCCAATCGTCCAAGTAGACCCAAACGAGTGCTCCGCGTTCGCGCACGGCATTTAAAATTGGTTGCATGAGGCGTTGCCATTCCCGTGGTGCAACGTTTAAATCAAACGGCAAAACGCACCACCTGTAAAATTCACCGACGACGTAGACCCCCAAATAGGGTCGATCCCGCGGATGGATACCCATGTGAAAATAAGCACTTTTCAAGTCAATTTTGCAAGCATACTGACCGGGTCTCAAGAACGGTAAAATGCCCCACAGAGTGACCAAACGAAAATAGGTGGTCTGTACAAACTGGTTCACGTTCTTCAAATTGGTGATAGGTCGACGGCCTCCCTCAGGATGTGCCTCGTCTGACGCTTTTTCCACTGCGAACATACTTGCACAACACTTAATGTCTTTTCGCTCGACGCGTTCCATGCAACTCTGTTGCACTGCATCCAACACGTGTTTTACCAATTCAGGGTCGGTTACCTCTGCGTGGGAAGAACGAGGACGGAAGTCGTCGGCTGGCCGATCCGGATCAAAACCGTCAACCCAATCAAGCTGCAGCCCATTGCGAATCACTGACGCCGCGTATGTGTCCTTCAACGCTTCCCATTCATGCAATTGTGCACGACAGCGCAAATAGAGTGGCATGTGGGGATGGATCGGCAGTGGCACGCACACGGCTGGCGCCAATAAATCCTCTACAGTCAAGCTACTGCTGTGGTCGTTCATCTAACTTGTCGTTACGTGGCACAAATCTTTGGGTGAAACCCTTACCTTTGCCTTTGCCTCCTTTGCCAGATCTCCGTGGATCAAAACGACCTCGTGTTGAAAACGAACGGAAAGAACTACGATGCGAGTAAGGGGAGAAACGCGTGCCTCTCAGGTCTTTTTGTAATTTGTTGCGCGACTGAAGTAGTGACATGTCATCCTTCGAGAGTAACTCTGGTGCAATCGCAGGTTGTTCAAACCGTTTATCTACTGCCACTCGCCGGGAGCTTTGGATGCTGTAGTCCAACGCACCCAACATCGCAAACAAATGTTCACATAGTACCAATGAAACAGGTGCTTCCGGAGCCACCGTCGTGTCCTCTTCGCGTGCTAAGACTACTCCCAGGACTCGCATGGCGTCTTTTACCTGTTGTTCCCAACGACGCTTCTCTGCGTCCGCTGGATGTTTGTGCGTTGGCGCGTTATTAACAGCTGCCCTATGGAACTCGTCGAACACTGGAAGGTGCTTCAACATCTTTTTTCTGCGAAACTCGTCTTGCAAAACCTTTCGCTCTTCCAGGAGTGCAGACAAGCGTGAAGGAAGCGACAGAACCTCATCGCGCCACACGAACGTGGACTCCTTGTCCGACGCGGGGCCAGCGTGGTCCTTGGGACCGCTCAAAGTTTCGCATGCCAAGAAGACGTCTTCGCGATGCGACGACGTTCCTGTTCTGCCAATGTCGTCGCCCTTTAAGGTGAGTAAGGCATCACGAACCAAGGCCATCGTGTCTTTGACAGTGGCCAGTGTTTTTTTTCCTGTAAGTTTGGAATACAGTGACGCTGCCTGCCAAGGACTGAGACCACTCATTGCGCCTTCCTTTGCCAACTGTGCTGCATGTTCCAACGACTCAGAACTCAGGTCCCACGCCGAATCCGGCAATTTCAGCACGAACTCGTGAAAATCCAGTGTCTCATTTCCTTCTGTCATTTTGTTAAAATTTATATCCTTAAAACATTTTGGATTGCATCAGAAATCAAAGCTCTGGGTACAGCAAATCACTAGTTGAACAACTCAGTGAGCGCGTGACCGGTTTTAAGAGCATGGGAGGTTAATAGTGGTTGGAGCATGTAAGGAGGACAGCTCAACTAGAGTCAAGCCCGAGGCGTTGGGAAGGTGCAATGGCCAAAACTGGTTGGTGACGTGCTTGCTTGTTGTTGCTTGTTGTTGCTTGTTGTTAGCTAAATTTAAGGGGAGAGGGGTGTAGTAATATATATATATATGTGTGTGTGTGTGTGTGTATAAATATATATATCTATATATATCCTCTAATCTACACCCCTCTCCCATACTCTATGTTGCTCCCCTCTAAGGTACGTGCCGAGGGTACAACTTGGTGCATACACGTGGCGGAAGGGACTACAGTCGTTCAAAATGGGCTCAAAATGGGCTCAAAACACTTGTTTGTGCACCCCCAATGGTCCAAGATCACTCTTGGAAAAATGTGCTTTTGACCAATTTTTCACCCATTTTTGCTCCCAAAAGGGCCCCTTTTCAAGGAATATTGGGATTTCCATGGGCCAAAACCTGTCCAAATGGGCTCAAAATGGGCTAGAAATACTTGTTTGAGCATCCCAAAAGGTCCAGGATCACTTTTCGAAAAATGCGTTTTTGACCCATTTTTGGCCCACTTTTGGTCCCAAAACGGCCCATTTTCAAGGCATTTTGGGATTATCCATGAGCCCAAACACATCACCACAGGCTCAAAATGGGCTAAAAACATTTGGTTGAGCATCCCAAATGGTCAAGGATCACTTTTGGAAAAATGCGTTTTTGACCCTTTTTCGACCCATTTTTTGTCCCACAACGGCCCGTTCTCAAGGCATTTTGGGATTTTTCATGGCCCAAAACGCACCACCACGGGCTCAAAATGGCCTAAAAACACCTGTTTGAGCATCCCAAGTGGTCTTGGAACAACTTTGGAAAAAATGATTTTTTTCGCCCTGGGGACCCTGGTGGACCCACCGTTGGCCCCGGCCGTGCGCGGGCCGGGCTGCCCTCCGGCTCCACCAAGTGACTACTGGTACGGTGGTCTAGGTGGCTCGTCGGGCGATTCTGAGACTTGGAAACCACAAAAAGTGGGGGGTTGCGGGTGGACTAGGTGCCCTCGGAATTCGGATTTGAGCCACGTAGCCGAAGATACGGCCCGTTTTTGGTTTCGGGGTGTTGGTGCACATTGTGCAGATTTTGGGGCTTTTTGGCGGAATTGGGGCCGTTTTTCGGAAATAACGTGGAGTTAGGGGGCAACAAAGAGCTCTTGGTCACGGTGAAGTCAAGCCGCACGTGGTGTGTAGCAAGTGTTTGCCTTCATATGGCCGTTTCGACGGAATTTCAGGGCAGTTTTGGGCCAAAAAACGGTTTTTCGGGGCACAAAATGCGCAGTTTTGGAAGGGCACCTCCCGACTTGGCGCCCCCGCTCCGGGGCGCCACCGCTGAGTTTTTGGCTCAAAACCTGGATTTCGCAAGGCCACCATCTAGGCTCCAGGATGGCAAATGTGAAGTCAAGCACGAGGCGATGGGAAGGTGCAGTGGCCAAAACGGAATGGTGATGTGTTGGTGTTGTTGTTGTTGTTGCTTCTTGCTTGTTAGCTAAATTTAAGGGGAGAGGGGTGTAGTAATATATATCCCCCCAACTCTAGGTGGCTCAACCACACGGCTCTAAGGTACGTGCGAAGGGCACAAAGTGCTGCATACATGTGGTGGAAGGGGCTAAACTCGGTCAAAACGGGCTCAACACGGGCTAAAAACACTTGTTTGAGCACCCCAAATGGTCCGGGATCACTTTTGGAAAAACGTGTTATTGACCCATTTTTGACCCATTTTTGGTCCCAAAATGGCCCATTTTCAAGGCATTTTGGGATTTTCCATGGTACAAAACGCGCCACCACGGGCTCAAACCGGCCAAAAAACGCTTGTTTGAGCATCCCAAGTGGTATGGGAACAACTTTGGAAAAAATGATTTTTTTCGCCCTGGGGACCCTGGTGGACCCACCGCTGGCCCCCACTGTGCGTGGGCTAGCCGGCCCTCCGGCTGCACCAAGTGACCACTAGTACGGGGGTCTAGGCGTCTCGTTGGGCCATTCTGAGGCTTGGAATTCATAAAAAGTGGGGGGTTGCGGGTGGACTAGGTGCCCTCGGAATTCGTTTTTGAGCCACGTAGCCCAAGATACGGCCCGTTCTTGGTTTCGGGGTGCTGGTGCACATTGCGCAGATTTTGGGGCTTTTTGGCGGCTTTTTTGGCCGTTTCCAAAACTGATCCCGGACCATTTGGGGTGCTCAAACAAGTGTTTTTAGCCCGTTTTGAGCCCGTTTTGACCGAGTTTAGCCCTTCCACCCCATGTATGCACCACTTTGTGCCCTTGGCACGTACCTTAGAGCTGTGTGGTGGAGCCACCTAGAGTTGGGAGAGGGGTGTAGATTGGAGGATATATATATATATATATATATATATATATATATATATATATATATATATATATATATATATATATATATATATATATATATATATATATATATATATATATATATATATATATATATATATATATATATAGGAGGCCAACATGGAGGAGGAGGCCAACATGCCGCAAGCGGCATGGGAGGCCCTCCTCCGCGATGCGGTCCAGGGCCTCCGCCCCCCCTACACCCCCCAAGCCCTCCGCCAGTGGCTCCAGGCCACCCACCCCCAGGCCTGGGCCACCGGCGCCCCCTCCCCACCCCGCCCCTCCCGCCACCACCACACCAGGAAGGGGCAGGACAAAGGCAAGGGAAGGGCAAGGGGCACCAAGAAGCACACAGGCAAGAGGGCACGGAAGGGCCCCAAGTGAGGGCAGGCACACGCAGGGACAGGGCGCCGGAAGCGACACCACATGGGGGCAGGAAACTACCCAAGAACCAGGAAGGGGCGGGAACGGGGACCAAGACACGGAGGAAAAGGGCACCACGGCAGGCACCACGACCCACACCCAGGAAGGGCACACCACGACGGGGAGACCAGCGCCGCCCCAGCCCCACCAAACACCCCAACACACACCACCGAAGCAAACATCGGACGCCATGCGGATCACACCAGCGCACGCCCACCGGCCACCGGAAACCACACGGAGAACGGAGGGCACACCTACACGGGGAGAACGGGCCACACCCACAGAGGAAGCCGCACGGAACGCCGCCGCACGGCGCACCACCACGCCCTCACCGCCAGGCGACGACCCCGACCACCACAAAGGCCACCTCACAGGCACCGGAAGAGGACGAAAGCACGGCCGCGGCACCCACGACTAGGGACCGAAACCCCCAGAGGACACGGGACCAAGGCACAGGCCCCCAGGGAGGGCAACCCCACGGACCGTCACGCGACCACACCATGGGCTATAAGAGCCGGGCTGCGTTACCGTCGCGGTTTGACGCAGAGTATTGCTATGCACTTGGATTGACGGCCGGGGGCTTGATCTCAGCTGGTCTCACGTCCGTGAGGGCGTCTGTCACCAACCTGTTGCGTCCAGTGGAGGAATGGCACTGCGGCGGCACGCCGATCCCGTCCATGATGAATTTCGAGCGCCGCAAGGGAAAGTGAAAGGCTGTGATCGATCGCGAAGGCCTTGGTGCTGCTGGACGGTGCCCCCTTCAAGGCCATCTCCGAGCGCCGTGAAGACTGGAGTGCCAAGATTACTACCGGTGCCCCGGACCCCTGCAGTTCAGCACCGGAGATATGGACATCCCCCTGACCCTGAAGTATGAGCTCATCCCTGCCGGCGGCACCGACCCGGACCCTCATGTCCCTGCCAGCGCAGCCGAGCTGCAGTGCAAGCCTTTCGCCACTCAAACAGCGTTCGGAAGCCGCCTCCACCGTCCAACTCCTGATTTCTGTTTGTCTGCCTTGGACAAGGAACGCCTTTCCTAAACCCCGAGTACGCCTGCCTGTCTGCGAGGCCCGGTGAAGATTGAGTCCATGGGTGAGAGTCAGCGTGCACGCCCCAAGGACACCGTGATCATTCAGCAGAATTTCCCGAAGACCTACCCGACCCACCAGCCCGAGCGGCACGCCCAAGCCCCCACAGCACGGTCCCAGCGAGCCACCCACACCTAACCGCACCCCCCAGCCACCAGCCGGCCACACTCCGGCCTGCACTCCGCACCACGACACAGGCCAGGCTGACCTCCACTGACCCACCGCGGCACCACGCGAGACCACGGCACACCGCACCACAGCGCGCCACAGAGCAACGCACCACCGCACCACAGCGCGCCACAGAGCAACAGACCACAGCACGACGCGACGCGACGCGGCACAGAGCGGCACAGCACGACACAACTGACCCTAACCTGAGGGACTAACCGAAGCCAGCCACCGCACACCCTGGAAGGCGCCGCGCCACCACGCCACACACCAGCACCGCAGGCCACACACGGGGCCACAGCGCGCAGGGCGGCAATGGTGGCGGACCACCCAGAAGATTACAGCCGGCACTGCAGAGGGGTAAGGACACGAACAACCCCAGCCCCCTAACCCAAAACCACAAGCAGCCGCCTGGCGCAGCCGCCCAGCCGGCAGAGCCAGGACCTAACCCGGCAAGAAGGGGCGCCGAGCCCACCGTGTACAAAGCCCACCCGACCAATGGGGCCGGAACGTGGCCACACAGAACGCAACTGAAGACAGCAGCCCGGAAGACAACACTGAATGCAGGCCAGTGCGTGCGCCAGCCCAGGGAAGGCAGAGGGAGGAACAGGCACGCCCCCCCCCCCCCAAAAAAAAAAAAGGAGGGGGGAGGGGGAAAAGGCACGAAAACAGCCCACAGCCGCCAAACCGCCCGCCAACACCACCACAGGCGGCCAAGCCCCCCCCCCCCAGAAGGCAACGAAAAAAAAAAAAAAGGACCCCCACAGAGGCATAGGGGGACCACCCACCCAAAACCGGCAACACCAAGCCAGTAACAGCGGACCACGGGGAAAAGGGACGCGGAAAAAAAAAAAAAAAAAGAGAGCCACCAGCCCAGCCCGAAAGAAAGGGGATGGAGGGACAGGGACCACAAAGCCCGGAAAAAAATAAAAAGGAAAGAAAAAACCAAAGCGCAAAAAAAAAACACACCCCGACAACCCAGCCAAGAAAGGCTGGGCACAGGCGAGACCCGGGCCCAGCACACACGCCCACAGCGCGCGCCGGAACCGGAAACGGCGGGGGGCAAGCGGGGCGCCCACGAAACCACACACGTCCCAAAAGCAGGCAGAAACCGAAGTCCAACCACGAACACCACAAACAGCCGACACTAGAGGGACAACACCACAAACCGTGCCCAAACACACCCACCCAAGACCCCAGCCAGGACTGGCGGGGTTAACAAAACCCGCACCCAACCGCCAACCGGACCCAAACACAAACGCCACACAACAGTAGGAAACCCGGTGCCCACAGCCCGGGCACTGAGGCAGCCCGTGCCATGCAGGTGACCCGGCCAAACGAGATCCGGAGCCCGGGGGTAAGGCTGCATCCTAAGGCCTGCGCTGCTTTGGGACTCGAGGCGGAGCGTGCGACACCCAAGCGCCTCGGAACCCTAGTACCAAGAACGTGCATGCACGCCTTGGGAACGGGATACGCCAGGAAGTCCGGTGAACCCCTAGGGTTCCGCCCAAAGGAGGGGACGTGCGCAAGCACGGGGGCACACCCTCCCGGCGAGACAAGCATGTCACGCTGGCGGCGATCAGCCCTCCCGGCGTAGCCCGGGGCCGCTTTGTTGGGGGCCAACAGTCAGGTCTAGCGGTAAGTAAGCCGCCCCCCCTCTTCACCCGCGAAGCCTCTTCCTGTTCGTCACAGGGGCGACGCCAGGGGGAACCATGGGGCGCCTCTCCACGACCGAGTGCACCTACCTACCTACCTATATATATATATATATATATATATATATATATACATATGTATGTATGTATACTCCCTCCAAGTGAAAGTCCACTCCCTCCTACTCAATTTCTACTCGCTCCAAGTGAAAAATATACATATATCTATATATACAAATAGATGTATGTACATCTATATAGCTATATATATACATATATATATCCTCCAATCTACACCCCTCTCCCAACTCTAGGTGGCCCCACCACAGGGCACGTGCGAAGGGCACAAAGTGGTGCATACATGTGGTGGAAGGGGCTAAACTCGGTCAAAACGGGCTCAAAGCGGGCTAAAAACACTTGTTTGAGCATCCCAAATGGTCTGGGATCACTTTTGGAAAAACGCGTTTTTGACCCATTTTTGCCCCATTTTTGGTCCCAAAATTGCACATTTTCAAGGCATTTTGGGATTTTCCATTAGCCAAAACCGGTCGCCACGGGCTCGAAATGGGCTAAAACTACTTGTTTTAGCATCATAAATGGTCCAGGATCATTTTTGGAAAAACGCGTTTTTGACCCATTTTTGACCCATCGTTGGTCCCAAAACGGCCCATTTTCAAGGCATTTTGGAGTTTTCCATGGCCCAAAACGCGCCACCACGGGCTCAAAACAGCCTAAAAACACTTGTTTGAGCATCCCAAGTGGTCTAGGAACAACTTTGGAAAAAATCTTTTTTTTCGCCCCGGGGACCCTCGTGGACCCAACGTTGGCCCCCACTGTGCGTGGGCTGGCCGGCCCTCCGGCTCCACCAAGTGACCCCTGGTACGGGGGTCTACGTGTCTCGTTGGACGAGTCTGAGGCTTGGAAACCACAAAAAGTGGGGGGTTGCGGGTGGACTAGGTGCCCTCGGAATTCGTTTTTGAGCCACGTAGCCCAAGATACGGCCCGTTCTTGGTTTCGGGGTGCTGGTGCACATTGCGCAGTTTTTTGGGCTTTTTGGCGCCTTTTTGGGCACTTTCTCCGACAAACGTTTCGAGTTGAAGGGCACCAAAGGTCCCTTGGTCACGGGAAAACCAAGCCGCACGTGGAGTGTAGCAGCCGTTTGCCTTCGTTTGGCTGTTTTGAACCCTTATTAGGGCTGTTTTGGGCGAAAAATGGCTGTATTTGGCCCGAAACTGCGCAGATTTGGGAGGGCACCTCCCGACTTGGCGCCACCGCCCCGGGCTGCCACCGGTGAGTTTGTGGCTCAAACCTTGGATTTGGCAAGGCCACCACCTGGGCTCTAGGATCATCCCGGTAGAGTCAGGCCCGAGGCGTTGGGAAGGGGCAATGGCCAAAACAGCACGGAGAGGTGCTTTTTGTTGCTTGTTGCTTGTTGCTTGTTGCTTGTTGCTTGTTGCTTGTTAGCTAAATTTAAGGGGAGAGGGGTGTAGTAATATATATGTATGTATGTGTACTCCCTCCAAGTGAAAATACACCCCTTTCCCCTCAATTTCAACTCCCTTCAAGTGAATATCCACTCCTTCCTCCTCAATTTCACCTCCCTCCTGCTCAGTTTCCACTCCCTCCGAGTGAAAATCCACTGCCTCCAGGCGAAAATCCACTCCCTCCTACTCAATTTCTACTCCCTCCAAGTGAAATATATACATATATATATATATATATATATATATATATATATATACAAATACATGTATGTACATCTATAAATATATATATATATATATGTATATATGTATATAGATATATACAGACACACACACACACATACACACACAAACACACACACACACACATATATATATATATATATATATATATATATATATATATATATATATTACACACACACACACAAACATATATATATATATATATATATATATATATATCTGTATACATACATACATATATATATGTGTGTGTGTGTGTGTGTGTGTACATATTCAAAACGAGGGTGTGGACTTCCGCTTGAAGGGAGTTGGTACAGGCTGATACATTTTGCGTTCCGTGTGTGACAACCCAAGCCCTCAGTTGGAATGTACGCACCGGCTTTCAACCCCAATCGCCTGGATCATGACGTGCACTTCTAGAATGCCACCGAAGACACCAATCTCCGATGAAAAGAAGGCCAAGGCAACGGCATATGCTGCAGCCATGGCAGCGGAAGGGCCATGGCTGATGGATTTAGTGGGGAGCGTGCCTGGCCCAAAAAAGCATAAGAAGCGGAGCGTTTCCTTTGCCTCGCAAGCCGAGGTACAAACACTCACGCCCGAGGGTGGGCACCAAGTACTAACCTCTGCGCCCATCTCCACACCCAAACTGTCCGAGTTGGGCATCCATGTCGTCACTATTTTGCTGTTTTGCATCATCGGTCATCTTCAGTCGGCTTCCATCTTGGGTTGTTCAATCCAATTTTTATTTTAAAACAATTTCAGACTGCAACTGAGGTCCTTATCAGTGCCAAATTCAGCAGCCGACGCCTCCACCTACCCACAGTGCAGGTACCCGTGGCAATCCATGCTACAGACGATGAGATTATATTGACCGACATCTCCTCGTGGGCTGATTTGCCAGCCAAAACGAGACGCGAGCAGAATGTCCGCTCCCTTGCGAACCTGCCATCCCGGTTGCGTCAATATATAACTAATGTGGATCGAGTGGCAACTCATCTTTCTGACCAGGGACAGGATGCAGGGGCCTTTCTCGAAGGAGAGGAGAGGCTACTGAACCAATTTGTGGACATGCAAGCCTCCTCCACACAGGTCCATGTGGCAGGTGCACAAGCACCACGACCTGTTCCCCAACCGGTGGCCGCCAAGCGAACCGTGCAGCCAACTGTCAGGAAGGCCGCTAAGCGAGGGGATGGTACAAAGGGTGCTACAAAGGGAAGAGGTAGGGGTCAGGGTAGGGGTATCGGTCCGCCGCTTAAGGAAGAGCTGAATGCTGCCCTTGAGCTTTCAGATGCGCTAACCACCGTAAATCAGGCTCTTGGGGGCCTGAGTGCGCAGCAGGCCGCGTATAATGATCATTTGCATGCACACATTCACAATATGGTTGACTCGGCTGAGGAGGAACCACAATCATCCACACAAGCCCCCTCACAAGTTGCAAGTGATATGCTTTTGATGATTCAGCAGGTTGATACTCTCTTGGCTCAGTTGTATGCTCGGACTGCATGTGGGGAACAAGTTTCGCCAGCTGAGTTGCATCAGTGTAAGCAGCTTTTGGAGTGGCGGGCTCAAGTGTCGAAGAACTAAGGACATTTCAAATTTCATGTCTGAGTTTCTTTTCCATGCCTTCAGGGTTTGCCTGTGTGAGGTTGGGTTTGCCACTGCTGAGGTCTGAGGTCCGTCGAAATCGAGTAGGAGGGAGTGGAAATTGAGTAGGAGGGAGTGGATTTTCACTTGGAGTGAGTTGAAATTGAGTAGGAGGGAGTTGAAATTGAGTAGGGGCGAGTTGAAATTGAGTAGGAGGGAGTCGAAAATGAGTAGGAGGGAGTTGAAATTGAGCAGGGGGGAGTGGATTTTCACTTGGAGGGACTTGAAAACCAGCAGGAGGGAGTTGACAATGAGTAGGAGGGAGTTGAAATTGAGTAGGAGGGAGTTGAAATTGAGTAGGAGGGAGTGGATTTTCACTTTGAGCAAGTTGAAAATGAGTAGGAGGGAGTGGAGGTTCACTTGGAGGGAGTTGAAAATGAGCAGGTCGGAGTTGAAAATGACTAGGGGGGAGTAGAAATTGAGTAGGAGGGAGTTGAAATTGAGTAGAAGGGAGTTGAAAATGAGTAGGAGGGAGTTGAAAATGAGTAGGACGGAGTTGAAATTGAGTAGGAGGGAGTTGAAATTGAGTAGGAGGGAGGGGACTTTCACTTGGAGGGACTTGAAAATCAGCAGGAGGGAGTTTAAATTGAGTAGGAGGGAGTTGAAATTGAGTAGGAGGGAGTGTATTTTCACTTGGAGGGAGTTGAAAATGAGCAGGAGGGAGTTGAAATTGAGTAGGAGGGAGTTGAAATGGAGTTGGAGGGAGTGGACTTTCAATTGGAGGGAGCTGAAAATGAGCAGGAGGGCGTTGAAAATGAGTAGGAGGGAGTTCAACTTGAGTAGGAGGGAGTTGAAATTGAGTAGGTGGGAGTTGAAAAAGAGTAGGAGGGAGTTGAAAATGAGTAGGAGGGAGTTGAAATTGAGTAGGAGGGAGTGTATTTTCACTTGGAGGGACTTGAAAATCAGCAGGAGGGAGTTCAAAATGAGTAGGAGGGAGTTGAAATTCAGCAGGAGGGAGTTGAAATTGAGTAGGAGGGAGTGGATTTTCACTTGGAGGGGCTCACACAATTTTTGAGAGGGGTGCAACACGAGCAAAAATTTATCTAATCTTCTCATGTGATTGTTGTCCCTAGTTATTTTCAATGCAAAAATATTCGTAGGGTCATATTCCCCAAAACAACCAAACAAAGCATACACAACTACACACAAGTGAAGCAAAGCACAAAGCAAAGTGGAAATGAGGTAATGCACTCCACAGTATGGCATGAGTGCATTTTTATTCTCCATGCCATACCTGGTTGAACCACGTCCCGGGTCACCAAGGTTGGCGGATCATCCTGCCATGCAAAACCGAGAAGCATGGCAAGTCGTATCAGAAAAGAAGAAGGCAAGGAGGCATAGTGCAATGCATATGGTATGTACGATTGCATGCAAGAATGCAATGTATGCATGCACGTGCGTGTTTATCACGAGGCTATCATTGCTATGCTTCGACTATACACACACAATATGCTTTATGCTACTTGCTCACATGGTACATGTGAATGCATGCATGAATGCAATGAATGCATGCGCACCACAATATTCAAACCATTCCACTCGTATGCTTAACCAATCACCAAGCTCAGCACACATGACACGGAACATTGCTGATGATGCGCATTGAATGAATGTACAAGAATGAGATGCGCACAGGACTGAAATACCGCCCTGGAAATCTACATTCGGGCACCAGATAATTCTATTGATATTTGGGAATTGATAAATCAGGACGATAATTCCACAAACTCGCATCAGCATTAAGTGTCTCTTGAAGAACTGAGATGTCGGCGATGGCGACGGCGACGGGCCAGCCATCCCAACGATAACAGACCACCGTCATTATCTACAGACAAGAATTAACAGACGGCATCGCAAATGTAAGCAGAGTTCCCCAAACACTGTACCTGCAGTTTTTATAACTAAATCAGCAGGAGGGAGTTGAAAATGAGTAGGAGGGAGTTGAAATTGAGTAGGAGGGAGTTGAAATTGAGTAGGAGGGAGTGGATTTTCACTTGGAGAAAGTTGAAAATGAGCAGGAGGGAGTTGAAAATGAGTAGGAGGGAGTTGAAATTGAGTAAGAGGGAGTTGAAATTGAGTAGGAGGGAGTGTATTTTCACTTGGAGGGAGTGGAAAATGAGCAGGAGGGAGTTGAAAATGGGTAAGAGGAAGTTGAAATTAAGTAGGAGGGAGTTGAAACTGAGTAGGAGGGAGTTGGAAATGAGTAGGAGGGAGTTGAAAATGAGTAGGAGGGAGTTGAAATTGAGTAGGAGGGAGTGGATGTTCACTTGGAGGGACTTGAAAATCAGCAGCAGTAGCCTTGTTCAAATCCCCCCCTGCAGGGGGCTGGCTTCTTTCCGGGGTCGGGGTGTTGGGGGCCCCTAACCCTGCGCCAGAAGCAGTGACCAACTACTATGTTACGTGACCCCGCCCCCCTGGAAGACAGCCCTCCCCAAACCCCTTCCATGCAGCCCCTTACAATGATCAGAATAGAATTCTAAGAATGCGACTTTTCTCCTTTTCGGCTGATGATGGTCGTTTTGGTGAATTGGGACCGTTTTAAGCAGTGTTTCGGGCAGTCTCCGAAGCTTTGGGGCTGCATTCCGTATTGGCTCTTGCTTGCAAAGTTACATCATGTTGTAGCCCCTTAAAATGACCGACCCGGGCCAAAACGTCAGTCATCAGAAAAGCAACCTCATTGGCCAAATCGGGTGCCGTTTCGATGATTTACGGTCAATTTTCTGCGTTTTTTGGCAGTTTTTTGCCATTTGTTTCGCCATATTTGGCATGTATACTTACTGTTCATCTGGCAAGCCTTTTCTGCCAATGGGGCAACCATATTGTGCAAGAGGTAGGAGGCAGCACCCGCTAGGCACCGTTTTTGTGCGGCTTGGCCCACAAAAACGGAGCCTAGCGGCCAGCGCTGGCGCCGTTGCTCCCGTGTTTTGATGGCTTTTCCCTTCTCCGCCTTTGAATGGTCTCTTTGCCTTTGTGCTCCTTGTCCTCCCCGTTCTCATCTGAGCACCCGTGCGACCCCACCTCGTGCAACTTTCCCCCGCTTGTTCATAGTCGACCTCTGGCGACGGATTTCTTGCCGGGCGCCGGGGCCGGGGCCCCGGCGCCGCCAGACCTCCGTTCCTAACCTTCAAGGTAGTATAGTCACGAGATGGGTTCAGAATTTAGACCCCCCAAACTACGGCAATCTGCCGTCTTGTCGTCCCTAGTTGTGTGCAGAATGAGCTGTAGATTTCGAATCTGCCTGTCTGATGCCCAAAAGGGGGCCAAAATCGTGATTTCCCTGGCAAAATGGGCCGATTTTTGTGAATCGCAGTCGGAAATCGGGTCCAGCGCCCCCCAAATCTGTGGGATCCCCCTCCGTCCTGCACAATTTCCGTGCAGTTTCGCAGGATTCAGGTATTGTTAATGAAAAGAGGACCCGCTCCCACCCAGCCGAGGCAGAAGCGTTTGTCCCGCAGTGAGATGTGGAAACTTGAGTGACGGATCTGTGTTACCGTGTTTTACCGTGTTTCTTTAATTGTTTCTTTCATTCTTGCCATTCTTGCCATGTTTTCCACTTCCTGTTGCTGGAGTCAAGTATGAAGCACGATATCGAGACAATTCAGAGCCGGAAGTCAGTTCGGTGGTGGAGAGTGAGATCGCTGATGGAGATTGTTCCCAGTATGTCAATGGTTGGTGCTTTGCAATTTGAACCTTTGGGTTTCCAGATTTGGTTTGGTAGGTGACTTTCCATTTTGGTTGTCCTAGGTCGGACGGCATTAAACGGAGCCACTTCAGCAACTACTTTGTGGCCGGTTGAGGTTTGGCTTCGCGTTGGAGTTCGTGCCGCGCGCTGGGTGTGTGATTGTGTGTCCGGCGCGCGCTGCGTGTATGATAGTGTGTGGGGCGCGTGCTGGGTGTGTGGTAGTGTGTTCGCAGCGCGCTGGGTGTGTGATTGTGTGTCCAGTGCGCGCTGGTTGTGTGATCGTGTGCCTGGCAAGCGCTGGGTGTGTGCCTGTGGTGTGTTGGCACGGTGTGTGTGTGTCATTTGTGTGTCAGCGCCCTGTGTGTGTGATCTGTGTGTCAGGGCACTGTGTGTGTGTCAGCGCGCAATGTGTTAGTGTGTTTGCCGCGCCCTGGGTGTGTGGTTGTGTGTCTCGCGCGCGCTAGCTGTGTGATAGTGTGTTCGCTGTGCGCTGGGTGTATCTTTGTGTGTCCGGCGGGCGCTGGCTGTGTGATGCTGTGTCTGGCGCGCGCTCGGTGTGTGATTGTGTGTTGGGCGCGCGCTGGGGGTGTCCTTGTGTGTCCGGCGCGCGCTGGGTGTGTGTCTGTGGTGTGTTGGCGCGGTGTGTGTGTGTCATTCGTATGTCAGCCCGCTGTGTGTGTGATCTGTGTGTCAGGGCACTGTGTGTGTGTCAGCGCGCCGCGCAAAGTGTTAGTGTGTTTGCCGCGCGCTGGGTGTGTGATGCTGTGTCTGGTTCAGGTTTGAGGTTTCGGGTTGGAGATTAAGTTCCGGTTCAGGGTGAGTTACGAGCGTGTGTGTGTGTGTGTGTGTGTGTGTATTATGAATGTGCTTGTAGGTGAGTTACGAGTGTGCTTGTGTTGCGGATGTGCTGGTGGGTGAGTTACGGGTGTGATGGTGTTACGAATTTGCCTGTGGGTGAGTTAGGAGTGTGTGGGTGCCACGATTGTGCTTGTGGGTGAGTTACGAGTGTGATCGTGTTACGAATCTGCCTGTGGGTGAGTTACGAGTGTCCGGGTGGCAGGATTGTGCCTGTGGGTGAGGTGAGTTACGAGTGTGTGGGCGTCACGATTGTGCCTGTGGGTGAGTTACGAGTGTGCTTGTGTTACGAATGTGCCTGTAGGTGAGTTACGCGTGTGCTTGTGTCACGAATGTGCCTCTGGGTGAGTTACGAGTGTGCTCGTGTTACTAGTGTGCCTGTGGGTGAGTTACGCGTGTGCTTGTGTTACGAATGTGCCTGTGGGTGAGTTCCGAGTGTGTTTGTGTTACGATGGTGCCTGTGGGTGCGTTACGAGCGCGCTTGTGTTACCAATGTGCCTCTGGGTGAGTTACGAGCAAGCTTGTGTTACGAATGTGCCTGTGGGTGAGTTACGAGTGTGCCTGTGTTACGATTGTACCTGTGGGTGAGTTACAAGTGTATTTGTGCTACGAATGTGCCTGTGGGTGAGTGACGAGTGTGTTGGTGCTACGAATGTTCCCGTGGGCGAGTTACGAGGGTGGTTGTGTTAGCAATTTGCCTCTGGTTGAAACACGAGCGTGCTTGTGTTAGGAATGTGCTTGTGAGTCAGTTCGAGTGTGTTTGTGCTACGAATGTGCCTGTGGGTGAGTTACGAGTGCATAGGTGTTTGTCTAGTGCGATCGTTCTGATGTGTCGGTGTCATTTGCATCTGCGGCTGTCATTTGCGATCGTTCTGATGTGTCTGTGTCCTTTCCATCTGTGGCTATCAATTGCGATCGTTCTGATGTGTCTCTGTCGTTTCCATCTGTGGCTGTCATTTGCCTCTGTGGCTGTCATCTGCATCTGTGTCTGTCGCACTGTCTCCCTCCATCCATGCCCTTTCTCTCTTCTCTCAGGTGCAACGTAAGGTGTGAAGTCAGGTTGTCAGTTTTTGCTTTTTCTTGTGTGTTTTGTTGTTTTGCCTGCGCCTGGTGGTGGTTTTTGGTATTGGTTGGTGGTTTTGGTTCAAGTTTAGTTTCTGGTTAGTGTCCCGAGGCTTGGTGGGTTGGGGACTTCGGGCTTTGGTGCTCGGTGGGAGTGTCTTCGTTGGTTTGGTTTGAGTTGGGAGTTTGGTGTAGAAGGTAAGCGGGTCAGGGATGTGGGTGCTTGCTGACTTTGTGGGTATGTTGGTGACTAGGTCCTAGGGGTTTGGTGGGCTTGGAATTTTAGAAAGAGGGCCTCCTGGGTTGTAACAAATATTCTTTTTGCAAGACACCACTTCAAGGAAGGTTTTTGGACAAAAGAATGACCGGTGAACGCAACAAAAATCTGTTTTCCAGGGAAAAGGTTTTCTGAAAAATTTTGGACCAGAAAGTGCTCGATGAAATGTTTTTTGATCCAAAAAATTTTCCGGCAAATTGGTTTGCAGATTAGCTCATTTGGTCTCGGTTGTGATGGTTTTATTTTTGTCTTTGCCCCCGTGTGACCCGCCCATACCCACCTGCCCACACATGGTCATGCACAGGTGCACACAGTTATAGAAAATTTCATTTTGGACAGAGAGAGTGACTGATTGCAATGAATTTCCAAGTGGAAATGAAGTAGTACAAACATGGCAAGGCAACCGAGTATGAGTAGGCACCGTGTGCAATGCATTGTGAAGTGATTTTTGGTGGCCACGAAGAAGTATTGCAAACAAGGGAAAATAAGGGGAGCCCCAAAAAATGTTCCGCATTCATTTTTCAAACACAATTGAAGCAGACACACATTGGAAGCATGCATAGATGTTGCATGGATGGGGTTGAGGGTGTGTCTAGCAGCCTCGGGCTAATGGCAGAAGTTTGGGGAAGGTTGGTGATGCTTGGGGTAGCATTTGGGTTGGCTAGGATATTTTGGGTACTCCAACCCAACCCACGGTGCCGCGAGGCCCCGCAAGGTACCCCATCTGAACGCAAGGAACCCCAAGCCCCCTCCAAGGTGATTCTTCCAACTTAAGTAGGTCTCGGCCCCCCTCCACGGTACCCCAACCCAGCCCATCATGCCCCAAGGTACTGAGGCGGTACCCAGAACTTATGGCCAATGGCCCAGAGGCCTGTGAGCCGTCACACCGGTGCGGAAGCCGTTGACACCGGCTGTCAGCGGGATATCCCTGTTCTCTAATCCGCGAGATCTGGAACCCCATCCCTAACCATTAAATCGATGTAGAATTACCATAATTTTACTGTCTTGGTTGATTTTCGGTTAGAAATCGGTGAAATACCCGATTTCTACCGCGATTTCTAATTGCCGTGAAATCGCCGCCTGTTGTCGCCTCTTTGCGCGCTTTCGTCGCTTCTCCGTGGCGAGTTTTGTGATGGACCTTGCTCGAGTACCTATGAGGATCTAGAGGAACTTAAGGGCTGGATCTAGGGGGTTTTTCTTGTACTTTGATCTGGTGTGTTCACCAGAAGTTTTCGCCGTTGCGTCTGAGAGAAAATCAGCGCGCAAGCTTTTCTGTCGATCGCTCAAACTCATGGTTCTCAAGGACCATGAGTTCGGACGGAACCCTACATTCCCCCCCTATGTCTTTCATCCATGCCCCTTTCACGTGGGCATACCAGTTTGTATAGGGAAGCGGGCAATAGGGATGTTTTAGGCAGCGTATGGGTGTCGTAAACCCAAGTTATTTGTGTGCGCAAACGGTAACTCCGTGTGCTTGTGAGCATGCACGTAAAGCGCTGAACACAATGCACACAACGCGAAAAGCCAACTCAACGATGGCTCCACGCAATTCAATGCGTATCAAAACTCATGTTTTGAAAAAGGGCAAATTTTGGTCGAAAATTAGGGCAAAATGGCCAATTCCCCGAGGCTGGTACTCGAAGCCTGTGGGGAGTTGAGCCCTGAACCAAGACAATATGTAAAGTAGAGACCATGAAGAACATCGTGTATGGCTTGGTTGATTTTTGCAACCTTGTCTTCTATTTTATATAACGTTGCCTTGTGAGCACGCGTTCCATACTGCCTCTTTGCACACGCGCTCATATGCAAACACTAATGACACGAGTGGGCGGAGACAATCCAACCATAGTGGACATATTTGAGGGCACTTACTATGGGCCTACTCCAGAAATGTTTACTCATATTTTTGTTCTTCAAGGACCCATAGATATATGCTTCCCAACATCGCCGATATATGCACTTTTTCCCATATATAGTGTGCTTCAAGGATTGAGGTGTTAAAAATGTTTCTATTATGCTTTGAACCCCAATCCTTGTTGCAAAAGGGAAGCAGAGCTTCGGTTTGCATCCATGCAAAAGCCCGAGGCTCATTTCTGTTGTGATACGGAGATACGATTTTTCGAGTGACCACTTTTGCGTGAATTTTGGCCGTTTTGCCCAGAATGGCCACAAACCCCGTCTCCCCCTTAATGTTCGGCCCGAGGTTGCGTGCGCCACTTGACCAAGGGTAAGGGCGATTCGGAGAGGGCACATAAACCCGCATGGAACGGGGTGTTTCCCCATGTGGCCTCTCCTCTTGAAGGGAGAGTTGGGATTCACCCAATTTGGGGTATGTTGCCATTCTGCCCCATTTGTGTGTCATTTTCCCTCCAAGGGGGAAAATAGCTAGAGGCGACTATGAGGGTTGGCCAGTGGCATATATTGGGACCTAAGTCCCATGCATCCATAGCATCTTTGATTGGATGGATCCTCGCCGTGGCCATGGAGATATGGAATCACAAGTGCGGGCCATTTTGGCCAAATTTCGCTGTTTTTGTCATTGTATGCCATATTAGAACTGCCATATCTCCATGGGGCAGGCAACCTAGCCAGTAGCGAAGTGCAATTATTGTAGCATATCACCAAGGGTTGAACACCATTGAGATTCGTGTTTGCTCCTCCGGCCCATCTGGAGTTATTTCACTTTTGGTGCGATCCATGATCCCCCCCTTTGCACCGCATGCTGCTTTCTGCCCCATCCGTGTGGTCATCCCCTCAGTGAACAGTAAGCAGCCAGTGTGACAGCAAGCCAAGGCCCAAGGCATGGGACCAAAGGGGATATCAAGGGTTGTGAATCAAGCCTTGGTGTGACTAGATCGCCAAGGTTTCCTACCCTGGACGGTCGCCCGAGACGGCCGATTTTGCCATTTTGGCAGTTGTGGACCCAGCTTGGACTGTCACCACGCAAAGTGGCATGGAAATCTTTGAGAACCAAGTGCATGGGAGTCTCCATTGGACTCCCGGTGGATGGCATGTGGAACGGCGGGTCCGATCTCCAAGCCGGCGTGGAGATATACCATTGGGGATACCTTCAATTTTAGCTCATTTTGGGTAACCAAAATGACCCCCTTTTGGGACCCCAATTTCACCCCCCCGTGTGGTCAATTGGCGGCCCCATATCTCTATGCCCATGAGAAGCCCGGACCTAGTTCTAGATGGTGCACTTAGATACAGGTGCTAGGTCCTGCCTCCTATCCTCTGAGTCATTGGCCTTGCCCTGGCCGAGCGGGCCGCCCGTGGGAATGACTCCATTTTTGGTGATTTTGGCATCATGACCCCACGTGGCGAATCTGTGGCGCCCTGATGCCGGGGCCTCAGAGGGAACCTGGTTGGGTGAAGGGTCCAGGAAGTTCCTAGTTGAGGGGCATAGGGTCAGTTGCCTCGTCCCTACCTCTGGCGGGTCCAGACGAGGGGTCAATTTAGGAGTTTTTCGTGCTAATATCAGTTTGGGCTGAAACAGCCCATTTTCAGGTAACAACTCCTAGGGGATAATGGCGGGGCCTTATCTCTGGCCCAGAGTGGAGTTGAGGCCTGCCATTAAGGGAGCATTGGAAGCCACTGTCAGTCATCTTTGGAGCCACTTGGTTCCGAGGAACTCGCCTGTGGCGTGGCGGGACAGCCTCCCCTATCCGCAGGGTTTCAGGGTCCGGACTGAGCAGGGCATGGGTTGTGTTTGAGCCCCCGCCCCTGCCAGCCACTGGGAGGGACAAACCTGGGATTGGGATATAGGTGCCCTTACCCAGTCCAGTCTTAGCCCCATGTGTACATATCCTGATGTGTTGCTGTACATACTTCTGCTCCCTTGTTTCAGAGTGGCAAGGATCCTGAAACGCTTTGTCACATGACAGGAGCATGAGTATGCCCTTGTGAGCGCAGTGCTTTGCCTGCCTGCTTGCTTGTGCGTGTCCACTGCAGCGTCCCGTGGCCAGGCCCCCCCACGGGAACGCGTCAAAAGCGTTTCACCGCCGCGGGGTTACCCATCCCTCGCGTGCCACTCGGGGTCGCCTGAGCCCCGAGCACCACGGGCTTCGCAGCGCCGCCCGGAGCATCGGCCCGAGCGTCAGCAACAGCGCCGAGTCCGTGAAGGAGGTGTAGCGACCGGAACTCCGACGTTAGCAAGTTTCTTTGGCCGACCAGTACCGGCAACACTCCCAGCTGCATCACCCGGCTCCACAACCACCATCGAGCGTCTGGGTCCCAGCCCTGTAGATAGAGTGGAGCGCAACAACTGCTTCAACAACCACCCCCAGGACTAGTCCATCGAGGGGAACGAGCACCGATGGTGAACTTGCAAGAGGCGGGTAAGACATGGCCGCAACCCCACCCCCATGCTGTGTACCTACTGCGTGGGTTGGTGTAGGGTCAACACTACCACCACAGCAAACCCCAGTGCAAAGGCGGCATGCCCGGGAGCTTCGAGCTCCGCGAGGATATGGGCGCCGACCGCCTGCAGGCAGTGGAAGACTGGATGCGGGTGGAAGGATACGCCTACCGCTTCCGCCAGAAGCGCTGGAGGGTTTGGACCTGCCCGGACCGGCCCGGCGAAGGGCTGCGCCCCGACGGGATTGATGAGGACGGAAACCCCAACGAGTACCCGTCAGGCGCTACGATCAACGTCTCTATATGGGACATGATCGAAAAGAAGTTCCGAGCACAGGGGGACGAGCGTACGCTGCAGGGCAGCCACAGCAGCGCGTCCCCTGGGAAGGGGAGGCGATCTGCCGGGGACAAGAAGCGGGACAAGAAATGGCGGGAGTACCAGGAATCCCTGGCCGCCGCAGCCGCCCAAGCCGCGGAGAACGAGACCAAGGGCAAAACCCCAGTCCCCAGCCCCCAACGGGCCAGTGGCAGTCACAACCCCGGCCACACCACCCTTGGCGACTTCCTTGAAGTCGCCAAGAAGGCCAAGGCCAAGCCCCGTCAGCTGCACCTGAGGAAGTCAGGCCCCAGCAGCGATGTGGAGTCGGCCCACCGTGGGAGGATGCCGGCCGACGAGACCAGCTCCAGCCACCTATGATTTTAGCAGCTGTTTTTTCCCAAAATTCAAAAAGTCGACAAAAAGGGGTTTTTCGCGAAAATTGACCTATTTTTTTGGTTTCTACGGCCCCAAAATAGGGGGGGGGGGTCCTCCTACCCGAATTTTGTCCAAAAATATCAAAAACCCTGAAATTTGGCCTATTTTGGGGTATTTTTGCCTGCTCTGGGCTGGCTCTGCAGAACAGTGCTGCACACCAGTGTACCTGCCTATAGAGTATTTTCGACAGAAATTCCAATTTTCTTTGGATTCTCTGGCCCCAAAATAGGGATGGGGGGGTTCCTCCCACCGGAGCTTTCTCCCAAACCATCAAAAACCCTGGAATTCGGCCTATTTTGGAGTATTTTTGTCTGCTCTGGGGTGGTGCAGCAGAACAGTGCTGCACAGCAGTGTACCTGTATAGTATAGTATAGGCACGAAAAAACCATGAAAATAGGTTTTGTACCCAAAAAGACCAAAAGTAACCTTTTGTTTTAATTATACACCCCCCAAATAGCAGGGGGGGGGGTTCCTCCTACCCCATTGTTCCCCAAAAATAACAACCTAAGCCTCAAACATGTGTGTGTACGGTGATAGGCACGCAAAAGCCTACCTATGAACCATATGGAAATGGACCACAAACGGTGCAAAATAGGGCCAAAAACACCTCAAATATTCATCGCTCATCCCATTCTTATGCACATACTACCATATTTTATGTAGTTCTTTGGCGTATTTCGCTTTTTTGCAATAAGCACCCTCCTATCGGGAGGGGGGGTGGTTCAGCTGCTTGTTTCAGGCTAAAAAAAAAAAAACAAGCAGCGTCGCCCCCGACAAAAGGGACGTGGCCCGCGCCTGCAAGCGTGCCTGCGGGGTGCCCTGCAACCTTCGGGTTGCCCGGCAACGGGCCACGCAGCAGAACGCTGCCGTGGAGGGCGCCGTCGGCATCGCCAAGCAGGAGGCTGCAGAGTGGGGCAGAGGCATGGCCTTCCATGCCTCGGCCGTGGTGGCCATTGCGGCCAGAGTCACGGCTGCAGCCGCACAGGAAGCAGCGGCCGCCCAGATCAGGAGTGAGGTGGCGGCAGCCGCGCAGGAAGCGGCGGCCGCCCAGGAAGCCCGCCTGGCCCAGGAGGCCATTGTCCGTAAGGAGGCCGAGGTGAAAGCGTTGGAAGAGGCGCTTGCCCAAGAGAGGGCAAGGAAGGAGGCGGAGGAAAGGGCCCACGCCGAAGCAACGGCCAAGGCCCAAGCGGACGCCGCCAGGAAGGACGCCATCGAGGCCGCGCGACAGAAGGTCGCTGAGGAGAGGGCCAAGACAGAGGCGGAGCTGGCAGCGTTAGAGGCTGAGAAGGCTCTGCTGCAGCGGGCTCGGGAGGCCGAGGCTGCCCGTGCCCGAGAAGAGGCCGAAAGGCGAGCTGCCGCAGCCACGGCCGCCGCAATGGAGGAGGCGGAGGCCAAGCTTCAGCGCGAGACGCCCCCGGGAGGATCCAGAGTGGAGACCCTTCGGAAGCTCTTCAAAGGAGACGCCTCCTCCAAGATGAATCTGGACCTGGAGGAGGCCGACACCGGCAGCAGTGGGGAAGAAGGTTTTATAGTGATTTCAACACTGTGTGTTTGTTGTGCCTCTCCTGCTGCTTGCTGCTGGTGTAGGGTTCCTGCTGCTTGTTTTTGATGAGGAAAATGTTTTATTGTTGAAATACAACCAATCCAGGATAAACCAAGCAAGAGATAAGCAAGTAGAAGAAGATCAGGATCAAAGCATGAAGGGCTGCAGTCACAAAGAGTTAGAAAAAGACAACTATCAACAATAGATCACAGCAATTAGCATACATTGCAACTCAGGATGAAATATTTTACATGTTTGAGAAAACCTAATCGGAAAACTGCCCCGAGGGCTCACTCTCATCCATAGTGCCATCTTGAGATGTGCACTCTTTGTTTTTGGGTCCCAGAGGTGCTGAGGTGGCATGGCTTGTGGCGCTGAGGTCACTGCCATGTCACATGGGATAATACTACTTAGCTAGGCTGACTGGGTATTGAACCAAGGACCTCTCAAAAAGCGGTGCCCAAGCCCCCTAGGGTGCATACCACTAGGATAGCTAAGAATTCATGAGAAAACATAGATAAATTCATAAAGTCTGCCTTCAGTATATCAGTGCCTCAGCAACCCAGGAAAAGATGTTTTATAGCTTATAGCTTGGGGATTAAGGGGTCCACACAACATCCTGATTTAGTGTTTGGTTCCATAGGTCAAAATGTGTTATCACCCATTTTTGTTGGGCCAATACTAAGATAAAAATGCATGAGTGCTTAGAGCACCTCTAATACAACTAAAGTATACCCCAAAGCATTGGAAAAGCACGTTTTCTTACTCCCCCCTTGTGCTGTGGTGGCCACCACTGTCGCACTTTCAGGAAAAGGGGATTTTTTTCTTGGCCTTTCCTTGGTTTCCACACCTACTTTAAAATACCTATAGCTTCCCTAACACTGGAAAAGAGCACTTTACCATGGCCAGCGACTCTTGCTGCATGGATGATGACAATCTCCAACAGAAAAGTCAGCGCTCTTGGCGCTGCCGGGGTTCCTGTGGCTTGGTGGGGTTAGAGTAGGGCATGCCAAGACCATATGTATGTGCATCCCTCCCTCCAAGCTGCAGCGTAACACAACCCAACGCCTGACTGTCATACGATGCTCGACCCAAGTCTCATGGAACCTGATGGAGGCACCTGTCCTGGTACTGGGGCGAGGGTGCGCTGATTTAATTAGATTTGCCCCTTGGAGGGGTCTTGATTCTGGTTCAGTCTCCTGCTGCTGCTTTTCAGCAAGAACAGCAGCCTACTCAACGAGGCTTTGCGAGGAGGTCTGTACAACAGAGGAACGGGAGAATGAGGGACGAATCCACGCAAGGTCGAAGCGACAACACCTAAGTCCGTCAAATGACGGCCTAGAACTTTTCTGAAGGCACACACCTGGACAGAATCCAATTGTGCATCAGATGCACATTTTTATAAAATTTGTAGTAATCTCTTGATTTTTTAAATCAAGAAATTCTTACGCAGGAAAAGGCGGCGCGCAGGAGCGGCGCCTAACGAAGCGCCGGAAAATACAGAATTAATAAGATTAGAAACTTGTGTTACGCAGAATGACGAAAATGACGAAACACACATAAATAGACTAACATAAAGATTCCACCCACATTGGCAGAAAGAATTCAAGATTCAAGGTTTCAAAAATCAACAGAAGGACTTCAATGAATCAGGTATAAACCACAGGTGTGCTCGTCTCGTATGCAGCATGCACATTGCTCGTCTCCTGTCTCCGTGGACGTGCCTTGTAGCAGCGCTAACAAACGATAGAGGGGTAGATTAGAAAGATTGCAGATGATTAGAGGAAAGATCAGGGTGATTAGACATACACACAAGTGCATAGCGACGCCCTTCGCATGTGTCACGCCTTTCCCTCACCTTGCTTCACTCTCCAGCGGTGAGTATGGTAGGTAAGCCCAGGTGGGGCCACCCCCTGGTGGAGTTCGTGATTGTGGGTAAGATTTGTGGGAAAAACAGTGATTGACACAGGTAACTTCAAAACTCGTGCATGCGCGTGCATTCACACACGCATTAAAGGGTAGGCCACGCGTGGTGCGCTCGGTACAACCCTTGTTTAGGTTACCCAGGGGCTCCACCCCACGTTCTATAAGAGAACGGCCGGAGTTCCTTAAGCTTGCTTGGTTGTACTGAGGTTTGAGGACAGCGTATTATAGGGCTACCTGAGAAGCGTATAATATGTGGAGGTAGTCTTGGTTCCCGAGCCGCAAACCTCAGTCATCCGCCTTTGCTTTCAGGCGGGAAGGTCAGGGTGGTTGGTGCAGCAGCGTTCGCCTTTTTTCCTGCCTTGCTAAACAAGGGCGCTGATCACACAAACAAATAACTCCGCCTCTGCCTGTGGCAGGCCCAGGAGTCCGACTCCATCGACATCTGCGCTGTGCACGCCCCAAAAGCACTCCTTCCCTCCAAGCCCTAGCAGGGAAACGCGTTGTGGCATCCCTGTTAGGCCACAGACGCTTAGTAGCTCTGTGTTTTCTTGTATTCTCACAGGTGAGCCGCTAGGGCTCTTGTCCTCATCCTCAGCGCCACCCAGTAGAGCATGCGTGTAGGAGTGGTAGTCCTGAGTGGGGGCTTGAGCCAGTTGCAGTAGCGCTCGCCCACCAGGATGGTGCCACTGTAGGGTGTGTAGGACCTGTAGTGCTTGTGTCACTGTCCCACCCGTTTCCTGCAATTTCAGCAGGGTTGGTGGGCAGTGGCAGTAATTAGGCTAGATTTTGGCCATCGTAGCAAATAGGCATTTTCAAGCCTTCATAGCTTTTGGCCCCCCCTCCCAGTAGTAGACAGATAGGTAGGGAAAACAATACCTGGTTTAGTACGCTGGGTATTCCCCCAAGGTTTTGCGCCAGCACAGAAATTGGGCGCTTAGGGGAGGAGAGACCCGGGGCGTACCCCGTGGCACCGGTTAAGACAATCCTCCGGGTTTAGCAAGCGGGCAGACTTGGGTATAATTAGGACACCACTTCTGCGGCTTGCTCTCAGGACCCTAGGAATAGCACACCCACACATACGCTTAGGCAGGTAAGGGTATGGTTCAGTCCCTAGCCTTAGTCTTGGAGGCAAGCGTCTTAGCGAGCCTCAGCAACTCACCGAGGTTGTTCTGGGACAAGTAGTCTACCAGAACTGAATTTAGGCATCCCTCCGGTAGAACCAACGCAGAGAAGGGCTCCCAGGTGGCCTCTTCGACTCCAAACCCTTCCCAGAGGGTGAGAAAGCGCCAACCCTGGCGATAGCGGTGGCGTAGGACAGACTTCACCAGGTAGAAACCCTCCTTAGCCATCTCCTCGGCGTTCATGTCGGGGAGTTCCCCTTCAACCTCCATAGGGCTGGCAGCCCCTTGTAGGTCTAGGGCGGCGATCTCCGCGTCGTTAAGCTCCAACTCTTCCCCACAGAGGTCTTCAGGATCATAGTAGCGCTTCAGATGTTGAGCAGCGCACACCAGGGTCCCCCCTAGACGGGGAGAACACCGCACGGTGATACGGTGTCCATCCACAGATAGAATCTTGTAGGGTCCGAAGTATGGGTCATCGCTGGTAGAGAGTGGCCAGGCGGGTAGTCGGCTGTGGTGCACCAGCACCCAGTCCCCTTCATGGTACGTGCCCGGTACTCGGTGCTTGTTCTTCTTGTTCCACTGACGCTCCCTCACTCTCTGGAGCATAGCCTTGGCCTTGTCCACCTTCGCTTGTTGTTCTTGGACCCATTCACCCACGGAAGAATGGGTGTCCTCTGGATAGGGGGCATGTAGGAACCACGCCGGGCGCCCTAGGAATAGCTCATGGGGCGAGTAGCCAGTAGCTGAACTCTCTTGGGAGTTCATCTTCAAGGATATGACGGGGAGTAGTCTCACCCAGTCTCTGGTGCGTTCAGTTTTGCACCATATCCTTACACTCTCCTTGAGGACACGAATCTGTCGCTCACATAGGGGGTTGCTCGTGTGCGAGTAGGGGATCCCCGTAGACACCTGGACATTGAGGGATCTCAGGACCCTCTTGTACCAGCCGGTATCTGAGCGTACTCGTACGTCCTCATCGGAGTTGATCTCCTTAGGCGCCCCATAGACACAAAACCACTCCTCCAGGAGTATCTTGATAGTCTCCTCTCCGGTAATGTGCTTGGTACATGGGAATACTCTGGTAAACCTGGTCAACCCACAGGTTACCACTAGGGCGAAGTCATAGCCCCCGAACTTCGGCATCTCCGTGTAGTCCACGTATAGAACACTGTTAGCACGGTGAGGGATGGGCAGGGTCGAGTAGAGACCTCTGTCCCTGATATCCCCTGGTTTGCAGGACCTGCACGGGCACTTGCCCACGATAGGCTGGAGGGTTTTCCGCAGTTGGTCGTCAGTCCACGTAGTGTGGAACCACTGCTTGAATAGCCTCAGGGTACGGTCAGCACCCACATGACAGCTGGACTCATGGGTCAACTTCAGCAGCGCTGGGACTCTGTCACTGGGTACCACGATGCGGTCCTTGTGCCAGAGGTAGCTCTTGTCCCTCTTCCACTGATCTTGGTTGACCAGGAGGGGTTCAAGGCGTTTCTCCAGGCGCTTGTAGATAACCCCAAACTCCTTCAGGTACTCTGATTGTTGGAGTCCATCCAGGGGGCGTATCATAGTCATGTTGGGGTCCAAGTGGACGTTCATACGGCTGAACGCCTCCTTAGCCAGCGGTTCAGACTGGGCACCAATCAGGGCGTCGAAGTTGTTGCGGCTGATGTAATCTGCACACTCGTTTCTCACTCCCTGGATATGGTGTACCGTCAGCCGCAGTTGACTGAGGTAGGTCCACCAGCGCCGTAGCTTGGCCATCTCAGGTGGGGGGCCCTTCTGGAAAGTGCGGACCGGCTCTTGGTCGCACAGCCAGACCACAGGGTTACTCCCCAACAGTCGTGCTTCTGAAGATAGCACTAGCATACCCGCGAGCAATTCCTGCTCATAGGTGGAGTAGTTTCCCCTGGCCTGGTTCCATTTCCAGTTCCAGTTGCCCAGAGGTACTAGGACCCACTTGTCGTCAGGGTGGCTGTGCTTGAGAGTTCCATCTTGGTTGAGACCTTCCGTGCCCCATTGGGAAATGGCCGAGTCGAACTCCTCCTTCTCTAGTGCTTGCCATTGGAACAACGTTCCACCACCGCCCACATTGCTGGCGTCGGTCACCAGGATAATCTCCCCCTGTGCCCTAGGCACGCCCAAGCACTTAGCGTTGGCCACCTTGTCTTTGAGCTCGTCAAACGCTTGTTGCTCTTGTGGGCCCCAGCGCCAAGTAGTACTCTTCTTGATCAAGTCCGTCAGAATGGCGCTGGTGTAGGTGAAGCTTTTGGTATGGCGGCGATAGAAGTTGCACGCCCCAATGAAACTGCGTACATCATTAAGTCCTTTCTTGGGGTCTTCGTGTCGTACTTTAGCGTCCATCAGGGGTTTTGCTTTAGAGGCCGCTGGGGTCCACCACCCATAGCCAACGTCAAACCCCAGGTACTGCATGGTCTCCAGCATGAACTCACACTTCTCCAGCTTGAGTTGTGTTTGGTTCTCCTGGCAGACCGCAAAGAACTCACCCAAGAGGATTAGGTGATCCTCCTGGGTATTGGTCCCGAGGCATACATCGTCGATGTGTGCTTCCATCGGGGCCCCACGGGATATGAGTTCTTGCACCTTAGGTCTCCTTCGTAGGATGGACAAGATCTTGTTCATCAGCTCTTGGAATAGAGCGGGTGTGTTGGCCACGCCAAATGGCACGACCTTCCACTTGAACACCCTCCCATGGGGGGTGATGAAGGCTAGTAGCTCCTGAGCATTGGGCGTCAGGTCCACCTGCCAGAATCCGCTTCTCTTGTCCATCTTGGTCTTGTAGCGACAGGAGGCTAACTTCTCAAGGGTAGACTCCATATTAGGAATGGACCCTTAGTGGTTCAGCGTTTTCTTGTTCAGCTCTCCGTAGTCCACTACCAGCCGTTTGGCTGTAGACCCAGGATTAGCCACCAAGAAACAGGGGCTGCAGTGTAGGGGGTAGTCCCCGTCCTTGTACTCCAGGACTAGGCCAGCGTCGATACATTCTTGTATCTGTCGCTCAATCTCGTCGGCCTGCATTTTAGGAGCTGGATAGGGTCTCCTCCGGATCTTGTGACCCACGAACTCGGGTTTCAGCTTGAGGTCCATCTGTACCAGCTTGTCACATGAAGCTGGAGGGGGTGGTTCTCCGAACACCTCAAGATAGGTCCTTATAAGTGTCTGCACCCGTTCGTCTAATAGCTTGATCTTGTCCTCCATGTCCTCGTCGGATTGTGAGTTGCTTGCCCCCTGAGTAATAGACGTCGGGAGGTGATCCTCCACCGACTCTTCGCCCTTGGTAGTATCCTTCAACCCTTGCTAGGCATATAGTAGGTCTCGTTCAACCATCTCCGGTGGACGATGGCAACATAGGCACGCTCGAGGGGGTTCACATACACATTCCTCCGAGAGGTCGTCCTCCTCTGGGGTCCTCACATGGGCACCCTACACGCACTTCATGAGCTTAAGATCTACCTCCCTTTGCCAGGTGGTGATCTTCTGTTCGAGGTCCTCCTTCAATTGGGATAGATCTCCCTTAAGTCCTTGCTTCAGTGGCCATGAGCTGCGGCTAGGCTTAGCGTAGCATAGCTTTTTTGTCACCTACCTCCTCTTGGAGTCCACATACTCCCTTAGCCTGGATCTGGGGTCCAGCTCTTCGCCCACGGGGTCTTCCACCCTCATGGAGGGTAGGGGTTTCAGTGGGGCGACGTATTCGGCGTTCTCCACTTCCTGCACGAAGAAGGCGTCATGCTCAGTTTCGACATCTGGGTGGATAGAGCTGCAGAGCTCAGATAGTCGACAATCAGAGACTCCATCAGAAACAGGTACATGGCAGGGAGAGTTGGGGGCGTTTGTGTTAATCACGACGTATTCATCTCCTCCGGGTATAGTATCAATAGCATCTTGAGGTCGTAGTCGATCCTTCAAGTCACCCAAGGCGAGTCCATCGCTTTCTCGTTGTATAGCCTGCACCAGAGTCGAGTCCAGGTCTTCCCAGGGGATGGAGATAAGACCTCCGTCCACCACACTGAGCATACTCCCCCATCCGGGTTTCCCGATAGGCGTCTTACGCCCCAGAGGCACGTTGATGGCCTCATCAGGTAACCGAACAGAGCTGATAGTCATCCTGTCCAGGAGGGTTTGCCAGTACTCGTTGCCCCCATGGGCTCCCCAATCGGGGATACACAGGACCATACGGGAACGTTCCAAGGCCACCTTGGTCAAGACCTTCCCCAGTTCACTGAACCTGGGGTTCCCGTAGGCCATGCCGAAAGAGGGCCAGTAAAATTTGTAGCTGCAGTTCTTCCCCTTGCTGCAGTAAAGGTCCAGGACATGTTGCTTGTCGCTGGCGAACAACTCCACCCTCAGGTCTTCTCTAGAGTAACCCAACTCCTTCAGACCTTGGTCTAGGACTTCCCCCAATAGTTGATAGTGCTCAGTTTTGGAGGCCGGCATCATGTTCGAGGGCTCCTCCTTCGATACCCTCAGGTAGCTCGAGGTGTGCTCAGACTGCTCCAGTGGCACGGACTCTCTGCCATTGCCGTGGTCCACATAGAGGAGGTAGGGCGCTTGTAGCGTCAGGGATTATATCTGGGAGTGCTGCACGAAGAAGTCAGTCCCCAATAGAAAGTCGAAGGCTTCAGTGTCCATCACAAAGAACCGATGGGCGATCGTTCGGGGGCCCATAGGTACCTCTACTTCACAGTCCCCGCAGCTGTGCACCACATGCCCATCCCCCATGCGTATAGCCGCGGTGGTCATGGTGTTCTTCAGGCTCCCACAAGGTAAAGTTTTCTTGGCCACTATAGATATGGTGGCCCCTGTGTCCAATACCCCAAGGGTATTCACGTCCACCTAGTCAGATACGTACCCAGAACACCAAGTCCAGGACCCCACCGGAGAGTCCTCATCAGAACTCCGCGGGACAGGTCACCTCGAACCCCTTGTTTCGCAATTTGCGGGCCATCCTCATCAAACGGCTTCTCTTCTTAGCTTTGCCGTCATCACCGCCTTCATGCTCACGCTTAGCCCCTTGTTCTCGCTGGGCCTGAGTCTGCGAGCGTGTGGTGGGACCAGACTGCCCCCCAGAGGGCTCGAAGTGGCCCCCTGAATTAGGGTTGGGGTTCCCTCTGTTCTTGTCCGGGTTCTTGTTGTCCTTGTCTGGCTGGCGGTTAGCGCCTCCTCCTCGTCCACCTTGACTCTTGTCTTGCCCTTGTCCACGTCCTTTCGACTTGCCCTTGCCGGAGTCGTTGCCTTTGCCTTTGCCTCCACCTTTGCCAGAGCCTTTGCCAGGATCCTCACCCTTCAGCTTCGCCGACAGGCGCTGCTCGTGGTAGCACTCATCCTCATAGTGCTTCCTCTTCCTACAGAAGGCACAGGTGATAGTACACCTGTAGTGATCCGGCATCTTCGCCTTGGCACCGGTGTTGGTCTCCTGCTTCTTCCCTTGGACTACGAAGCAGCCTCGCTGCTCGCAGTCTGGGGCGTGCTGCAGGTGGCCCTGCTCATCTCTGGCATCACACCAGAAGAGCTCCTTGACGTTTTCCATGATACGGGCGTGTTTGGGTGAAGTCCCCTGTCTAGGTCTGGATCCTTGGTACCCTTTGCCCTGGCTTCCAGAGCCTCCCCCTCCAGGACGGTAGTTGTTCAGGTGCTGGTCGCTTTCTTTCTCCAGCGCCAGCTCCAGGAGTAGGACACATAAATCCTCGTAGTGGAGGGCTCTTGCCTTGCGTTCTGCCGTTGAACGGCACTCCTGCCACAGCTCTCGGCGGAGCTTAGCCACCAACCAGAAAAGCAGGTCGTCGCTGCTGTAGGAACCGGGCGTCAATCGTCCAGCCCAGTGATCCAGGTCAGCCAATAGCTCAGAGACCCTGCCAGGTCTGGGGTTGTTGGGCAGCACGGCCAGGTTCTGGATCTCGGCCCTGATGGAGAGGTCGGTTTCATAGGTCGGTTACTGCCTCTCCAAGGCAACCAACACATCGGCAAAGGTGGCGGACTTAGTCACGATCTGCTTGACCTGCTTTTCCAGGTACTTGGTCTTGCAACACTGCAGGTGCAGATCGCAATTGACCCGTCCACTAGCGTGGGTTTGGCCGGTCAATCGAAGGAACCGGGCAAAATTCTCAGCGAACTCGCTGAGGTCCTTGCCTGTGAACTCAGGCAATTTCACCAAGATCTTGGAGGTGGCAATGGCCTTAGCCTCCTGAGACCTGCGTCCCTCAGGGCGCCGGGTCTTCCTCTTCTTCTTTTTCTTCTCCTCACTTGGGTTCTCAGGGTCCTCCGGGTCATCGTCCTCCGAGGGCGAAGCAGAAGTCATCGACGACAGCCCAACATCGGAGGGGTCTCCGCCTAGATCACTACAGCCATAGGGCTCCACGTCAACCATTGCCCTCAGGGCTCTCAGCCCCAGCCAGTCCAGCTCAGCTCTCGTAGAATTCCCCACATGGCTGTGGGGTGGCTGGGCCGTTCTCGGTACGAAAGGGCTTCTCGGTATCGCTGCAGGGGTGGGCATCGGTTGGCTCCTCAGGCTCCCAAGGGTGTTTGTCAACCCTGCCACCAGGTGGTCAGCCTGTACTCGATGGGGTGAAGTTCCCACCAAGGTAGGTGACGCTTGGGGAGGAATCAGGGGCTCTAGTTTAGCCCGAATCTCTTGAGTGAGATCGCCCACAAGTTAAGAGGTGGATCCTCGGAGAGCCTCTTTTATCTCCGATCGCGTCAGGGACCTGTTGGAGGATCTCCCCGATACTCTACTCCTGCTCCCGCATGACTCAGGTCCTCTCCTCAGCCCACTCAAGGTTGCATACCCAGGAACATCCACATAGGCTCCCGTAGCGGGTAGAGGATGGTGATAGTCAACCGCATACCATCGCGGCGCAGAACTGGAGGCCAGCGGCTCACTGGTAGTAGTTGCCTCCGGAAACGCAGTGGTAGGTGGGTTCACACCATAGGCCGGGTAGGTAGGCATACCAGTAAGGCCTGTGCCCTCAGCCATAGGCGGGTTGGTTATGGGAGTGGATGTTGTAGCGGCTGGGTCTGGAGTTGGGAGTGTGGTAAGGTTCGCAATTGGTTTGCACCAAAAATAACCAGTTTTAAATGATGGTTTTACCAAAAATAATCGGTTTTTCCGATTTTTTTCCTAAAATGAACCGATTCAATCCGATTATTTTGCCCAAAATAACCATTTACTTGCCAATTATTTGTTTGATTTTCCATCAATTTTTGTATCTCTGTGATTTCACCCTTGCACCTTTGAGTTGTTGTGTTATTCCACGGTGGTTTGATTTAGCTTTAATACTAAAATGAAACTTCACCACCTCACTCACCCTGCTGCTTGTTTAGGTTTCCCCAACAACAAACAAGCCAAGGTCCACGGCTCAGCACAAGAAAGACAGACTGCTGTGCACCTTGTGTGCTCTATTCAGGTGGCGCATATGCTGCCAAACAGGGAGTTCCCAAGTCTTCGGCCAATACCAAGCAGCCTGGGGGTCAGCACCCTGTGCTCTCACAATATGAACAAAAAAAGAAGCAAGCCCATATATTAGCGCTACAAGTGAAAGCGCTTGGTGTCGCCTGAACTGTCAAAAGTGACGTTAAACAGAAAGTCAATTTTTACATTCAGGCTAAATCTGAAGTGAATCAGCGTCCCAGAGCCTTGCTATGGCGCAATTGAAACACCAGGCTTATAGAAGCTTCTTTACGGCGCTCAGTAGCGCCACACTCGCCCACTGTCCCTCAGAAGAGACTCGCAACACAATAGCGCTGAGGTCGTCGCACTCAGGCTGCAGGACCTCCAACAGCGCTCACACAGCACGCTACTGTCGCACTTGGTGAGCATCTCGCTTGCCGCACAGCACAACAGCGCTGAGGCCTTGTCATCCTGCTTGCAAGACCTCCAATAGCGCTCGCACAGCATGCTGCTGCCGCACTTGGCGACCACCTCGTTTGCTGCACGTGTTTGTGCGCTCCGGCGTAGCTGATGAGCTTGGCCAGCTTGGCGAAGAGCTGAGCCGCTGTTCCTGCGCAGCAGTGGGCTTTTGCACGTTACGGCGCGCCGCGCTGTCACGCACTGCCTGCTGGCGTCGCGCATTGGTACCAGCAGCGTCCTCATCTGGAATCCTTTTGCCCTGCACAATGGCGCCGCTCTCCAAACGCTGCACAAGGCCACAGAGCAGCTCCATGTGTCGTTCCAAGCTTCGAAAGCGCTGCTCGCGGTTAGCTGCGCGCGCGCTGGCGATTTGTCGCCCTCAAGACAGGCGATAAGACGCCAGCTGCCCACAAAAAATGAGAAATTGACGGATTTCAACCAAATTTCACCAAGTATGTTACAATGGACGACATTGCGGATGTCCCCGTGCGTTCCGCGCTATCTCCGGAGCTGGCAGCCGCCCTGGGCGGCGTTCTGCGATCTGCTGCACAGGACGAAAATCTAAAGCTACAGCAATGAAATACACATGAAGAGGAGCCCACTGCACCTACTCGTGAAGTCAAAGGCTACGTTGACGCGTAGAAAAAGCCAACACGAAGTTTTACCATGAAGTTCTCAAAATTAAAAACTGATGTTCAGGCAGTGTTGGCGACGCCTCCGGCATCCAGAAAACACCTTTCCCGACGTTCAACGCTCCGAAGAATTCGATAAAAAGCCGTTCGAACTATCACGGAAAAAGCTTCAATTGAAGGCCTGATGCTACGGAAGTGTTCGTGAGTCTTCCCTCATCAAGAAACCATGGTTTTTGACGTCTGAACCCCCGAAGATTTCGATAAAAAGCCATTGCGAACTTTCACCGAAAAAGTTTAAATTGAAGATCTGATGCTACAGAAGTGTTCGTGAGTCTTCCCTCATCAAAAATCCACTGTTTTCGGCGTCTGAAGCCCCGAAGAAATTCGAGAAAAAGCCGACGCCAACTTTTTTCGAGTACCATTTCAACTGCAAAATCTGATCCTGCAGCAGTGACCGTGGCCACTCCTTCATCAAGAAAACAAGTTCCCAACCATGCGAAGTGCCACAGAAACCGAGAAAATGCCACAACCAAGCTCTTAAGGTCAGGCAATTAATTTAATTCCCATTTCCATATTACTGGCATGCGCCGCAATTTTTATATTGCTGCAGACAGTCACTGCGTGACATGTTTGCGCCCTGTGCTCTCTACGACACTTGTTATGTCAATTTCAATTTCATTTTCAACATTTCCAACCATAATTAGAGGTGATTTTCTCTCCTGTCACGAACTCAGGTCCCCTGACGCCACACCTTGAAGGTGTTTTTGAATAACAATGCATTTCAGCTTTCCACCATCTTTTCGCTGCTGTGGAGTATGGCCGACCCAGGGGCAGGAAACCCGGCTAACCACCGGGGCAGTACACCCCACAGTAGGCCCAGAAACACAAAAGCAAACCACAAGTTTTCCACCGCCCCTCCAGCAGTTGACTGCATAGAAACAAACATGGAAAAACACACAGAAAGAAAAAAACAGCCTGCACTCCCCAGTGCACCAGCATTTTTCTGTGCGAGCTGAACCCAGCCCCCTGCTTACAACAAGCCTCAGTGCAACCGATTCATCACCAAAACCTAGCAATAAATCTACACCAAGAAACCATCAGTGCCATCATTTTCGCTTTCCTAGGCGAACGGCCTCCGTGATATATTATATACTCCAAGTAGTGTACATATTCTCACGAGGTCTTCCTTTGGGGGACGTCAGCCGCAGAACAAGTTGATGCGGTTAAGAACATTCAAAAAAGCGCTGCTCGCGGTGGTGAGCTGCGAAAGAGGCATGCACAGCTCCTTCAAGCAAGTGAACATACTGCGCGTCTTGTGCAGACTCAACATCACGTCGTCCCCAGCGCTCCCCGAACTCCAAGCGATATAGTTCGTTCTGGAACTCCCTTAACCGCTCTGCGGCGTCTTCGCCCTCACTGGAGAAAGCAACAGGAAACACCGGCGTGCTGCCACTCGTAGCCTCGCTGCTCTTCATAAGCCTTTTCTGATCGTACCGTACGCTCAGATCCAACTCCTTGTTCAGCGCAATTTTCTGAACTGTAATGAGACTGTTGCAGGTATTTCAGGTATACACCTGCAATCCGCTTTCAGATCTAATTCTGAAATTACAGATCTAATTCTGAAATTAGCGCATTCTGCACTCTGCTGTGCCAATCCCATTACACTCCCCTGTGCAGCGCCGCAAAATAATCGATTCGATTTCCAGGCGGGTAGCAAAAGAATCGATCAGTTGCAATTAATTTTTTTTGGATGGCCAATAATTGGCGATTCATCGATTAATCGATTAATCGCCAAATTTGATTCCAAACCTTAGAGTGTGGTGGTTGTAGGAGAGGGTGATGTGTGGAGGCCAGAAGCGCTTGCTGCTCCCTCGAAGGTCGACTCACTCGTCGGGTCGTGCCCATGGTCTACTCATTCGTCTGCCATGATTTCTCCAGCATCCTTCTCTCCCTCTCTCTTTCCCTTCACAGGATTGGTGTCCACCTCTTCGACTGAGAGGGCCCGGAAGGCCGAATGAAGTCCCTCCAGCGAGTCATCAACCACGTCCACTGGCCCGTGTAAGGGCACCGAAGGTACAGCGCTAGGTCCAGGTCCAGGTTCACCAGGTGCTGGCATTGCTGGTGCCTCAGGCGCCGTCCTCACGTCGGTGTCCTCCTTCTTTGTGTCCATATTCGCCCTTCTTGCTTATATATGACAGATCTCGGTGCACTGGATGTACGGCACGGGGTTGCTGCCGGTACGCAGAGACCATCTGCCTCTTGCTACCAGAAAGGTTTATAGTGATTTCAACACTGTGTGTTTGTTGTGCCTCTCCTGCTGCTTGCTGCTGGTGTAGGGTTCCTGCTGCTTGTTTTTGATGAGGAAAATGTTTTATTGTTGAAATACAACCAATCCAGGATAACCCAAGCCAGAGATAAGCAAGTAGAAGAAGATCAGGATCAAAGCATTAAGGGCTGCAGTCACAAAGAGTTAGATAAAGACAACTATCAACAATAGACCACAGCAATTAGTCACTTTCTGAGTGTCTATTTTTTTTCGATTTTTCTTTTCGCATCATGACTGTTAATATTTGCCGCACCGATCTGGAGCCTGGTCAGAGCTTTCTAGCGCCAGCTGCCAGCTGCACCAGATGCCAAACGCCAGCTGCAGAGCTATCAAATCTGGCGCAAGATCAAAGTTCCTTATCGCCGCAGTTCGAAAAGACTGGTCCACAACCTCTGTCAGTACACGAAATTTACGTTCTACGCTGCTTTCTACGCTCATACAGACCCACGCGCCGTTTCACCGTCCAAAGCTTTCCCTACCGTGCTTCCGTACCGTGCAAGAATGGTGCAAGTTGCCTTTTTCATCTACAACAGCGCTGCTGGTTTCGACACGAAAATGCTCAAACTGAAGCTCAAACGCAAACAGAAGAACACGACGAGAACGCCAGAAGTTGCGAGCGGCCCTCTAATGAATACAATGAAGAACGTGTGCGCCAAATTCTGCCGAAAAACGAGTCTACGAAGAACTACGCCGAAGTCCGTGCACACAAAATGTCCGAGAATACCAAAAACGGAAAGTCGGAATTCGAAAAACTCGACGCCGTGCAACCCGTAACAAAGGTATTTAATCCGCTCGTCTCAAGGTCCACGTCGCCAGCGCAAATTGAGCTCAACAGCTCTACCCTGAGTACCAAAGCAGTCGCCTACGACCGCCAGCCTACAAGGAAGGACTACAGCGAAACTGAGTACAACAACCCTATCTCCAGTACCAAAACAGCAGCCTGCGACCGCCAACTCAAATGGGGTGACTACAGCGAAGCCGAGCCGTTCTCTATTTGTCAAGCCGATGACAGAGAAGCAACTCCAACTTCGTACCAAGACCCATCCGGTAACCAAGAGGATCACGAAGCATCTGAATTCATCAAGAGATCGATTGAGCTACAACTGTCGAATGAGGAATTCAACAGGGACTTTATTATCAAGCAACAAGGCAAGGACATGTCGAAGCTCCAAGAACTCTTCAACAAGGCCAGTAATGAAGTACAGCGAAAAATATGGACTACCTTAAATCAGGCCAGAGAAATTCGCAAGAAACATGAGAGAAGAGAACGCAAGACTATCGTGCATGCTCGTGACAGGGACTTCGACTCACTATGCGACCTTCACTACCACATCGTCAGTCTCCGAGCGATCGTGTCTCAACACGGAGAACAATTGCAGTCCCTATGGTTCGATTCTCAAAGATGCCGAATACTCCACGACAGCAATACCTCTCGTCAGGACATCATAGACGAAGAATCCGATGATTTTGAGTACAACTTCATTACAATGATGTATTGCGAAAGAAGTTTGATTAAACTACCCAATAACACCTGAGCTCGACATTGTTCCAAAGGCCTATATGTATGGCTGCCCAGGCAGCTTGATATATATGCAGACCGTCTTATCTGCCCTGTACGCAATTGCTACAGTCAAGATTTTTTTGGACTTTTCGTGAGAGCTCTTCTTTCATATATATCTGATATAGGCTGCCCCAACAAGACTTCTATGCACTGCAATCAACTGCACTGCAATGTCACCATTGCCTGCTTTTGCTTGCTTGTTTGTTGCCTGCATTGTATGGATCCGGCACTGATTTTCCCCTAGGGTGAGAAATCGGAGTTGTTTTCCAAATGCGGTGAACAGGGAGGTCACAGCCACAACATTTTCAGATATACCTTATGCAGGTGTTTAAGTTCTGATTTTTGGCATTTCTAAAACTTATCCTTTGTATGTTACTAACCTATCGACCTCAAAACCGTCAGAATAATTTTTCTTTCGATCTTTTTTATCAATTTTCTTCCAAGTTCACCAGTCTATTATCTTATCACTTCGATAAATTTTTCCTGGGACCACCTTGGTGAACCAGTGGCCTAATGAAAGCCAAAACAGCAACTTACACTCACACCAACATTCATGCACCTCCAGCAAACCAACACCAACACCCACACACGGTCTCCAGCACCGGTCAGCACAGTTCACAGGTATGAAAAGGCCATGTAGATAGTATGCACAGCATCTGTGTACATAACCAGCTCTTATCCAATCACTGTGAGAACTCTGATAAAGTTTGTGACGTCTTAAAAAGACCACAGCAATTAGCATACGTTGCAACTCAGGATGAAATATGTTACATGTTTGAGAAACACTAATTAGAAAACTGCCCCAAGGGCTCATCCTCATCCATAGTGCCATCTTGAGATGTGCACTCTTTGTTTTTGGGTCTCATAGGTGCTGAGGTCGAATGGCTTGTGGCGCTGAGGTCACTGCCATGTCACATGGGATAATCCTACTTAGCTAGGCTGACTGGGTATTGAACCCAGGACCTCTCAAAAAGAGGTGCCCCAGCCCCCTAGGGTGCATACCACTAGGATAGCTAAGAATCCATGAGAAAACATAGATAAATTCATAGGCTCTGCCTTCAGTATATCAGTGCCTCAGCAACCCAGGAAAAGATGTTTTATAGCTTAGGGCTTGGGGATTAAGGGGTCCACACAACATCCTGATTCAGTGTTTGGTTCCATAGGTCAAAATGTGTTATCACCCATTTTGGTTGGGCCAATACTAAGATAAAAAGGCATGAGTGCTCAGAGCACCTCTAATACAACTAAAGTATACCCCAAAGCATTGGAAAAGCAGTTTTTCTTACTGGGGACAGTGGCCCCACTACCCCCCGGCAGAGGAAGGGTAAGTGGAAGACTCCGGAGAGGGCACGGAGGTCCGCGGATGGATATCCCCACGACTCTGACCCATTCTTCACCGCCAGCGACGGGGACGGACGAGACTGCCGGCATCGCCGAGGAATGGCTGGAGGAGGAGGCGGGGATGTCCCCATGGAGCCGGAGGGTGAGGGTGAGGATCTCCCTCCTCCCTACCGGAGCTCGGAGTCCACCGCGTGCGAGACCGAGACGGCCAGGTGGGGCGACATGGACGAGGATGATGACATGGACTTTGTCTACACGGAGAAGCCCCCATCCTCGGACCCACCGAGGCGACCCGGCAGAGACCCACCGAGACTCCCTGGCGGAGGCCCGCCAGGGCCCCCTGGAGGATGTCCACCAGGTTAACCCCCCGGAGGCGGACCCCCTGGCGGGGGAGGACCCCCTGGACCGGGAGGCCCGGCGGAGGCCCTCCTGGAGGACCCCCTGGAGACCCCGAAGGCCCATCGGGAGAGGGTGACCCGGAGGCCACCTGGCGGTGGATCGTCTACCTCCGCAGGAGGGTCCAGGCCCTCAAGCGTGAGGTAGACACGGGCAAAAGCAAGATGATCCGCATCGCCAGGGTCGCCGCGGGCGCACAGAAGGAGCTGGACATCGCCAGGACGGAGATGGTCAAGATCGCCAAGGTCGCCACCGCCGCCCAGAGGGAGCTGGTCATCGCCAGGGGCGAGACCAGGCTGCTGAACAAGGTCATCAACGGCCTGCAGCAGAGGTTGGACAGGCTGGCAGGCCGTGGGAGCGTCAGCAGCGACCTCCCACCCCTGGGGTCCGGCTCGTCGGACGACGGCTGGGGACCTGGACCAGGTCCGGGCAGAGCCCACGCCCCCGGCGGAGCCCCCAGGTGTCGCCCCAGCACCAGTGCCCCCTCTCTCAGCGCCCCCTCTCATCACAGCGCGGGCCGCCGTAACAAGCGTGTGCCGCCCGGCAGTGGCAGTGAGGAGTGGCGTGACGAGTGGCTCAGTGCGGAGTACCACAACCGCCGTGCTCCACTGCGGACACCGGTACGCCCCCGACGCCCCGCACCAGTCCGAGAGCCAACTTAATGGCTGGGGGGCGATACGGTGGACGCAGAGATGAGGTCTCCGGAGGGGACGTGGAGTGGGATGTCGGCGGAGGCGAGGAAGACTTGGAGGAGTTTGGCATTACCCCGCCGCGTGATGTTCAACGGGAGGCTGCTGAACGCAGCCGCCGGCGCCGTGATGAGGAGGTGTACATGGAGGGAGTACGGCGTGAACATCGAGGTTTGGCGTACATGGAGGAACCACGGCGTAGCCACATGGATACCGCGGAGGAGATGGAAGTGGCGGCCGTGGGAGTCCGTGGGGGACGCCGATGGAAACCTCGGTCGACCTCGCGGCCGGCGTTCATGGTCTCTAAGGCCGCGGATGCCGCCGTGTGGGAAGACCTGAAGGACATCAAGCCCCCCACGTATGATTGCAACCCCCTCAACCTCGACCGCTTCTTGGAGAAGCTGAACGATTCGGGGATGACCGTTAGTGAAGCCATGGATCCCGCAAAGGCGGAGAAATATGTCTTCAAACGGTTCAGGTGGCGCCTGCCGGAGGTGCTCCAAGAGCTATACTTCGTGGCGACCAAGGAGGGGAAAATCAAGACCCTCAAGGAAGACAAGAAGTGGCTCAACGAGCAGGAGCGGGTGGACGCTCCGCAGGTGGCTGCCAAGCGGTGGAAGGCCATCAAGCTTCAGCATGATGGTCGGGAGATCCGCCTACGAGATTGGCGGGACTTCCGGGGGCAATACACCCTCTTCCGCCGCAACGTGGAGGACAGGAATGAAGGTGACGAGCAGGCCCGCCTGCTCTACATGCTGCCGGAAGCATGGATCAAGAGAGTCACCAAGGAGGAAGCCAAGAGAGCCAAGTTCAACCACACGGTCAAGATGATGCTCCCCAAGGAGTATCACACAAACGTGGTGGCTTGGACAAGGAAGAACGTGACCCGGGATGTCAAGTGGCACTCCCTGCGGAACGCCCTCCTCATCACCGTCACGGGCGATCGCGAGAAGACCGCGATGTGGCACCTTGATGAGTGTGATGTGGGCGGCCAGACCATCCGTTTGCAGTCCATCCCGGCGCGGATGAGCTGCGACGAGGTCCTGGAGTGGGTCGGAGAGGAAGTACTCAAAGAGTACTGGAACCTCCACCACACCCGCGGGTTGAGGCCCGGTGACCGTGACGTCAACTACGTTGGCGAGGGGTCTGGCGGGGAAGCTACCATGGACCCAGCTTGAGCCGATGGCGATGAGACTCTCGACGACGACGACGACGACGATGAGCCCGCCTAGTCGGCCGTTTGTGCTTTCGTGGCCAACAACCTGAACACGGGGAGCAACCGGGGAAGCTGGAAGCCCCTGCAGAAGGGTTAGAAGAAGAAGGAGAAGAAGGAGCCCCGCCGCGTTGGCGACCCTCCATTGTCCTTTGGAGAGTTCATAAGAGCTCACCCCCAGGGCTGTTTTCTGTGTTATTGGAGGAACAAGGGATTCAACCATGACCACCGGACATGTCCCATCCACAAGGCCGACACGGAGGCTTACAAGAAGGGGCACGGGTCGAAAAAGCGTGCACCCGCAGGTATCCGGGAGACCAAGGTGGAGGTCACCAAGGACGAGCTCTCCAAGCTGCAGCGGAAGGAAACTCAGGGAGCATAGGTAGCTCCTCTATCTGTGTGCGCACACTGAGGTGAGTTTCATAGACTGGGAATGTTTTCTCCAGTCTTTGGAGTACCTCAGCCCATGTTGAGCAGGTTTTCACAATCTGTTTCACCTGTTTTTGCAAAAATTTCTTTTTGCATGAGCGTTTCAGCAGTGAACATTTAGTGGCCACATCCACATGGGATTGGCCAGTTAGCAAAAGAAACTCAGCAAATTTTTCTGCCCATTCGGGCAGATTTTTCGGGTCGAACTCCGGCTATTCCAGCTGGATGTTCGCCTGTGCAATAGGTCTGCCACTCTTCCCACCCCCTGGAGTTAGGCCTGAAGGGGGGGGAGGTACGCCGGCGAGGGGTGCCAGGGCTGACAGCCCTCTTTTCTGAGTCTCTGTCACAGGCACGTCCTGTAGTTCAGCAATAGGGACTGTCCTGGCGCGAGGATGAAAAGGGCTGGGGCAAGTGACCTTGGGTAGCAACCTGGACACCCTTGATCTTTTGAGATCATCAGCCAATGTGCTCAGTCCAGGTGAGGGTGAGGCCAGTGCTGGCTGGGGTAAGGATTCAGTGATACCCAATTTAGCTTTGACAGCCTCACAAAGAGCTGTCACATCAGGGTCTTCGGACCCAGACAGTAATTTGGCCAGTAACACGGCCGTACGGTCCAGGGCCCCATGAGTTGGCTCTGGTACATGGGGAGCTTTTACATGTGCGGGGCACACTTCAGGGCTCGTGCTAGTGATTGGCAGCTCCGGACGCCATACTGGCCCTGTAGGTCGCCTGGGTAGAGACACTGTGGCGGCCAGTTCCGTAGGTGGGCCGGAGTAAGGTTAGGAACCCATGTCCGTGTACGGTGGGGATCCCAAGGCGTCTAGTGATTCCTCTCCATCTTCGCCTGTGACGGACTTGTAGTACTCGTCGTGGAGAATATATTCCTTGATTCTCCTTCTGAATTCGCCTTCTTCCTCAGGTTCTCGAGTGGGGGTAGCCGTTGAAGAAGAAGCTGGGCATACGGATCTGGAGATCGACGCAGCAACCCTTCGGCGGAGGTGCTGAAGGCTATCACCACGGGCCGCTAAGGCCTCTGTGGTTAATCTGGGCGCGTCTTGTTCCGCCCTTCTGTGTACTGGATCTTCTTGAGACCCAGATGCGGCTCTGAGTTTGGGCTCACTCATTGAGGTGGGCCCACTGTTGCCAAGTTGAATTTGTACACTTCGAATTGGCCAGGTCCTTACAGCCATCTGTACTGATAGTGTGGACATTATGTGTCTGGTTTTGGCTTGTGTTCTTCTCAGAGTCGGTTCGAAAGGTTCTCAAGGGGTGCCTCTGCTACCGGAAAGATGTCCTTGATTAGTGCCCTATAGACTTTGATGAAATCCTGCAGGTTTTGATGTTCAAAACCCAAACCAAAGCAGCAAGTAGAGCAAGAACAGGATGTGGATCGAATCAATGAATAGTTTTGAAATCCGGTGTAACACAGAAGAGCTGCAGATAGACAATGCAGGCTTAAATAAAAGGATTCAATCACAAATGGATAAAACAAATGACTTTCAGTGAAAACTGGCCTGACTCTAGCCTCCAAGTTAGCATCAAGCACTTCGTGTACACTCTTTTGAGTGAAATGGAGCGGGTTAGGAATATGGGGCATAGGAGTTAGGCCAGACACAGAATATGACTTAGCCAAGCAACTGAATTCAGAAACAGTTAAAACGTAGAATGACAATAAGTGGTAAAAACAATTGAGTATAGGGGTCTTGGGGTGGGAGACCACTAGGCTTAACCTCCAAGGCCTTAGGCATGAAATGCCTATTTTATTTTGGTATAACCTCCATGAAGGAAGATACCTCCGCTCAGCTGAGTGGTAGGGGTGAACTTAATGGGGGGGCTAGGGTTATAACCCTAGTTACTTTGAGAAAGTGTTCTTTAAGCTTAAAAAGAGAGATAAAAATACTTAAGTAAGTCTTGGCATCAACAAAAGGGTTTTAAGGGGGGCTTGGCCTGGATCAAGCCCTCCAAGAAAGACATGGCAGTGACTTTTTCTTACTCAAAATAACCCTTAAAACCGTCAAACGTTTATCCCCTGCACATTCCCGCAACACCATCTACCTCTTCCTGACCGAAGATTTTTTCTCTCATACTTCCTGGTTTTCCCATTTTGTTTTCAAATCGGTTAATGGCCTGTACAGTTGTACAGGTTGTCAATGCCACTACAACTTCAACAATTAACATTGCCCCGAATGCCAACTCCGTCACCCACTAGACCCCAGTACAACAGTCACTAGATGCACTATCACAAGCCCTGTGTCAAGCTATTATCAGTGCCTGCCCCCCCGCCCCCCGCCTTTCAACAATCTAATCTCAGATTGGTGGACCGCCGCTACTCAGGGTGACCGCCACAATTTCATTCGTACTTTAATACCTAGTTACATCAGCAACACTGTCCGTTCCCCTGTAGCAGATCTCAGCTACGCGCAACACAGAAAATGCCTCTTCATAGCCATTAAAAAACGATGTCAGCGCCTTAAGACAGTGCTGCAGGGTGTCCAACAATGGCTAAGAGACATCCTTATACCAGATCTGCACACTTTACAACCCAACAGTGCTGATAATCTTCGGAAAAATGCACCCTCTGTCTACAGCACATCCACTCATATCCCCACACCGCTATCTTTTCCCAAAATGAACTCCCCTACTCCTCTTAACAAACACCCCAACAAAAAATGCACCACTACTACACGCCAAAGTGCCTCTAGAAGCAGTACTCTCTACCTCGCAACACCCTCAGCTCTCCCTGCACACACATCACAGGTCGCTAATGCCTGGTACTGGGTGTGAGAAAAACTAAGCACCACGAGCGACCGGGGGGTTTCCGCCCCGCACTAAAAATTTGGGGAAAAGTGCCCCCTTCCCCCCAAGCTTTCCCTCCATTCTTCTCCTTTGTCCTCAACTTGTTTGATACAGCCCCCCTCCCTTCACTGTAGATATTGGCAATCATCAATTTTGCTCTTTGTGTACCTTTTTCCCTTTTTTTTTTCCACTTTGCTCAGGTCTCACCTACCTCGAGAGGTGTCAATCTGGCCTCTAGTGCCACATAGGGCAGGGCTCTGCACCCACGATGAAACACTTACTTTCCGAGACAAGAACAAGCAGGCTTTTATACTATTGTTGTGTATAACTTTCTCTATTTTGGACTTCAGCTCGGCATGAACGCTGTCTTGCCCGTGGGCAACCCCTATGCATTAAAAAGGACAGGATGGGCTCTTCTTTGAGGGTCGGGTTGGCAAGTAGACAGCACTATTAAAACATAAGAAAACACCCAGAGGTCTAATTCGCCATAACTTCGTTAATGCAAACATGCAAAGTCATGAAAAAATGGCAAACAACCGGCCATGGTATCCATCCTGCGGCCTGCTGCTTGAAATTCAAAGACATAACCACCAATATTTCCGGCGCAACAGCAGCCGCCAAAACAGAAAAAGGGAAATGACCTCAACCAGAGCTCATTCAAGCATTAACACAGCTGCTTCCATGCCCCATGTGGAATTGGCGCGTCTTTGGTTCATGTTTTGTCGTCTTGCTCTCACACCTTGGTGTTTGGGACGAACGCCAATTGTCTATGGCTCCGTTCTACATGCTTACTTTCGATCATAACCACAGTTTTTGCAATCCTCCGCGAATCAGTTAACAATGTTTTCAGATGGTCCACAACGAGCATATAGCGCTGCACAATCTCTACGCGAAATCAACAAACTTCCTAGATCGTTTAATCATATTAATAATGCCCTACAAACATCCGTAGAGATTTTGAGTTACTATATATTCGGAAATCTCGCAATTCAGCACTATGAAATATCACATTTTGTGTACACGTGCGGCGCTTCCTAATCTACAAGAGTCCCCCACACTGCAATATCTTGAAATACGCAAAAGCAATCTAGAATGAATAACTTTTTCAGAAACATTATGGAACAAGACAATTTTTGAATACAATGTTTTCAACTTTTCGTTACCTTCTACTAGGACCTCAAGTCATGGCCTAAGGCACCACTGTTCAACACCAACATCCAAACCACCCGCGAACGAGGAGCTGTATTACTGCCACATTTTGTTTGGCAATACGACAATAGACGAGTACGCAGACCGAAGGCTGGGCGCTGCCACATCTCTTGATCGCACGTAATGGCCCCCACGCCAATCTGGAGGGCTTTTCGGAGGGCCAAGAAACGCAAAGTCAAAAAGGCCATGGGCAAGGATGGTGTCTCTTCCTAGAGTGTTCAAAGATCTTCCCAAATTAGGACACATGGTCAGAAATAAACATATGTGCCTTATCTAGGGAAGATCCGATGGCTTAACAACCGAATCACTTTGTTGTAACAAGCCGCAAACCCCGCAAAAGCAACGAAACATAGGCCCATATCCAAAGCACGGCCATGTACGTGGTCTTTACGAAACTAATCTTAGCGTATACCCGAACTCGTTTTTGGGCCACGCGTGGAAAATCTCACCGCCTACCATGCCCTTCATGAGCCTAATGAATTGAACTTTGTACCCGTCTCACACTTTTTGGTTTAATGCAATCTTTTTCAAACATGTCAACAACGTCACGTCCCATTTGGTGTTTGTGCAGACTTATATGGACGTGAACGGTAGCGTGGTGCCAGGGCTGCAAAGCAAGAGGGGAAGACAACTACAAACTGAGCCATTCTTCTCCAAGATGAGCTAAGCCAAAGAGAGGGCGCCACTGCACTATTCATTCGTGTGGCAATGGCACTTCCCATTTTGCCATATGTGGTGGCCCTCTAGATGTTGGAATGCTAGGGTGTGCCAAGATATGTGTTAGCCATACTGCAGGGTATCTACACAAGGTCCACCACGGCCTATCTTGAGGAAGGTTTTACCTACAAAACGAATGGAGGAGTGAAAGAAGGGTGTCCCTTGTCACCAACCCTTTGCGTTGTTCATTACAATGTGATTTTGAGCGAGCTCAAGGAACAGCTCTTTGCGGCATCTGTCTACGCATACAGAGATGACATGGCGTTGGTGGTGGCAGACCTACAAGAGGCGCGGGCAGCAGTGCAAGCCATTCAAGACATTGGGTGTAAATTTGATTTTCTAATGAACGCTAAGAAAACCAAAGTGCATCACTGGAGATTCTAGCCGCTAGAGGCTTCCTTAGAGTTGCATGGGGCTACATTCCCAATCCTACTTGCAGCCGCTCACTACCTGAGCCATATCGTGGCTCATCCATCCTCACACTTTCTGTGCGGCTCGATACCCTACCGACCGTCATGCGAGATCCTAACAGTGATGCGGACCTACCACCCATAGCATGGAAAAGGACGGAACTTGTCTTTGCGCCATTAATCCCAAGGTGGTGCCACAAGTGGCTGCTTGTGTCCAATGACTCAGCCCGTGCAGTACAGAACCAAGCATTAAAAGAGCCCACAACGGTATTGAGAATGCGGTTCACGAAAAAACAGCGGTTTGTACAGTGTTCTTTACTCGCAAAGCTACTTATGCACGAAGGCTATGTGCACCTTTTGACTAATGGACCACATCAACAATATTTGGGATACATGCCGACCTACACCCACACAGATTGTTGGCCTAGACCCATAACTCCTTTGAGTACAGCATTCCGCTTGGGCATTCTTGTACGGAAAGAATTGGTCTCTTAGTTGCCACAAGCTGTCCAATCTATGTGCAATATTTGGGTACTCAATAGAATGTTCGCGGAATTGAAGCACGTTATTGAACCTTCCAATTTCGCCAAAGAGGTGAAATAAACAAAGATGTAATCAGCACGGATGCCCAAGAAACCAAACAAAAGGTTTATCGATTTGAGATCCGCAGGTACTGATGGATTTGGATCGTGCTATGTTTGCTTGTGTTTGTTGTGTATAACAAGGTTGTCAATGCCTTACAAGTGGATTTAGCAACCCTTTTCAAAGTGATTTCCGGTTAGCGAATGAAAATTGCCCCCGGTCTTGTACGAACAGAGTCGAGGGGGAGCCCTTGGCATCCCCCACTCCTGGTGGTGCCGGGATTTCAGATGTTAAAAAGTGCCCCAGGGAGACGAAATGACCCCCTCAAAATTCACCTTAAGCCGCCTAAGCCGCACCCCTTTCTGATTGACCAACGAGAATTGTGAATCCTGATGCACTCAAAAATATTACCTACCTCCATTTCGGGGTTCTTAAGCCGGTTTTGGGTGCCAAAAAAAGTTGTTATTTGGTTCCATTTGATACACCATTAACATAAACCAGGAGCCTTTCACAATACTGCAGATGGGCTCTGCATTTGCACTTGAATCAGAAGAAGAAACACCAAAAAAGGCAGACCTGAAGATGATAATTGGTGACCCTGATACACACATAATCTCACTGCCTACATGTAACTGAATACGCTCAATGTACCCTCCTTTGAAGTCACCAAAGAGCAACTCGGGCGCCTAATGGGTTCATCTGCGTCACAGAGAATTGAGGATGAATCCACTCAATGATGGCTGATGGCTAATGGTGAAAAGGTTCAAGCACATGAATGAGGAGGAGGAGGATGAGGATATGGATGATGAGCGCGACGAACAACGGCATCTGGCCAATCTGATGAAAACTAAAAGCAAAAACAAACAGACAGACACCAACAAACAGTGCAATCTGTGACCTGGACATTGACCAAACACTACACAGAAACATGTTTCGGGTCTTGTGTGGAATGGCACAGAGGGCTGCTGGTCCAAAACTCGTACACAGTGCGGGCACAGCACACAGTGCACCCCATACAAGCACATTCCAGCCTCCAAAGACCCTCATCTTGCAACCAAAGACAAAAGCACCAAGGCAGGAAGACCATTGAGTGCCACTTCCACAAAATTTATGACAAAAAGTTTTGTTTTTATTTGGTGCACCCAAAGGCGCACTCAGGTCAGACGTCAGGATACGTAGTTTAGGCTCAGGTTTGCGCAGGGTGCATGTCCCTGCGGCCAAGGGTCCAGCATACATATGGGCGCACACAAGTTGTGACAGCATCTCATTGTGGGTGCACACAAGGTGTGACAGCATCTCATTGTTCCAGGTCGCACCCCCTCAAATGCACCCCCCTCCCAACCAGGGTTTATTCATAGCATACATGCGTGCCACATGAACCCAGGAAGCAGCTGGGCGAACAAGTTGGGAAGCTGTATCACTATTTGACAAGCAGGCGGTCGTTGTGCAAGGCAATTGTTGCACAGGGGGGGGGGGGGGTTACGACTGTGCATGCCAATTGTACTGTACCACTTGAAGTTAGCAAGCACTTAGTCCAAAACAAAGTGGATGGGCACGGCGGCCCCACAGACTCAGCAGGTAAAAAGGGGCTTCAAATGCCGTACACATGTACCCATGCACCCATGTAGACAGCTCCCCGTCAAGAGTGGGTCACTTGACCGCAGTCCGTCCACCAAACAGGTCCCCTGCACCAGGTGCACAAAAGCTGGAGGGATGACACAGCTCCTCTCTCGACCATTGTTCTCTTGTGCCCATGCCTGTGCCCAAACGTGGGCCAGGCTCAGGGCGTATGGCTGGCAGGTGTTCCTGTCCTTTGTCCCGCCTGACCTGAGCATCCACAATATCGGCATATTCGTTGGCCTGTGCTGCTACATCAGGGGACATGGTATCACGAGGACCAGATCAGAGGACCATCCCCAAGAAGAGGAGCGTGCGGATATCTTCTCTAATGAACGCCCCTTGGCCTAAACCATGCCCACACACCAGCATATCCATCCACTGTAGCAGGCATATTGCACACTAAAAGCATGCAGTGACTGAGGGTGCTTTGCTGAAGCTGCAGTTCTTGCTGTCGACTGCATGCTGTGGCCACCCATGCCTGGCCCCCTAATTTCCCTGCCCAACTGCACAATCACACCTCAGCAGGCTGACTCCGCCAGGTTAGCAGGAGTGGTCATGTTGCAGTCTGTGATCACCCACCCATGCTGCTGTTGCAAAACAAAAATTTTGCTTGCTCGACTGACATGCAATGCACCCAGCACTCAGTGCTCAAGTCGAGACTAATTGCCTCGTACATTTCTCTGGATGCCAATTTTGCCATACCGTCGACGATACCACTTGCGACGTTGGTGCATAGCTGTATTCCTGCTCCCCATCACGTAATCTGCATCTTTTCCCAAAACGGAACCACAGTATGGCTGCCTCCCTTCTTTGCCTCACCAAATAGACCAACCTCAAAACCAAGAACATCACTCATTTGATGGCGAAGCCCCTTCCTGTCCAAACCTCAAACGTTCTTTTTTTCTGCTCGGGCTCACGTGTGCCTCGTAAGTGCTCGGTCAGACGGACCGGGTCAAACTGACAGTCTAAGTACAACATATTTGTCCCTTGTGAGCCACAATTCACATGCCGCCCGTGGCAGTGGGACGTGTATTTGGGCTCTGGTTACCTGTCACCTGTACTTGCAGCAGAATATTGCTGCCACGCCCCGGGCATTTCGAAAGGTGTAGAAAGGCTATCAATCAAGCAAAACTGAGTCTGCACTGTCCTGGCTGACCTGTCCTGGTGATATGTAAGGAGAAATCTCTGTCCAACGTTCTCTCACTGTACCTCATTGAAAACACCGAAGCCAAAAAATTGGGCCAATTGAATTGAATAAAAAGGATGTATGGTGTGTGCATGGTGCGCACACAGTGCGTCCAGCTACCTGAGTGCTGTAGCAGCAGCAATCAGCCAGTAACACCAATTCCAGTCAAAAAAAATACAGGAGGAGTGAAAGGGTTGGAGAGAAATAGAGGCACTGGCAGCACATGGCATCAGCCACACCCCCAACAGGTGTCCGCATCACACCTTATCCCAGCCACAGTCCATTCCATAAATACACAGAGCCCCCTGTCACTCAATCCATGAAGAATTGGCAGTCCTCCTGGAATACTTCTGTGGGAGCCATCCTTATTGTTATTATTTTGTTTTAACACAATACACTGTTCCACTGAGCATTTGGGGGTGTTTTCGCACAGCGCGCGCACAGCGCCAATTATTACGGTGATTATCCAGGTAACAACCCTGAAAACCACCCACCTGCGGAATCATGCACAATCAATTGAAAACTCAAAAATTCAAACATCTGATGCTTGCCATGGGTCCCAGGGACCTACATTCTGCCCCCTATAGCCCCGTCCACTGCAGCAGCCATTCAATGACGTCCTTTCAATCTTCTGAACTTACCGAACTCCCGGTGGTGGAGAACAGCCAAATTTTCGCACAGCGCAAGGTACACCCCCTTTAGGGGGCGCCCTTGCGCTGCGCGCGCACTGCGTGCTACTTTTAGACCAGGTTCCCTCTGAAGAGCCCGCAAGCACACCCTTTCCAAACGCCCTTGCATCACCCCTGCCTCAGGAGCAGGTCCCACTGTAGACCCTGGGAGACCTCCTTCAGTGGGGGCGGGAGGTGGTCCATCTTCCACGAATGGGGGTGGGAGGATGGACCCGGGGGTGTTGGGTATGGCCATTCAGCATAGCCCGGCTTTGGTCATGATCCTGAGGTCCGACATCAGCCGTGCCTGCTTGGGGTCCCCATGATGGGGGGAAAACAACATGGATACATCACCTCTGCCTTCTCAAGGTCCCATGGTGGGGAGAAATCAACCTAGAAAAGAGTGGATCTGGTGGAAATGAGCAAAAAAGTGTGGAAAAGGGTGGAAATGGGTGAAACTAGGTGAAAGTCCAAAAATGCCATATGCCCAATGTGTAAGACGCATCAAAACCTACTCTCAAACAACAATGATGCCCCTAGTATCACAAAATATGGGTCTCTAGTATGGTCACACGCCCAAATAGTTGCACTGCGCTAAGTGCGCCCCCTTAGGACCATGCAAAGGTGGCACATGCAAACAGTTTCGTCAATGCCTGTCCTGCCTCTCGCTGTGCATGCACTTGGCTTCTCCAGGGTGTAGACAAGCCCTTGCCCTCACCATCTGAGCTCGGGGGTGGGAAGATGACCCGAGGAACAAGTCCGCAGCCTGGTCTTCCCCCTGTCATCCTAACGAGCGGGGTAGCGCTGTGATGCCACTGGTTGGCGCAGTGTCACATCTCTGTAAGTGGGACCGCTTCGCCCATGTTCTTTCGGGGGACTGTGGGCGGCCATCCTTATGGAAGGCTATGCAGCAGTAATGGAAAGAGGCCTTTGTGCACTCTGCATTATCCATAGCTTGAACCATATAGTTCCGTCGGCCGGGGTGTCCGAAGGGGACTCCAGAGGCACAGCAGGTAGCAGAGAAAACAAAACAGGTACGGAACAACTGGCTGAGTGCTTGTCTTCGTGCATACTCATATGGCCTTGAACCATATTGTACAACTATACAAGCGGTCAGAGAGAGAGCTCGTGTATTTGCACCCTACACCATATCCCTCTCAGGTGATGCCCTTGGCAGTAAAGACGACGATGGCTGCCACGCGGAACCATTCTATCTCTACAGACGTCAGGTTAAGCCCTTGGACGGGCGGGAAGGGGAGGTTCACTAGCTGAATTATGCCCAGTACAAATACAACATCTCCTCTGGAGGAGCACCACCACCAGAAACTACTGGCCCCTCCTTCAACACCGCACAACTCCATCGAGGCAAATCCACAATCACACATGCCATCCCCAACCGGTGTGGCGCAACTGAATGGTGCCGGAGCTGTTAGGGGCCGGACAGGGTCTTGTGGGAGGCCAGAGTGGATGGTTGTTGGGCCCCAAACGGGCTCTCACCGGAGTCCAAATCGGGGCCTGTCGTGAAACCCACAGGCCGCGATAGTGGACGTGAACCTGTATGAAGCTGCCATGGCAGGCAAAGGATGTGCAGTCGCGCCAAACTGCTTGCGGCAGGCAGTCATCTGACCAGAATGTGCTCTGCTTTCGTGTTTAGATCTCACGAGCTCACAACTTTGAATCAGACTGTCGCAAATTCGGTCCGCTACTTGCGGTTCTGGTCTACCAAAATGTCTCTCTACTAGTTCCTGCGCAACGCGTGCGCACTGCCGTCGCCCCCCATTTGACTAGGTGTGGATGAGGCGCCACTGATGGCAGTCGCCATGGTCAATGAAGGTAATGCTTCTGATGTTGGCCGTTGTTGAGGAGTTGGATGAATCGCTGCGGTTCAGAGGGACTCGGGAGCACTCCCGGAAGGAAGCACATGCTGATGACGGCATGGTACGCAACTGAGACACCGTCCGATATCCGCCGGATGCATGTGCACTCAGGTACAGTCGAAGACTGTCACACCAAAAGGCACATTGGAAAGAGAACCATGGGACCCAAGGGGCCCTCAGGTCGGTCATGGACCACACTGGACGACAGGGGGTAAACCTGCACCAGGCGCACACCGTGTGGGGTTCCGGAACAGACCCTGGGCAAAATGGTTTGCTTTGGCGGCTGGGCTTCCGGCGGAGGCGCAGGTGTTGCAGGAGCCTTCGCTTGTTACCCTTGGCTGACTGCAACGGGCACCGCATACAAGGCTCCCTCAAAGCGGACGACTATGCACGGCGTGCGGGTTGCGTGCATTTGCTGTTGGACCCACTGAGTTGACCGATGAACGCCATGCCCGGCTGAGAGCAGAAAAAAACCACCAGAACAGAATTCCTCGTTGCCACCCTCTTCTCTGGAGGCACTCTCATCTGCCCATGATCCCTGATACTGGTTTATGCCCAGAGCAAAGTGACGTTTGAAACGGGGCCACGGTGCTTTTGGCAGTACTAAAACTGTGCACTGCGCGCAAATGGGTCCCCCAGTACTACTGCTTGAATGAGATGAATTTTTTTTCTTATCTTAAGTTGAACAAAGGCAGCGCAACCTTGCAGAGTCAACAACTCCGGGTGCCCCAAAGCCTGGGCTGCCCTGCGCCCACCGACTGATCCATCAACGGGCAAACTGCTCGATGGACCCCCAAAAGTGTGGTCCAGCGGTTGCCCTGAACAAACCTCAAGACAATGCAGCGCCATTCCTGTGGCAATGGCACGGGTTCAGAGCGAAGGCGGCCGGCAGCAGCTGCGGCACTGTGCAGCACAGGGACGGCGACGGGGTCTGGGGCAGGCCCCCGCGTCTCCTCCCCCGACTGGCCCTCGTACCCAACGGCGATACCGGCCGTCGCAGGACTCGGGCCCAGTCCGTCAGCACCGCTGGGGGTCCGTCCGTCACAACGACACCGCGTGTCAGTGCCATTGCTCGACGGCAGGTTCGTGGTCTGGAGGTCAGGGGCCAGCGGTTGTTCGGTTGTGCGGTGTCGGGTACCCCCCCTTCCCTTGTCCACGCGACAGTCAATGGCCGGAAGGTGACGGCACCGAGGCCCAGTGTTGTGTTGCTGGCGTCACTTGGACTGGATGGGGCACCATTCTGAAAGTCAAGGGGCGGAGCATGCCCCAAGTGCCATCAGCTTCCCTGAGACAATTCCCTGACACGGAGGATTGCGATGCGGCCCCGAACCGTGAAGTGGCTGGCGAGGCCATGCGTGGCTCTTGCACAGGCAAACGGGGACAGCGTGCAGCTCAATGCTGAGGTATCACACACGGCACACACCACACAATTGCACCGATCGCAACACCCCCCCCACACACACACAATCAACGGTGCAAAAAACGACAGAATTTTTTTTTTTTTTTTTAACTCGTGACCGAAGTTCCACCAAGTGTCCATTGAGAGTACACATAGCAGGTCATGGGTCAGTGACAGGGCCGACTTTGGGTATGGGTTTGGTATGACCTACCCTCACCAAGACGGCTGCGGCAAACGACAGAATCAACACCCGTTGTTGCCTGGACAGAGGCATTGTCTAGCCATAGATCGATGATGGTTGTCACCCTCCAGAATCACTCCGGCTGCTTGGATAAGAGGGGGAGGGGGTCATGGGGCCTTGCTTCCCGTTACGCCCTGTGGAGTACCCCGCCCTCTGTGAACGACAACGTGCCTCGGGTGAGTTAAGCACAGGCCCCAGAACAGTCTTCACAGTCTCGGCAAACGCCATCGCCCCCCGACTTTTGCCACCGCTTTTTCGTCACGGAGGCCAACGGATGTGACTCGGGTCGGGCGTGACCGGCCATTCGTGTCGGCCGCGTGGGAGTGCGTAGCGGCGGAAGGGTCAAGGTCATGGGCCCGGCCTCGCGGGGCAAACGAAATGGGGCCAGTGTCGACTCGCCCGCCCAGAAACGGGTCGTTTTGGCGGAAAGATGTGGCCGGTGGAGCGGTTGTGGGCGCGGAAATGGCTGCGGACTGGGGGCATTAGTGCCACTGATGGACAGGCCCTCCCCGGTCAACGGCCTGTGGCCCTTGCACAAAGAAACGCTGCGGGCCTATGCCCACCACCTGCGTATGCCCCCTCCAAACAATGAAACGATTGCAAGGGCAATCAACGCGAGTGAAATCTCATCAGACGTGCAGACGAGACGTGGCGCCGGTAGAGCACGGGATACACACTTTTTTGTTTTGGGATGTGCAAATGACACACACTTTTGACGCTTGGGATTCACGGGTGTGCCATGACATCCAAGAACAGAGGGAAAAGATCCGGACCATCCCCCACAAGACACACGCTGTATCAACAAAGGCCCTTCCAAGATGATGGCTTCATCGCGTCTGGAAAGAGCCGCAAGGGACTCGGGAACGAAACGCACGGGACAACAAAAGCAGAAACGGCCGTGAAAAAACATGAGATCTCTGGAAAGGTGCGGCACACACACGGTACACATTTTTGAAGCTTGAAATACAATTTGATACAGTCGTTGGGATTTGTGGGATACACTTCAGCGACGGGTCTGCATCTCATCCCCGCAGTTGCTGGTGGCTGCCGCTGGAGATAACAAGTCCGGGGCTCCCCCGCCTCCCGGTGACGATTTCAATTACGATGATACCAGTCCGCCGCAACACCGTGAAGCAGTATCCTAATGATCATACTGTACCCAAACCCTCAGCTGCTTCGGATTCCACATTGCCACTTGGGGTGGAAACAATCAGGGGGCCACATTACGAACCCTGCAACTCAGGTGGACCAAAAACAGCGCAGCACAGCAGCAGTCTGTTCCCAGTCCCTCCAGCCTCAAGTGAAAGATGCAGCACTGAACAATGTGGAACGATTCTACAGGAAGCCGTGCTCGCAGAATCCTGCTGCTGCTGGGTCTGCCAACGTTTGCCAAAATTCAAGGGACTGCAGCTGGAGCACTGTTTTCGAACATGACGATTCATCACCGCTCAAAGAACGACAGTGTGAACTGGAAGATGTGCCGAGGGGTTGGTCGGCTGCTTGGAACAGCTTTTCCAAAGCCTTCACAAGGCAGGAATACATGGGTTCAATGTGAACTTCTGCCCACGGTTGTCGACAAGGGAGAATGAAAAGTATTGTACAGACCTTCATGGTGCCCTGCAACAGGGAGGGGGGGGCGGGGGCAGCACTGGGCCTTTGAGGGCACTTCAGTGGAAGGGATGCACATCGTGGGCGAAGCCAATGCTGCACATTCATCCACCACCTCCACTGGTATCAGCCCAAGCAAAATGCATCCCTGTGAAGAAGTTTGGCGGTGACGATTCGGAAGTGTGCAATTCGTAAGTTGTCAGCAGCCCCCCTCCCACAACCCACCGACGGCCCCCTCCGAATATTGATGTCAGTACGATCACCCCCAGCCCCCAGAGTGCCACTCTGCTTGTCTGTCAGGCTGCCACAATGTTGTTACCGGTACGTCATTTGGTCATCTTGCTCAGCCACCCCCCTCCACCCACCATTTCGTCAATGTGTCCATCCCTGATCGTTGACTTCGTGCCTCAGGTTTAAACCCCCCCCCCCCACCCCGAGGTTGCTTGTCCATGAACTGTGTGGCTTAGCTGGACAAGCAATGCAGAAGCCCACAGGACGGGGATAGGGAGCGCTACTGCCCTGCAACAGGGGGCCGGGGGGGGGGGGATTGGCACAAGGCCTCGGTATTAGGTTAGGCCGGGGGGGGGGGGGTCGCTCCTCTTTCTTACCACTGAGAGGGCGACGAGACTGCTCTACGGTAGGGGAATGGGGGGTGGAGGGCTCAGCCATGTCGGGTAAAGAGGCACCGGCAAACACTGCCAGTGCTACGTGCTTTTTCGGTGAGGTTAAGCCCCATGTGGACCTACGAGCGGTTCACGTTCAAGTGCAGCGATTGTGTGGCAGTTCCTCCACGGCAGAGCACGATGGCCCACACGTTGCCAGCGCAACGCATAATAGTGGCGGTTTAGGGTAATCCCAGTACACGACGCGGGGGGACTCCACAACAGAGGGGCCCCACCAGTAGTTACCGTGACAATGTCGGCTGCACACCGCAGATCCAACGGCGATGCTGCCGCACCGCCGACGGCAAGAACAAGCAATCCCTTGTTGTGTCCTCGACACCCACCGTGGCGGCGACTGGAGGTACGGCCCGCACAACATCGTGGGAGGGGGTGGGGAGTTGGGGGGCTGAGATGTCGCGCAAACGTTGACGTGGTGACGCGTAACCGCAAACTGTGCCCAGTTTCCCGGCGGCGGTTGGAGCGCAATGTGCGACCGTTGGACAGCAACCGACAGGCTAACCGACGGTGGCGGGTACCCGACAGCGGTTTGATCGTAGCTCGGGGACTGACACGCTAGCGCACGGCTGGGCATGTTTCCAACCATCGGTGTTAAACGTCCACAACCTGCGGGTGGGCTTGGGGTCGGTGCTCGGGACCCTCCGGCTTTACTCCCGCGCCGGTCCAATGGTTCTGCCTTTGCTGGGGTTCGATCCCGGGGCCTTGTTGGAGGAACACGGTGCTGTAACGACTCATCCAACCGGAGTCTCTAGTCTCTAGGTTTGACCGTAACCGACGGCGATGTGACGGCGGCGGTCTCTAACGGCCGTCCTTCCCAGAAAACCACCAGAAAGGCCTTCTCAGGAAAAGCGGAAGCAACAAAAGAAAACTGCGGGTCTGTCTGGAACACGTCGCGCGCGCGCTAGTCCGGGTCCGGGACCTCCGCCAGCAGCTCGCGGCCGCTCTCCGCCACGCGGCACCAGAGCACGTCCCGCAGGCGGTGCTCCGTCAGCCGCAGCCGCTGGACCATGCGGTCCGTCGCGGCGCGGATGGCCGCCGCGTCCACGTCGTCGGCGTCGGCGCCGTGCACCTGCTCCGCGAGCGACGGCCGCGCCCCCCCGTCGCGCGCGTCGTCCTCCAGCCCCATCAGCAGCCCCAGGAAGTCGAGGTTCTCGGCCATGCGGCTGACGCCGTCCGCGCACGCGACGGCGCACGCCATCCGGCCCTCGTTGGCCGCCGTGAGCTGCGCCTGCAGGTCCATGATGTGCTCGTAGGCGTCGCGCGTCTGCTGGATGAACTGCTGCTCCCGCTTGTGCGCCGCGTCCAGCGCCACGTTGAGGGACTGCGCCAGCCCCACGTCGTCGTCGTGCGACGAGCCGCTGCTGTGGCGCCCCGAGCCGGCGCCGAGGGCCTCCTCCGGGGCGGCCAGCAGCCCGGCCTCGCGGCACATGTGCAGGCGGTCCCGGGCCGCCTCCACGACGCGGAGCATCATCAGCCCCTCCGGGCACTGCGGCTCCCCGGGGTCCGCCGTCGGCGATCCGAAGGACGCGCTCGACGCGGAGCTGGTGGAGCGGGGCAGCGAGAGGTTGGAGAGCGTCGAGCGGTGGCTGAGGCACGGGTCGCAGGGGATCGAGGGGAAGTACTCGGCGCGCAGGCGGTTGACGGCGTGGAAGACCCGGGAGAAGTCCCCGAGGCTCTGGGACGTGTCCTTCAGGCGGCTGAGCTTCGCGTTGACGGCGTCCATGTCGTTGAGGGCCTGCTTCACCGCGGTCTGCATCCGCTGCACCTTCTTGTCCACCGCGTCCTCGCCCGAGGCCTGGCAGCTCTGCAGCGCCACGAACTTCTGCAGCTGCCGCAGGAGGTGGTGGCGGCGGTCGCGCGCGCCGGCCGGCGACAGGCACTGGTCGCCGGGGGCGTCCTGGTCCTGCAGCCCAGTGAAGCCGTGCGCCATGAAAAGCTCCTGCAGCTGGGCCTGCCAGTAGCTGTCGGCGGGGGACCAGCCAAAGTCCAGCCAACTCTCGGCCCACGCCGTGTGGTACTGGTCCGGGTCCGGGGGCTGCTTCGACGCCCACGCCCGCGGGTTGGGCGGGTGCTTGTCGTAGCGCTTGCCCCCGCCCGCGTGGGGGGCGGCGCGGGGGTGGCCGGGGTGGCTGGGGGGCGCGGCGTGGGGCATGCGGGGGGGGCGCGGCCCCCCCGCCGGGGCCTTCCATTCCGGGAACCGGTGCTTGGCCTTCGGGGCGTCCACCTCCAGGACGCTCACCCGGGAGTGCATCGAGGACTCGGACCGGAACGTGCAGGAGTCGTCCCCGAGCTTGGCGCTGTTCTCCAGCTCCTCTAGGACGGGCAGGCTGCAGGTCACGGTGGTGAGCGGGTTGCCCAGCATGCTGCCGAACGGGGGCACCATCACGAACTGCGGGGACTGGCCCGGCGGCGTGCTGCCCCGGCGCGGCATCGACGGGCTCGAGGTGCTGCCGCTGTGCGGCGAGCGCACGCGGCCGAAGAAGAACGGGGAGGACGACGCCGCGTCGGCGGGTGCCGGGGCCGGGCTCTCGGATGCCGGCGGCGGCGCGCCGGTGGTCGCGGCGGCGCCGGGGCTGGGACGGGGCGGCTGCGCCTTCGGGAGCGACAGCGGCGGAATGTACACGGAGTGCGCAAGGCTGCCCATCTCAGGCGTCGAGGTCGTCGGGGGGCCGACCACCGTCGCGGGCGCACTGAGGACGGCGCCCCCGGTGCCGGCGTCGCTGTCAAGTGCCGGCACCGCGCGCAGGCCTCCCGGGACGGCGGCGCCATTCGCAGGAGCCGGGGAGCTGTCCAAGGCTTCGGGGGCGGCCTCGTCCGCCCCTGTGCCAATGGGGGAGCAGATCTTGGGCGTGGTCGGGGGATCAAGGCACGGGGACGGAGGCCGCGGCACGAGGGTCGTGACGCTGTCCTCCGAGCCCTGGGCTGCCGTGGCGGCGGTGGGGCTGGGGTCTTCGATGTAGGACGTCGGGGTCATGTCCTTGTTGAGGTGTACGGACACTTGGCCGTCCCCGACCGTCATGACCCGGTCGTCAAACAGGAAGGCGTTGGCCTGCATCGCGGGGGTGATTTTCAGTTTGGGGATGAACGGCATCGCGGGCTTGGCCACATCCGCCGGCTTGGCCACATCCGCCGGCGCCGGCGTCCGCCCGGCGCCCCCCTCATCCGCGGACGGCACCGGCTTCGCATCCGCGGCTCCCGGCGGCGCCGGCGCCCCCGTCGAGCCCCGGCGTGCGGCACCGGCGCGTGGCACGACTTCCGCGCCCGGAGCTCCGTCCCCCTCCGCCCCCTCCGGCCCCTTGCTGAGTGGGTGCGCGGCGTGCGGAACATCCTTCGCGGCCTCGGCATCGGTGCGCCCCGATTTGACGGCACCGCCGGCGCCCATGGCCGCCGCCAACCGGCCGGCGCTGAACGCGCGGCCCGGGGTATGCCCCGGCGTATGCCCCGGCGTGTGCCCCCAGAGGCCGTTGGACTTCCACTCCCCGGGCGACGTCACCGGCGACGCACAGGCACTACTGTTCGCGAGCGTCACTTCCACTTCGTCGTTCGCGGCGCCGGCCAAGAGCACGTGGTCATCGAAAAGAAACGCGTTCTTCTGCATCGACGGCGTGATGTTCAGCCGCGGGATGAACGGCATCCGCTTCGGCGCCGGCGACCGCGGCGGCGTCGCCGACGGCGCCGGCGGCGGTTTGCCGTTGGCAGGGACAGGCTCCGGCGCGGCCCCCACCGCGGCGGAGCCATTGGGTGCGGCCGCGGCCGTCGGCGCGGCCGGATCTGCACTGGGCAACGGGGAGGGGGAGACGAGGAGGGTCGGCTCAGGCGGTGCGGGACTCCGCTTGCCAGAGGCCAATGACGTGGAGGCGGGGCTCGCGGCGGAAGCCGGGCTGTCGGCGCTGTCGGTTGTGGTGCACGCGACGGGCGGGGGCTCGGCGCGGGGCTGCGGGGTCTCGGCGCGGTCGGAGGACAGCGGAAGGGGGGGGACCACGGGGGCCTGGTTGGGCGGCGTGCCGGGCTCTGGGGTGCAGGCCGAGTTGACGCTGCTGAAGGAGGCCTTGCGGGAGTCGGAGGGGCTGGAGAGGTACGCGGAGGCCGTCGACCCGACCATCGACAAATTCAGAGGCGTGTCGCCGCCGGCGCTTCCGACCGCCTTCGCCAGCGCGGCCGGCGACGGGCTCACAGACCGGTCGGTCCGCTGTTTGGCCGTGCGGGAGGGCTTGTCCAGTTTGGGGGTCGCGCGCGCGTCGGGCTTGCCGTTGGCCTTGGGCTGCGCCTTCTGTCCGGTGCTCTTGGGCACCGCGGCCACTTTGGGCTTCTTCACCGGGGCCCGGGCGGGGGCCGCCTTGGCCGCGGCCTTGGCCTTGACCTTCGTGCACGTCGCGCTGGTCTTACAGGGGGAGGGGGACGGCGAGCCGGTCTCGCTCTCGGCCCGTTTGGAGGAGGAGGACTGCGGGGGCACACTGCAGGGGGACACCAGGACCCCGCTGTCGTCGGGGTCGTCCTCCGCCGCCTCGGACTTGGACTGCGAGGTCGCGGAGTGCGGGTCCGACTGCGTGGGCGACGGGTGTACACCGTCGCTGTGCGTGGGCGACACCTGCGCGTCCGCCGGCGCCTCGTCGGCCGTGGCCTTGACGGCGGGCTGCACCGGACGGTAGGCCCGCGGCGCGGGCTCCTTGGCTGCGAACAAATGCAGCGAGGGGGACGTGGAGGAGCACGCGACCACCATCGGCGGCAGGTACACCATGATCCCCAGCCACGGCTGTTGGTCGACCCTGTAGACCCGCGTGTAGTCCCTCCGGTCGTACGCGGTGACGGAGTTGGGGTACGTCCTGTTGCCGCCCACCCACGCGTGCGCCTCCGTGAAGCAGAGGCACTTGGCGCACTCCTCGATCTTGTGCAGGTGCTCGTAGGTCTGGGCGTTGTAGATCCGGAGGTGGTGCTCGTCGGCGGTCCACACGAGGTCGTGCTCCGGGTCGTGCTCCATGCAGTGCACCACGCTGTAGAGCTGTAGCCGGCCCTTGTGCAGGTGCGGCACCTGGTGCAGGGAAGTATTAGAAGGGGGGGAGGGAGGGGGGGGGGGGGTCTGAAGGGGGCAGGGAAGGGGAGGGGTTCGGCCGGACCCCCCCTCCTCCCAGGGTCCCCCTATGGTTCCCGCCGAAGGCGGGCCGAAAATTTTTTGAAGCTTAAATCCTCTTGGCACCGAAGGCGCCGAAGCAAAACTTTGGCTGTCGGCCTCAAACATCGGAAGGGGAGGAGGGAAGGGGGGGACAGGGTCTCAGGGGAGGGAGGTAGGGGGGGGGTCAGGGGAGGTACCCCCCCGTTTGGAGTCGTGTAGTGTGCTAGTCACAAGAGCAAGCACACGTCAGCACAAAAAAATCCTCATCAGTGGTACCATCGGCGCCTTTCAGTCGAAAAAAATAGACACTCAGAAAGTACCCCCCCCTCCTCCTACGGTGCACGGCCGTTCTAATACATCACAGACCTGGTGCTGCTCCCCGTTCGTCTTCCAGAAGCTGATCGACTTGTCGGTGCTGGAGTTCCAGACGATGCCGGTGGACGTGACGAACGTCATGCTCCGCAGCCAGTGGTTGTACTTCGTGATCTTCTTGAGCATCCGCTGGGAGCCGGCGTCGTACAGCTTCGTCGACCAGTCGGTGCTGGTGCTCCAGACGACGGTGGTGGGCCCGCTCTCCATCGCCACGTTCTCGGCCTGGAACATGGCCTGGATCGTGGCCCCGTGCGCGATGAAGTTGTGCTCCACCTTCCCCAGCTCCACGTTGAGCACGAGGATGCGGCCGTTCTGGCACCCGCACCACAGGCGGCAGTTGCCGTACGCCGAGGCGCCCCCCTTGTGGCCGCCGCGCCCGCTGGTGCCGGGCAGCGTGACCCAGCAGAGGGAGGTGACGGCGTCGTGGATCGCCACGCTGTACTGCCGGCGCTCTTTGATCTCGCCGCTGGATGATCGCTGGTAGCAGGCCACCGTCCCCTCTTTGCCGCCCACCCAAAGCTCGTTGGGACTGAACCGCACCATCGTCTTCACACCCGCGAGCAGACTCGTGGGAGCCGGCGGGAGAGCCTCCCCCACGGTCCATTGCGGCTTCTCACTGGCCCCCTCATTGTCGTCCTTCCGGTTGGGTGGCACCGGTCTCGAGACCTGGACATCGACCGCTCTCATGCTCGGATGAGCGCGACGGCCTCACAACCGCGCGGGGCTTGTCTCGGGGGAACCTGGCGCTCAGCCCAATGATCTGAAGAGCTTGCGGAACATGTTGTGATGCGGACTCCAGAACAAAAAAAGTGCGACGCTGAGCTGACCCTGCCAAGACAGCAAAGCAGGAATGCGTGCATTGTTGCCCAGCCGCCCCCTATGCCCTTCCTGCTTCCCACCCCCTCCTCTTGTACCCCACCCACCACTCCTTTGTGCCTGCCGACGACCTGAAACTGATGCCCTGTAAAACCACAGGCTCCCCAGACCCGCAGCAAACCCACAGTGACGGCGCGTTTTTGCACCGCATTCACACCGCCCGGGTACTGCGTGCACAGTCGTTGCGGGAACCCACATTATTTACCCCTGAAAATCACAACCTCCTGAGAGCACAGGAGGGAACGTTTGCAGGGCACGCGCCCAGCGCGCCTGGCATCCAAGTCAATCTTCCGGGCCATCTATCCCAATGCTTTACCCCTGGCATACCGAGCTTGGGGTGCCGTTTTCATAATTGCAAAAGCACACGTCATTCATGCATGATTGGATGAAGTGGTGGCGAGGGAGTGTAATGACAATGCTAACCTCTCTTGGAATCATTGCTTGCTCTCTCGGGCACTAAAACAAGTGCTGGAATCGAATTGTGCTAGGCTAGGTCAGAAATCCCACACAGTCACATCCCCCCAAACGGTTGGAGGTGGGACGGTGACCGTTGGAACTTTGCCCGGCCGCCCGACGCGCGCCCGGCGCGCTAACGTTCCCTCCAATGCACCAAAGCACAATGCATCTGAAGAACCAACTCAATGTAACACTGGTAAACAACCCCTCTCGCCTTCAAGTGTGGATGCCCCTCTTCTGCCCACAAAGAATGCTATTGTCATGGCACAGGCCACTTTTATCGAGAAACCTTAGTTCAATTTGCTTCGACACCCCTCTTCTCCCTCTCCCCTTGTCCGCCAGCGCTCCGAAATCTGGGTTTTTATCGGGTTTGTGCTTCAGAGATGCTTGAATGGGTGCAGTGCTGTAGCCATCTTGATGATGAGTGTAGCCAGGTAATCGCCATGTCAAAAATGCCAGCAGCATGGGGTCTTCATGCCATGGCACAAGGTGGCGGTGAGCTGTAAAGGGGAGGACGGTTGCCAGTGAACACATCCGGGCCAGTCATGCATGGTATCTTGTCGCGGAGCGAGTTGTTCGTGTTGTTTTGTGTGCGTATCTAGCACAATGCTCCGCAAGGCAGCAGCCGCACGCTCTGCACATTAAGCCCTTCTCTTCCAAGGACCCGTAACTGGAACCTCTGTGGACAGATGAGGTCCATCACTGTGCACCCCCTCTCCCTCTGTGGTCTTTTGTACGCTTGCATTTTGCTGCTTGTGTGTACTGGATACTACGCACGGTGCAGTACCCAGTAGTAGCACCAAACGCACCAGACGTGCACCATACAATACAGACATCCAGACACCAGGACACCCAGCTCCCCACACAGAAAAAACAGATAGTGGGCAGTCGATGACAAGAACACAAGTTCAAGTAATAGCGTCTACTCTTCCATGTTTTATTCAAATGGAGACGTTTGATTTTACCAATAAATTTCAGTTTGGCAACCCAAGCAAAACTACCATATCTAGAAGTGCTGCTGGAAAAATGTCTGTAGAACAACAGCTACTTACTATCATCGTGTACATTGCTATTGCTACTACGTATCATCATTATTGAATTCTGAAAAAAAACATAAGGACAGGGTTCCCAATTTCTATGTTGTTTTATTTTTTTATGGTGAAAAGATCTATTCTCTTTATTCTCTTTATTCTAAAAAAAATTGGCCAAGTACCATCCTGCATCGCAAAAGATCAAACAACAAAGCGCTGCAACCACTGGCTTTTCTGTCCATGGTCGTATGAAATTCAACAGAGGGACTGATCTGAGTGCATCAAGCCTGAAACTCAGCCACTGAAGACCAGTGGTATCCTCAGAAGAGCACCCTGAGGATGAGGATGAAAAGGAACCCTCTTTTGGTATTCCTTTTGCACTCCAGATGCCCATGCCCATTCCACCACCATGGAATACGCCCACAGTGATGCTGAGGTGATGGACAACACGGCAACAGAGCAATTGGAGGAGGCCATACAAAGACTGCAATAAAACACCTCCGGAGAGGAGGTGGGGCCCCAGGCACGTGCATGCCCATGGGCATCATGTGGATTGCGTCCTTTGGAAGCCAAAAAATGCGCCGTGACCATTCAGGGCAATGTGCGTACAAACTGAAAGAACTACAATACCTCAACCAACCCCCAAGGGGTGGCTCCCGTACCAAGAATGAGACGATCGCATAGACACAACAGGTGCCCACGGACGGTGCCGACTTGTCCTAACGGTACCAATCGTACCTCTGAATACGTCGATCAACTTCGGGGTGCTGCCCCCAATGCCCCAAAGACCTAACCCTAACCCTAACCAAAGAAAGCTGCAGGACTCTATTCTGCCGAGGCCAGTGAATGCTTTCGGTTACCGGCTTCGGTTGACCGTCAACTACTGTCAGTCGACCGACAACCGCCGGCCGTTTAGCGCGAACTGCATCAGTGCATCGCAGTCCTGCCCCCGAAGGCGGAGAATGCCCTGGGCCCAAAAAACCGATTCGTAGAGAACACCCACGCTCTCTTGGCGATGTGACTGGGGGGGAAACTTGCTTTGTCCCATGACATGCGATACGCCGAACGCCGGCGGCTGATGGGCGGTCTTTTTGCAACCCAGTGACAGCGCATCCCCGGATGTACCCATTTGGCCACAGTACCCGAAGGAACGCGTCGCTGGTGCACTCGGAGATCGTCCGGTGGGCCAAATGTTGAAGGCATGGTGCCCCTGGAATCGGTTGTGCCACGGTGCCCAGCTCACAAATGAGTGAGAGCGGGAGATCGTCTGGTGGTTTGAGACGGTGGGTCGGCCGCCGACCGCCAAACCACGTGTCTCGACTTTCCTTCACAAACTAAAAAAAATTATGTCCCGTGTGGACACCCCTGCGGACGCAAAAGGGGCGTCAGAATGTTTCAGCGTTCACCAGTCACGACTCATCGCTACCGGTCGGAATCTACGGGGGCAGCATCGGTACTATGGTTTGCCATGCGGCCACGTATCTGCGTGCGTGCGCGCGTGCGTGTGTGTCTGTGAGCCAGGCATACCATCAGACATGCGTGCTCAGGGGGGGGGGTGGGTGATGTGTTCCCATGGGACGCCAGCACACCCCAGCTCCTGCCCACCACGACGTGATAGGAACCTGCGAAGCCATATATCACTGGGGAGTGTAGCCCTGGCCCTGGGTCCATGTGAGGGTATGTAAGGGGGACCTTCATGCAACAAAAAGCGGGGTAACCCGCATGGAGCCGTGCCCCACACCCATCCGCCGAGATGTGTGGCTCAAACGAAAAAGGGATGTAGACCCAGGCCTTGAGCGCCTGCGATCACAACTGCGGTCCACCACAAACGCGGCCGTCCCACTCGGTGTGTGGTGTGCGGGGGGTGGGTGCGCGCGTGCGCGTGCGCTCCGCAACAAATGGGTTCTAAATTCTATTCTTGGTGACGTCGCGTCTGCAGATGTGTATGTGTGTCTGTGCATACGGATGCGTATGAGTATCCGCACGCGCATGTGTATGTGCATGCGTCTTTGTAGGGGAGGGTACTACCGTTTTTACCAGGTCTTCCCGGTTGGACCTGTATGGCCACACTGGCGTCCTTGGGTCGGGTCGCTCCCCATGACAGCAGGCCTTCGGTGCAGGCCAGGGGTGCATCCCTGTATTGCCCCTCGACCAGTGCGATATGCACTTGGGCCAGCACCTGGCTCGCTGCCCCAGGACCACCCTGGAAGTGGGGTGGCAGCTCCGTGGCTTCTGCCGGGCCAGCTCCACGGTAATAGTTCAACGAGCCCGTCATCGCCATGTCGCCCCGTGTGTTGTGTGTGTATTGGGGTTTTCACAGCCAGTGGTGCTCGCGGCAGCGAGGCGGCCTCTACGGCCTACTCATTTGGCGATTTCCCCAGAAAGGATGCCCTTGACGCACGGCTGCCACCGCATGCGTCTTTGTATGTGTACGTGAAAATGCATGTGTACGTGCATGTGTATTGGCATGTGTGTACTCCTCGTGGAGGGGGGGGGGGCAGGGGCCCACTGGATGCGGGTCAGCGGTAGGGAGAGCCCGCTCCTGGGCTGATGATGTATGTCCTTGTGTGATGTCGGTGTGTGTGACGGGAGACGGGGGGGTTATTATAGTAAGGAGGAATCGCTATTGTGGTCAGGTGGGGTGGCGCTGGAGAGGCGATAACGAGCCACTGCGGGTGACTACGAGAGTGCCCCGGCCCCTGCGCACCCCTTCCATGTGGGGACAGCGCTCCCGGCCAAGGTCGCGTGTGCGTGTGTGTGAGGTGATGATGTGCTATCGACTAGACCCATCGAGTTCGCTGTCATGTCATGTCTGCGCGTATGTATCCCCGTGTGAAACGGAGGAGGAGGAGGAGGAGGAGGAGCTTCAAAGAGAATTCTGCGGAGGAAGCACTCCTGAGGGGGGTCGGCAGGGTTGTGGGTCGCCATTGGGGGGGGAACCTGCTGCCTGCATTCGCATGGCCATCCCCGCTCGTCCCAAAACGGCTTGCTAGACACCCCCTGCCTCTCCTCGGACGTGGCCGTGCGACGGGCCTGTGGGGGCGCCACGAGAGTACAGAGGGGATTGCAATTGCCAGTACGGCGCGGCATTTGCTGGCATGTGTGGCGGTCCGTCGCATGCGTGAGATATGTGTGGATGTGGATGTGAACGGAAGATATGGCTCTGTAGAGAGGGCGACCCCCCCAAAACTCGCGTGTCAAACTCCGAGACGCCTGCAGGCACTGGCCCATAAGGCGATCCGTCCTGAGGCTGCGCTCAGGACATGAAGGCGTGCTCCAGCTCCTTCACCTGCTCATCGTTCATCAACTGGGGCTCGCCGCGCTGCCACGCCAACAAGTGCACCCGCGACATCGTCTCGAGTACTTCCAGCCGATCAAACGCCTTCAGCAGCGAGGGCCCGCACACGCATGCCCCGTAGTTGTCTATGAACACGCAGGACCGGGTCCCGCTGAAGCCCGCGGCGATCTGCTGCGGGTTGGTCACGGACTCGAAGGGCAGGTGGACGACGTCGCCCAGGACGACGTATGACTCCGGGATGCCTTGGCTGTGGAAGGGCGCGCCGGTGATGCAGAAGGCCAGCGCCGAGGCGGGCTGCGCGATTAGAATGGCGCTGATGTCGGGCCGCTGGCGGTAGATGGCGTCGTGGATATGTACGGCGCGCGAGGGCAGCGCACCCCGGTAATGAATCTGGCGGTGGGATTGGCGGTGGGAGGGACGATGGCGGGGGGACGGTGCCGGCGTAGGGCGGCGCGTGCACCGTGGTTGGCCTAAAACTGGGGGCAACGGCAATGGGCAGGAGCTGTGGGTGAGTGGAGGAGGAGGTGGCGACAGTGATGGTGGTGGTGGTGGTGGTGGTGGTGGTGGTGGTGGTGGTGGTGGTGGTGGTGGTGGTGGTGGTGGTGGTGGTGGTGATTGCGCAGACGGCACGAGCAGCAGAGATGAATGGTGGTTGGCGAATGATGGGGGTAATGGTCGTGTGTGTTTGGGTGTGAGCGCGCACGCGCAACAAGCGGTGCATACGGGGTGCACAATTCAGGGACCTCTCAGTGGTCTGCTACATGTGAACACTGGGGCAAGGGTCTGGCGGGGGAGGTCACTCTTTCAGCCCCGTGAATATTGCTGCTAAGGTCCCCCCAGAAAAATGGGAACCCAGGAAAAAAGGGGGGAAATGGGGGGGAATGGGGGGGAATGGGGGGAAATGGGGGGGAATGGGAGTAATGGGGGGACACAGGGGAATGGGCCATCTGCCAACCAGCAGAAACCCATTCCCTGATGGCCTTGGTGGTTGGTGGGGATGTAATGCGCACCCTCAAAGGTGTGAACATCATCCATCGTTCAATGATAGGCAGACTGATTGACAAGCAACGGGTGAAGGAGGCAACCATGCAGCCACATCACCATGGAAGAGTGCTTGTCTCATCAACCCAACCCCAATTTTCTACATTACACAAAGAATGTCTCTTCCTTTGCCTGGCTTCCCCCCACCCCCCCCTATTTTCCCCCTTTCTCCCCCATTTTCCTCCCCTCAGAGGCCCATTAGTGACCCCCCTGCCCCAATCTACAGCCAAAAGTGGCATTGTTGGGCCTTTCACACTAAGCTTTCCCCAGTTTTCCTCAAAAACCAAAAAACAAATCTCACTGCTCCCCACATCCCCCCACCCATTTTTCTTAAATTGGCACTTTCTGAGATAACGTCCCAGTGAAGTCCCGAGAGCGGGATATTCATGGCCCTGCTCTTTGGAGGTTGACGGTCGTGAGGAAATGCTTGGCAGTCACGCGGCGGTCTGATCGCTGCCATCTCAGATGCTGCTCCGTATTGTTGTACACTGCTCGTGCGGCAGCGTTCAGGAATGAAGCCCAGTGCTGCATTGTCCGTTGAAATTCACGCCCACGCCCACGTGATTCGATTCCATGACAGGCCCACGTTTCGGGGTTCTGTGGCGGGCTTTGGCCCGGGATCCGATTGCATTCACAGCGGCATGAACCCCACCCACATGCCCCGAACTTCCCCACCAGCCGAGCCCTTGTAAGCCACAGGAGATCCTCCACGGAAATCACAATACCTACCAGCCAACCCGAGGTTTTGACTTTTCCGAAGGGCTGGGTCAACGTAACAGAGCGCGGGCTTGTCATCAGTGCCAAATGCCATGTCTAACTCACCGCTGCAATGGACCTCAGGCGGGGCGTTTTCTCTAAATGCAGCTGTGCGCTGTACAATCCGTTAGGATGGGCGTGTGGGGGCTATGCTACGTCATCTGCCGCTCGCCCATGACCTCCCGCCGGGGGATTCCGTACGCCAGAGGACAGCCAGTGTGGCATCGCGTGCCGATGTCCGTCGCTGCCAGCGCCGGGTACAGCCTCGGCGGTCCCTTTGCTTTCTGCAGATGGAGGGTGCCACGGAGCGTCCCCCGGACCACCACGCATCGCCGGGGGGGCAAAGGGATGCGGTACAAAGTAGCGGCACATTGCCACAGGTGCATATAACTCTGGAGAAGATATGACACTCGCTGTGCGGGACGCAGCTGAAATTGCTGCCAGAATAATGGCCCCCCACCACCCCAGGGAATCCTGACCGCTGCACCAGAAGCGTTGGGGTGCTCGCCGCACGACCGCCGCAACACCACGCGCTGTTTGGTGGCTCATAGCATTCACGATGTTGCATGGTTCCATCGTGGACTCAACAGGATGTCAGTATGTAAGGGAGGTAGACTAGTATGTAAGCGAGGTAGACTGTAGGGACCACTTCAATAACGTCAAACCCTATGATATCAAACACCATTTCATTACGGCCAGCGAATGGCTTACAGAACGAAAACGATCCCCCCATTTTTCCTCATTCCTCATTTTCCCCCAATTTCCCGTTTTTCCCATTCGGTTAATTCGGCTGCGGCTAATGCGGAAGCTTCTACCCCCCTCCCCTCCGCCTCCACCCCCCCCTCCGGTTGTCCCTGCGGGGAGGGATTAGTGCACTAACCCGCTACTTTACAACCTGATCCGGAGCGCCACCATTTTGCCTGCACCTCCAGGGAGCGAGGGCAACGGCCAGGGGGTACTGAGAGGCAGAGAACCTGCCCCTCTGCATGCTGCTCCACCAGCACGAGCTCCGAGTGGGACAGCTTCCCGCGGTCGCTGGACGTGACGGTGGAGGGGGTGATGACAAAGTGCGGCTGATCCTTGACGCGGCAACTGAAAGAGCCCGACGACGCGGTGATCAGGCACTGGTTGTATGCACGCCGCACGAAGCGGATGAGCTCCCCCCTCGCGTACTTCTCCTCCGCAGTCACCAGGATCGTGTTGTCCTCAACATCACTGTGCAGTGGGCTGGGCACTCTGGAGGTCTTCTGGCGTTTCGGGTCTGGCTCGCCGTTCTGCATAGACGAGAAGACTCGGAAGACGCCGAAGAAGCGCACGCATTCAGAGCAAGCGATGGGGTGGCCGGGCAGCCCGCAGTCACCGCTTGGGGTTGGTATTCCGTGTTCATCCCATCTTGGCATGCCCCAGCGATGCTGACTGCCGTGACATCCGCCGTACAGCTCACGTAGCTCCACTTACCGTTGCTGCCACAGGTCGCGGCAGGGCTGCCACTGTACCGGTATCGCACGAGCAACTGCACGTGCCTTGGTATGAGTTGCTGCAGCCGCTGCACAGGGTCCTGCTCCTTGTAAACCGGCTGCACGTTTCCTGGGGACTGCGCACGTTGTAGGGCATCTAGTGGAGTGGTGCAGGTTGGTGCAGACGGCCTGACTGGCAGTGCACCACCACAGACATTCTTTGTCCCGTGGCCGGTGGATACTGCCTATGCACCACCATGCACACCCGCTCTGAGGCCGATACACTCGCAGTTGACGTCAGCCCAACAGGACACCTGACAGGACAACCTGTGCCTGCCCCCAGTATGCAACCAGAAAGGCAATGCCCCGTGTCTGTGATGGTTGAGGGAGTGTGTCTGTGGCGATGCACTGGCACCGCGCATGGATTGGGTCGTCGGGAGTGTCTATCGTGGTGCACCGGAGTGTGCAAGTCTAGTTGCGAAAATTTTGTTGCAAGGCAAATGTACGCTCGGAGAATCAGACTTTGTTGTTCCGTCTCTCCGCCCCCGGCGTGCGCGCGTGCAATTCCTCTGCGGACGAAGTCTGCAAGCTTCCTGCTGACGATACTCAGCTCAGACCTCAGCTTTGTCCAGGGCACGCAGATGATAGACGTATGCGTGACCCTGAAAGTAGACATTAGGCCTACTGGCAACACATATCAAGGAAACGGACAGAAGCGCTGGAGGCTCCTGCATGAAGCACGAACGCTTGTACAGGCAGTCGTGCAGAAAAGAAATACACACCGATGGTACGACAGAGTAACAGGACGACAGTGAGTCAGCGTGGTGATGCACACGCCCACGTACTCGGTGCGTAGACTGGCGTGTAGATGTTGCGTGGCTTGATGTGCATGTGTGCATGTGTCCACCTCTCGCAATCCTCTCTTGGGCCCTGCCTCCCTCTCTTTCTGCGTGTGTCTTTGTGTGTGCATGTGTGTGTGACGCCCAATTCTTTCAAATCATGCTCAAACTGCGAGGTTCAACAATGATGCGACCAAACCATGAGTTCTTTTGTTCTGTTGCTCTGCCGCCGGGCTTCAGGAACTGGGTTGAGATGACACGCAACAGGCAACAAGAGGGAGTGGGGCTCGTGCTCCTACCGCGTCTCGCATCCCGGGTCCGTGCTCCCGTGCTTCCCTGCGCGGAGGCCCCACTGGGCGAGTCCGTTGTGCTGTTGGCGGAGGCGGGGGCGAAAAACCCACGGGTGCATGTGTGTGTGTGTGTGTGTGTGTGTGTGTGTGTGTGTGTGTGTGTGTGTGTGTGTGTGTGTGTGTGTGTGTTCCTTCTCTCGTACCGCAGGGACGTGCGGCGAGGCTGTTTGCCTTTGGCAAACGCGCACACATACCGCCTCCCTGTGTTTATGCGTTTTGTACTTCAGCAGCTTGTTCCGAATATCCTCAGGGATCTGTTTGATCGGGTACCCGCGCTGTGCCAGCGTCGTCGCCTGGCCCAGCGCATCCGCAAGGAACTCCAGAGCAACGAATCTGCTGTATGCCTCGGTCATGTCAGCGCCCAGCGTAAGGACCCCGTGGTTCTGCATGATGATGCAGTTCGCCCCCGTCTTCGCGGCCCCTTCGATGCTGTCCGCCAGCTTCTCACTGCCGGGCAGCGCGTATGGTGCGAGCGCCACAGTGAGGCCGCAGGTGTGCAGCAGCACCGTGGGGTCCGGGACCTGTGGCATGGAGGGGTGGCACATGCGGGAGTGGGGTATTGCAGTAGGGCACTGGAGGATGGGTGTGGAATATGCAGCAGGGCGTGGGGTATGGAGGAGGCTGAAGGGAATGGAGTGGGTGCGGGGCACGTCGGAGGGTGTGACGCGTCGAGGACAGTGAGGGGCGTTGGGGGTGAAGGGCGGGGTTTTGGGGTATGGAGGAGGATGTGGGGTGTGGTGGAGGATGTGGGGTATGGTGGAGGATGTGGGGTGTGGTGGAGGATGTGGGGTATGGTGGAGGGTGTGGGGTATGGTGGAGGATATGGGGTATGGTGGAGGATGTGGGGTATGGTGGAGGGTGTGGGGTATGGTGGAGGATGTGGGGTATGGTGGAGGATATGGGGTATGGTGGAGGGTGTGGGGTATGGTGGAGGGTGTGGGGTATGGTGGAGGATATGGGGTATGGTGGAGGGTGTGGGGTATGGTGGAGGGTGTGCGGTATGGTGGAGGGTGTGGGGTATGGTGGAGGATGTGGGGTGTGGTGGAGGATGTGGGGTATGGTGGAGGGTGTGGGGTATGGTGGAGGGTGTGGGGTATGGTGGAGGATATGGGGTATGGTGGAGGATGTGGGGTATGGTGGAGGATGTGGGGTATGGTGGGGGGTGTGGGGTATGGTGGAGGGTGTGGGGTATGGTGGAGGATGTGGGGTATGGTGGAGGGTGTGGGGTATGGTGGAGGATATGGGGTATGGTGGAGGATGTGGGGTATGGTGGAGGATGTGGGGTATGGTCACCCTGACCTCGCCACTAAGCAAAGGCCTGACCGGGACACAGTGCGACCTTCGTTTTTCTGAACACAGTTTTTATGGTCAGAAGCTTACCGGAACGTGATTGTGTGCCGATTGTAGAGAAATCAGGGGCTATGTCATGATTGGGATGAGCTCATAACAACATTATGCTTGGTGTTTCAAACCATTACTGTTTGTTTCGATGTGATTTTCATCCATGAGTAATGTTGTTGGACGTGAACAAGTTTTCATTTTTTGTTTTTGTAAAGATTTTCTGTCAGCATGGGTGGGGAATGAATATTTCTATTTATTTTCTCAGCGTGTCACCTACGCGTAAAGACGTAGGGGGCGTACCGTGCGCTGTGCGAAAAGTAGGCCATTCTCCACCACCGGTCACCATCTCCGACAAGGGAAGCTCCCCGGCGGAGTGTGCAAAAGTGGATGCCAGAACTGAGAACCAGTTGCTCGAGTTTTTGTACAAAGTGTACAACAAGATGGCCCACCCATTGCCTGTTGAGCAATGCAATGTTGATAATTGGATTGAATTGTGTGGCACCCCAGTTTTGCGCAAGCAAATTGCACTCATGGGGTGTGATGCGGTCACGGCGGAAGAGTGGTACCAGAAATATGGGCATGACACCTATTTGACTCGCGAAGAGATGTTCATATTTTTGGTAAAGTTGAAGACCAACCCCACCCATGACACAACCCCAAGAATGGTGGGCAAGCCAAAGGCAAGCCCCCAAGCAATTGAATTGCTCATGCATGCTTCTAGAGGTGGCAGGTTTTCAGGGCTGTTACCGGGGTAAACACCGTAATAACTGGCGCTGTGCGCGCGCTGTGCGAAAACGCCCCCGTAACATACTGGCTGAAATTCTTTTTTCTAATTTGTAATTTGGTGACTTAGTAAGGAATGCGCCGAGATGTCCGTGAGTCGCCGCTAAGCTGAAGGCCATGTTCGGGCTGAGCCTGCCGCCTCAAGGAGTGGTGGAGGGTGTGGGGTATGGTGGAGGGTGTGGGGTATGGTGGAGGGTGTGGGGTATGGTGGAGGATGTGGGGTATGGTGGAGGATATGGGGTATGGTGGAGGGTGTGGGGTATGGTGGAGGGTGTGGGGTATGGTGGAGGGTGTGGGGTATGGTGGAGGGTGTGGGGTATGGTGGAGGATGTGGGGTATGGTGGAGGGTGTGGGGTATGGTGGAGGATGTGGGGTGTGGTGGAGGGTGTGGGGTATGGTGGAGGATATGGGCTGGCCGGCGACATGTTTTCGCTGGGCAACGACGTTTTTTTTCGCTGGACAGCGACGTTTTTGGGAGGGCTTGGGGAATGCAGGAGCGTGTGAGGTATGCGGGAGAGATATGGAGGGCGCGTGGGGCATGGGGTGTGGGGCAAGGAGCGGGTTGTGGGAACCGCAGATGTGGCGCGTGTCGGAGGGTGTGTGGTGTGGAGGAGGGTGGGGGGCATAGGGTGTAATGTATGGCGTGCGGGGGGGGGGGGGGTGGGGCTACCCCACACCCTGCCAACCCCACGCCGTCCTCCGTGCCCTGCACCCCATGCCCCACACACGCTCCATACCCCACATTTGTGTGGAATGGGGTGCAGGGCACAGGGGAGGGCTGGGGTATGAAAGCAGGTGTCGCTTAGCGTCCGACCTGGCGGAGTGCAGGATAATGAATTGATGGGCGCCCACCAGCCCGGATTGGGGTGCCAGAAGCGGTTACGGGTGGGGGCGGTTACCGGCGGTGACAAATGCCCGTGGGAGGCAGTTGGGGTCACCGAGAGGGCGGTGGGCCGCAGGCTCCCTCTGGAAAGGGGGGGGTACGCCCCCCTCCTTCCAAATGCGTACTGCTTCTGCCCCGGGGTGCCACAGTCAGACCTGCTGAGAGGGGTCCTTCGCAAGGCTAAAAGCCACAAGAGTGGGCGAGTGCGCATGCAGCACTGCCCGGACCTTGGACTTGGTACCGCCATGCAGTTGATAGCACCTGACGTGCAACGGCCACTCAGTCGTGGGGGGGGACCCGCCCTTCCACAGCAAGGGCTCGCTGGGGTCGTCGTGCAGCGCGGCGTGCGCCACGTCTGCGATCCGGATCTCGGCCTTATCGCCCCCGCGGGGCGTCACCCACACCACCCCTTCCTCGTCCAAAACCGAGAGGTTGCCGCCGCTGGTGGTGGTGAGGCGCAAGCGGTAGATGCGCGCCATCCAGTCCGAGAGCACCTCCGAGGGATGCTTGTAGTGGTCGCAGTCCATGAAGCCAAAAGCACGCTCGATGCTGAAATATGCATGGAGGCGTGTGACATGGGGAGGGCAGGGGAGGTCCGCGGTCCTGCGACGCTTCAAATCACTAGCGTCAAATCCCTACACGGCTGTCCTCCTCGGGGATATGGTTGCACTACGCGCCACTTGCAGCGCTAGCTCTCAGCTTTCACCCCCCAATGGCGCCTTTTGCGGTTGGATGCTATGCCAAGCTATCCCATAGCCCAACATAACATGTGCAAGGGGCTCTTGCATGTCGGAGACGCGTCGCGGCGGATTTGTCGCGATCTGCGCTGACATGTGAGAAACACATTGCACCGGGCTTGGATGTATGTACGTACATCGTCATGGACATGTTGGGTTCGTTTATGGGGTGTGTGTGGCCCGCTCCTGTCGGTCTCTCGACGTGGTTAAATAGTTTTCAGGCGTTAACTCGTTAACTAATTTCTGTTTGACGCCGAACTAGTACTTTTGATGAGCTCCTCTTGGGCATTGTCGTCCCCTCTTCATGCCATGCAAGTGGGGCTTACACGACACACTTTCTGATGAGCCCCCCTACCCCCCCAACAACTGGCGTCATGCCAAAACCCCCCCAACAACTGGTTGTCAATGGGTACATAGATATGCGGCTAGAAGTTTAATCAACTTAAAAGAGAAGAAAATGGATGGAGAAATCATTCACGGCGCAGACGGTGCTGTGTTGTCACACGCAAGCAGAACGCCACACCGGACCCACCAATTTTTCTGCAAAAAAAATGTTCAAGGCACGAGGTAATGGTGACCCAAACACCAACTCTTCGGTCATGCATGAGAGGTGAGAAAAGGCGTGTCCAATGCATTGTTGTGTGGCACACAATGTGTACACAATGCAAAAGCAAGAACGAGTAGGGCTCAAGTTTAGAATTAGAGAGGCCTGCAATTGTTCGCTCCGGTTCGGTCTTTGCGAGTTCGATGCTTTTTGTTTTCCTACAAATACTAATCGGGTGATTGGGCCATGATTCATAAATTACTAGCAGGGGCCATGAAACTTTTAAATCCTTGTGACTTTTCGGCCCACACAGACCTAGAAATTTTGAAAAATATCATTCACCTGCACGGGTGATATTATGCCGAAATAAGATCGTGCATCACAATTTGGATATTGTGTTGCAATGCAAAGCATCCTCCCGACAGGTTGGACCGGTCCACTTGGGCTAGCAGGCATAATGGATTGTGGTGTTATCGGCTGTAGGAGGCACTTCGACCACTTGGAACACATGAATGGAACCATCCACATGTTGCCTCATGTTGGTGCCTACCATGATCTGTGCAGTTGCACTTCGTTTGCGTTATTTGCACAGCCATCCGATCGATCCACCAAGTGCCCAACTCGGTGTTTATTCCTTTCTAATTCGGAGATTGATATACTTTTTGGGGCCGGTGCTCCTTCATGATAAAGAAGGGCGAAGCTAGACCAAGGGCATGACGATTGCTCACAGAGGCTCCAAAGATTGTCTCGGCTTTCCCGAAGTCTGACGTTGTACCACCCCATGGCCTCTTCTGGTGGGGGCGGTTGTGGTGTGCACGTATGTCCGAACCCATCATATGTTACCATACTGCGGATAACAAGGATAAGAGTGACCTTTGAAGGTTGCTTTGGGGAAGCACGAAGGGCTTGAAAGATCGTGGCACGCTACGCCCCTACTCTCTGCCATCTGCAAGTGGAACGGACCATTTTATTCAAATGCATGTTGATCGATTTTGGCATGAGCTACACAAAGCTTCACAAGGCCCAACGATACATCTCCCGACTCTCACATGGTCGCTCCTTTAGCTTAATCGGTTGCGATCAGCACATGAACAAAAGAAGAAACTTTGAATATTGCTATTGGTCACGCTACACCCCAACTTTCAACCCCTTTGCAAGGAAGTAAGTCGGTTACAAGGCGGGAGCACGGTTCACTAATGCAGCATTTTAGACTGAAACAAAACGTAATGGGTATAGAACACAGGTGCCTTGAAAGCGAGGACATGCACCAAGCTCACCACATTAATTCTTTTGATCGATACATGAGGGTTGGTTGTCTTCTCATGCCAATCAGAATCGAGTGCTTCCGATTGCTTATGCTTCTGTGTTTATGTTGCCATCGCTCCTTGACCCGACCCTTGCAGTGCCACGTGATGGTGATGGTGTGTTGTGGTGCTCTTGGCGATTTTTTAGCGGAGAAAGTTGTTCAGATGTAACGAGGGTCCCGTTGAGTCCGGAGCGCTGGTGAGGGTTGCCATACATGGGAAATGGTTCAAGCCGGCGATGTACCTCGCTCATACCACCCTTAATCGTCCAAGTCAACATAGACACCAAGGTCCTCAAACTTGCTCCTGCGTATTGGTACCCGAGTTTATCTCCCATACTTTTCCATCGTCACTTGAACCACCGAAGGCAGGGCCGTCCACTCATTCTACTTGGCGTGTTGCAAAACTATAGTGCCCTGGGTTTGCTTACCTTGACACCGACCACAAACGTCGTACCCATCAAGCCAAAATGTATCCTCGTCTTCAATTTTTGACAAATGGACGCAAAATTGGGAGTTGAGGAAGCACAAAGTCAAGGATGGCTTCTTTCGTCGTGATTCAAAAGTGCAGTGCTAAATGGTGCCCAGGTGCAAACCGACTTTGCCTTGACCGCCCGTCCAAATGTTGGATGTTTCATGGTAGGCATTTCCCAACAAAGATTAGTGAAATATGCCCGCAAAACAATCTCAATCTTGATCACGTTTGCACGAGTGCAATCGGTAGTCTTCCACAAATTGGATACACATGCTAGGCAAGCACAAGTCACACAGTCCATCGTCTAAGCATCCAAGGGGGCCTTTTACCCTTTCATATGAACGAAGCAAATGGCCATGTATGCCGAGAGGGGCATGAAAACTCCATTCGTTCAGCTCACCTAGCACACGCTATGAGCAGGGCCGGAGCCCACAGTCGAAGACATCCCCATCCGTTTTGGCCCATCGCCCGACTACAACACCTCAAAGCCAAGGGAAGAGAGAGAACAAACCTTTCTGGAAAGCACTTCGCAGTGGGTGCAACACACGCCTAGGCTTGACTTGTAGTTGACGAGAGGTGGGTTGGAGGGAGCCCGAGGGGAACAAGGCAATAGTGAGCCTTGTCCAAGTCCGCTTTTCCGATCGCCTGCTCCAACGACAAAACATTCACACTTCGACAATTAGAATTCTACGTTGGCGACCCAAGCTAAGACAGGCATGCGGCAACACAGTCCTCACATCGGCTCCTTTTCTCGCATGCTGGCCTCAGTGCCACATGCGGCGAGCCCGGAAATCGTAAAAATTATCGAAATGCGACGATCAGCCAGGCAGATTATTGAAATCACAATGATTGTCAACGCAGACGTTGCTTCTTATTCTTCTCTGGCATCACACATCTCGAGCCACGAAATGTGTGCACACATGGGGGGGCACAATTGGTCACCTTCCCCAACCTCTGCCCCCGGGGTGCTAGAATGTGACTCCTCATAAAAAGAGCTAGATGAATATTTCCCCGCCACCGCTTCACATGCGGGGTCCCCATGGCCATAGAATTGTTGTGTCCGCTCGGTGGCGGGGAAATCCACGGTTCAATTTTGGCCCCCCCTGGCGCCCCTCCCCCTCTCCCTCCTAGTCTGCTGCTACTACCTCAGACAGGTGCGTCACCCTACCCTACACCAACGTAGCAATGTAAAAGGCAACACCAAAGCATGGGACATCTCTGCATATGATCAACCTCATGGCTTGTATACAAATGACCAATCTTGGGCCTCATAGGCGGGGAGGACGGCCTCAATTTGGTCCAAAAGGTGAGGCCGGTTCCCTCCCACCCGCAGAGAAAGTTTTATAGTGATTTCAACACTGTGTTTTTGTTGTGCCTCTCCTGCTGCTTGCTGCTTGTGTAGGGTTCCTGCCGCTTGTTTTTGATGAGGAAAAAGTTTTATTGTTGAAATACAACCAATCCAGGATAACCCAAGCCAGAGATAAGCAAGTAGAAGAAGATCAGGATCAAAGCATGAAGGGCTGCTGTCACAAAGAGTTAGATAAAGACAATTATCAACAATAGACCACAGCAATTAGCATACATTGCAACTCAGGATGAAATATTTTACATGTTTGAGAAAAACTGATCGGAAAACTGCCCCAAGGGCTCACTCTCATCCATAGTGCCATCTTGAGATGTGCACTCTTTGTTTTTGGGTCCCATAGGTGCTGAGGTGGCATGGCATGTGGCGCTGATGTCACTGCCATGTCACATGGGATAATCCTACTTAGCTAGGCTGACTGGGTATTGAACCCAGGACCTCTCAAAAAGAGGTGCCCCAGCCCCCTAGGGTGCATACCACTAGGATAGCTAAGAATTCATGAGAAAACATAGATAAATTCATAGGCTCTGCCTTCAGTATATCAGTGCCTCAGTAACCCTGGAAAAGATGTTTTAGTGCCTATAGCTTGGGGATAAAGGGGTCCACACAACATCCTGATTTAGTGTTTGGTTCCATAGGTCAAAATGTGTTATCACCCCTTTTGGTTGGGCCAATACTAAGATAAAAATACATGAGTGCTTAGAGCACCTCTAATACAACTAAAGTATACCCTAAGGCATTGGAAAAGCACTTTTTCTTACTCCCCCCTTGTGCTGTGGTGGCCACCACTGTCGCATTTTCAGGAAAAAGGGATTTCTTCTTGGCCTTTCCTTGGTTTCCACACCTACTTTAAAATACCTATAGCTTCCCTAACACTGGAAAAGAGCGCTTTACCATGGCCACTGACTCTTGCTGCATTGTAAATGACAATTTCCAACAGAAAACTCAGCGCTCTTGGCGCTGCCGGGGTTCCTGTGGCTTGGTGGGGTTAGAATAAGGCATGCCCAGGCCATATGCATTTGCATCCCTCCCTCCAAGCTTCAGCGTAATACAACCCAACGCCAGACTCTCATAGGACGCTCGACCCAAGTCTCATGGAACCTGATGGAGACACCTGTTCTGGTACTGGGGCGAGGGTGTGCTGATTCAATTAGAATTGCCCCTTGGAGGGGTCTTGATTCTGGTTCGGTCTCCTGCTGCTGCTTTTCGGCCACAACAGCGGCCTACTCAGCGAGGCTTTGTGAGGATGTCTGTACAACAGAGTAATGGGAGAATGAGGGACGAATCCACGCAAACGCGAAGCGACAACACCTAAATCCGTCAAATGACGGCCTAGAACTTTTATGAAGGCACACACCTGGACAGAGTCCAATTGTGCATCAGATGCACATTTTTATAAAATTTGTAGTCATCTCTTGATTTTTTAAATCAAAAAATTCTTACGCAGAAAAAGGCGGCGCGCAGGAGCGGCTCCTAGCGAAGCGCCGGAAAATACAGAATTAATAAGCGTATGTTACGCAGAATGACAGAAATGACGAAACATACATAAATAGACAAACATAAAGATTGCAGCCACATTGGCAGTAAGAATTCAAGATTCAAGATTTCAAAAATGAACCGAAGGACTGCAATGAATCAGGTATTAACCACAGGTGTGCTCGTGTCGTATGGAGTATGCACATTGCTCGTCTCGTGTCTCCGTGAACGTGCCTTGTAGCAGCGCTAACAAACGATAGAGGGATAGATTAGAAAGATTGCAGATGATTAGAGGTAAGTCCAGGGTGATTAGACATACACACATATGCATAGCGTCGTTTCTCGCTTGTGTCTCCCTTTTCCTTCACCTTGCTTCACTCTCCAGCGGTGAGTAAGATAGGTAAGCCCAGGTGGGGCCACCCCCTGGTGGAGTTCGTGATTGTGGGTAAGATTAGGAAGATTGCCACAGGTTGAGCGTCAACTCGTGCATGCTCGTGCATTCACACACGCATTAAAGGGTAGGCCACGCGAAATGCGCACGGTAAACCTTGTTTAGGTTACCCAGGGGCTCCACCCCACCTTCTTTAAGAGAACGGGTGGAGCTTCTTAAGCTTGCTTGCTTGATAGGGGCATTTGTGGACAGCGTATTATAGGGCCACTTGAGAAGCGTATAATACGTGGAGATGGTCTTGGTTCCTCCGCTGCAAACCCTCTTGCGTCCGCCTTTGTTCTCCAGGTGGGAAGGTCAGGGTGAACTGGTGCAGTCCCAAGCCGTGCTAAAATATGCGGCGCTGATCACACACAAACAACAAGCTGCGGCTCAGCCAGGAGTGGCAAGCGCAGCGCGACACCTTCAACATCCACGCTGTGCACGCAACAAGAGCACCCCTTCCCTCCAAGCCCTAGCAGGGAAACGCATTGTGGCATCCCTGTTAGGCCACAGACGCTTAGTAGCTCTTTGTTTTCTTGTATTCTCACATGTGAGCCGCTAGGGCTCTTGTCTTCATCTTCGACGCCACCCAGTAGAGCATGCGTGTAGGAGTGGTAGTCCTGAGTGGGGCCTTGAGCCAGTTGCAGTAGCGCTCGCCCACCAGGATGGTGCCACTGTAGGGTGTGTAGGACCTGTAGTGCGTGTGTCACTGTCCCACCTGTTTCCTGCAATTTGAGCGGGGTTGGTGGGCTGTGGCAGTGGTTAGGTCAGTGTTTTGGCCATCGTAGCAAATAGGCGTTTTCAAGCCTTCATAGCTTTTGGCCACCCCTCCCTGTAGGAGACAGATAGGTAGGGAAAACAATACCTGGATTAGTACGCTGGGTATTCCCCCAAGGTTTTGCGCCAGCACAGAAATTGGGCGCTTAGGGGAGGGGAGACCCGGGGCGTACCCCGTGGCATCAGTGAGACAACCCTCCAGGTTTAGCAAGCGTGCAGACTTGGGTATAATTAGGACACCACTTCTGCGGCTTGCTCTCAGGACCTTAGGAATAGCACACTCACACATACGCTTAGGCAGGTAAGGGTAAGGTTCAGTCCCTAGCTTTGGTCTTGGAGGCAAGCGTCTCAGCGAGCCTCAGCAACTCATCGAGGTTGTTCTGGGACAAGTAGTCAACCAGAACTGAGTTTAGGCGCCCCTCAGGTAGAAAAAACGCAGAGAAGGGCTCCCAGGTGGCCTCTTTGCCTCCAAACTCTTCCCAGAGGGTGAGAAAGTGCCAACACTGGCGATAGCGGTGGCGTAGGACAGACTTCACAAGGTAGAAGCTCTCCTTAGCCATCTCCTCGGCGTTCATGTCGGGGAGTTCCCCTTCAACTTCCATAGGGCTGGCAGCCCCTTGTAGGTCTAGGGCGGCGATCTCCTCGTCGTTCAGCTCCCACTCTTCCCCACAGAGGTCTTCAGGATCATAGTAGCGCTTCAGGTGTTGAGCAGCGCACACCAGGGTCCCCCCTAGACGGGGAGAACACCGCACGGTTATACGGTGTCCATCCACGGATAGAATCTTGTAGGGCCCGAAGTATGGGTCATTGCTGGTAGAGCATGGCCAGGCGGGTAGTCGGCTGTGGTGCACCAGCACCCAGTCCCCCTCTTGGTAGGTGGCAGGTACTCGGTGCTTGTTCTTCTTGTTCCACGGACGCTCCCTCACTCTCTGGAGCACAGCCTTGGCCTTGTCGACCTTCGCTTGTTGCTCTTGGACCGATTCACCCACGGAAGAATGGGTGTCTTCAGGATAGGGAGCGTGTAGGAACCACGCTGGGCGTCCTGGAAATAACTCATGGGGCTAGTAGCCAGTCGCCGAACTCTCTTGGGAGTTCATCATCAAGGATATGACGGGGAGTAGTCTCACCCAGTCTCCGGTGTGTTCAGTTTTGCACCATATCCTTACATTCTCCTTGAGGACACGAATCTGTCGCTCACATAGGGGGTTGCTCGTGTGAGAGTAGGGAATCCCCGTAGACACCTGGACATTGAGGGATCTCAGGACCCTCTTGTACCAGCCGGTATCTGAGCGCACTCGTACGTCCTCATCGGAGTTGATCTCCTTGGGCGCCCCATAGACACAAAACCACTCCTCCAGGAGTATCTTGATAGTCTCCTCCCCGGTAATGTGCTTAGTACGTGGGAACACCCTGGTAAACCTGGTCAACCCACAGGTTACCACGAGGGCGAAGTCATAGCCCCCGAACTTCGGCATCTCTGTGTAGTCCACGTATAGAACACTGTTAGCACAGTGAGGGATGGGCAGGGTCGAGTAGAGACCTCTGTCCGTGATATCCCCTGGTTTGCAGGACCTGCAGGGGCACTTGTCCACGATAGGCTGGAGGGTTTTCCGCAGTTGGTCGTCAGTCCACGTAGTGTGGAACCACTGCTTGAATAGCCTCAGGGTACGGTCAGCACCCACATGACCGCTGGACTCATGGGTCCACTTCAGCAGCGCTGGGACTCTGTCACTGGGTACCACGATGCGGTCCTCGTGCCAGAGGTAGCTCTTGTCCCTCTTCCACTGATCTTGGTTGACCAGGAGGGGTTCAAGGCGTTTCTCCAGGCGCTTGTAGATATCCCCAAACTCCTTCAGGTACTACGATTGTTGGAGTCCATCCAGGGGGCGTATCATAGTCATGTTGAGGTCCAAGTGGACGTCCATATGGCTGAACGACTCCTTAGCCAGCGCTTCAGACCGGGCACCAATCAGGGCGTCGAAGTTGTTGCGGCTGATGTAGTCTGCACACTCGTTCTTCACTCCCTGGATATGGTGTACCGTCAGCCGTAGTTGACTGAGGTAGGTCCACCAACGCCGTAGCTTGGCCTTCTCAGATGGGGCACCCTTCTGGAAAGTGCGGACGTGCTCTTGGTCGCACAGCCAGACCACAGGGTTACTCCCCAACAGTCGTGCTTGTGAGGATAGCACCAGCATACCCGCGAGCAATTCCTGCTCATAGGTGGAGTAGTTCCCCCTGGCCTGGTTCCATTTCCAGTTCCAGTGGCCCAGAGGTACTAGGACCCACTTGTCGTCAGGGTAGCTGTGCTTGAGAGTTCCATCTGGGTTGAGACCTTCAGTCCCCCATTTGGAAATGGCTGAGTTGAACTCCTCCTTCTCTAGTGCTTGCCATTGGAACAACGTTCCACCGGCGCCCACATTGCTGGCGTTGGTCACCAGGATAATCTCCCCTTGTGCCCTAGGCACGCCAAAGCACTTAGCGTTGGCCACCTTGTCTTTGAGCTCGTCAAACGCTTGTTGCTCTTGTGGGCCCCAGCGCCAAGTAGTACTCTTCTTGATCAGGTCCGTCAGAATGGCGCTGGTGTAGGTGAAGTTTCCGATATGGCGGCGATAGAAGTTACACGCCCCAATGAAACTGCGTACATCATGAAGTCCTTTCTTGGGGTCTTCGTGTCGTAATTTGGCGTCCATCAGGGGTTTGGCCTTAGAGGCCGGTGGGGTCCACCACCCATAGTAAGAAAAAGTCACTGCCATGTCTTTCTTGGAGGGCTTGATCCAGGCCAAGCCCCCCTTAAAACCCTTTTGTTGATGTTAAGACAAACTTAAGTGTTTTTATCTCTCTTTTGTTGCCTAAAGTACACTTTCTCAAAGTAACTAGGGTTGTGACCCTAGCCCCCCATGAAGTTCACCCCTACCACTCAACTGAGCGGAGGTACCTTCCTTCATGGAGGATATACCGAAATAAAACAGGCATTTCATGCTTTAGGCCTTGGAGGTTAAGCCTAGTGGTCTCCCACCCCAAGACCCCTATACTCAATTGTTTCTACCACTTATTGTGGTCCTACTTTGTAACTGTTTCTGAATTCAGTTGCTTGGCCAAGTCATTTTCTGTGTGGTCCTGACATCTATGCCCCACATTCCTAACCAGCACCATTTCACCCAGAAGAGTGCACATGAAGTGCCTAATGCAACCTCAGAGGCAAGAGTCAGACCAATTTTCATTTAAAATCTTTTGTATTATCCATTTGTGAATGAATCTTTGTGTATAAACCTGCTTTGTCTATCTGCAGCCCTTCTGTGTTACACTGGATTCCAAAACCAATCATTGATTCGATCCATATCCTGTTCTTGCTCTACTTGCTGCTTTGGTTTGGGTTTTCAACTACAAAACCTGCAGGAATACATCAAAAGATCTAGGGCATAATTCTAGGACATCTTTCCGGTAGCAGAGACAGTCCCTTGTGACCTTTTGAACCGACCCTGAGAAGAAGTGCAGCACAAAAGCTCAACAACTAGTTCATCATGTCCACGCCAAGCGTCAGGACCTGGCCCATCCGAACTGTCCAAGTGCAAATGGGCAGCATGGTCCACCCAATGAGTGAACCACCTTACCGAGCTCCACATCATCTCAGTGGCGCATCTGGGTCCCAAGGAGATCCAGAACGCAGAAGGGCGGAAGAAAATAAAGGCCTTACCACCGAGGCCTTAGCAGCACACGGTGGAGACAGCTACAGTCACCTCCACAGACGTGTAGCTGCCTCAATATCAAGATCCAATTGTCCAGCTTCATCCTCAACTGCCATTGAAGGACCTGAGGAGTATGAGGAGCTGAGGAAGAAGATGGATGAGTACATCCTACATGAGGAGTACTATAAATCCATTCGTGGGGAAGATGGAGAGGAGCCATTGGCTGTACATGGATCCAGACCACGTACAGACCTAGGGTCCTACGCACACTCTGGTCCTCTGTCCACTGCATCCCTGCCAAGACGACTAAGACCTGAGTATCCAAGACCATGTTGTCCAACCCCAAGGGCTCCCGAAGTGGGTCCGACCCGAGTCGAAGAACAACATCATCCAAGGCCAACCTACGGTGCCCTGGATCATACGGCCGAGCTGTTGGCCAAACTCCTGTCTGGATCAGAAGATCCAGATGTGACGGCCCTATCGGAGGCCATTAAGGCTAAACTGGGTATTGCAGAACCCTTACCCAAGCCAGAGTTGCCCTCTCTCTCTCCAGGACTGAGTACCCTGGCCGAAGATCTCAAGAGATCAAGGGTCTCAAGGCTGTTGCCTAAGGTCACCTGCCCCAGCCCCTTTCACCCCCGTGCCAGGACAGTGCCTATGGCTGATCTACAGGACGTGCCTGTCACAGAGATTGAGAGAAGAGGCCTGTCAGCCCTGGCACCTCTTGCCGGCGTGTCGCCTTCAGGCCTAACTCCGGGGGCTGGGAAGACGGGCAGGCCAATTGCCCAGGCGAACATCCAGCCGGAATTGCCGGAGTTCGATCCCAAAAATCTGCCCGAATGGGCAGAAGAATTTGCAGAATTCCTTTTGTTGACTGGCCAATCCCATGTGGATGTGGCCACCAAATGTTCACTGCTAAAACGCTCATGCAAAAAGAAGTTTTTGCAAAAACAGGTGAAACAGATTGTGAAAACCTGTTCTACCTGGGCAGAGGTACTCCTGAGGTTGGAGAAAACATTCCCAGTCTATGAGACTGACCTCAGCGTACGCACACAGATCGAGGAGCTACCTATGCTCCCTGAGTTTCCATCCGCTGCGCGAATTTCTGAGTATGTGTGCGACTTGGAGTACTTATTTTCGAGGATGAACGTGGGCTCCTACGGAGCCACTGAGCCCCACCTGTGGCTCATGAGTAAGATCCCCCAGCGTACGTGGGATGATTGCCGCTCCACCTCTGAGAGGAAGAGCAGGACCCACTCGTACGATGAACTGGTGGATCTCTTGATTGAGCTAGCTCTTGAGAGAGAGAATGACTCTCACATGGAGAAATTCCTCAAGAAGCATTTGGGACGAGGTGGTACCCCTACCACCGAACGTGGCGAAGGGAAGGGGCATAAAAATCCCACTAACACCAACCAGGGAGGTGGTAAAGAGAGGGGCAACCTACGTGCCATGAACGAGGTTCAACCTGATGCAGGCACACCCCCCCTGTTCTACTGCAGACCTGTGAATGACAAGGGGGGACCTTGTCATGCCTCTGACTGCGATCTCCGCAGTGGCTGTATGCTGCAGATGAAACGTCAGCAGCATACCAAAGATGGGAAAACTGTGACCCATCAGGACCACTTCAGGTGTACCATCACCTGTGGTTACTGTGGCAAACGTCGTCACTACGAGGACGAATGCCACATCAAGAAACGCGAGAGTGACAAACTCAAGCGTCAGGAGGCGGAACGCCAGAAGAACCCGACGCCCGCCAGAAATCCCCCGAATGGGGATAAAGGTGGTAAAGGAGGTGGCAAGGGGGGTGGCAAAACTGGACCCCCTAACCCCCAGAGGCGCTCATCAGCGCCCGTTGCTACACCCACTCCTGCTGCCACACCCGCACCCGCAGGTGACCCCAAGAAACGCCCCCAAGGGGATAACGCTACCCCTGAGGGGAATAATTCTAAGAAGAGGCGCTTGGCCTGGATGGCCAAGTCCCTCATGGCTGCAGGGGTGGATGTGAAGTTCCCTGATGAGGAATAGGGGGGCGGCTCCGAAGAGGAGGACTTGGTTTTCTGGATCTTCGTGAAAATCGGGGATCAGGTTTTTCGAGCGGTGCTTGATACCGGTGCAACACTTTCCATAGTGGCCCGGCACCTGCTTAAGACTTTCAGGAAAACTAAGACCGTGGCCATAAGAGTAGGGGATGGGCGTACCATCCATTCCTTGGGGGGGGTCGATGTGACTATATGTCTGGGCGACGAAACCGTGACCCAACACTGCAGAGTGTTGGACACTGACGCCTTTGACATCGTCATTGGCACCGACTTTCTAAGAAGAAACCCGCAGGTAAAAATGCTGTCCCTACAGCGTCCCTACTCTTTGCACTGCGACTTTGGCAGTGGGCTATTCTCCGTACCTTTGGAGCTGTCAGGACGAAAAGAGTCTGGGCTGCGCTACGCAGCCAAGACGAACTATCGTACTGAAAACTACCAACTGGCCCGTCACGTTCTTGAAAATGGACTGGCGGCCCTTCAGGTAAACCTGGATGAGATCCAGGTGGAATTGTTTGCGAGCCAACAACAGCACATCATGCAGTTGTACTGCTCGAAACAACTGAACAATGCTTTCCGTTTCTTCTGGAAAGCAATGGGCCTCGCGTATGCTAACCCTCCCTTCTCCCTGCTCGCGAAGGTTCTAACCAAAATCGCTTATGAGGGAGGAAGGGTTGTTATGTGCACCCCTGACTGGGGTTGCTCTGGTGAACATGCTTACTGGCGCCGTATGCTAGATCGAATGACCGTGGGAAGAGTGCAACTCCCCGACGGCCCCATCTATGTGCCTGAGGACCCAGACACAGCTATGCAGGCCCCTGAGTGGGCCAGTTTCCTGTCCATCGTCGATGGATCTCTCAATCCTGTACCCCTGTGTGACCTAGACCAGGTGCTACTAAAAGAGGTCATGGCCGAAAATCGTGGCCTGACCCTTTATGATCTCAAAAATCGATCTCCTGAGCACCTATCTGCCACACTTACAGGGTGTGAGTCTCCTGATGACTATCTGGAACCTGCAGCTGTAAAAGAGGATGCTGACGACCAACTGTCTGAGATCGCCAGCACTATTCCCTCTGTTGATCCCAGCTGTGTTGACCTAAAACATAGTGCTTTCCTAGCCCAGCTGTTGCTAGAGGAAGTAGATCTAGAGTCAACCTCTGAACCCGCTTCCCCTGTTGGGAAGCCAGTGCTACACATGCAGCCTGTGCACACAGGTGAACCCGTGGCCCCGAGTGCTGATGCTCTGGCGCGGCCTGCTGCTAATAACATGCCATTGTCTGAGCATGACACTCAAGAACTCCGGCGGCTGTTGTACCTGAAGGCCGAAGGTATTGAGCGCCAAGAGCGGCTGCAATACCTCAGACAGACCTGGAAATACTCCATCTGGTCTGAGGAGGACGATGAGTCCTATACGCTGCCTGATCCTGAGATACCTCTAGTGTATTCTCTACACTATGGGCAGCAATGTCCCCCTGAGTGGGACGATGGTACTGTGCCTGCCGAAACTGCTGATCGGCAGAAAAAGAAAGAACACGGAAAAAGCAACCTCCATGCTGAGGAGGATTTGCTTCAGAAACTCGAGAGTCTTAACCTTGACCCCCGCCTGAAGAAACTGCTGATAACCTATGAGGAGGTGTTTGGCGCCTTGCCGCCTCCCCTTTCTTGTAAAAAACTGGTCCAGATGGACCTGAAATTGAAACCAGAATTTGAAAAGACGCGAGTGAGGCGTCGTCCCTATCCCGCTCCACAGGAACAGGTTGAAGAAATCGAGCGCCAGATCCAAGAATGCATTGATGCTGGCCTCGTTGAAGAGTATAAACACGGGGACTATCCCCATCACTGCAGTCCCTGTTTCCTTGTTGCCAAACCAGGGTCGACTGCCCTACGTCTAGTTGTAGACTATGGTGAGGTCAACAAGAAAACCCAGAACCACTCAGGGAGTATTCCTAACATGGAAAACACCCTGGAGCGTATTGCCAAATGCAGGTATAAGACCAAAATGGACAAACGCTCTGGTTTCTGGCAGGTGGACCTAACCGCCGCAGCTCAGGAGCTGTTGGCCTTTATAACCCCTAAGGGTCGTGTTTTCAAGTGGAACGTTATGCCTTTTGGGGTGGCTAATGCCCCAGCGCTCTTCCAGGGGCTTATGAACAAAATTTTGTACATACTGAGGCGCAGGCCTCTAGTACAAGAGTTGATTTCTCGGGGTGCAGAAATGGAGGCTCACATCGACGACGTGAGTTTGGGTACTAATACCAAAGAGGACCACGTCCTTCTCCTCCGTGAATTTTTCATTGTCTGTCAAGAAAACCATCTCCGAATCAAACTCGAAAAATGTGAGTTTATGAAAGAGGAGATGGAGTATTTGGGTTTCGACGTGGGGTATGGCTGGTGGAAACCAGCCGCGTCTAAGATGCAGCCCCTACAGGACATGCAGATTCGCGATGACCCTAAGAAGGGTCTACACGATGTGAGGAGTTTTGTGGGCGCCTGTAATTTCTATCGGCGTCACATCCACAATTTTACTTACTCCTCTGCACCCCTCACTGACCTGATCAAGAAAACTACTCCCTGGAGGTGGACCTCCAGAGAGGAAGAGTGTTTCCAGGAGTTGAAGAAGAAGATTGCCTCCTCCAACTGCCTGGGAGTGCCCCGCCCTGAGGGCGAGATAGTCCTGATCACTGATGCCAGTGATGTAGGGGGGGGTGGTACGATCTACCAATGGCAGGAGCTTAACCCCGCTGAACTAACCCACTGCCATTATCGTACTAGTGGACTGAACCGTGATGGTTCGTTGAAACATGACTATCCTACCAGTGAGTGGCGACTGGTGCCACTGGGACACTGGAATTGGAAATGGAACCAAGCGCGTTCCAACTACAGCACCTATGACCAGGAACTCCTGGCCGGTATGTTGGTGCTATCGTCACAATCCCGACTCCTGGGATCTAACCCTATTGTCTGGCCGTGTGACCAGGGGCCTGTGAAGTCTTTTCAGAAGGGCCCACCACCAGAAAAAGCAAAGCTAAAACGGTGGTGGACTTACCTGAGCCAGTTCAGGCTGACAGTGCATCATATCCCCGGGATTAAGAATGAACTGTCTGACTATATATCGCGCAACAACTTCGATGCGCTTATTGGTGAGAGCTCTGAGGCGCTCGCCAAAGAGGCTTTCCAGCGTATGGATGTCCAGCTTGACCTGTCCATGCGCACTGCTGGAATCCTGGAGGGTTGGAGTCTAACCGACTATCAGTCAGAGTATGAAGAAATTCTCCAAACCCTCAGCACTGGTCCCGAACCCCGTGTCATTGACGGGCACCAGTGGTATAAAAACAATCAGTACCTCTTCTACGAGGACCGAATTGTGGTGCCTGAGGCACGACTGGATGGGTGCCTACAGTGGTCCCATCTCAGTTCTGGTCACACTGGCGCTAATCGCTCAGTGGACTTCTTCCGTGAGTGTTTCTACTCTAGTCTAACCCTGACTGAACTGAGGTCGCGTATGCAGACCATTGTGGATGCTTGTGGCTGTCATGCCAGCAAGCAGAGCGACAGTAGGGATAGGGGCCTGATCTCCAGCTTACCCATACCCTATTGTGCCAACTCTCTTCTCTACGTGGATTACATCCACGGCCTACCACGCTTTGGCGGCTATGATAGTTGCCTCGTGGTCACCTGTGGTATATCTCGCTTCACCCGTGTGTTCCCTTGCAATAAGAAAATCACAGGTGAGCAGACTGTGAAAATGTTGGTCGAACAATGGTTCGAACCCTATGGAGCACCTAAGCAGGTGCACTCTGATGAGGATGTACGCATCCGCAGTGAAACTGGATGGTACAAACGAGTGCTAAATGCCCTCAACGTGGAGGTAACCACAGGTGTGCCCTATACCCACACGTCTAACCCTCTCTGTGAGAGACAGAACCGTGTGGTGGAGCAAAACTTAAGGATCCTGATGAAACAGGAGCGCACCAAGGACTGGGTACGCCTAGTGCCCTGGGCAGTGCTGTCCATGAACTCACAGCGGAGCTCTTCTACGGGTTTCACCCCCCACGAACTGTTCCATGGAGGACGACCTGCTTGGTTCTTCAAAACCCCCTTTCCTGAGGACTTCAAGAGCCCTGTGGGAGATTGGCTGGAACACAAGCAGTCTATGGCTAACCAGGCTGGTACTAACCTGAGGCACATTCGTGACCGTAAACAGAGCCGACGGAACCGCCTACGGCGACCTGCCAGCTTCAAGGTTGGTGACCTTGTTTTGGTACACCGTTCACGCCTACCCTCCTGGCCACGTAACTGCCTACAGGACCCTTACTTTGGACCCTATCGTATCATCAGGATAGATGGATCCAAGATCCATGTCAGGTGCAGTCCACGTCTAGGTGGTGAACTGCTGTGTGCACCCAAGCAGTTGAGGCACTATCACTCCCCTGACGACTTGTCTTGGGATGAGTGGCGCCTCAGCGACAGTGAGATTGAACGTATAGACCTAGAGAACGCTGCCAGTCCAGAGGAGGCAGACGAGCTCGAAGAGATGACTGCCGATGAGATGGCAGTCGATGGTTACTACGTGGTTGCAGGTATTGCTCGCCACGAGTATAAACAGGGCTGGAAATTCCTTACCCTGTGGGATGGCTATGGGTTGTCTGAGGCGACCTGGGAACCTATGTCAGCCTTCATACAACCAGATGGGAGTATCAACCCCATCTTCCGCACTTACCTCGTTGAGAACAACGAGGGGCAGCTCCTGACCCGTGCTGAGACTATGTCCCAGCGTAAGAAGAGAAACTAATCTCCCTGTGTCAGTCTGTGCCCTGCAGACCCATACCTATGGTTCCCAGCGTGAGCCAGGTGGCCGCTTATCATGATTGCAGCCACCCAGCGAGTGTGTGCCTTGTTGACCATGTGTTGCATGGGTACTGCCCTAATGTAATGACCTTGGAGAGCCAACGAAGAACGGTGGCTTACTACACCAGGGGGGAATGACAAGCAAGGTGTTATGAGGCAAGGAGTGTCTTCCCTCCTTGGGGACAAGCGAGCCCACAGTTAGGACCCCTGACTGGTCCAGACCCATGGGGTTCTACCCTTCCTTACAGGGTTTACCATACCCCTAAGTGTGCTACGTATGTCTGTATGTGTCTCACTTCTCTCCCCAGCGTGGCTCCCGGAGACCGGGCTTCGCTGACGTCGGACCGAAGGTCCTAATCAGGTACTATTACCACTCCTATGGCGCCCAATTTCTGTGCTGGCGCCTATCCTTGGGGGAAGACGGCAAAAGCCCTACCTACTAGAGGGGAGGGGTGGCCAAGTGTGCTAAGGGCATACAAAACGCCCATTTTTGCTACAGGCCAAAAGCTAACGCACTCCCCTGCCCACGAGGAAAAGCACGCGGGACAGGAGACACCACTACACTACACTCACTAACGCCAGCACCGGCCTTCGAAGGCAGGGTGAGCACTCATCACTTGCACTCCACCCCTGCCAGGCCTGCTGACCCTAACCCCTACACACGCTACTGGGTGCTGCTGTCGAAGATCACTCAGGCCCTAGTGGCCCTCCTGTGAAGAGGACAAGAGAACACAGCGCTCCTAAGCAGCTGTGGCCTAACAGGGGACGCCACAACGCGTTTCCCCTGCTAGGGCTTGGAGGGAAGGGGTGCTCTCGTTGCGTGCACAGCGCAGATGTCGTTGAAGTCGAACTGCCCTCGCCTGTCCTGGCTGAGGCACAGTCATTTGATTTGTGATCAGCGCCCCTGTTTTGCTGGGGCAGAAAATTGGATAGCCGCCGAAGGCAGCTGCTGCGTGCACCAATCACCCTTAACCTCTCCCACCTGTACAACAGAGGCAAATGAAGGGGTGTTTGCGGCGGAGGAACCAAGCCACACTCCAGGTATTATACCCTTCTCAGTGTGACCTATAATACACTGTCCGCAAACACGCTGACGGATCAGCTCCCCTGTCAAGCAAGCAAGCTTTAAGAGACTCCTCAGGTTCTCTTACAGAACGTACCGAGGAGCCTCTGGGTAACCTAAACAAGGTTTACCGTGCGCAATTCGCGTGGCCTACCCTTTAATGCATCATGTGCACGCAGGGAAGGGAGGCTGAACCACTGACTCAACCAGGAGGTGAGCTCCTCCTGGGCTAACCTACCTTACTCACCATGCATCGTGTGAATGCCGAATTCAAACGAACACAAAACAAGCCTAAGCGTTTTAAGCAACCCTACTTTAACGCCACGGCCACACACGAACAAACGCTTTCTTTACTCACCTGTGAAGAAGAAAAAACAAGGGTGAATTTGGGGTCAGGGAAAGCGTCACAGCGTGTGAATGCCTCAATGAGGCACATGCATCGCGAGCACAGCGCATATTCTAACCCTACGTGCGCGCTGCGCGCTCCATTCGCATCGCATACCTTTCATTCCTGTTTTTACCTGTGCAGAGCACGGGAGAAGAACACCCGACCCCCCAATGAGCACAGCGTTGACAACCCTAACGTTTTGACGAAACAACCAACACGAACGCAATGCGTGAGTGTGAGGTGACACTGTCATACCTGAGAGATGGGTTGTTGACCTGCTCTGTGGTGTGGGCTGAGTTTGAATACTTGACTCTGAAGTTTATAAAAATTTTGATGCAACTGTGCAAAAATTTCCTTTAGAACTTTAAAAACTACGGCTCATACCTTCTTTTCCAAAAGCCGTTTACGCTTGCGCAACCCTTTTCTTGGAGTCCGCTTCCTTTGCGCTTGTCTGCGACTTTGAGTTATGTGTAAAAATGACGATTTCCCGCGTGGTTTCGTCGATTTTTAACGATTTCACTTGCTAAATCGCAACCCCTTCCGCTAAACCGCAGGAATCACTCCCTGCTGGTTACATTTTCTATTTTTTCCAGCTCCTGGAGGTTTGTGTCCTCCATTGGGAGTATTGCTCCGCCCTGGCCTTTGGTCAGGACGTTTACTAAAACGCTGTTTATACAGCGATAGCCGTCCGCATTAGAGCGTTCGACTGTACCCTAGTGGGCAAGCATATGTGCTCTAGGGAGGGAGTCCTGGGTTGAAACCCCACTGCCCCCAAACTTTTTCCAAAAGTTTTCGTCGCACGCCGGCGACTTTTGAGGAATGCCCCATCGAAGGGACATCATTCACGGTACATTACACTGTTTTTCAAGGGTACCTACAGTGTGATAGGCTTCTATGAAGTGATAAGGATGTTTTTGGTAAGTTTAATGCATTTTCTGAGGTAATTTTGGGAATATTTGAGCCTTTTTCCTTGGTCCTACTAGCTTAGCTAACTAGTACTCCAGGGGGGAGTAAGAAAAAGTCACTGCCATGTCTTTCTTGGAGGGCTTGATCCAGGCCAAGCCCCCCTTAAAACCCTTTTGTTGATGCTAAGACAAACTTAAGTGTTTTTATCTCTCTTTTGTTGCCTAAAGTACACTTTCTCAAAGTAACTAGGGTTGTGACCCTAGCCCCCCATGAAGTTCACCCCTACCACTCAACTGAGCGGAGGTACCTTCCTTCATGGAGGATATACCGAAATAAAACAGGCATTTCATGCTTTAGGCCTTGGAGGTTAAGCCTAGTGGTCTCCCACCCCAAGACCCCTATACTCAATTGTTTCTACCACTTATTGTGGTCCTACTTTGTAACTGTTTCTGAATTCAGTTGCTTGGCCAAGTCATTTTCTGTGTGGTCCTGACATCTATGCCCCACATTCCTAACCAGCACCATTTCACCCAAAAGAGTGCACATGAAGTGCCTAATGCAACCTCAGAGGCAAGAGTCAGACCAATTTTCATTTAAAATCTTTTGTATTATCCATTTGTGAATGAATCTTTGTGTATAAACCTGCTTTGTCTATCTGCAGCCCTTCTGTGTTACACTGGATTCCAAAACCAATCATTGATTCGATCCATATCCTGTTCTTGCTCTACTTGCTGCTTTGGTTTGGGTTTTCAACTACAAAACCTGCAGGAATACATCAAAAGATCTAGGGCATAATTCAAGGACATCTTTCTCCCATAGCCAACATCAAACCCCAGGTACTGCATGGTCTCCTGCATGAACTCACACTTCTCCAGCTTGAGTCGTGTGTGATTCTCTTGGCAGACCGCAAAGAACTCACCCAAGAGGATTAGGTGGTCCTCCTGGGTATTGGTCCCGAGGCATACATTGTCGATGTGTGCTTCCATCTGGGCCCCACGGGATATGAGTTCCTGCACCTTAGGTCTCCTTTGTAGGATGGACAAGATCTTGTTCATCAGCTCTTGGAATAGAGCGGGTGCGTTGGCCACGCCAAACGGCATGACCTTCCACTTGAACACCCTCCCCCGAGGGGTGATGAAGGCTAGTAGCTCCTGCGCGTTGGGCGTCAGGTCCACCTGCCAGAGTCCGCTCATCTTGTCTATCTTGGTCTTGTAGCTACAGGAGGCTATCTTCTCAAGGGTAGACTCCATATTAGGAATGGACCCTGAGTGGTTCAGTAAGTAAGTAAGTAAGTAAGGGCGGCCGCGTCCGCAGCGTCATCTGACTTCTCCTTGTTTGTTTTACATGGTGGCCGCCTCTGGCGGGAAGGAGTGCTCTCCACCATCAGTTCCCCTCCAGATCCCTGTCTCACCTCACGGACGAGAACTTCTGAGTGGTTCAGCGTTTTCTTGTTCAGCTCTCCGTAGTCCACTACCAGCCGTTTGGCTGTAGACCCAGGTTTAGCCACCAGGAAACAGGGGCTGCAGTGTTGGGGGTAGTCCCCGTCCTTGTAGTCCAGGACTAGGCCAGCGTCGATACATTCTTGTATCTGTCGCTCAATCTCGTCGGCCTGCTCTTCAGGAGCCGGATAGGGTCTCCTCCGGATCTTGTGACCCACGAACTCGGGTTTCAGCTTGAGGTCCATCTGTACCAGCTTGTCACATGAGGCTGGGGGTGGTAGTTCCCCGAACACCTCCAGATAGGTCCTTATAAGCTTCTGCACCCGCGGGTCTAATGGCTTGATCTTGTCCTCCATGTCCTCGTCAGAGTGTAAGTTGCTTGCCCCCTGAGTAATAGACGTTGAGAGGTGATCCTCCATCGACTCTTCGCCCTTGGTAGTGTCCTTCAACCCTTGGTAGGCATATAGTAGGTCTCGTTCAACCATCTCCGATGGACAATGGCAACATAGGCACGCACGAGGGGGCTCACATACACATTCCTCCGAGAGGTCCTCCTCCTCTGGGGTCCTCACATGGGCACCCCACACGCTCTTCATGAGCTTAAGATCCACCTCCCTTTGCCAGGTGGTGATCTTTTGTTCGAGGTCCTCCTTCAATTGGGATAGATCTCCCATACGTCCTTGCTTCAGTGGCCATGAGCTGCGGGTAGGCTTAGCGTAGCATAGCTTTTTCGCCGCCAACCTCCTGTTGCAGTCCACATACTCTCTTAGCCTGGATTAGGGATCCAGCTCCTCGTCCACGGGGTCTTCCAAGTAAGAAAAAGTGCTTTTCCAATGCTTTAGGGTATACTCTAGTTGTATTAGAGGCGCTCTAAGCACACACGCATTTCTATCTTAGTATTGGCCCAACCAAAAGGGGTGATGACACATTTTGATCTATGGAACCAAACACTAAATTAGGATGTGGTGTGGACCCCTTTATCCCCAAGCTATAGGCACTAAAACATCTTTTCCTGGATTGCTGAGGCACTGATATACTGAAGGCAGAGCCTATGAAGTTATCTATGTTTTCTCATGAAATCTTAGCTATCCTAGTGCTATGCACCCTAGGGGGCTGGGGCACCTCTTTTTGAGAGGTCCTGGGTTCAATACCCAGTCAGCCTAGCTAAGTAGGATTATCCCATGTGACATGGCAGTGACCTCATCGCCACATGCCATGCCACCTCAGCACCTATGGGACCCAAAAACAAAGAGTGCACATCTCAAGATGGCACTGTGGATGAGAGTGAGCCCTTGGGGCAGTTTCCCCATCAGTTTTTCTCAAAGATGTAAAATATTTCATCCTGAGTTGCAATGTATGCTAATTGCTGTGGTCTATTGTTGATAGTTTTCCTTATCTAACTCTTTGTGATTGCAGCCCTTCATGCTTTGATCCTGATTTTCTTCTACTTGCTTATCTCTGGCTTGGGTTATCCTGGATTGGTGGCATTTCAGCAAATAAAACATTTTCCTCATCAAAAACAAGCAGCAGGAAACCCTACACCAGCAGCAAGCAGCAGGAGAGGCACAACAAACACACAGTGTTGAAATCACTATAAAACCTTCTGGTAGCAGAGGCAGCAACCGGTGTCGTACATCCAGTGCGCCGAGATCAGTCATATATAAGCAAGAAGGGCGAACGAATATGGACACCAAGAAAGAGGACACCGACGTGAAGACGGCGCCTGAGGCACCAGCAATGCCAGCACCTGGTTTACCTGGACCTGGACCTAGCGCTGTACCTTCGGAGCCCTTACATGGGCCAGTGGACGTGGCGGAGGATTCGATGGAAGGACTTCAGTCGGCCTTCCGGGCCCTCTCAGATGAGGAGGTGGACACCCATCCTGTGAAGGGAAAGAGAGAGAGAGAGAAGGATGCTGGAGAAAGCATAGCAGACGAAGGAGCAGACCAAGGGCACGACCCGACGAATGATCCTACCTTTGAGGGCGCACCAAGCGCTTCTGGCCTCCACGCATCACCCTCTCCTATAACCACCACACTCCGAACTCCAGACCCAGCCGCTGCAACATCCACACCCATAACCAACCCGCCTATGGCTGAGGGCATAGGCTTTACTGGTGTGCCTACCTACCCTGCCCATGGTGTGAACCCACCCACCACTGCGTTTCGAGAGGCAACTACTACCAGTGAGCCGGTGGCCTCCAGTTCTGCGCCGCGATGGTATGCGGCTGACTATCACCATCCTCTACCCGCTACGGGAGCCTATGTGGATGTTCCTGGGTATGCAACCTTGAGTGGGTTGGGGAGAGGACCTGAGTCATGCGGGAGCAGGAGTAGAGGACCGGGGAGATCCTCCAACAGCTCCCTGACGCGGTCGGAGATCAACGAGGTGCTCCGAGGAGCCACCTCTAAAATTGTTGGCGACCTCACTCAAGAGATTCGAGATAAACTGGAGCGCCTGATACCGCCCCAAGCGTCACCTATCACGGTGGGAATGTCACCCCATCGAGTACAGGCCAACCACCTGGTGGCAGGGCTGACAAACAACCTGGGGAGCCTGAGGAGCCGACCGATGCCGACCCCTGCAGCGATACCTAGAAGCCCTTTCGTGCCGAGGACGGCCCGGCCTCCCTACAGTCACATGGGGAATTCTACGAGAGCCGAGCTGGACCGGCTGGGGCTGACAGCCCTGAGGGCAATGGTGGATGTGGAGCCCTACGGCTCCAGTGACCTAGGCGGAGATCCCTCCGATGACGAACCGCCGTCGATGACTTCTGCTTCGCCCTCGGAGGACGACGACCCGGAGGACCCGGAGAACCCAGTGGGAAGAAGATGAAGAAGAAGAAGAAGACCCGACGCCCTGAGGGACGCAGGTCTCAGGAGGCTAAGGCTATTGCCACCTCCAAGATTGTGGTGAACCTGCCTGAGTTCACAGGCAGGGACCTCAGCGAGTTCGCTGAGAATTTTGGCCAGTTTCTCCGATGGACCGGCCAAACCCACGCTAGTGGACTGCTCAAGTGCGATCTGCTCCTGCAGTGTTGCAAGACCAAGTACCTGGAGAAGCAGGTCAAACAGATAGTGACTAAGTCCGCCACCTTTGCCGATGTGTTGGTTGCCTTGGAGAGGCAGTACCCGACCTATGAAACCGACCTCTCCATCAGGGCCGAGATCCAGAGCCTGCCCATGCTGCCCAACAACCCCAAACCTGGCAGGGTCTCTGAGCTATTGGCTGACTTGGATCACTGGGCTGGACGATTGACGCCCGGTTCCTACAGCAGCGACGACCTGCGTTTCTGGCTGGTGGCTAAGCTCCCTCGAGAGCTGTGGGACGAGTGCCGTTCAACGGCAGAGCGCAAGGCTAGAGCCCTCCACTACGAGGATCTATGTGTACTACTCCTGGAGCTGGCGCTGGAGAAAGAAAGCAACCAGCACCTGAACAACTACCGTCCTGGAGGTGGAGGCTCTGGAAGCCATGGCAAAGGGTACCAAGGACCCAGACCTGGGCAGGGGACTACCCCCAAACACGCCCGTATCATGGAAAACGTCAAGGAGCTCTTCTGGTGTGATGCCAGAGACGAGCATGGCCACCTGCAGCACGCCCCTGACTGCGAGCAGCGAGACTGCTTCGTAGTCCAAGGGAAGCAGCAGGGGACCAACTCCGGCGCCAAGGCGAAGCTGCCGGATCACTACAGGTGTACTATCACCTGTGCCTTCTGTGGGAAGAGGAAGCACTACGAGGATGAGTGCTACCACAAGCAGCGCCTGTCGGCGAAGCTGAAGGGTGAGGATCCTGGCAAAGGCTCTGGCAAAGGTGGAGGCAAAGGCAAAGGCAACGACTCCGGCAAGGACAAGTCGAAAGGACGTGGAAAAGGGCAAGACAAAAGTCAAGGTGGACGAGGAGGAGGCGCTAACCGCCAGCCAGACAAGGACAACAAGAACACGGACAAGAATGGAGGCAACCCCAACCCTAATCCAGGGGGGAACTCCGAGCCCTCACGAGGGCAGTCTGGTCCTACCACACGCTCAAGGACTCAGGCCCAGCGAGAACAAGGGGCCAAGCGGGAGCACGAAGGTGGTGGTGACGGCAACGCTAAGAAGAGAAGCCGTTTCATGAGGATGGCCCGCAAATTGCGGAACAAGGGGTTCGAGGTGACCTGTCCCGCGGAGTTCTGACGGGGACGCTCCGGTGGGGTCCCGGACCTGGTGTTTTGGGTACGTATCCCACTAAGGGGACGTGAATACCTGGGGGTATTGGATACTGGAGCCACCATATCTATAGTGGCCAAGAAAACGTTACCTTGTGGGAGCCTGAAGAACACCATGACCACCACGGCTATACGAATGGGGGATGGACATGTGGTGCACAGCTGCGGGGACTGTGAAGTGGAGGTACCTATGGGCTCCCGGACTAGCGCCCATCGGTTCTATGTGATGGACACTGAGGCCTTCGACTTTGTATTGGGAACTGACTTCTTCGTGCAGCACTCCCAGATACAATCCCTGACGCTGCAAGTCCACCTCCTCTACGTGGACCACGGCAGTGGCAGGGAGTCTGTGCCACTGGAGCAGTCGGAACATACCTCGAGCTACCTGAGGGTATCGAAGGAGGAGCCCTCGAACATGATGGCGGCCTCCAAAACTGAGGACTATCAACTATTGGGGGAAGTCCTAGACCAAGGTCTGAAGGAGTTGGGTTACTCTAGAGAAGACCTGAGTGTGGAGTTGTTCGCCAGCGACAAGCAGCATGTACTGGACCTATACTGCAGCAAGGGGAAGAACTGCAGCTACAAATTTTACTGGCCCTCTTTCGGGATGGCCTACGGGAACCCCAGGTTCAGTGAACTGGGGAAGGTGCTGACCAAGGTGGCCTTGGAACGGTCCCGTATGGTCCTGTGTTCCCCCGATTGGGGAGCCCATGGGGGCAACGAGTACTGGCAAACCTCCTGGACAGGCTGACTATCAGCTCTGTTCGGTTACCTGATGAGGCCATCTACGTGCCTCTGGGGCGTAAGACGCCTATTGGGAAACCCGGATGGGGGAGTATGCTCCGCGTGGTGGACGGGGGTCCTGCCTCCATCCCCTGGGAGGATCTGGACTCGACTCTGGTCCAGGCTCTACAACGAGAAGGCGATGGACTCGCCTTGGGTGACTTGAAGGATCGACTAGGACCTCGAAATGCTATTGAGACTATACCAGGAGGAGATGAATACGTCGTGACTAACACCAACGCCCCCAACTCTCCCTGCCATGTACCTGTTCCTGATGGAGTCTCTGAGTGTGGACTATCCGAGCTACCTAGCTCTATCCACTCAGATGACGAAACTGATCACGACGCCTTCTTCGTGCAGACCTGTGTGGAGGAAGTGGAGAACGCCGAGTACGTCGCCCCACTGAAACCCCTACTCTCCATGAGAGTAGAAGACCCCGTGGACGAAGAGCTGGACCCTCGATCCAGGCTAAGGGAGTATGTGGACTCCAAGAGGAAGTTGGTGGCCACAAAGCTATGCTACGCTAAGCCTACCCGCAGCTCATGGCGTCTGAAGCAAGGACGTAGGGGAGATCTATCCCAATTGAAGGAGGACCTCGAACAGAAGATCACCACCTGGCAAAGGGAGGTAGATCTTAAGCTCATGAAGAGCGTGTGGGGTGCCCATGTGAGGACCCCAGAGGAGGACGACCTCTCGGAGGAATGTGTATCTGAACCCCCTCGAGCGTGCCTATGTTGCCATCGTCCATCGGAGATGGTTGGACGAGACCTACTATATGCCTACCAAGGGTTGAAGGACCAAGGGCGAAGAGTCGGTGGAGGATCACCTCCCGACGTCTATCACTCAGGGGGCAAGCAACTTACACTCTGACGAGGACACGGAGGACAAGATCAAGCTATTGGACCCGTGGGTGCAGAAGCTTATAAGGACCTATCTGGAGGTGTTCGGAGAACTACCCCCTCCAGCTTCATGCGACAAGCTGGTACAGATGGACCTCAAGCTGAAACCCGAGTTCGTGGGTCACAAGATCCAGAGGAGACCCTATCCAGCTCCTAAAGAGCAGGCCGACGAGATTGAGCGACAGATACAAGAATGTATCGACGCTGGCCTAGTCCTGGAGTACAAGAACGTGGACTACCCCCAACACTGCAGCCCCTGTTTCCTGGTAGCTAAACCTGGGTCTACAGCCAAACGGCTGGTAGTGGACTACGGAGAGCTGAACAAGAAAACGTTGAACCACTCGGGGTCCATTCCTAATATGGAGTCTACCCTTGAGAAGATAGCCTCCTGTCGCTACAAGACCAAGATGGACAAGAGGAGCGGATTCTGGCAAGTAGACCTGACGCCCAACGCGCAGGAGCTACTAGCCTTCATCACCCCTCGGGGGAGGGTGTTCAAGTGGAAGGTCATGCCGTTTGGCGTGGCCAACGCACCCGCTCTATTCCAAGAGCTGATGAAAAACATCTTGTCCATTCTACGAAGGAGACCTAAGGTGCAGGAACTTATATCCCGTGGGGCCCAGATGGAAGCACACATCGACGATGTATGCCTCGGGACCAATACCCAGGAGGACCACCTAATCCTCTTGGGTGAGTTCTTTGCAGTGTGCCAGGAGAACCACACACGACTCAAGCTGGAGAAGTGTGAGTTCATGCAGGAGACAATGCAGTACCTTGGGCTTGACGTTGGCTATGCGTGGTGGACCCCAGCGGCCTCTAAGGCCAAACCCCTGATGGACGCTAAGGTACGACACGAAGACCCCAAGGAAAGATTTCATGATGTACGCAGTTTCATTGGGGCGTGCAACTTCTATCGCCGCCATATCAAAAAGTTCACCTACACCAGCGCCATTCTGACGGACTTGATCAAGAAGAGTACTACTTGGCCACAAGAGCAACAAGCGTTTAACGAGCTCAAAGACAAGGTGGCCAACGCTAAGTGCTTGGGCGTGCCTAGGGCACAAGGGGATATTATCCTGGTGACCGACGCCAGCAATGTGGGCGGTGGTGGAACGTTGTTCCAATGGCAAGCACTAGAGAAGGAGGGGTTCGACTCGGCCATTTCCCAATGGGGGACGGAAGGTCTCAACCGAGATGGAACCCTCAAGCACAGCTACCCTGACGACAAGTGGGTCCTAGTACCTCTGGGCCACTGGAACGGGAAGTGGAACCAGGCCAGGGGGAACTACTCCACCTATGAGCAGGAATTGCTCACGGGTATGCTGGTGCTATCCTCACAAGCACGACTGTTGGGGAGTAACCCTGTGGTCTGGCCATGCGACCAAGAACCGGTCCGCACTTTCCAGAAGGGCCCCCCACCTGAGAAGGCCAAGCTACGGCGTTGGTGGACCTACCTCAGTCAACTACGGCTGACGGTACACCATATCCAGGGAATGAAGAACGAGTGTGCAGACTACATCAGCCGCAACAACTTCGACGCCCTGATTGGTGCCCGGTCTGAAGCGCTGGCTAAGGAGGCGTTCAGCCGTATGGACGTCCACTTGGACCTCAACATGACTATGATACGCCCCCTGGATGGACTCCAACAATCGGAGTACCTGAAGGAGTTTGGGGATATCTACAAGCGCCTGGAGAAACGCCTTCAACCCCTCCTGGTCAACGAAGATCAGTGGAAGAGGGACAAGAGCTACCTCTGGCACGAGGACCGCATCGTGGTACCTAGGGACAGAGTCCCAGCGCTGCTGAAGTGGACCCGTGAGTCCAGCGGTCATGTGGGTGCGGACCGTACCCTGAGGCTATTCAAGCAGTGGTTCCACACTACGTGGACTGACGACCAACTGCGGAAAACCCTCCAGCCTATCGTGGACAAGTGCCCGTGCAGGTCCTGCAAACCAGGGGATATCAGGGACAGAGGTCTCTACTCGACCCTGCCCATCCCTCACTGTGCTAACAGTGTTCTATACGTGGACTACACGGAGATGCCGAAGTTCTGGGGCTATGACTTCACCCTCGTGCTAACCTGTGGGTTGACCAGGTTTACCAGGGTGTTCCAATGTACCAAGCACATTACCGGGGAGGAGACTATCAAGATACTCCTGGAGGAGTGGTTTTGTGTCTATGGGGCGCCCAAGGAGATCAACTCCGATGAGGACGTACGAGTACGCTCAGATACCGGCTGGTACAAGAGGGTCTTGAGATCTCTCAATGTCCAGGTGTCTACGGGGATCCCCTACTCGCACACGAGCAACCCCCTATGTGAGCGACAGATTCGTGTCCTGGGGGAGAATGTAAGGATATGGTGCAAAACTGAACGCACCCGAGACTGGATGAGACTACTCCCCGTCATATCCTTGATGATGAACTCCCAAGAGAGTTCAGCTACTGGCTACTCGCCCCATGAGCTATTCCTAGGGCGCCCGGCGTGGTTCCTACATGCTCCCTATCCAGAGGACACCCATTCTTCTGTGGGTGAATGGGTCCAAGAGCAACAAGCGAAGGTGGACAAGGCCAAGGCTATGCTCCAGAGAGTGAGGGAGCGTCAGTGGAACAAGAAGAACAAGCACCGAGTACCGGCCACCTACGAAGAGGGGGACTGGGTGCTGGTGCATCACAGCCTACTACCCGCCTGGCCACGCTCTACCAGCCTCGACCCATACTTCGGGCCCTACAAGATTCTATCTGTGGATGGTCACCGTATCACCGTGCGGTGTTCTCCCCGTCTAGGGGGGACCCTGGTGTGCGCTGCTCAACACCTGAAGCGCTACTATGACCCTGAAGACCTCTGTGGGGAAGAGTGGGAGCTTAACGACGAGGAGATCGCCGCCCTAGACTTACAAGGGGCTGCCAGCCCTATGGAAGTTGAAGGGGAACTCCCCGACATGAATGCCGAGGAGATGGCTAAGGAGAGCTTCTACCTTGTGAAGTCCGTCCTACGACATTGCTATCGCCAGGGTTGGCACTTTCTCACCCTCTGGGAAGGGTTCGGAGTCGAAGAGGCCACCTGGGAGCCCTTCTCTGCGTTTTTTCTACCTGAGGGGCGCCTAAACTCAGTTCTGGTTGACTACTTGTCGGAGAACAACCTCGGTGAGTTGCTGAGGCTCGCTGAGACGCTTGCCTCCAAGACTAAAGCTAGGGACTGAACCTTACCCTTACCTGCCTATGCGTATGTGTGAGTGTGCTATTCCTAAGGTCCTGAGAGCAAGCCGCAGGAGTGGTGTCCTAATTATACCCAAGTCTGCACGCTTGCTAAACCTGGAGGGTTGTCTTATTGACGCCACGGGGTACGCCCCGGCTCTCCCCTCCCCTAAGCGCCCAATTTCTGTGCTGGCGCAAAACCTTGGGGGAATACCCAGCGTACTAATCCAGGTATTGTTTTCCCTACCTATCTGTCTACTACAGGGAGGGGTGGCGAAAAGCTATGAAGGCATGAAAACGCCATTTTGCTACGATGGCCAAAACGCTGACCTAACCACTGCCACAGCCCACCAACCCTGCTAAAATTGCAGGAAACGGCTGGGACAGTGACACACGCACTACAGGTCCTACACACCCTACAGTGGCACCATCCTGGTGGGCGAGCGCTACTGCAACTGGCTCAAGCCCCCACTCAGGATTACCACTCCTACACTCACGCTCAACTCGGTGGTGTTGAAGATAAAGTCGTGGGTCCTAATGACCCTCCTGTGAAGAAGACAAGAGAACACAGCGCTGCTAAGCAACTGTGGCCTAACAGGGACGTCACAACACGTTACCCTGGTAGGGCTTGGAGGGGAGAGGCGCACAGGTGGCGTGCACAGCGTGGATGTCGATGGAGTCGAACTGCCCTCGCCACTCCTGGCTGAGGCGCAGTTAATTGATTGTGGGATCAGCGCCGTTGTTTAGCAGGGCAAGAAAAAAAGGAACGCTGCTGCACCAATCACCCTACCTGCCCACCTGTAAAGCAAAGGCCAATGAAGGGGTGTTTGCGGCTGAGGAACCAAGCCACACTCCACGTATTATACGCTTCTCAGTGTGACCTATAATACGCTGTCCTCAAACACTCCTGTCAAGCAAGCAAGCGTTAAGAGACTCCTCAGGTTCTCTTAGAGAACGTACCGAGGAGCCCCTGGGTAACCTAAACAAGGTTTACCGTGCGCATTTCGCGTGGCCTACCCTTTAATGCGTGTGTGAATGCAGGAGTATGCACGAGGGTACTGTCAACCTTTCTTTTTCTCCTAATCTTACCAACGATCACGAACTCCACCAGGGGGTGGCCCCACCTGGGCTTACCTACCTTACCTACCGCTGAAGAGTGAAGCAAGGTGAGGAGGACAACGAGGCGCAAGCGAAAAACGTCGCTATGCACTTATGTGTATGTCTAATCACCCTGATCTTACCTCTAATCATCTGCAATCTTTCTAATCTATCCCTCTATCGTGTTCTATCGTGCTATCAGGCTTGAAAACGACGACACATGGCGAGCACTGTGCGTCGGGCAAACAGAACGAGCACACCTGCAGTTTATACCTGATTCTTTGAAGTCATATTCTTATTTTTCGAATTCTTGATTTTTGGTTGATTCTGGCAATGTGGGTGGAATCTTTAATCACCTACCTGCAGCCTATTGGCCCCCGTCCCCCCCCCCCTCCCCCCCCTGTGCCACCCCAACGTGACGGAGCCCAGGCGCAGCACAAAGGGCGAAAGCGCAGTGAACCCGCCCCCCCCCCCGGCCACACACCCTCCTGATCCCAAACAGCCTCGGATCGACAGATTCTTCCCCCCGAACTAGCGGCCTGAACCTGTTGTATGTCTCTCCTCATGCCTCCAGTAATTCCCTACGATGTAGCTAGCTAATCCACCCTGACCACCGCCGAAAGTACCCTCTGTTAGCCAGGTTTGCTTACAGTTTCGAATGCACATCCAACTCTCATGATATATCGCGTATATCACCCCCTCATGTGCTGGCGGACGCCCTACAGGATCTTGAGGCGCCGAGCACCCGAATTTGCACTGACCCAATGGCGTAAGGGGCATCCATCGGGTGACTCTGCCTACTGGTTTCTGCTGTAAAGTAGTTTTGCAGTGTAAATTTGATCCAACAGTCTTCACCGGACTCAAAATGTGTCTACGTGCGTTTTCCTGTTAACGTGAGACATAAGTTTATAATCTCATCATTTCTTCATTTTCCGGCGCTTCGCTAGGAGCCGCTCCTGCGCGCCGCCTCTTTCTGCGTAAGAATTTCTTGATTTAAAAAATCAAGAGATGACTACAAATTTTGTTAAAATGTGCATCTGATGCACAATTAGAGTCTGTCCAGGTGTGTGCCTTCAGAAAAGTTCTAGGCCGTCATTTGATGGATTTAGGTGTTGTCGCTTCGCGCTTGCGTGGATTCGTCCCTCATTCTCCCATTCCTCTGTTGTACAGACCTCCTCGCAAAGCCTCGTTGAGTAGGCCGCTGTTCTGGCCGAAAAGCAGCAGCAGGAGACCGAACCAGAATCAAGACCCCTCCAAGGGGCAATTCTAATTAAATCAGTGCACCCTCGCCCCAGTACCAGGACAGGTGTCTCCAACAGGTTCCATGAGACTTGGGTCGAGCGTCCTATGAGAGTCAGGCGTTGGGTTGTGTTACGCTGCAGCTTGGAGGGAGGGATGCACATGCATATGGTCTTGGCATGCCCTACTCTAGCCCCACCAAGCCACAGGAACCCCGGCAGCGCCAAGAGCGCTGAGCTTTCTGTTGGAGTTTGTCATCAACAATGCAGCAAGAGTCAGTGGCCATGGTAAAGCGCTCTTTTCCAGTGTTAGGGAAGCTATAGGTATTTTAAAGTAGATGTGGAAACCAAGGAAAGGCCAAGAAGAAATCCCTTTTTCCTGAAAGTGCGACAGTGGTGGCCACCACAGCACAAGGGGGGAGTAAGAAAAAGTGCTTTTCCAATGCTTTAGGGTATACTCTAGTTGTATTAGAGGTGCTCTAAGCACACAGGCATTTCTATCTTAGTATTGGCCCAACCAGAAGGGGTGATAACACATTTTGACCTATGGAACCAAACACTAAATTAGGATGTGGTGTGGACCCCTTTATCCCCAAGCTATAGGCACTAAAACATCTTTTCCTGGGTTGCTGAGGCACTGATATACTGAAGGCAGAGCCTATGAATTTATCTATGTTTTCTCATGAATTCTTAGCTATCCTAGTGCTATGCACCCTAGGGGGCTGGGGCACCTCTTTTTGAGAGGTCCTGGGTTCAATACCCAGTCAGCCTAGCTAAGTAGGATTATCCCATGTGACATGGCAGTGACCTCAGCACCACAAGGCATGCCACCTCAGCACCTATGGGACCCAAAAACAAAGAGTGCACATCTCAAGATGGCACTGTGGATGAGAGTGAGCCCTTGGGGTAGCTTTCCCATCAGCTTTTCTCAAACATGTAAAATATTTCATCCTGAGTTGCAATGTATGCTAATTGCTGTGGTCTATTGTTGATAGTTTTCTTTATCTAACTCTTTGTGACTGCAGCCCTTCATGCTTTGATCCTGATGTTCTTCTACTTGCTTATCTCTGGCTTGGGTTATCCTGGATTGGTTGTATTTCAGCAAATAAAACATTTTCCTCATCAAAAACAAGCAGCAGGAAACCCTACACGAGCAGCAAGCAGCAGGAGAGGCACAACAAACACACAGTGTTGAAATCACTATAAAACTTTCTTTCCACCCTCATGGAGAGTAGGGGTTTCAGTGCGGCGATTTACTCGGCGTTCTCCACTTCCTCCACACAGGTCTGCATGAAGAAGGCGTCGTGCTCAGTTTCGTCATCTGAGTGGATAGAGCTAGGGAGCTCAGATAGTCCACACTCAGAGACTCCATCAGGAACAGGTACATGGCAGGGAGAGTTGGGGGTGTTGGTGTTAGTCACGACGTATTCATCCACTCCGGGTATGGTCTCAATAGCATCTTGAGGTCGTAGTCGATCCTTCAAGTCACCCAAGGCGAGTCCAACGCTTTCTCGTTGTATAGCCTGGACCAGAGTCGAGTCCAGGTATTCCCAGGGGATGGAGGTAAGACCTCCGTCCACCACGCTGAGCATACTCTCCCATCCGGGTTTCCCGATAGGCGTCTTACGCCCCAGAGGCACGTAGATGGCCTCATCAGATAACCGAACAGAGCTGATAGTCAGCCTGTCCAGGAGAGTTCGCCAGTACTCATTGCCCCCATGGGCTCCCCAATCGGGGGAACACAGGACCATACGGGAACGTTCCAAGGCCACCTTGGTCAGGATCTTCCCCAGTTCACTGAACCTGGGGTTCCCGTAGGCCATCCCGAAAGAGGGCCAGTAAAATTTGTAGCTGCAACTTTCCCCCTTGCTGCAGTAAAGGTCCAAGACATGTTGCTTGTCGCTGGCGAACAACTCCACACTCAGGTCTTCTCTAGAGTAACCCAACTCCTTCAGACCTTGGTCTAGGACTTCCCCCAATAGTTGATAGTCCTCAGTTTTGGAGGCCGCCATCATGTTCGAGGGCTCCTCCTTCGATACCCTCAGGTAGCTGGAGGTCTGCTCCGACTGCTCCAGTGGCACGGCCTCTCTGCCATTGCCGTGGTCGACATAGAGGATGTAGGGCGCTTGCAGCATCAGGGATTGTATCTGGGATCGCTGCACGAAGAAGTCAGTCCCCAATACAAAGTCGAAGGCCTCAGTGTCGATTACATAGAACCGATGGGCGATAGTTCTGGAGCCCATAGGTACCTCCACTTCACAGTCCCCGCAGCTGTGCACCACATGTCCGTCCCCCATTCGTATAGCCGCGGTGGTCATGGTGTTCTTCAGGCTCCCACAAGGTAAAATTGTCTTGGCCACTATAGATATGGTGGCTGCAGTATCCAATACCCCCAGGTATTCACGTCCCCCTAGTCGGATACGTACCCAAAACACCAGGTCCAGGGCCCCACCGGAGCGTCCCCGTCAGAACTCCGCGGGACAGGTCACCTTGAACCCCTTGTTCCGCAATTTGCGGGCCATCCTCATGAAACGGCTTCTCTTCTTAGCGTTGCCGTCATCACTACCTTCATGCTCACGGTTGGCCCCTTGTTCTCGCTGGGCCTGAGTCCGCGAGCGTGTGGTGGGACCAGACTGCCCTCCAGAGGGCTCAGAGTTCCCCCCTGGATTAGGGTTGGGGTTGCCTCCGTTCTTGTCCGGGTTCTTGTTGTCCTTGTCTGGCTGGCGGTTAGCGCCTCCTCCTCGTCCACCTTGGTTCTTGTCTTGCCCTTTTCCAACTCCTTTCGACTTGCCCTTGCCGGAGTCGTTGCCGTTGCCTTTGCCTCCACCTTTGCCAGAGCCTTTGCCAGGATCCTCACCCTTCAGCTTCGCCGACAGGCACTGCTTGTGGTAGCACTCATCCTCGTTGTGCTTCCTCTTCCCACAGAAGGCACAGGTGATAGTACACCTGTAGTGATCCGGCATCTTCGCTTTGGCGCCGGTGTTGGTCTCCTGCTTCTTCCCTTGAACTACGAAGCAGTCTCGCTGCTCGCAGTCAGGGGCGTGCTGCAGGTGGCCATGCTCATCTCTGGCATCACACCAGAAGAGCTCCTTGACATTTTCCATGATACGGGCGTGTTTGGGGGTAGTCCCCTGTCCAGGTCTGGGTCCTTGGTACCCTTTGCCATGGCTTCCAGAGCCTCCCCCTCCAGGTCGGTAGTTGTTCAGGTGCTGGTTGCTTTCTTTCTCCAGCGCCAGCTCCAGAAGTAGCACACATAAATCCTCGTAGTGGAGGGCTCTAGCCTTGCGCTCTGTCTTTGAACGGCACTCGTCCCACAGCTCCCGAGGGAGCTTAGCCACCAACCAGAAAAGCAGGTCGTCGCTGCTGTAGGAACCGGGCGTCAATTGTCCAGCCCAGTGATTCAGGTCAGCCAATAGCTCAGAGACCCTGCCAGGTTTGGGGTTGTTAGGCAGCACGGCCAGGTTCTGGATCTCGTCCCTTATGGAGAGGTCGGTTTCATAGGTTGGGTACTGCGCCTCCAGGGCAACCAACACGTCGGCAAAGGTGGCGGACTTAGTCACGATCTGCTTGACCTGCTTCCCCAGGTACTTGGTCTTGCAGCACTGTAGGAGCAGATCACACTTCACTTGCCCACCAACATGGGTTTGGTCGGTCCTTCGGAGGAACCGGCCAAAATTCTCAGCGAACTCGCTGAGATCGTTGCCTGTGAACTCAGGCAAGTTCAGCACGATCTTGGAGATAGCGATAGCCTTAGCCTCCTGAGACCTGCGTCCCTCAGGGCGCTTGGTCTTCCTCTTCTCCCTCTTCTTCCGCCCACTCGGGTTCTCGCGGTCCTCAGGGTCGTCGTCCTCCGGGGGGGAAGCAGAAGTCATGGACGGCGGCTCATCATCAGAGGGGTCTCCGCCTAGGTCACTAGAGCCATAGGGCTCCACGTCAACCATTGCCCTCAGGGCTGTCAGCCCCAGCCGGTCCAGCTCGGCTCTCGTGGAATTCCCTACATGGCTGTAGGGTGGCTGTGCTGTTCTCGGTATGAAAGGGCTTCTCGGTATAGCTGCAGGGGTCGGCATCGGTCGGCTCCTCAGGCTCCCCAGGGTGTTTGTCAACCCTGCCACCAGGTGGTTAGCCTGTACTCGATGGGGTGAAATTCCCACCATGGTAGGTGACGCTTGGGGCGGAATCAGGGGCTCTAGTTTGGCCCGAATCTCTTCAGTGAGATCGCCCACAACTTCAGAGGTGGCTCCTCGGAGAGCCTCTTTTATCTCCGACCGCGTCAGGGACCTGTTGGAGGATCTCCCCGATCCTCTACTCCTGCTCCCGCATGACTCAGGTCCTCTCCTCAGCGCACTCAGGGTTGTATACCCAGGAACATCCACATAGGCTCCCGTAGCGGGTAGAGGATGGTGATAGTCAACCGCATACCATTGCGGCGCAGAACTGGAGGCCACCGGCTCACTGGTAGTAGTTGCCTCTCGAAACGCAGTGGTAGGTGGGTTCACACCATAGGCAGGGTAGGTAGGCATACCAGTAAAGCCTGTGCCCTCAGCCATAGGCGGGGTGGTTATGGGTGTGGATGTTGCAGCGGCTGGGTCTGGAGTTGGGAGTGTGGTGGTAGTAGAAGAGGGTGATGCATGGAGGCCAGAAGCGCTTGGTGTGCCCTCGAAGGTCGACTCACTCGTCGGGTCGTGCCCATGGTCTACTCCTTCGTCTGCCATGCTTTCTCCAGCATCCTTCTCTCTCTCTCTCCTTCTCTTCACAGGATTGGTGTCCACCTCCTCGACCGAGAGGGCCCGGGAGGCCGACTGAAGTCCCTCCAGCGAGTCATCAACCACGTCCACTGGCCCATGTAAGGGCTCCGAAGGTACAGCGCTAGGTCCAGGTCCAGGTTCACCAGGTGCTGTCATTGCTGGTGCCTCAGGCAGGGTCCTCACATCGGTGTCCTCCTTCCTCGTGTCCATATTCGCCCTTCTTGCTTATATATGACAGATCTCGGCGCACTGGATGTACTGCACGGGGTTGCTGCCGGTACGCAGAGACTGTCTGCCTCTGCTACCAGAACGTTTTATAGTGATTTCAACACTGTGTTTTTGTTCTGCCTCTCCTGCTGCTTGCTGCTGGTGTAGGGTTTCTGCTGCTTGTTGTTGATGAGGAAAATGTTGTATTGTTGAAATACAACCAATCCAGGATAACCCAAGCCAGAGATAAGCAAGTAGAAGATAAACAGGATCAAAGCATGAAGGGCTGCAGTCACAAAGAGTTAGTAAAGACAACTATCAACAATAGACCACAGCAATTAGCATACATTGCAACTCAGGATGAAATATTTCACATGTTTGAGAGAAACTGATTGGAAAACTGCCCCAAGGGCTCACTCTCATCCATAGTGCCATCTTGAGATGTGCACTCTTTGCTTTTGGGTCCCATAGGTGCTGAGGTGGCATGCCTTGTGGCGCTGAGGTCACTGCCATGTCACATGGGATAATCGTACTTAGCTAGGCTGACTGGGTATTGAACCCAGGACCTCTCAAAAAGAGGTGCCCCAGCCCCCTAGGGTGCATACCACTAGGATAGCTAAGAATTCATGAGAAAACATAGATAAATTTATAGGCTCTGCCTTCAGTATATCAGTGCCTCAGTAACTGATCTACGTAAAAAAAAAAGTAACCCTGAAAAAGATGTTTTAGTGCCTATAGCTTGGGGATAAAGGGGTCCACACAACATCCTGATTTAGTGTTTGGTTCCATAGGTCAAAATGTGTTATCACCCATTTTGGTTGGGCCAAGACTAAGATAAAAATGCATGAGTGCTTACACTGGTTTGCAGCACTGTTCTGCTGCACCACCCCAGAGCAGACAAAAATACTCCAAAATAGGCCGAATTCCAGGGTTGTTGATGGTTTGGGAGAAAGCTCGGGTGGGAGGAACCCCCCCATCCCTTTTTTGGGGCCAGAGAATCCAAAAAAAATTGGAATTTCTGTCGAAAATCCTCTATAGGCAGGTACACTGGTGTGCAGCACTGTTCTGCAGGACCAGCCCAGAGCAGGCAAAAATACCCCAAAATAGGCCAAATTTCAGGGTTTTGGATATTTGTGGACAAAATTCGGGTAGCAGAACCCCCCCCCCCTATTTTGGGGCTGTAGAAACCAAACAAAATAGGTTATTTCTCGCGAAAAACTCCTTTTTGTCGACTTTTTGAATTTTAGGAAAAAAAAGCTGCTAAAATCATAGGTATAGAGCACCTCTAATACAACTAAAGTATACCCTACGGCATTGCAAAAGCACTTTTTCTTACTTGCAGTGCTGCATATTGCCAGGTTGAGGATGATTTGATTTTCCTAATTGCTTCTTTGAACACCTCTACCGTTAATTTGTTCACATTAAGGTCAGAAACAAGACTGCACCTATGGAGGGTGGACAAAACATTTCCTTCCCTATGCTCTGCACGTCGTTTGCATTCTTCCTCTTGGCGCTTCTCCAAAAAGCAACTGCGCCTTCAAGTCAGTATACTCTTTGTAGCTCAACTCAGGGTCCTCGTCCATGGTCCTACCCAATTCTCCAAAATAACGAGCATGCTCCTTGTAATGTCCATACAACCGATCTTTGAAATGCGTGAGGCGCACCCGGATGTAGGCTTCCATAAGAAACCCACGGGTGCGCGTTTTTGTGCTACATGGCTTCAACCAAAGAATCAAACAGCTACAGAAATGGACGGAAATGATCAAGCAAGGCATGGTGCTTTGAAATGACAACTTGTTGGCAATGCTCAGACTTGCGACGTCAGATGGTGTCCAAAATGTGACCGAAAAGTCGCCACTCACCAAACGAAGCTACAACAAAGCTCCTACGGCCTTTGGAATGCACTATGGTTGCAATAAGTAACACCGACCTATTGTAACTTACAGTAATTTGAATGACGCCAGCAAAAAAATCACAGAATCATCATTTTCAACCCTCCAGGAATATAATGACCAAATTTCATAGCAATCATTGCACTGTATGTAAAAAAATATTTCAACAGAGAAAACGTGATCGCCGCCCGCACTAATTCAGTATTCGCGCGTGATTGGGGAAGGTGAGACAATTGGGCGAGTTGATGACTTCAGCACAGGCGTGGGGGGGGTCTGCGGTCCCAAATCAACTTAGCTGTCGCGCGACAGACCGGCGACCAGTTCGTGGCCAAAAAAAAAAATCAATTCCTTTCTTTCGGGAGGTTATAAATGAGATTTTTAGATCTTTGGATCGCAGTACTAATATTTTTCACTGTGGTTCATTATTTCCGCTGCGTCCCGCATATTCAGACATCGTACTCAATATCTCACACTCCATGTAGCCTTCAAGAAGAGTCAAAGCTAGGCTCTGTTCGTCCTTGCTCCGTCTACTTGGCCACACATTACCAGGCTCTGTGTGAAGGTGTGTTGGTCTGTGAGGGAGATTTAAAGTTTTCATAATGGCGTTTGTCATCCTACCATTGGTAGATTTCAAGTGGTTGTTTCACGAAGCCAATTGTTCAATCCTTGAACACGTCCAAGTGCCCTTTATACTGCATGCACGTCAACGTTTTTAGAAGCGGTAGACTTCTATCCAGTTTGATGATCCACAATCTAGGTGTAATCTATGACCATATGGCAAATGCTATATTTTAGATGTTGGACTTTTTTGACACACTTTGGCCTACCACATTAGGCATTGCGTAGGCTATTCAATTAGTAACGGTAACGGTAACGGTAACGATCCTAAGTTCCGTTGCGATGGATCGAGGGCTACAGTCGGCCTATCTTTATAGGAATCATTGCCACTTATTGCGACTCTTTGCTGAGATGAAGCAAACTACATTGCCCGTCGATGGCTTGCCTCTCCGAGTGTCGTTTTGGTTGTGCTCTCCTATGCCTCCAAGCCGACTTTCCGGAATTTTGTTGAATTGCTCTTCAGTTGGGTAAGTCAAAGGCTAGCGGGCCATTGCTTTACCGACGATTGGAATTTGGCACGAGCACAAATGAAGAATACTGTTGATGGTGTCCGTGACGAATATCTTGTAGAATGACAGTTGCCGGACGATGCGGGACAGTGGTGCGATTATGACACGGTTGCTTCCTTTTGTGCAGGCCCCAATAGCACCATCCGCAAGAAGGTGGAGGTCAAAGAGGCTTACCCTGAATTCAAGTTTTTCTTGGATCATTGTGATAGGCACCATAACTTCCTGTTGTTTAAGTGGTGTGGTTTTCGTTCTTGTGTTTGCACAAAACATATGCTTGCATCCCGGTTGTCCACCGTTTTTGTTGCTCGGATGCAGCAAATGGGTGACATGTAGCCAAGCCCTGTCCCTGACCCACAGCACGCAGACCACTAGGCCACGTGGCAGAAGATGGCGTATGATGCCACATTGCGGGCGACCGCGGATGAACACCAGCTCACAGCGTTGTTCAATGGCCTTGCTGCAAGTCCGCCATGTCGGTGGGTCTTCACTAGCAAAGGTGATAAGGCGCACCACAACAGGTTGCAGCATCCTGCCAGTGGGCCGCTTCTTGATGAGGAAGCACCCCTGTCACAATTTCCTGTCGCCATCTTGCCGAATAACCATTGTGACATCACCATTGAACGTTCTATTTGTGCTTTGTTGCCTATGCATGTCATTGAAAAGGAGAGAGGAAGAGAGGTAAAGTAGCTTGGGCGGAGCAAGGGGGCGGAGAGGGTTCAGCTTGGGCCTACGGACGGAGGGAGGTAGGGAGGGAGGTAGGGAGGGAGGGACAGAGGTGACGGAGGAAGGGAAGGAGGGAGGGCGAGAGGGGGAGAGGGAGGGAGGGGCCCCCCCCAGGGGGGGGGAGGGGGGTCGTACTGTGAAATCAAGTCGAAATCATCCAGAGGCCCAAACGTGCCCCCCCCATGTGGCACATGTAGCACACAGTTTTGAGGGCTCAAGGGGCGCCGCGGAATTAAGATACGGCGGCGCTTCCGCACAGTCAATTTTCCGGTCGTACCAAACGATTTCGTGTGGGTACGGAAAGGTTGAAATGTAATATAATATATATATATATATATATATATATATATATATATATATATATATATATATATATTATATAATGTAATATAAAGGTTTAAATGGTTATATAGCCGAAGCTAATGGTCAGTGGCTGATTTACCTAGTGGGACAGCCGCTGCCGTTGAGGAGCCCCGATTTGGCCCCGATTTGGCCCCGATGTGGCCCACAACTCCCGAGCCGACAGCATATCAAAAATGTTCTTTTCATGGATCTCTTCAGAATCTAAAACAAAGTAGATTCCAATCTTCGGGGTTATGGATGCCCTGTCTGCTGGCGAGTTATAAGAATTTGTTTGTATTAAGGTAAAGTAGCCAAATACTGTACCAAATCAATGCTACAAAAATTATAGGCCGCAATTAATGCTGGCAGCTAGAAATTGACAATGTTTTAGGTCAAATCCTGAAGTTTTAAGATGTTTTTGGTTCAATGTGCAAAATCTAACTGGTACTGGAGAAATCGATGCCAGACGGGGCCGCGCAGAGATCATGGCATCGCGGTCGCGCCTGTTTCTGTGCCAACAAAGAAGAGAGAAGATCTCAGGTATTTTACAACAAAATTCATAATAAATTAGACAGAAAGCTGCGAAATTAATTTTTTGCGAATGGATGTGTTCAGATGCGTGGCAGCAAAAGAAGGGCACACCAGTGGATTGTGGAGGTACAACAACGAGAACACGAAGCACAGGAAGCACGCGCCAGAAGACTGTGGTCCCGAAGCCTCCCTTCCAGGTCCTATACATCCTTCCACTATGGGAAAAGCCGTCAGACATGGAACGCGTCGCTGTCGACTGCCTTATCAAAGCCAAGAGCGTTCGCAAGGGTGCAACTGAGTTGGGAGTCCTCCGCCAGACTCTAACTGACGCGATGGGGCGAATGAGGTGTGCTGCGTTACCTGTAACGCAGTGTAAAAGGGAGCCGCGCATCCAACAGGACGCGACGCGCAAGAGAACACAAGCTGGCGCGCGTCGCGCTTTTTACTTTGTGCTCTTTGCTGCAGGCGCTACGAGCCATGTGAGGTGAAGAGGGGGCCAAAGCCCTGTCTGGTGGAGTCCCCCTTGACAACCTGGATGGATGACTGTGCGGATCAAATGGTGTGCCCTACACTGTCCCAGATCAAAGATGAAGCTCAAGCCATGGCAGAAAAGAAAACCAGTGTGCAGAACCCAGCTCTCCCTTGTGAGTTTGGTAAGACATGGTGGAAACTGTTTAAGCGTCGCAACAGTGACTTTGTTTCAAGACTTGCTCAAAATGTTGAATCGCAGCCTGCCTCTGCCCGTTTGAGCCCCCAGCAGTGGACAGAGTTATTTAATAATCATTCAAAGGCAAGTTTAGAAAAAGGTGCCTATAACCCCTGCCATATCTGGAACGAGGATGAGTCAGGTTTTTTTGACAGTTCACCACCGTGGGACAGCGTGTGTGGGTGAGGAAGGGAAGAAAAACTGTGGCACAACGCCGTGGCTGGCAGCGGCAGCACATCACGGCCATAGTTGCTGTCAATGCACAAGGCCAGGCCACAAAACCAGCACTCCTATGGAACACAAAAAAAATAAGAGGCGACATGTTCCTGCGTGCACAGTGTCCAGTGACACTGAAAGAAACGCCTGATGGGTGGTCCTCTCAAGAGGTCTTCCTGGAGTGGGTGGAAACAGTACTCGTGAAAGAAACACAACCACTCAGCAACCCTCAGAAATGCATTTTGTTACTGGTGGATGGCAGCAAAACGCACCTCACACTGCAGGGTCTTCAGAAAATGAAGTCCTGGGGTGTAGAGGTGGTTGTGTTCCCCCCCGATCTGACAGATGTCATCCAGCCACTGGACAAAGCCGTTTTCAGGGCACTGAAGGCCTTGTTTCGCAAAAAGGAAGAACACTGGAAAAGGAGAACCCATCACTGCGCGGGTAGGGCCAGAGTAAGTAAAAGTCACTGCCATGTCTTTCTTGGAGGGCTTGATCCAGGCCAAGCCCCCCTTAAAACCCTTTTGTTGATGCTAAGACTAACTTAAGTATTTTTATCACTAATTTGAAGCTTTAAGTACACTTTCTCAAAGTAACTAGGGTTACAACCCTAGCCCCCCAGGAAGTTCACCCCTACCACTCAACTGAGCGGAGGTATCTTCCTTCATGGAGGATATACCGAAATAAAATAGGCATTTCATGCCTTAGGCCTTGGAGGTTAAGCCTAGTGGTCTCCCACCCCAAGACCACTATGCTCAATTTTTTCTACCACTTATTGTGGTTCTACCTTTTAACTGTTTCTGAATTCAGTTGCTTGGCCAAGTCATAATCTGTGTCTGGCCTAACTCCTTTGCCCCATATTCCTAACCAACTCCATTTCATCCAACAGAGTGCACATGAAGTGCTTGATGCTAACTTCGAGGCTAGACTCAGGCCAGTTTTCACATAAAATCTTTTGTTTTATCCATTTGTGATTGAATCTTTGTATTTATACCTGCTTTGTCTATTCGCAGCCCTTCTGTGTTACACTGGATTTTAAACTATTCATTGATTCGATCCACATCCTGTTCTTGCTCTACTTGCTCCTTTGGTTTTTGGGATTTCAATATCAAAAACCTGCAGGATTTCATGAAAATCTATAGGGCACTAATCAAGGACATCTTTCCGGTAGCAGAGGCAAACCCTGAATACCGTTCGAACCGACTCTGAGCAGAAGCACAAGAAAAGCACGCTGAAAAGCATATTGAACATGTCCACACAACTGTCCTCCCGAACCTGGCCGATCAGAAGTGTACAAGTCCAACTTGGCAGTGTAGCCCACCCGAAGAGTGAACCACCATTCAGAGCAGCATCTGGGTCTCAGAAAGATCCAGAGCACAGAAGGGCGAATCTAAATCCGCCCATAGCAACACCATTAACCATGGAGACCTTAGCGGTTCATGGTGAGGACAGCCTGCAAAGGCTCCGCAGGCGAGTCGAAGCCTCCATCGCCCGGTCAGCCTGTCCGGCCTCTTCTTGTACTGTTCTTTGAGGTGGTCCTGAAGAACAAGAGGACCTACGAAGGAGGATGGACGAGTTTATGCTTCACGAGGAGTACCACAAGTCCACCGTAGGAGAAGATGGGAAAATACCTCTTGATGCCCTCGGGTCGCCGCCCCAAACTGAGATGGGTTCCTTCCTTTATTCGGGGCCATCTACAGAAATGGCGGACACAGTATCACTACCGAGACGACCAAGAGTACACGAGCACCCGAGAGCATGGCATCCAAACCTGCCGACAACTTCAAGGGCTCCTGAAAAGAGTCTGGATCCTCTTCACCCAGAGCCCACTTGTGGGGCTCTGGATCGCACGGCCGAACTTTTGGCCAAACTTCTATCCGGATCTGAAGACCCGGATGTGACAGCTCTGTCAGAGGCTGTCAAGGCAAAATTGGGTATCACCGAACCCTTACCCATCCCAGCACTACTCTCACATTCACCCGGATTGAGCACGTTGGCTGCTGATCTCAAAAGATCAAGGGTGTCCAGGTTGCTACCCAAGGTCACTTGCCCCAGCCCTTTTCATCCTCGAGCTAGGACAGTCCCAATTGCCGAATTACAGGACGTGCCTGTGACTGAGACTGAGAAAAGAGGGCTGTCAGCCCTGGCACCCCTTGCCGGCGTATCTCCGCCCCCTTCAGGCCTAAGCCCGGGGGGTGGGAAGATGGGCAGACCGATTGCCCAGGCGAACATCCAGCTAGAATTGCCGGAGTTCGACCCGAATAATCTGCCCGAATGGGCAGAAGAATTTGCTGAGTTTCTTTTGCTAACTGGCCAATCCCATGTGGATGTGGCCACCAAATGCTCACTGCTGGAACGCTCATGCAAAAAGAAATTTTTGCAAAAACAGGTGAAACAGATTGTGAAAACCTGTTCAACATGGGCTGAGGTACTCCAAAGACTGGTGAAAGCATTCCCAGTCTATGAGACCGACCTCAGTGTGCGCACACAGATAGAGGAGCTACCTATGCTTCCTGAGTTTCCTTCCGCTGCGCGAGTCTCTGAATACGTGTGCGACCTAGGGTATCTGTTTTCACGGATGAACGTGGGCTCCTATGGAGCCACTGCGCCCCACCTGTGTCTCATGAGTAAGATCCCCCAACGTACGTGGGATGACTGCCGCACTACCTCTGACAGGAAAAGCCGGACCCACTCGTACGACGAACTGGTGGACCTGCTGATTGAGCTAGCTCTTGAGAGGGAGAATGACTCCGACATGGAGAAACTCCTCAAGAAACACTTGCGTCGAGATGGTACCCCCAACCCCGAACGTGGCGAAAGGAAAAGGCCTAAAAATCCCACTAACGCCCACCAGGGTGGGGGGAAAGGAAGGGATAACCTATGTTCCATGAATGAGGTAACACCTGATGCAGGTACACCCCCTCTGTTCTAATGTAAGCCTGTCAATGACAAGGGGGGACCTTGTCATGCCCCTGACTGCAACCACTGCAGTAGCTGCATGCTGCAGATGAAACGACAGCAGCATTCCAAGGATGGGAAAACTGTGACCCATCAGGATCATTTCAGGTGTACCATCACCTGTGGCTATTGGGGCAAACGTCGTCACTATGAGTACGAATGTCACATAAACAAACGCGAGAGTGATAAACTAAAGCGGCAGGAGGCTGAACGCCAGAAGAACCAAACACCCACCAGAAACCCCCAGAATGGGGATAAAGGTGGTAAAGGAGGTGGCAAGGGGAGTGGCAAAGGTGGACTCCCCAACCCCCAGAGGCGCTCATCAGCGCCCGCTGCTACTCCTCCTCCTGCCAAAGGTGACACCAAGAAGCGCCCACAGGGGGATAACGCTTCCCCTGAGGGGAACAACTCCAAGAAGAGGCGACGCCTGGATGGCCAAGGCCCTCATGGCTGCAGGGGTGGATGTCAAGTTCCCTGCTGAGAGGTAGGGGGGCGGCTCTGAAGAGGAGGACTTGGTTTTCTGGATCCTCGTGAAAATCGGGGATCAAGTTTTTCGAGCGTTGCTTGACACCGGTGCAACACTTTCCATAGTGGCCCGGCGCCTGCTAAAAACTTTCAAGAAAACTAAGACCGTGGCCATAAGATTAGGGGATGGGCGTACCATCCATAGTCACTTCCATTCCTGGGGGGGGGTCGATGTGACTATATGCCTGGGCGATGAAACTGTGACCCAAAACTGCAGAGTGCTGGATACCGACGCCTTTGACATCGTCATTGGTACCGACTTCCTACGAAGAAACCCCCAGGTAAAAATGCTGTCTCTCAAGCGCCCCTATTCGTTGCACTGCGACTTTGGCAGTGGGCTATTCTCCGTACCTTTGGAGGTGTCAGGACAAAAAGAGTCTGGGCTGCGCTACCCATTAGATTCGGGCCACGCGAGGCAGGCGACGGTGAAATGCGGCAGGGAGCGACAGGAAGGCGACAGGGTGGCGACAGGAAGACGACAGGGTGGCGACAGGAAGACGACAGGCCAGCGGCAGGAAAGCGGCAGGGAAGCGACAGGAAGCGACAGGCAGGCGACAGGAAGGCGACAGGGGAGGTGCGACAGGAGGGCGACAGGAGGGCGACAGGGCGGCGACAGGGTGGCGACAGGGAGACGACAGGGAAGCGACAGGAAACAAGACATAGCGACAGGATACGCGACAGGAAAGCGACAGGAAGACGACAGGAGGGCAACAGGGCTAGCGGCGACAGGGAAGCGACAGGCAAGCGACAGGAGAAAGCGACAGGAGAGCGACAGGAGATCGGCAGGGTGTTTTTTTGCGACAGGAAGGCGACAGGAAGGCGACAGGAAGGCGACATGGGTGCGACAGGAGAGCGACAGGCCTGTGGAAGACAACAAGTGGGACAAAATAGTACATGGATTTTTATACAGGTGGATATATGTAAAGAAAATGAGAACCAATGTTTTACATTTATTTGGATTCTTATGAAGATGTCATTTCATTGTTAGATGGATAAACTTTTAGCGTTTGGTGAATTTTCATCTTTTATCGATTCATTCCGCAGGTAGATTTCGCCTGAAACTGAGAACTAAATGATAAAGATAAGTGTCAACTGCAAACTTTCCCGATCAGAAATGACCCCGACAGGTCCCGACAGCAAGAACTCGTCCCGACAGCAAGAACTTTTATTTATGCAAGCATTTCATTGGGTTAATCCAAAAATTGTTTCTGATTGCGTTTTTGTCCTCTTCTTTTCACATTTTCTGTTTATAGTTTCTGTTATGAACATGCTCTCCGTTATCTCAGACAAGGGCGCAAGAAGAAGGAACAAGAAAGAAAAGGTACTTGTGTGTGTGTGTGTGTGTGTGTGTGTACAACGCCCGCACAGCAGAGCGCAGCACCATTCAGCACCGTACGGCACAGCACAGCACAATTCAGCACCGCACGGCACAGCACAGCACAACTCAGCACCCCACTAATCTTCAACCTGCAGCGACACGCTGAAGCAACTGACGGAGCAGTTTGAGAACACACAACTGGTTGATCAAGTCCAGGTAATTCACTTTGCCAAAGTGCACTGCTTTTTCAGTTTGCCGCTTCCTCTCTTTCAAACAATGAACCACTATCTCAGACTATTATGAACAGTCTGTTGACGCAGTTTGACGATCTGAAGACTTTAACGGCTGATGCTGTCGACGCTGCTTGCGCAGAACTGAATGTATGTCGCAGAGGGTAGTAGCGTCGAGGGCTTACACGTGCTTCGCACTTGTGCATTTTCAGGATTTGCACAAGGAAAACGTTGAGAACGATTTGCAAGTTTGCCGCACACGAGAGGACACACGGGGCCTGCTTGACGCTATCGCCAACAGTTGAGACTCTTGCGCATCACTGTGATCTTGCACTGCTGACTGCGCCTATGCTGCCTGAAAGCTTAACGATGACGAGCATTTCGTAGTGCCAGGCACGCACGTGGCTGTGTGTGCCTGTGCTGCCTTGGGACAACCGAGAGCCTTGGACTTTATCAGCTTTGTGGACTTCTATGGTTGCTGTGGGGGGAATTGCATCCTTTGTTCTGTCGGATGATCGTGTGGAGGTTTGGGGATTTCTTCCAGCTTTCCCTATCTGGCACTGGTGTTCAAGCACACGGGAAGGGGTGTACGATGTGCCGAAATTTGGACAGTGCCTGGGGGCCGGTGTGGTATCGTAATAAGAGGAGCACTTGTTTGCTCTGAAGTGGGTGTGCAACGCAAACTCACCTTTTCGTGGTGATTGTTTGGAAACGCACCCACAAGGTAAGTTGAGTGTAGCACAATCGAACTTCAACCACCCTCTTTTCTCTGAGTGTTTGTTTGTTGGACCTTTGAGCGTGCACAAAGAGGCAGTGATGTTTCATGGCCCAGCCAGCACCATGAAGCATATTCAAGGCCAAAGGATGTCTCTCTGCTTTGTTTCTGGTTGCATGGTGCCCTGGTGGTCAAGGCAAGTACCTGTTTTGCCAAGAGGGCCCAGTGTTCCTGATGTATTTCTGTGCGTGCAACAGTACAGTTTGGGTAAAAATATCTTGGGTAAAGATTATGCCCCAGTGTTCCAAACGGTGGGTAATCTCTCCCGCTTACAGTAATTTTTCAGGCCCACCGCCAAGACCCTGTCTTAAATGCATGGGATTCCACACACTGCCCAGTGGGGGAGCAAATCTAAGAGGTGGTGTTACAATGCTGACCACCATTCCTGATGACCAACATTAGGTGTAACATGGATCTCCACCCTTGGATAGATCATTTTTCATCAGGCCCAGGGGGCGTTGTAGCAGGGAGCGCGGCAAGAGGATTTGGGCAAAGTATTGCGGGATGAATACGGCCGATTGGCTGGCTGCTGTCAAGAGGAAGAGGTATTGAAAAAGTACACAAAGTACGACACCCCGGCTTGGAACATCAATTTTTCGTCCTATTTCTTGGACGCAAGTACTAGTACGCAAAAGCCCAAAGCCAAATAAATGTACGTTTTATTCGTGTAGTACATTGCTCTTCGATTGTTGCACCTCAGGAGCGCATTGCTATTGAGAACGCATTCTCCAACATCAAGAAGTTTGGTCTTCTTCATCGAGTTAAGAGCCGAGGTGGATCGTACGAATATAATGAGTTGACCTACTTCTTCTTGGCGGCGTGTGTACTACATACTTGTCAGATTCAGTTTGATTTGCAAAATGGTTGCGAGCCTAAAGCTGAGCGGCCATGCAAATGTGCATAGTAGATCACCAAGAGTGTTAGGAATTTAGGATTGTCAAACAATGCAAATGATTGAACCATCGATCTACGATTTGCATCATTGCTTTGCACACCTTTCGGGAGGTTTGCTAAGGCGAGATCTCACAATTTGGCATGAATAAAGAACATTTTTAGTACTATCAAACTGCCTGTTTGAGGTATCTATGGCTTTCCATCGATAGGGTAACACATTGGGCGACAGGGAGGCGACAGGGAGGCGACAGGGAGGCGGCAGGAAGACGACAGGCAAGCGACAGGCAAGCGACAGGAGAGCGACAGGTTACCACGTTGGGCGACAGGGAGGCGACAGGGAGGCGACAGGGAGGCGACAGGGAGGCGGCAGGAAGACGACAGGCAAGCGACAGGAGGGCGACAGGGAGGCAACAGGAAATAGCGACAGGAGAGCGACAGGAGGGAACGACAGGAGAGCGACAGGAGAGCGACAGGAAGGCGCCAGGCAAAAAGTAGCATGGCGACAGGAAACGACAGGAAGCGACAGGAAGCGACAGGATAGCGACAGGAGGGCGGCAGGAAAGCGACAGGGAAGCGACAGGGGAGCGACAGGGGAGCAGCAGGACAGCGACAGGGAAGCAACAGGCAAGCGACAGGGGAGCGACAGGGGGCTGAAAGTGCCGAAACAGCGACAGGGAGGCGACAGGGAGGCGACAGGATGGCGACAGGAGGGCCAGGTGGCCCGAATCTATTCAAGACTAACTATTGTACTGAAAACTACCAATTAGCCCGTCACGTTCTTGAAAATGGACTGGCTGCCCTTCAGGTAAACCTGGATGAGATCCAGGTGGAATTGTTTGCGAGCCGACAACAGCACATCATGCAGTTGTACTGCTCGAAACATTTGAACAAGGCTTTCCGTTTCTTCTGGAAAGCAATGGGCCCAGCGTATGCTAACCCTCCCTTCTCCCTGCTCGCGAAGGTTCTAACCAAAATCGCTTATGAGGGAGGAAGGGTTGTCATGTGCACCCCTGACTGGGGCTGCTCTGGTGAACACACTTACTGGCGCCGTATGCTAGATCGAATGACCGTGGGTAGAGTGCAACTCCCCGACGGTCCCATCTATGTGCCTGAGGACTCAGACACAGCTATGCAGGCCCCTGAGTGGGCCAGTTTCTTATCAATCGTCGATGGATCTCTAAATCCTGTACCCCTGTGTGACCTAGACCAGGTACTACTGAAAGAGGTCATGGCCGAAAATCGTGGCCTGACCCTATCAGATCTCAAAAAACGATCTCCTGAGCACCTATCTGCCACACTTACAGGGTGTGAATCTCCCGATGGCTATCTGGAACCTGCAGCTGTTAAGGAGGATGCTGACGACCAATTGTCTGAGATCGCCAGCACTATCCCTCCTGTTGATCCCAGCTGTGTTGAGGTAAAACACAGTGCCTTCCTAGCCCAGCTGTTGCTGGAGGAGGTAGATCGAGAGTCAACCTCGGAACCCACTTCCCCTGTTGGGAAACCGGTGCTACACATGCAGCCTATACACACAGGTGAACCCGTGGCCCGGAGTCCTGATGCTCTAGCGCGGCCTGCTTCTAATAACATGCCACTGTCTGAGCATGACACCCAGGAAATCTCCGACAGCTGTTGTACCTGAAGGCCGAAGGTATTGATGCCAAGAGCGGCTGCAATACCTCAGACAGACCTGGAAATCCTCCATCTGGTCTGAGGAGGACGATGATTCTTATACGCTGCCTGATCCTGAGGTACCGCTGGTGTATTCTTTGCACTATGGGCAGCAATGTTCCCCTGAGTGGGACGATGGTTCTGTACCTGCCGAAACTGCTGATCAGCAGAAAAAGAAAGAACATGGAAAGAGCAACCTCCATGCTGGAGAGTATTTCCTGCACAAAATCGAGAGTCTTAACCTTGACCCCCGATTGAAGAAACTGCTGCTAACCTATGAGGAGGTGTTCGGCACCTTGCCGCCCCCCCCTCTCCTGTAAGAAACTGGTCCACATGGACCTGAAACTGAAACCTGAATTTGAAAAGACGCGAGTGAGGCGTCGTCCCTATCTAGCTCCACAGGAACAGGTTGAAGAAATCGAGCGCCAGATCTAGGAATGTATTGATGCTGGCCCCGTGGAGGAATATAAGAAGGGGGACTACCCCCATCACTGCAGTCCCTGTTTCCTGGTTGCTAAACCAAGGTCCACTGCCCTACGACTGGTTGATGACTATGGTGAGGTCAACAAGAAAACCCAGAACTACTCAGGGAGTATTCCTAACATGGAAAATATCCTGGAGCGTATTGCCAAATGCAGGTACAAGACCAAAATGGACAAACGCAGTGGTTTCTCCCAGGTAGACCTAACCGCCGCAGCTCAGGAGCTGCTGGCTTTTATTACCCCTAAGGGTCGTGTGTTTAAGTGGAAGGTAATGCCTTTCGGGGTGGCTAATGCCCCAGCACTCTTCCAGGAGCTAATGAACAAAATTTTGTACATACTGAGGCGCAGACCTTTAGTACAGGAGTTGATTTCTTGGGGTGCAGAAATGGAGGTCCACATCGAGGACGTGAGTTTGGGTACTAATACCCAAGAGGACCATGTCCTTCTCCTCCGTGAATTTTTCATTGTTTGTCAAGAAAACCATCTCCGAATGAAACTCGAAAAATGTGAGTTTATGAAAGAGGAGATGGAATATTTGGGCTTCGACGTAGGGTATGGCTGGTGGAAACTAGCCGCGTCTAAGATGCAGCCCCTGCAGGACATGCAGATTCGCGATGACCCTAAGAAGGGTCTACACGATGTGAGGAGTTTTGTCGGCGCCTGTAACTTCTATAGGCGTCACATCCACAATTTTACCTACTCCTCTGCCCCCCTCACTGACCTAATCAAGAAAACTACTCCCTGGAGGTGGACCGCCAGAGAAGAGGAGTGTTTCCAGGAGTTGAAGAAGAAAATTGCCTCCTCCAACTGCCTGGGAGTACCCCGCCCTAAGGGCAAGATATTCCTGATCACTGATGCCAGTGATGTAGGGGGGGGTGGAACGATCTACCAATGGCAGGAGCTTAACCCTGCTGAACTAACCCACTGCCATTATCGTACTAGTGGACTGAACCGTGATGGTTCCTTGAAACATGACTATCCTACCAGTGAGTGGCGGCTGGTGCCACTGGGACACTGGACTTGGAAATGGAACCAAGCGCGTTCCAATTACAGTACCTATGACCAGGAACTCCTGGCCGGTATGTTGGTGCTTTCGTCACAATCCCGACTCCTGGGATCTAACCCTATTGTCTGGCTTTGTGACCAGGAACCTCTGAAGTCTTTTCAGAAGGGCCCACTACCAGAGAAAGCAAAACTAAAGCGGTGGTGGACTTACCTGAGCCAGTTCAGGCTGACAGTTCATCATATCCCCGGTATAAAAAATGAACTGTCTGACTATATATCGCGCAATAACTTCGATGCGCTTATAGGTAAGAGTTCTGAGGCGCCCGCCGAGGAGGCTTTCCAGCGTATGGATGTCCAACCTGACCTGTCCATGCGCAGTGCTGGAATCCTGGAGGGTTGGAGCCTAACCGACTATCAGTCAGAGTATAGAGAAATTCTTCAAACCCTCAGCACTGGTCTCGAACCCCGTGTCATTGACGGGCACCAGTGGTATAAAAACAACCAGTACCTCTTCTACGAGGACCGTATTGTTGTGCCTGAGGCACGACTGGATGGATGCCTACAGTGGTCCCATCTCAGGTCTGGTCACACTGGCGCTAATCGCTCAGTGGACTTCTTCCGTGAGTGTTTCTACTCTAGTCTAACCCTGACTGAACTGAGGTCTCGTATGCAGACCATTGTGGATGCTTGTGGCTGTCATGCCAGAAAGCAGAGCGACAGTAGGGATAGGGGACTGATTTCCAGCTTACCCATCCCCTATTGTGCTAACTCTCTTCTCTATGTGGATTTCATCCACGGCCTACCTCGCTTCGGCGGCTATGATAGTTGCCTAGTGGTCACCTGTGGCCTATCCTGCTTCACCCCTGTGTTCCCTTGCAATAAGAAAATCACGGGTGAGCAGACTGTGAAAATGTTGGTCGAACAATGGTTCGAACCCTATGGGGCACCTAAACAGGTGCACTCTGATGTAGATGTACGCATCCGCAGTGACACCCGGTGGTACAAACGAGTGCTAAATGCCCTGAACGTGGAGGTAACCACAGGTGTGCCCTATACCCACACGTCTAACCCTCTTTGTGAGAGACAGAACCGCGTGGTGGAGCAAAACCTAAGATTCCTGATGAAAGAGGACCGTACAAAAGACTGGGTACGCCTAGCGCTCTGGGCAGTGCTGACCATGAACTCACCGCGGAGCTCTTGTATGGGTTTCACCCCCCACAAACTGTTCCATTGAGGGCGACCTGCTTGGTTCTTCAAAACCCCTTTCCTGAGGACTTCAAGAGCCCTGTGAGAGATTGGCTGGAACACAAGCAGTCTATGGTTAACCAGGCTGGGACTAACCTGAGACACATTCGTGACCGTGAACTGAGCCGACCGAACCGCCTACGGCGACCTGCCAGCTTCAAGGCTGGTGACCTTGTTTTGGTTCACCATTCACGCCTACCCTCCTGGCCACGTACGTGCCTACAGGACCCTTATTTTGGACCCTATCGTATCATCAGGATAGATGGATCCAGGATGCATGTCAGGTGCAGTCCACGTCTAGGTGGTGAACTGCTGTGTGCACCTAAACAGTTGAGGCACTATCACTCCCCTGACGATTTGTCCTGGGATGAGTGGCGCCTCAGCGACAGTGAGGTTGAGCGTATTGACCTAGAGAACGCTGCCAGCCCAGAGGAGGCAGACGACCTTGAAGAGATGACTGCCAATGAGATGGCAGTCGATGGTTACTACGTGGTTGCAGGTATTGCTCGCAACGAGTATAAACAGGGCTGGAAATTCCTCACTCTGTGGGATGGCTATGGGCTATCTGAGGCGACCCGGGAATCTATGTCAGCCTTCATACAACCAGATCGGAGTATCAACCCCATCTTCCGCTCCTGCCTCGTTGAGAACAGCGAGGGGCAGCTACCAACCCGTGCTGAGACTCTGTCCCAGCGTAAAAAGAAAAACTAATTCCCCTGTGTCAGTCTACTGACGGTGTTCTAACCTTACAGGTGCAGTGAGCACTCTTGTGCAGGCATGCCTGTGTATGGGTGTAAGAGCAGTTGTCACAGTTGCCCCACATTGCCTCGCAGGACAGGACCGTTAGCCCCCCGTGACAACCACTCCCTGGCCGAAGGCCATTGGTTTTTCACAGACCACTGCTTACTGAGCACTGCACTGACACTGTCTGTGCCCTGCAGTCCCATGCCTATGGTTTCCAGCGTGGACCAGGTGGCCGCTTATCAGGTTTGCAGCCACCCAGCAAGTGTATGCCTTGTTGACCATGTGTTGCATGGGGACTGCCCTGATGTAATGACCTTGGGGAGCCAACGAAGAACGATGGCTTACTACACCAGGGGGGAATGACAAGCAAGGTGTTATGAGGCAAGGTGTGTCTTCCCTCCTTGGGGACGAGCAAGCCCACAGTTAGGACCCCTGACTGGTCCAGATCCATGGGGTTCTACCCTTCCTTTCAGGGTTTATCATATGCCTAAGTGTGTTACGTATGTCTGTGTGTGTCTCACCTCTCTCTCCGGCGTGGCTCCTGGAGACCGGGCTTCGCTGACGTCGGACCGAAGGTCCTAATCAGGTACTATTACCACTCCTATGGCACCCAATTTCTGTGCTGGCGCCTATCCTTGGGGGAAGACGGCAAAAGCCCTACCTACTAGAGGGGAGGGGTGGCCATGTGTGCTAAGGGCATACAAAACGCCACTTTTGCTAAAGGCCAAAAGCTAACGCACACCCCAGCCCACATGGAAAAGCACGCGGGACAGGAGACACCACTACACTACACTCACGAACGCCAGCACCAGCCTTCGAAGGCAGGGTGAGCACTCATCACTTGCACTCAACACCTGCCAGGCTTGCTGACCCTAACACCTACACACGCTACTCGGAGTTGATGTCAAAGAAGGCCCTATTGACCCTGCTGTCAGAAAGCAAGAGAACACAGCGCTACTAAGCAACTGTGGCCTAACAGGTACGCCACTACGCGTTTCCCTGTCAGGACTTCAAGGGAAGGGGTGCTCAGTGTGCGTGCACAGCGTGGATGGCGGTGAAGTTGGACTGCACTCACTGCAGTTATTTGTTTGTGTGATCTGCGCAGCATATTTTAGCGCTGCTCAAGGGGACTGCACCCATCGCCCTTACCTTCCCACCTGTAAAGCAAAGGCAGAGGGCCTGGGTTTGCGGCTGAGGAACCAAGACTACCTCCACGTATGATACGCTTCTCAGGTAGCCCTATAATACGCTGTCCTAAAACCCAGGTGCAAGCAAGCAAGCTTAAGGAACTCCACCCGTTCTCTTATAGAATGTGGGGTGGAGTCCCTGGGTAGCCTAAACAACAGTTGTACCGTGCGCATTTGGCGTGGCCTACCCTTTAATGCGTCATATGTATGCACAGGTATGCACTGGGTTTCCAATTCCTCCTCCTCTTACCTAATCATACTCAACATAACCAATCAAAGCGTTACTCAACCAGGAGGTGAGCTCCTCCTGGGCTTACCTACCTTACTCACCACGCATCCTGTGAATGCCGAGGAATACACGAGCGCAAAACAACCCTACGCGCTTAAACAAACCTACGGCGATCTATAAACCACCCTAAAGGATTAATGCACTGTGTGTCATGCATGCTTCCCTTGTCTTGTTTCCTGCAGAAAGAGGAGAGAGAGTGGCGCAATGCACAGCGCAAAACAAGCCTAAGCGTTTTAAGCAACCCTATTCTAGCGCTACGGCAACACGAACACGAGCAAGCACCTTCTTCTCTTACCTGTGAAGAGAGAACAAGGGTGAATTGGGGCACAGGGAAAGCGACACAGCGTGTGAATGCCTCAATTAGGCACATGCATCGCGAGCACAGCGCATATTCTAACCTCACGTGCGCGCTGCGCGCTCCATTCGCATCGCATACCTTTCATTCCTGTTTTGACCTGTGCAGAGCAAAGGAGAGGAGCAGCCGAACCCCCAACGAACACAGCGGTGACAACCCTAACGTTTTAACGAAGCAACCAACACGAACGCAATGCATGCGTGTGAAATGACACTGGCATACCTGAGAGGTTGGTTGTCCACCTGCTCTGTGGTGTGGGTTGATTTTCGATACTTTTTCTCTAAAGTTTATAAAAATTTTGATGCAACTGTGCAAAAATTTCCTTTACCAGTTGGTCCCTCAAATAGGTGCACATTTGTACGAAATTGCACTACAAGTCATGCATGAAAACAAAATGAACCTCACCCATGGGGGTGTTTATTGAACCTTGTGCTTCTGCGCGGCCCCTGCAACATTCTTTGCTATCTACCTCAACACGTACATAGCCGATTTTGCCAAGAACGCAAACTGGTTTTTGGTCCTAAAAATAACCCCTTTCCTGCAAAAGAACACATTGTACAGAAATTTGTTTTTTGACAGATTTGGGGACTATTGGACTACTCTGGCAATGGTCACTGGAATGTCATGTGCTTTGGATGCAGTTTCCACTCACTGAAATCATATCCCTGGAGCTGTGCATGTGTGTGATTCCTAAAATGGTTTTTGCCACAGAATTCCGACACACATGCACGAAGGTTTGAGCATTGCAAAAAAGCGGAATACATCCACAGTTGATGTGCGAAGCGCCAGTGCATAGTGCATGAACTGTTCGAGTCGTTGGAATGCCCGTAGGAGAAACTGTGATGGGCTGCAAAAGAAAGGTATATCAACACAAACGGAGAGGGCAAAGCCATTCAAACTGCATTTAAACAGTAACAGGCTGTTGCACATCAGACCATTTCTTCAGTGGGGGGCCACTGCTTGCATTTCTGCTGGTATTGCATGATCAATGGTCGATTGCCAGATTTTCCCAGGGAGCTGTGTGGCTCGCACGTATCATGTGCAGGCCCATAGCCCGCCCAACGCACACGGTAGCAGAAGCTTTTACCGCGCGTGCAGCTGTCCACTATCTTGGCTGGAAAAAACAGTTCCTCGCTCTGTTCACTGTCAGAGTGTTCACCATCTGACTGCTGACCTGCAGATACAACAGAGCTTTCACTGCGGCTGTCAGAATGACTGTCACTCACTGCAGAAATGGACTGGGGTAGGGGAACGCTGTCAACGCTACCCTCTAACTGAAGTCCCTGTACCTGTTCAAGCAGCCCAGGCTTTGTTTTGGCACATTGTAGGCCACGGGCAATCAGCACTGCCGACAGCTGCTTGCAGCTTAACTGTGAAAGGCGCGTGCCCTGCTGCAACAGTGAAAGGAGACGACTGTTTTCTTGCAGTGCCTGCTCCCTCTTTGCAGAAGACAGCTCCTCCCTTTTCCTTTTTCTGTCCTGTTTCGCCTGTTCCTTCTGTTCCCTTGCAACAACAATTTCCTTGATCTTATCATACACGACTGTTTCTGTTACAGCCAGGAGTGGCGAGGACCGCGCACCACCACCGGCAGCGAAACCCTGCCAGGAGTGGCGGGGAGTAGCACACAGGAACCTCCGCCTGGAGTGGCTGGGGACCAACCACACCAAACACCAGCCACAACCCCACCAACACACCACCGCCGCACACCACACACCACCGCCGCCAGCGGACCCCAGCCAGGAGTGGCGGGGAACCGCACCCGGGACCCTCAGCCAGGAGTGGCGAGGAACGCCCACCACCACCGGCAGGGAAACCCAGCCAGGAGTGGCGGGGAGTAGCACACAGGAACCTCCGCTAGGAGTGGCGAGGGACCAACCGCACCACACACCGGCCACAGTGCGTGCGCCAGCCAAGGGAAGGCAGAGGGAGGAACAGGCAGCCCCCCCCCCAAAAAAAAAAACAGGGGGGGGGGGGGCGAAAACAGCCCACAGCCACCAAACCGCCCGCCAACAACACAAAAGGCGGCCAAACCCCCCACCCAGAAGGCACCGAAGACAGGACCCCCAAAGAGGCACAGGGGGACCACCCAGCCAAAACCGGCAACACCAAGCCACGAACAGCGGCCCACCAGGAAAAGGGGCACCGAAACATGCAGACACACACAACGAAAAAAAAAAAGAAGCCAGCAGCCCAGCCCGAAAGAAACGGGATAGGGGGACAGGCCACAAGGCCCGGAACAGGGACAGCCAGCAACCGACACCACAAAGCAAAAACAAAAAAAAAGCGCAAAAAACACAACCCGACAACCCAGCCAAAAAGGGCGGGGCACAGCCGAGACCCGGGCCCAGCACGCACGCCCACACCGCACACCGGAACCGGAAACAGCAGGAGGGAAGCGAAAGGCGCACGAAACCACACACGTCCCATAAGCAGGCCGAAACCTAAGCCCAACCACGAACACCACAAACAGCCGGCAAAAGAGAGACAACACCACAAACCGTGCCCAAACGTACCCACCCAAGACCCCAGCCAGGACTGGCAGGGGTTAACAAAACCCACACCCAACCGCAACCCGGACCCAAACACAAACGCAAGCCAACAGTAGGAAACCCAGTCCCCACAGCCCGGGCACTGAGGCAGCCCGTGCCATGCAGGTGACCCGGCCAAACGAGATCTGGAGACCGGGGGTAAGGCTGCATCCTAAGGCCTGCGCTGCTTTGGGACTCGAGGCGGAGCGTGTGACACCCAAGCGCCTCGGAACCCTAGTACCAAGAATGTGCATGCATGCCTTGGGAACGGGATACGCCAGGAAGTCCGGTGAACCTCTAGGGTTCCGCCCAAAGGAGGGGACGTGCGCAAGCACGGATGCACACCCTCCCGGCGAGACAAGCACGTCACGCTGGCGGGGAACAGCCCTCCCGGTGTTGCCCGGGGCCGCTTTGTTGGGGGCCAACGGTCAGGTCTAGCGGGATGTAAGCCGCCTCCCCTCTTCACGCGCGGAGCCTCTTCCTGTTTGTCACAGGGGCGACGCCAGGGGGAACCAAGGGGCGCCTCTCCACGACCGAGTGCACCTACCTACCTACCTGCTGACCTGCAGATACAACAGAGCTTTCACTGCGGCTGTCAGAATGACTGTCACTCACTGCAGAAATGGACTGGGGTAGGGGAACGCTGTCAACGCTACCCTCTAACTGAAGTCCCTGTACCTGTTCAAGCAGTCCAGGCTTTGTTTTGGCACATTGTAGGCCACGGGCAATCAGCAGTGCCGACAACTGCTTGCAGCTTAACTGTGAAAGTCGCGTGCCCTGCTGCAACAGTGAAAGGAGACGACTGTTTTCTTGCAGTGCCTGCTCCCTCTTTGCAGAAGACACCTCCTCCCTTTTCCTTTTTCTGTCCTGTTTCGCCTGTTCCTTCTGTTCCCTTGCAACAACAATTTCCTTGATCTTATCATACACGACTGTTTCTGTTACTGGTCCGCGGTTCCAGAACATTCCAGAGTGCAGGCGAATGGAGCTGCCTTCAGCCTGTGCAAGGCAGTCACCAACAGGCTGGGCAGGAACCATGGCACTGACCAGAGATTCTGGATGTTCCTGCACAGAAGGGTGCACCAGCAGATCGCCTGCAACAGCCCTGTCACTAACCTCTGCCAGCAATTTTTTTCCAATGCGCCGCGTGAAAGGCGCCAGACCGGTAGCCCGCCTCCCAGGGCTTTTTCAGGCAGGACATGGCGTCAGCAGGTGAAAGATGCGCAGATACACCCCAGTTACCACTAACTGCTCTGTGGGACAGCAGACCAAATTTTTCCTTCGGCCACAGCACTTTAAGTTCTGCAAAATTGTGCCTGTCCTCAGGTTGTGTGATGTGTGTCGTGTGCGGGGGTCTCAGAATTATAATTATATGGTGCTCTCTGCAGAAGTCCAGCAGAGGTACAGTCATGTGGGACCCGTGACCGTCAAGGATCAGAATTACGGGCAGTGTTTCAGAAGGTTTTGGGACAACATTAGGCAAAATATTCTGCTGCACAAAACGCAGCATCGTGTCATCAGCACATGTGGCCCGCCCTGTACCATTAGATTCGGGCCACGCGAGGCAGGCGACGGTGAAATGCGGCAGGGAGCGACAGGAAGGCGACAGGGTGGCGGCAGGAAGACGACAGGGTGGCGACAAGAAGACGACAGGCCAGCGGCAGGAAAGCGGCAGGGAAGCGACAGGAAGCGACAGGCAGGCGACAGGAAGGCAACAGGGGAGGTGCGACAGGAGGGCGACAGGAGGGCGACAGGGCGGCGACAGGGTGGCGACAGGGAGACGACAGGGAAGCGACATGAAACAAGACATAGCGACAGGATAAGCGACAGGAAAGCGACAGGAAGACGACAGGAGGGCAACAGGGCTAGCGGCGACAGGGAAGCGACAGGGAAGCGACAGGAGAAAGCGACAGGAGAGCGACAGGAGAGCGACAGGAGAGCGACAGGAGAGCGACAGGGTGTTTTTTTGCGACAGGAAGGCGACAGGAAGGCGACACGAAGGCGACAGGGGTGCGACAGGAGAGCGACAGGCCTGTGGAAGATAACAAGTGGGACAACATAGTACATGGATTTTTATACAGGTGGATATATGTAAAGAAAATGAGAACCAATGTTTTACATTTATTTGGATTCTTATGAAGATGTCATTTCATTGTTAGATGGATAAACTTTTAGCGTGTCGGTGAATTTTCATCTTTTATCGATTCATTCCGCAGGTAGATTTCGCCTGAAACTGAGAACTAAATGATAAAGATAAGTGTCAACTGCAAACTTTCCCGATCGGCAATGACCCCGACAGGTCCCGACAGCAAGAACTCGTCCCGACAGCAAGAACTTTTATTCATGCAAGCATTTCATTGAGTTAATCCAAAAATTGTTTCTGATTGCGTTTTTGTCCTCTTCTTTTCACATTTTCTGTTTATAGTTTCTGTTATGAACATGCTCTCCGTTATCTGAGACAAGGCCGCAAGAAGAAGAAACAAGAAAGAAAAGGTACTTGTGTGTGTGTGTGTGTGTGTGTGTACAACGCCTGCACAGCAGAGCGCAGCACCATTCAGCACCGTACGGCACAGCACAGCACAATTTCAGCACCGCACGGCACAGCACAGCACAACTCAGCACCCCACTAATCTTCAACCTGCAGCGACACGCTGAAGCAAATGACGGAGCAGTTTGAGAACACACAAACACAACTGGTTGATCAAGTCCAGGTAATTCACTTTGACAAAGTGCACTGCTTTTTCAGTTTGCCGCTTCCTCTCTTTCAAACAATGAACCACTATCTCAGACTATTATGAACAGTCTGTTGACGCAGTTTGACGATCTGAAGACTTTAACGGCTGATGCTGTCGACGCTGCTTGCGCAGAACTGAATGTATGTCGCAGAGGGTAGTAGCGTCGAGGGCTTACACGTGCTTCGCACTTGTGCATTTTCAGGATTTGCACAAGGAAAACGTTGAGAACGATTTGCAAGTTTGCCGCACACGAGAGGACACACGGGGCCTGCTCGACGCCATCGCCAACGGTTGAGACTCTTGCGCATCACTGTGATCTTGCACTGCTGACTGCGCCTATGCTGCCTGAAAGCTTAACGATGACGAGCATTTCGTAGTGCCAGGCACGCGCGTGGCTGTGTGTGCCTGTGCTGCCTTGGGACAACCGAGAGCCGAAATTTGGACAGTGCCTGGGGGCCGGTGTGGTATCGTAATAAGAGGAGCACTTGGTTGCTCTGAAGTGGGTGTGCAACGCAAACTCACCTTTTCGTGGTGATTGTTTGGAAACGCACCCACAAGGTAAGTTGAGTGTAGCACAATCGAACTTCAACCACCCTCTTTTCTCTGAGGGTTTGTTTGTTGGACCTTTGAGCGTGCACGAAGAGGCAGTGATGTTTCATGGCCCAGCCAGCACCATGAAGCATATTCAAGGCCAAAGGATGTCTCTCTGCTTTGTTTCTGGTTGCATGGTGCCCTGGTGGTCAAGGCAAGTACCTGTTTTGCCAAGAGGGCCCAGTGTTCCTGATGTATTTCTGTGCGTGCAACAGTACAGTTTGGGTAAAAATATCTTGGGTAAAGATTATGCCCCAGTGTTCCAAACGGTGGGTAATCTCTCCCGCTTACAATATTTCAATCTCTGTAACTTTTCAGGCCCACCGCCAAGACCCTGTCTTAAATGCATGGGATTCCACACACTGCCCAGTGGGGGAGCAAATCTAAGAGGTGGTGTTACAATGCTGACCACCATTCCTGATGACCAACATTAGGTGTAACATAGATCTCCACCCTTGGATAGATCATTTTTCATCAGGCCCAGGGGGCGTTGTAGCATGGGGTGGGTGGGTGGTAGTCCAAATAGTGTTCAGTTCAGTGTTCAAGGTTTGGAAATTATTCTCCCAAATACGCTAAGTGGATCATTGAAAGAACAGTGCAAGGCATAGATAAAAAAAAGTGTAGCGCGTTTCAAAATGTTTTACTTGCAAAGTAGAAGAAAATCAATGTAGAGTTTCAAAGATGATACAATGGAATGGTAGCAAAAAAAACATTGCAACAGCTTGCAAGATATTTTACGTGCAAAGTCTAGAAAAATAATCCATGGTTTTTAAAAAACACCAATTCTACAGGTCCGTGACCAGGAGTAGGATCTGTATAAAATTTCGGAGGCAAAACTAGGGGCGTGAAAAAGGGTTAAATTTCGGCTGCAAAACTTGCTTCATGGAGGTAGGGTCCAAATTTAAAGGTCTAAAATTGGTCATTCCGTTGTAGCACAAGCGTCATCACAAGCACCATGAATAGTGTCAGCACTCACATCATTAGGTTTGCACGTGTTGCAGAGCTGAGCGCAGACTCTGTATCATTGATAGAGAACCCTCTTTGCAGCAATCTACATTGCGATGAACCACTTTTGACACAAAAAGTGCAGTGGATGGGAAATAAGCCAAGCAATGTGTGACACAATGATGTCGGTGTTTTTTACATGTGATGTATCCCACAGCAACATTTTGGCAGGTTTTGTGCCGCATTATGGGCTTGGGCTGGGAATCCAAAGTTTCCTAAATTGTGGTGTGCAGTCTGTTTGCTCATGATAGTTTCAGGTGACTTGGGGTAGGAATGACAAGTCCCACCTAATGTCCGACGTCCCACCACAAGAGGTTCCAGTGAACCGAGCGCATGAAGAAAGTGAGGTAGAGTACTCGTTGGCTCTATGCATGCGCATGGGCCTGGGTCAATGGGCAGCTTTGGCCAACAATGCAGCCTCATGGCGCACGCGAACTGCCTTCAGCTCAATCATTGTGAACAGCGAGCACGGCAGCTGGTTGGGGACGGAGCGCGGCAAGAGGATTTGCGCAAAGTATTGCGGGATGAATACGGCCGATTGGCTGGCTGCTGTCAGGAAGCTACGGGAAGAGGTGTTGAAAAAGTACAAGTATGACACCCCGGCTTGGAACATCAAATTTTCGTCCAATTTCTTGAATGTGGGCGAGATGTCTGCCAAGGACCTTGATGAGGCTCAGCGAGTGTGGGCACGTAGCTCCAGTGCGGGACCTCCTGGGCCTTTGCATGGTACTGAGGCAACGGCCCGACGAAACCGAGAAGGCACGGTTTTAACCCTCCTACGCAGGGAGTTGGCGGCACCGAATGCCCACGAGGATGGCAATAACCTGACCACCAATGCCTACCGCAACAAAGTGTGTACCAATCCTTGGAGGTTGTGCAAATCGCGAGTGCCGGTTGACTGCTCCAAAAATTTGTGTGCCACTTGTTGCCGTGGGCTTGGGGTGGCCCTGTTGGTAGTTTCCAACGCTCTAGGTGTTGGTCATGCAATGCCAGAGTGCTTGAGCAATCCAATGGTATGCCATTCCGTTGGAAGTGCACGGCGACTTGGGCACATCCCTACTCCTTCGCATTCTTGGACGAGTACGTGCATTCTCCAACATCAAGAAGTTTGGCTTTTTTCATCGAGTTAAGAGCCGAGGTGGATCATACGAATATAATTCGTTGACCTACTTTTTCTTGGCGGCGTGTGTACTACATCATTGTGAGATTCAGTTTGATTTGCAAAATGGTTGCGAGCCTACAGCTGAGCGGCCATGCAAATGTGCATAGTAAATCACCAAGGGTGTTAGGAATTTATGATTGTCAAACAATGCAAATGATTGGACCATCGATCTGCGATTCGCATCATTGCTTTGCACGCCTTCCGGGAGGTTTGCTAAGGCGAGATCTCACAATTTGGCATGAACAAAGAACATTTTTGTTATTATCGAACTGCCTGTTTGAGGTGTTTGTGGCTTTCCATCGATAGGGTAACACATTGGGCGACAGGGAGGCGACAGGGAGGCAACAGGGAGGCGACAGGAAGGCGACAGGCAAGCGACAGGCAAGCGACAGGCAAGCGACAGGAGAGCGACAGGTTACCACGTTGGGCGACAGGGAGGCGACAGGGAGACGACAGGGAGGCGACAGGGAGGCGGCAGGAAGACGACAGGCAAGCGACAGGCAAGCGACAGGCAAGCGACAGGAGAGCGACAGGTTACCATGTTGGGCGACAGGGAGGCGACAGGGAGGCGACAGGGAGGCGACAGGGTGGCGGCAGGAAGACGACAGGCAAGCGACAGGAGGGCGACAGGGAGGCAACAGGAAATAGCGACAGGAGAGCGACAGGAGGGAACGACAGGAGAGCGAGAGGAGAGCGACAGGAAGGCGCCAGGCAAAAAGTAGCATGGCGACAGGAAACGACAGGAAGCGACAGGAAGCGACAGGATAGCGACAGGAGGGCGGCAGGAAAGCCACAGGGAAGCGACAGGAGAGCGACAGGGAGCGACAAGACAGCGACAGGGAAGCGACAGGCAAGCGACAGGGGAGCGACAGGGGGCTGAAAGTGCCAAAACAGCGACAGGGAGGCGACAGGGAGGCGACAGGATGGCGACAGGAGGGCGAGGTGGCCCGAATCTATTATCATGGAAAGTGGCAGGAAGGCCAGTTGAGCTTTTTGGGCCGCCCATGGCTTGGCCGAGAGTAAAAGAGGTACCAGGAAATATGAGCATAGGTGGCAGGCCCTGTGCGCTGGCAGTGATGCCGCCAATGGCAGAAAATCTGTAGGATGATTTTTTTGCAATTAACTCGCACTTCCTACCGCGAACCGTAACGGACTTATTGGCACGATCTTTCTTGTTGTCGGTCATATCCATTGTCAGCCCGGTCTCATCACAGCTCATCACTCTGTCAGGGTGCTTCCACAGAATTTCTTTCTTTCTTCCTCACTCGTGTGCTCCTGTGCCTTTGGCGCTTCCTCACCCGTGTCGTTGCGTGACTTTGGCGCCTCCTCATTCATGTCGTCGCCTGACCTCGGCGCTTCCTCCATTGTGGCGTTGCCTCCTGTTTGCTGTGCAACACACAAAGAAAAGTGATTACTTGGTCACAGGCAAGTGGAAGCGTTCGCGTTCTTCTGATCACACCTTCATAAGCTTGTCGCCACGCGTCAGCACCACTCTGGCGGCCTCTCCACACACCACCATCCTTGAAAGCAGGCAAGAGGCAAGGCGTTCAACAAAACGTCATGCGCGGCGTCTAATTGGAGGACACTGCAATTTCACCGTATCACGTGCTGTGCGTCATGATTCCTTGTTTAGCTGACGAAAACATACCTGCGGCAAACTGCGACACATAGTAAGACTACTTGGCAGCAGGAGAAACCGTCATATAGCGCCAATTTCGTACGACCAGCGGGAAGCGCACTAAATATAACAGCGGTGATTTTTTAGGTATTTTCATTGATTTAGATGATTGAAATATTGATTTTGCTTTCGGAACAAGAACAGCACACATTTTCCTTTACGACCCTTGCGGCAGCGCTTCTGTGCATCCGCGATGCGGGCGCCAGGGCCTGTTGTGTACGATTGCGTCAATTTGGGGTGCGGCATCAGATTGCGGGACCAACTGGTAGAACTTACAAAGCTACGGCTCATACTTTCTTTTTCAAGAGCCGTTTACACTTGCGCAACCCTTTTTCTGGAGTCCGCTTCTGTTGCGCTTGTTTGCGGCTTTAAGTTTTGGTGTAAAAATGACTATTTCTTGCGTTCTTTCGTCGACTTTTAGCGATTTGACTTCTTAAATCGCTACACCTTTCGCTAAACCACAGGATTCACTCCCTGTTGGTTTCATTTTCCATTTCTTTCAGCTCCTGGAGATTTGTGTCCTCCATTGGGAGTATTGCTCCGCCCTGGCCCTTGGTCAGGACGTTTACTGAATTGCTGTGCATGCAACGATAGCCGTCCGCATTAGAGCGGTCGACTGTACCCTAGTGGGCAAGCATGTGTGCTCTAGGGAGGGAGTCCTGGGTTCAAACCCCACTACCCCCAGATTTTTACCAAAAGCTTTGGTCGCACGCTGGCGACTTTTGAGGAATGCCCCATCAAAGGGACATCATTCACGGTACATTACACTGTTGTTCAAGGGTACCTACAGTGTGATAGGCTTCTATGAACTGATGAGAATGTTTTTGGTAGGTTTCATGCATTTTCTGAGGTAATTTTGGGAATATTTGAGCCTTTTTCCTTGGTCCTACTAGCTTGATCAACTAGTACTCCAGGGGGGAGTAAGAAAAAGTCACTGCCATGTCTTTCTTGGAGGGCTTGATCCAGGCCAAGCCCTGCTTAAAACCCTTTTGTTGATGCTAAGACTAACTTAGGTCTTTTTATCACTCTTTTGAAGCTTTAACTACACTTTCTCAAAGTAACTAAGGTTATAACCCTAGCCCCCCATGAAGTTCACCTGAGCGGAGGTATCTTCCTACATGGAGGATATACCGAAATAAAATGGGCATTTCATGCCTTAGGCCTTGGAGGTTAAGCCTAGTGGTCCCCCACCCCAAGACCCGTATGCTAAATTGTTTCTACCACTTATGTTGTTCTACCTTTTCACTGTTTCTGAATTCAGTTGCTGGGCCAAGTCATAATCTGTGTCTGGCATAACTCCTTTGCCCCATATTCCTAACCAACTCCATTTCATCCAACAGAGTGCACACGAAGTGCTTGATGCTAGATCGGAGGCTAGACTCAGGCCAGTTTTCACATAAAATCTTTTGTTTTTTCCATTTGTGATTGAATCTTTGTATTTATACCTCCTTTGTCTATCTGCAGCCCTTCTATGTTACACTGGATTTCAAACTATTCATTTATTGGATCCACATCCTTTTCTTGCTCTATTTCCTCTTTTGGCTTTGGAATTTCAACATCAAAAACCTGCAGCATTTCATCAAAATCTATAGGGCACTAATCAAGGACATCTTTCTGACAGCAGTATCGGTAACATACCCGGCCGCAACTGTTTGGGTCTCCGGTTCGAACCCTGCTGGGCACTTTTCCGCGCCACCTTAGAACTGTCACCTCAACACAAAACTCTTTTTATAATCTCAACATCGTGGCCTGGGGGGTGCTGAGATCAATCTATCCTTATTGTTCCAATATGCTTCCTGTTTTAAAACGGGAAAGATGTCCTTGATTAGTGCCCTAATGATTTTGATGAAATCCTGCAGGTTTTGATGTTGAAAACCCAAACCAAAGCAGTAAGTAGAGCAAGAACAGGATGTGGATCGAAGCAATGAGTAGTTTTGAAATCCAGTGTATCACTGATGGGCTGCAAATAGACAAAGCAGGCTTAAGTACAAACGCTCAATCACAAATGGATAAAACAAATGATTTTAAGTGAAAGCTGGCCTGACTCTAGCCTCCACGTTAGCATCAAGCACTTCATGTGCACTCTTTTGGATGAAATGGAGCTGGTTAGGAATATGGGGCAAAGGAGTCAGGCCACACACAGAATATGACTTGGCCAAGCAACTGAATTCAGAAACAGTTAAAACGTAGAACCACAACAAGTGGTAGAAACAGTTGAGTATAGGGGTCTTGGGGTGGGGGACCACTAGGCTTAACCTCCAAGGCCTTAGGCATGAAATGCCCATTTGACTTCAGTATAACCTCCATGAAGGAAGATACCTCCGCTCAGGTGAGTGGTAGGGGTGAACCTCATGGGGGGCTAGGGTTATAACCCTACTTATTTTGAGAAAGTGTACTTTAGGCTTCAAAAGAGAGATAAAAATACTTAAGTAAGTCTTAGCATCAACAAAAGGGTTTTAAGGGGGGCTTGGCCTGGATCAAGCCCTCCAAGAAAGACATGGCAGTGACCTTTTCTTACTCCCCCCTGGAGTACTAGTTGATCAAGCTAGTAGGACCAAGGAAAAAGGCTCAAATATTCCCAAAATTACCTCAGAAAATGCATTAAACCTACCAAAAACATTCCCATCAGTTCATAGAAGCCTATCACACTGTAGGTACCCATGAAAAACAGTGTAATGTACCGTGAATGATGTCCTTTCGATGGGGCATTCCTCAAAAGTCGCCAGCGTGCGACAAACACTTTTGGTAAAAATTTGGGGGTAGTTGGGTTCGAACCCAGGACTCCCTCCCTAGAGCACACATGCTTGCCCACCAGGGTACAGTCCAACGCTCTAATTCGGACGGCTATCGCTGTATAAAGAGCGTTTCAGTAAACGTCCTGACCAAGGGCCAGGGCGGAGCAATACTCCCAATGCAGGACCCAAATCTCCAAGAGCTGAAAAAAATAGAAAATGGATTGCCGAATTGACGTGGGAAATCGTCATTTTTAGACTAAAACCTAAAGTCGCAGACAAGTGCAACAGAAGCGGACTCCAGAAAAAGACTTGCGCAAGCGTAAACGGCTCTGGAAAAAGAAGGTATGAGCCGTAGTTTTTAAAGTTCTAAAAGAAATTTTTGCAGAGTTGCATGAAAATTTTTATAAACTTTAGGAAAAAGTATTGAAAAGAAACCCGCACCACAGAGCAGGTGGACAACCAACCTCTCAGGTATGTCAGTGTCATTTCACACGCATGCATTGCTTTCGTGTTCGTTGCTTCGTTAAATCGTTAGGGTTGTCATCGCTGTGTTCGTTGGGGGTTCGGGCGCTCACCTCTTTTGCTCTGCACAGGTCAAAACAGAGATGGAAGGTATGCGATGCGAATGGAGCACGCAGCGCGCACGTAGGGTTGGAGTATGCGCTGTGCTCGGGATGCATGTGCCTAATTCAGGCATTCACACGCTGTGTCGACTTCCCTGTGCCCTAATCCACCCTTGTCTCCTCTTCACAGGTTAGACAAGAAAGTGTTTGCTCGTGTTCGTGTTGCCCTAGCGCTAAAATAGGGTTGCTTAAAACGCTTAGGCTTGTTTTGCGCTGTGCAGTGTGCCATTCTCTCTCCTCTTTGTGCAGGGAACAAAGTAAGAAGCGCGTGCATTACACACAATGCATTAGTCGCTTAGGGTTGTTTATAATTCGCCGTAGGCTTGTGTAAGCGCTTAGGGTAGTTTTGCGCTCGTGTTACCTTCGGCATTCACATGATGCGTGGTGAGTAAGGTAGGTAAGCCCAGGACGAGCTCACCTCTTCGTTGAGTCACGCTATGGTTTGTTGCTGTGGATAAGATTAGGAGTAATGGAAACCCTGTGCATACCTGTGCATGCATATGGCGCATTAAAGGGTAGGCCACGCGTGTTGCGCACGGTAAAAATCTTGTTTAGGGTACCCAGGGACTCCACCCTACGTTCTTTATGAGAACGGGTGGAGTTCCTTAAGCTTGCTTGCTTGCAACCTGGTAAGTGAACAGTGTATTATAGAGCAGCCTGAGAAGCGTATAATACGTGGAGGCTGTCTTGGTTCCTCCGCCACTTGCAAGGTCTATCAGCCTTTGTTTTACAGGTGGGCAGGTGAGGGTGATTGGTGCAGCTGCAGTTGCCTTCAGCGACTTTGAATTTTTCCGCCCGAGCTAAAACGGGGGCTGATCACACAATCAACAAACTGCAACTCAGCCGTGACTGGCGAGTGCAGTCCGACATCTTTGACATACACGCTGTGCACGCATACTGAGCACTCGTTCCCTCCAAGCCCTGACAGGGAAACGCGTAGTGGCGTCCCTGTTAAGCCACAGTTGCTTAGTAGCGCTGTGTTCTGTTGTTCCTTCACAGGGGGGTCAATAGGGCCCGAGACGTCTTTGACATCAACCCCCAGTAGCGTGTGTAGGTGTTAGGGTCAGCAAGCCTGGCAGGTGATGAGTGCAAGTGCTGAGTGCTCACCCTGCCTTCGAAGGCTGGTGCTGGTGTTAGTGAGTGTAGTGTAGTGGTGTTTCATGTCCCGCGTGCTTTTCCACGTGGGCAGGGGAGTGCGCTAGCTTTTGGCCCTTAGAAAAATGGGCGTTTTGTATGCCCTTAGCACACATGGCCACCCCTCCCCTCTAGTAGGCAGGGCTTTTGCCGTCTTCCCCCAAGGATTTGCGCGAGCACAGAAATTGGGCGCCATAGGAGTGGTAATAGTACCTGATTAGGACCTTCGGTCCGACGTCAGCGAAGTCCGGTCTCCGGGAGCCACGACAGGGAGAGAAGTGAGACACATACAGACATACGTAGCTCACTTAGGGGTATGGTAAACCCTGTAAGGAAGGGTAGAACCCAATGGGTCTTGACCATTCAGGGGTCCTACCTGTGGGCACACTTGTCCCCCAGGAGGGTGAGCACACACTTTCTGAGTGTCCTTTTTTTTCGATGTCCTTAGGCAAAAAATGATTTTGGGGTCCTGGGCATGACCCATCACTAAAACCTGCACCCATTTGTTGAGGACGCAGTACAGCACGCCTGATCACAGAGTCAGGCGTGCAAGAGCGTGATTACCGCAGCAGTACCAGCAGCTAAAGCCACGGACGATTTTGCGCAGCACTACAGAGCCTTTCTGCGTATTCCAAGTGGGCTTTTGGTGTAAAACGGCAATACGGTGGTCAACTTGCAGCCCAACTCCTTTTTACCTGGTTTCTGACTTGTACTTTGAAAGTTCAAAAGCTACAGATATGCGTCCGTCGCTACTGTGCAGTAGAGCACCCTTGGCACCGTCAACGACGATATGTTTCCCGGGTCCTCTGTGCCCGTATCTGGCCGCTGATCGCTGCATGTTCTCTCACATCTTTTTCCAGAACTCTTACTACGCCGACAATCCTTGTTCCCCACTGCCTGTCCTGCTGTTTCGCCGCATCAATACCAATCATCAACGCCGGAGACCTTCACTCCCCAGCACGTAAGAAATAATGAACCACCAATACTTGATCGCTGCATGTTCTCTCCCGTTGTCTTGCAGAACTCTTGCCACACCGACAGTCCGAATTCGTTTGCCGCAACTGAAGTAGAGCCCTTCTTCCCCTCTGACTGTCCTGCTGCCTCGCCGCAACAATGTCTAGCAGAGCCAGAGACCTCCGCTTTCCAGAATGAGAACACAAATGAATTGCCACTGCAAATTCAACTATATCCAGAGCGGCCAAGGACACCAGCCATTTCAAGACCGATGGACAACAAGGACGCACTACTCTACAGCCACATTGCCGCCGACGAAATAAATCGCGTTCCAAACAGTCTATTGAATGATACTCCTGTGGTCACCAGAACGTCAAAGGTTACCGACTTCTTCCACACACGAGCAGTTTGTTACACGAACCAACTGATAAGCCTGTCTGTGAAAGTCAAAAGTCAAAAGACTCAATCGCAAAGCTGGAAATACATGACATCACCATCCAAAGTCCAGGAGCCGCCACCACATTACGAACGTCATCCAGAAGTTCATCATCAGAATACAATCTGGTCCCATCTTGTACATGAGTGCTCCGCGGAAGGAGATGAAGCGCATAGACAGCACTTAGCCGTAGAGTCGCCGAAAGCAAAGTGCAGCCACGCTCAGTTTAGCAAAAGCTCCAATGCAGACAAGAAAGATCCCTTCATCTTAGCCCAAGCAAACTGCACCCCCTTTTTTTCACCTAAGCACCTAGATTTTGTCACCGAAAAAAATAGTTTTTTTTGCCATCTTGAAAATACCGTTTTTCAAACCCTCCCAAAAAATGCATTTTTCATCAGTTTTGCCCATTTTTGGCTCTTTTTAGGGGGGTCAAATAACCATTCTTTAGTCCAAATCACAGGGTTCAGCGGTCATTTTGCCCGAAAAAAACTTTTGTTGGCTAATTTGAAGAATACCAATTTTTGGATCGTCTGGAAAACTATTAAACATGGGCGCTGTTCACACATCCTGTACATGTCCACACGAAGGAATACTTATTATGGGAGGCTGAGTGCTCGAGGCCTCACGCACTCAGCCAGCTGGAGTGAGATTTTCAGGCTTTTTTGAGATCACGTTATGACATCGGAAGTGGCATGAAGCAAGGATGGAGCAAAAGCAAAACTGCAAGATTCAATATGGGTTGGAAACTTGCACAGCGGAACACTCAGTGCGCGAGGGCTCGCACACTCAACATGCTAGAAGCATGGGTTTTTGAATCCCCCTGACTACTTGCATTCTGCCGATAGCCTCCAAAAGGCTTTTTGAGATTCCTCCCTTTTGGAATCCTGTGAAAACAGTGAGCTCAAGAGCAGCGATTAGACTATCCTCCTCTAGAGCACTTGCTTCATACGTCCTGTGACCTAGCGCTTCTGACAAACTGTTGTACAGGCCCAAAAGATGGGAGGCTGGGCACCTCATTTGTAGGTAATCTAACTGAAAATCGTGTGTTTAGCAAGGAGTGAGGGCAACCCGCTTTTTTAGATATATTACACCTTACATAGTGCATGGCGTGTACAAAACATCCATTGATTGACCACCCTTGCTGCTGACATGACCCGAACGGTACACCATGAGGCACCCATGAAGACATCAGAGCCTCATTTGGCATGGAATACTGTTTATTCAGGACCATTGGGAAATACACATTCTGCATAATTGAGTGCGCGAGGCCTCGCGCACTCAACATGCCAAAAGAAACGTTTTTTCATACCTCTGACTACTTGCATTCCGCTGATAGCCTAAAAAAAAAGTTTTGAGATTCCTCCGTTCTTGAATTCTCAGTTTTCAGGTGGAAACACGCGGAAACTGCGCGTCTTTTTTTTGCACACAAATGCCGCCCTTGAGGTGAAAAACAGGGTGCAGTTTGGGTGGGCTAAGTTCATGGAACTCTCCATCCTCTCTGAATCCTGGGCCTCGCAATTCGAGATTGAACTCCGAAAATCCACCGATCACTACCTTGCAGCTATATGCACACTGTCACACCGCTTTGCCAATAATCTCTGACAGCTACTGACCTCTCCGCTTGCTTCGGACTATTGACAACGCTTAGCGATCACTGTGCATGCTCACCAGAGAATCGACTCCAAGATCAACAAAGAGTGGCAACGTTACTGTGAAATATCAAACGCCAGCTTTGTGCCCCAGCGTCATACATCTTCCAGTCTTGAACAATTTCTGATTCAACAACGCCTGATTGGCCACAATTGTGCCATTCACTCCAAAACGGGATCTGCTCCGTTACAGCCTGCATGGGAAACAAACTCATCAGCACCAAAGAACAATCTGGCCTTGAGTACAAGTCAATCGCTGCATGGCCCATTGGCGCCTCCAGGAGCCTTACAGGTGAATGGGAGAACCGTGGTAAAGTAGATGCAACTACATCTGACCGCTGTCCCGGATTCCTGGCACAAAAATCACACTTCATCCTCAACTGATCCACAAGACCAAGAGCGCCCCACTCCAAATTGTTCATTGGGCAGTATTCAATTTTCGGAGATTTCTACAGCTTCACCTACCTACCATCTTCGAAATGCCAACAGTAATGGTCCTGAATCAAGTGTGCTGACACAGCCTTCCATGTTCACTGCTATGGCCTCAATGCACAACACAGACACATACTCATTTGAGGTCATCATCAGCGAAATATTTCAAAGTGGGAGATCATTGCCCTCTACTTACCAACTCACATGGAGCAACCATGTGATTATATGATTGTTCAGATGTTATATACAGTAACAGCCCAGTGCTGACTATCAGTAAATCTCTGTTCACTTTCAATGACTAAATACAAGCGCAGCTTGCTCTTGAGTACACTTTGTGTTGCTCAGTCACTTTGTTCAGCACTGGTTATATCATGAATTCAATCTCATTTTATGCCAGCTTGCCTTGCACCCTGTGTTTGTTTTTGGAACCAAATGTGGATTTTCCCCTAGGGGTGAAACTGCAGGAGGTTTTCAAAAACAGAGTTTAAGTGGCAGCACATAAAGCAAACTCCAAATTTTTTACTCATGTCTCTACAATGCACTTTTTCATCAACCGAATATCCATCGATTAAGCTCCTATCTACTTTGACCACTTGTCTAGATCTAAATTTTCCTCAAGCATATTCAAATCAACCTCCTGTTCTTACAGAACATGTCCTGGGTCTACCCTGGTAGCTCAGTGGCCTCATGAAAGCCGCCACATACCTTTCGTTTTCCACTCCAACAGATATTTTTCTTTACCTAGATACACTCCCACACACACCACAAGGCCACCAAAGCCCATCAACTACATTCACGTTCCCTTAGGTAACTATGTGGCACCTTTGGCGCCCCGGATAGCCCCTTCAGGATGAAAGGCTGGTAGATACCTCGGTGTTCTTAGTGCTCCAAACTCCTGAACTCACGCTGATAAATTTGTGACATCTTAAAAAGGAGGGTGAACACACCTTGCTTCGGAACACCTTGCTTGTCATTCCCCCCTGGATTAGAAAGCCACCGTTCCCGTTGGCTCCCCAAGGTCATTACATCAGGGCAGTCCCCATGCAACACATGGTCCACAAGGCACACGGCCGCTGGGTGGCTGCAAACCTGATAAGCGGCCATCTGGCTCACGCTGGTAACCATAGGCATGGGACTGCACGGCACAGCCAGGGCAGGAACAGTGCTCCGCAAGCAGCGGATGTGTAGGTGTTTGGAGCGCCGAACCTGATTGAGGGTGGGATTTAGTACATTCACCGTAACTGGAGCTCTACAGGAGTTCTGAGCCTGTCCTGGCACACACTGAGTAGGTCTAGCTGTTATGCACAAGGGTGCTCACGGCCCCTGGAAGGTTAGAAGACAGTCAGTAGACTGACACAGTGAAATTAGCTTTTCTGTTTACGCTTGGACAGAGTCTCAGCACGGGTTAGTAACTGTCCCTCGATGTTCTCAACAAGGTAGGAGCGGAAGATGGGGTTGATACTCCCATCTGGTTCTATAAAGGCGGACATGGGTTCCCAGGTCGCCTCAGACAGCCCATAGCCATCCCATAGGGTTAGGAATTTCCAGCCCTGCTTATACTCGTGGCGTGCAATACCTGCAACCACGTAGTAGCCATCGACTGCAATCTCATCGGCAGTCATCTCCTCGAGTTCGTCTGCCTCCCCTGGGCGGACAGCATTCCCTAGGTCGATACGCTCGACCTCACTGTCGCTGAGGCGCGACTCATCCCAGGAAAAATCGTCAGGGGAGTGATAGTGCCTCAACTGCTTAGGCGTACAAAGCAGGTCACACCTACAAGTGGACTGCACGTGACATGGATCCAAGATCCATCTATCCTGATGATACGATACGGCCGAAAATAAGGGTTCTGTAGGCAGTTACGAGGCCAGGAGGGTAGGCGTGAATGGTGAACCAAAACAAGGTCACCAACCTTGAAGCTGGCAGGTCGCCGTAGGCGATTCTGTCGGCTCAGTTCACGGTCACGGATATGTCTCAGGTTAGTCCCAGCCTGGTTAGCCATAGACTGCTTGTGTTCCAGCCAATCCCCAACAGGGCTCTTGAAGTCCTCAGGAAAGGGGGTTTTGCAAGCAGGTCGTCCTCCATGGAACAGCCTGTGGGGGGTGAAACCCCTACAAGAGCTCCGCTGTGAGTTCATGGTCAGCACTGCCCAGGGCACTAGGCGTACCCAGTCTTTGGTACGCTCCTGTTTCATCAGGATTCTCAGGTTCTGTTCCACCACACGGTTTTGTCTCTCACAAAGAGGATTAGACGTGTGGCTATAGGGCACACCAGTGGTTACCTCAACGTTGAGGGCATTCAGCACTCGTTTGTACCATCCAGTGTCACTGCAGATGTGTACATCCTCATCAGAGTGCACCTGCTTAGGTGCTCCATAGGGTTCGAACCACTGTTCGACCAACATTTTCACAGTCTGCTCACCGGTGATTTTCTTATTGCAAGGGAACACACGGGTGAAGCGAGACAGGCCACAGGTGACCACTAGGCAGCTATCATAGCCGCCAAAGCGAGGTAGGCCTGTAATAAATTGGGGCATTTGGGCCTCTCAGAAGCTTTCTGGAGGATCTTTACAAGACCTGTCAGAGCTTCAAGATACTAAGATTATGGGTTATTTACTCATGTTTGGCTCATATATCAAGCCTATAGCTTACTGCTAGAGTCCAATGCTCAGAGGTTCAATACAGAGAGCCCAGATCTAGGATACATTAGTAGCCATACATGAATAATCACATTCAATATGCTTATAATGCGATTTAATCATGTTTTATGCTATTTTAGAAGGTTCTAATGTATTAGAAGCTATTTTGACGCTATTTAGAAGCTTCAGAAGGCCTGTCGCGATTGTCGGCGCCTGCTGTCGCTGACGGCAATTTACGTAATGTTGACCAGGCCTTTGACAAGATAGACCACTCAGAAATTGTTAATATATATATATATATATATATATATATATATATATAGGTTTTATTGCCTTTTGAATGAGGTTTTAATGCTACATTAATATTCCTGTTATTTAGGCATGTGAACCCGTATTACTGGACCAGCCAGTTGGTCCAGCTTGATATTCGTCAAGATCTTCGTCCTCTTGCTGTTGCCTGTGTCCTGTACTTGCCAACAAGATCAATTGTAATGGAGAACATTGGAAACAATTTGATTTTTAAGTGCAAGACAAGGAAAATGGGTTATCTATATGCACCCAAGCACAAGCATATGACAGTCCAGTAATCTGAGTTCGAGCAGGACGACAACGACGAGGACGACGCGCAGAAGCTGGGCCAGCGTACGCTGTTCCATAATGGTGAGTTCCTTGCTTGAATTTAATGAAAAGTGGGAGAAACTTTGAAGATTTGAAGGTATACTTCCAAATACCCTCAAAAACCCTTGAAATTACTTTGAAAACGGGGAGAACGCAGTTCAAAACATGCTGCAGCGACGACGACGACGACAAGGACATCGAAAGTCGACGCCTTGGACTTACTGGAGCCTCCTACAAGTTCCAAAGTATCATTTTCTTGAAGATATTTACCTTTCATGAAGGACTACTTTGAGTTACCTCACAATACCTTGAAAAGTGGTCAAAGCAAGGCAAAAAACGTCGAAATCTTGGAGCTACGCGCTGCTGGATGACGTGAACGACCGCTGGAGGACTTCGACAACGCGTTTTCGAGTTGCTGCAGACTGCTGCAGCCTTGTGCTTTGCAATTTTGAAGTGTAACATAGCATGCCTTTGATGTTTGTGTTGTTGCATTTCATTGTTTCATTGCACACGGCCTTCGGTTGCCCTGTGTCGTCTATTCACGCGCTTCGACGCGTTTTTCTGGCTGCTGGCGTGTCCCCAGTAGCTTGATTGTCGATTACCCACCCTCCCTTGCCCTTCAAAGCTATGATTTCATTGAAGTGTTTCACTAACTTATGATGTTCCAAAAGGCCAAAAATGTCGAAAATGGCCTACCCCATTTTACGCATAACTTGGCGCCACTGACTCAAAGCGCGTCAACTAAAGCGCTAACTTGAACTGGAGAGCTCTGGCTTTCAAAAGACGTTTTCATCTTGTTTTAACTCAACAAGGGGTATTTTCTGTGATTTTCTCAAGGTGACCCATGAATCACTTTTTCCCCAACCCTCTAAAGCACCCCAAATTGACGTTTGGTGTTCTACGCATATCTTCGCGCCACTGCGCTGAAAAACCTTTAATGAAGCATACATGAAAAGTAGACAGATAAACGCTTCAATTTCATACTTCACCTCCTTGAAATTCATTTTCCTACTATTTTTTCTTCTCCAACACCTTCATCCATGAACTACCCCATGAAAACCCCCCAAAAGTACCTTTTGTGCTTCTTTCATATCTCCAAGAGAAAAAAGGTTTGAGGTTTGATATTATTTTTCCAAACAACACTGAAGTATGTGCCTTCTAACCCAGGGTCACTTTCATTTTCAAAAAATGAGAATGGCTATGGTAAAAATGCAACAATTTGCCACACAAACGACTTGGTAAAAAATCATGAAAAATGGTTTTGGACTTTTGTTTATTTCTCTGGGACCATGGAGAGTTGGAACCTGAACCAAGGTGTATTACAAACACTGGAGTAAAGAGTTTACGACAAAGTTTTACTTTGAATTTCTGTGGTCAAGATTCGATATTCTCCGTGGTGGTCAACTTAGTGCATGAAAGCATCTTTTCAAATTTGTTGGTCATGATGGTACAAGAAAAAAACCTTTCCCAGAGCCTATGGTGAGTTGGTGAGTCATCAAAACTGTTTTGGAAAGGTAATGGTGTCTAGTGTGCAGATATCCAATCAAGAATGTGTACTTACAGGACCCAGCATCATACGCCCGCCCCCGAGGCCCAGGACCCTCCGCCGTCTCCCACAGCCCTCTCCTCCGCCTCCGACTCCACAACCTCCACCACCAAGACCACCTCATCCACCACCACCACCACGTCCTCATCCAGCACTCCACCCCCCAGGCCGCGGGGGACACCTCCCAAACGGGCCCCCAAACCCGCCACCACCGCGAGCAGCCCCGCCGCCGCCAAGGCCCACGCCCCGACGAGGCCCACACCCGCGACCCAGCCGAAACCCAAGACCCCCGCAGCCAAGCCCAAACTGAAGCCCAAACCGGACGCCACGACGGCAGCGCGAGCCCGGCCCCCCGAGGACGTCCTCTACGACATCCGGCCCCAGCCGTCCCAGGCCCGAAGGCAGCAGCGCCCAGCGCGGCGCCCCCCCACCGTCACCGACGCCACCGCCACCACCTTCATGGCGGAGCGCGCCGCGGCCGAAGCGCGACGCACCTTGTCCTGCCACCTCTCAAAGCCCGCACCCCAGGCCCACGGACCCCTCCCGACCAAGCCAGAACGACGCCAGGGTCCACCAGCAGCGTCCCCGCCCCCCTACCGGCCCTCGATGACAGCCCACATGCAACGCATGCCCGGCTACCGCTGCCGCCGCGAATCCCCGCCCAACCCCAAGGCAAAGACCGTACGCGCACACCCGCGGGTCCACATCCGCGTGCACCCCCACTCCCCACGCACCCCCACGGAACAGGACTACGAGGAATCCCCTAGGCCCGCCACCGCAACCGGTCCTCACGACCCCGTCACACCCACCCACGCCCACTCCTCCGCCCAAGACCGCAGGCCCGCCCAGGAACAGTGGTGGCAGCGCTGGACCCACACGCAGCTCTGGGAGCTGCGGAAGTGGGCCCGGGGAGAGCCCTCCCTCGAGGGCCTGGTCCATCGGCCCCGCAAGGGGTCGGTGGAGAACTGCCGCCTCCGGCAGGCGGGGGGGTGGATGCCGCAGGCTGCATGGGAAGCCATGCTGGCCGATGCGCTCCACCCCCTGGGTGTCCACCCCCGCAACCTCCCCGCGCTCCAGGACCACCCGTATGTCCTCAGGCGCCTGCGGGAGACCCTCCAGGAAACGCAGCAAGACAGCATCCGCCTGTGGGACATCACCCAAAGCCCAGCCCCGCACGCACACACCCCCTCACCATCCCACAAGCGTCGGCGCACCGACACCGGCGACACCCACAGCACCCCAGGAGCCCTGCGCGCCACACAACACGACGCCCCTGACCCCCCGGCCAGCGGCGCCGCCATCTAACCCCGTTACCCAGCAAACCACCACCACGGGGCGCCACGCCAGGCCTCGCCCAGAAGTCACCAAACGAACCGGACGCCGAAGGAAGCCAAGGCACACGACAACGAGCACCACTACGCCCAAAGGCGCCGAACCCAGGCCCGCTACCGTGGGCTCCTCTCCACCCTCAGCACGACACACACGTCGCTGGCGTCACTCCTCCGCCGTGCCCCCTCCCACGCCACCGCCCCGCCCCCCCCCCCCTCCCGCCGCACGTCCCCACGCCGCCCAGCACCCAGCCCCACACACTGCGCCACAGCATCGCCCTAGTCCGGCTCCTCCACCATTGCGCCACTTGGCACCTCACAGTAGACGACCGTCCTGTGGTCCCGCTCCCCCCGGCACCGCTCCCGGGGCCGCACCCGGCCCACGTCGTGTTCGCCCCCACGTCGCGGGCCGCGGACATCCTCCCGCTCCTCGCCGCCACCCCTCCCGGGCATCGCATACTGCTTGCCGCCAACCCCTCGGTCCTCAGTGAGGTCCTCATCGGGCACGCCGACGCCCTGCACGTGCGCCCGCTGCTGCCCAACCTGCACGCTGCGTACGCCCCCAGCACGCCCGTCGACCCCTCCGTGTGGGACTCCCAGTGAGGCCACCGGCCACCGGCCGGCCCGCACGCACCACCCCGCACCCGCCTCGGGCGCACGACCCCGTGGACGCCGCTACCCACACGCCCGGCCCCGCGCAACCGCCTAACCGAGCCAGAACCCAACCACAAATCAAACCCGAGCCACACCCCGAAACCGCTAACCCTTGACTCCTAACCAAGCCCGCCGAGGGAACAACATAACCACAGCCCACACCCACAGCCCACACAGCCGCCTAACCAGCCAGCTTCAGAAGCAAAGAGACAACTCACCAAACCCACCCTTACCCAAGCCCGTGTACATCAGTACGCGCGAGCCGCACCCCTGGGGCGCGACTGCCGCCACAGCACCGACGACACACGCCAGAGGACACAACGCTATTGCACCGCCGCACCAGCTGCCCGAGCCTGTGCCTGCAGTGTACGCGCGCCCCTGTTTTTCTCTTTTTTGTTTTTTCTTATTTTTCCCAAAAAAAAAAAAACAAGTAAAGAAAAAAAAAAGAAAATTAGGGGGGGAGGAAGAGGGACACAACCACCCATGGCACACGCGCACCGCACACAGCACGCACACCGGTGAACAGGAGCCCAGTGGCCCAGGACACCGCACATGCAACACAACACACCGAGCGAGCACACCGGTGAACAGGAGCCAGCTGGCCCAGGACACCGCAGACGCACCACAGCAAACCGCGCGGGCACACCGGTGAACAGGGGCCCAGCGGCCCAGGACACTGCACACACGTAGGGCGGCCGAGGGACAGGAAAGAACCAATACCCCATGGGTCGGACGCACTGGGGCGACCCAGCCGACCCACCGGGCCATTGGCAGGAGCGGTACTCCAAGGCCACTGGTCCGAGCCCGGCCAGGCTGCATCGGGGACCATGGCAAACGTCACCCGGAGCCATGGAAGCAACCGGTGACAGGGGAGCCCGTACACAGTCCAGGAGGGGGTCACCTGCCAAGCAGAGTGGCCCCGCAACTCAAGCCACAAGGGTGAGGCGGTCGTACCGTAGACAAGCGGGAGCAATACCCCTTGTGGCGAGAGATACTCCACACGGCTGGGCAGCCCCCCAGAGCTGCCGCCCAAAGGAGGGGGCATGTGGCCCTACCCATGGACACATGTGGGGACACCCTCCCACCTGGGACACATGGACCGGGTGGCCGCGACAATGCCTTCCCAAGCACATGCGGGAGCGGCTCAAGAGGCACCTGACATAGGGCAGTGGGAGGGACAGGACGTCCCCTTGGTAAGACCTTCTTCCTGCAATGTCAAAGAAGGCATCCCGAGCTCCCGAAGATACCTACCTACCTACCTACCTTCAATTTCCGTATGCTTTTTTGATTCTTTTTCAGCATGTCTTACATGTGAGATTCATGTGTCTCCCCCAGACTTCTACTTCTCTGAACCAACAATGAGTTAGGGCAACATCAAATATGTTTCGAAAACCTCAGGACATGCCCTACACAGTGCACATATTCCTCTTCTCACATCTCATCAACAGTGTACAGAACAATGGTGCAAAAGTTCGGCATTTTCGGGATAAAAAGGTTTTTACATCATTCTCTTGCAAAACCATTCGCGAGTCTTTGGTCTTTTAACCTTGAATCATTGTATGATATTGCAGTTTGTGATTGTTTGCATCAGTTCTGATTCATTTTGACTTGGCGTAGCCTAGGTAGAGAGGTAGATACCTTAGAATTACTTTAGACACATAATAAATAGTGAAACATTTTGTTGTCTTTTTTTCGGCCACAAAACAAATTTGGCCACTACCATTAACAGACCGTTTGCATCCGCCACATTCACCGTCCAAGCCTTCCACTTCGACTCGCCAGGCTGAGTGGCTCAGTTTGGCTGGCCCGTTGTCCAGGGGACAAAGAAGGCGTGGGGCTTGTTGCCACCAGGGGGTAGGGAGGCGATTGATGGGTGTGAGCGGAAGGCGGAAAGAGAAGACTCAATGCAGGAGCACCCAAGTGAAACATTAAAAGACCGTGCTCGACCAAACCATTTGCATTGACCTCTCTCTGGGTCCTTGTGACCATCTTTTGATGAGAGAGGTTGGTGGTGGTACATGGCCGCGGAAGAAGCTTGCAACACTTACTTACTTTTACTTACTTACTCTAGCTAGCTAGCTAACTAGCTAGTATAGGAGATGCATTGACTTTTATGGTATCAGAATCCTAATGCTAACGGTTGAGTTCAACTCAACTTAATGTCTCTGGTCCTCCCCCTGTAGAGCAGGGTGGTGAGGAGAAGTGCCGCAAGGCACTGGTACTGTAATAGAGGTAACCATTCCAGTAGGTGCAGGCCGGAATATTAGTGTGCGATACCATTTAACTTCTTTTCATCCCTTTACCTTTTACCTGAAGTGACTGCCGGGCACTGGTTACGGCCTACGGTTGCCCTAACCAACCAACTGCCGGCCTACGCATACACACGGCCCACGATTGCCCTGTGTTGCATTGGCTTCCCATGTAGACGCACGGCCCACGGTTGCCCTGTGTCGCATTGGGATGTGCTGAGCTTGTACGGCCTACGGTTGCCCTATGAGCCTCAGTCTTGGTATTTTTGGCAAGCTGTGTATTTTACATCATCCATTGCTTCATTTGAGCACAATTGCATTTGAGCTGGGAAGTGATTTGTCCTTATTTCACTCTACCATGCACCTCATCCTTCACTGCATGGCCGTCAAGGCAAGCGTTTGACTAGTGATGTATTGTACTTTCCATCTGGATTGCATTTCATTCATTTCGTTCGATGAGGTCACTCCATTCTTTGCATTTCACTTTGCAAATCTTACATTTCATACTTATTGCATTACTTCCTTATTGCAAGGGCTTCCCCATAACGCTCAACATGCAATATGGTCCGTAATTGATCTGCCCTACGTAGTTCTATGAGCACCTTTGCTCAATAGACCCCGAGTTTTGGCTCGCCGACGAACAATCAATTCGTATCCCCTCAACGTTTGTTGCTTGACTGCAATTTGTGAGGACTGAATATCTTTTTCCAACCCTCGCGATCATTGACCTAGGTCATTTGGTCTAAAGAGCTAGTTTATCCTCAAATTTGCTACCAGACCACTGCGGGTACGTTCCGCTTCGTTAACTTCCGCTAGATCGCCTGGTACAGCCTCAATTACTGGGTTTGAGAGTGCTCAATTGAGTGTCTACAACATTACATTCTCTATCACATTCTCTATCTCCCCAACAAGACCATCGGACGCATGACAGACCTAATTGGATTTGTTTTTCACACATTCCCTCCCTCATCACACTACACAAACAACACACACACAAACACCTACCATGAGTCATTTGATTATTCCATTTTTTCGTTTGGATATCACACTCTGAGGAATTGCTGTAGTACCACTTCCATCCAGTTTTTGTCTACAAGCCAACATGTAGGTCACTTCCTTCGTGTAGATAGTCAGTGTCCGCTTATAGCCGACATTGGTCTCAGCTCGCCACATCTTTGTTGTGCAACACAAGTGAACAGGGTTACGTTTGGTCACTAAGCCTGTGACTTGGCTAATGCATTCCGCGGTGTGTTAGTGAAGAGTCCTACGCCGGTAGCCACTGAGACCAAGCGGTGCACTACGGTAGGCTCATTGAAAAGGATTATCGAAAGGTGGTGAATGCCTACAGTGTATAGGATTCTACCCTCGCGCGGGTAGATAGCTACCTTCCATGCAGTTGGATAGACCCCTTCTCTTGCGGTAGAGATAGATGACGGAGTTAAGCTCCGTGAGGATAGCCTGAATCCTGGAATTCAGTTGAGCGGAATGCATTCATCATGTAGGAAGACGGGCCCCCGCACGGATGGCTTTGTACAACCATCTGCTGGGCAAGGGGCTCGCCATTGATTGGTAAGGTACAGAACACACTTTGACTACGATAAGCATTTTTCGGAGATTTACTACTTCTACTTGCTTCAGACAACAGACCATTCATTCCGCTTATATGAGGCACTAGCGGCCCTCCAATCTCGCTTTTTGGGGCAGTGGCGACCCTCTAGTCGGGTAGGATGTAGGCTTGCTTTCGAGCTAAGCGGTCCATCCAGGAAAGAGCCGACCTTTCCAACGCCAGGACTACTTACCTACTTCGTTTCAGAACAACCCGAGGGGACCAACCCACCCCTACCCGTAGACCCATCCCCTACATTCACATACAGTTCATTGGTTTTGTCATCTTTAGCACTTACCACAACCCATACATCTTCTGTGTCTGATTTTACATGATCAACACACTTCTACATTTTTGCCTTTTCGTGCAAATTATTTGCATCGGTGATTTCAGTCCTTTAGGACATTTCTACACAAATCAGTATTCCCGCTAGCTTCATATCTCATTACAATAATGTATGCTATGTCCTGGTATGCCATGGTGCATATGTTGCATAGGTTGGAGTGCAAAGCATATTGCCGTGACGGAATTTCGATTCTTTTGTACATGATTTCTAGGCATGATAGGTGACTGATGTTTCAGCTTTGTTTAGTGATAGCTAGAAGTTATGAGTAAAAGGTCGGTAATGAAGAACTGTATCTTTCAACGCCTTCTTGGTTGAAGTATTAGTATAAATCCCCATACGGATCAATCCCTGAATGACCTTGACCCAAGGATACAAAGAGCAGATCCGGGTCAGATGAGCTTTTCAGATTTGTCTCATTTTGACTGCCACCGCCAACCAAACTAGTCAAGAGTTACTCATTACTGATGCTGCCTCGCTTTCTCTGTCCATGTAATGCAGGCCAAGAAACCCATTGCAGGTACCAGAATGCATCCAGCCGGAGCATTCGGGGTTGGTGCCAAGCGCCCATTGGATGACGCAGACCATGTCATGTCAATAGACAGCTTGGGCAGAGCTTGAATTTCCGGTTTAACCCCACATGTTGCGTTTCATTGTCAAGTGTTATTGATTTTCTGTATAGCTCATTGTAATCTAGACATCTACATCCGGGTGTATTACTCTTACCCTCAATTTTTGCCTGAAGATTTAGGTTGTCATTGTTCATACTTTGTATGCTAACTTTTGGCTTAGTGTTTTTCATGTTTTAGTTTGAGCCCTACTTTACGTACTTAAGACTTAGGAACTTTACCCTCTTAGGTGAAGATATGTCTTTACATCTAGGAAGGGGGTAGTAAGACACTACATTAGACACTCAGAGCATTCAATATGAGCGTTCCTTATGCCCATACCCCTCCTTATGTTAGATTATCAGCTTGTCATGAACATTCCTAGTGAATGTGCATGAAGCTTAGGAAGGCAGTGTAATAAGTTGGGGCATTTGGGCCTCTCAGAAGCTTTCTGGAGGATCTTTACAAGACCTCTCAGAGCTTCAAGATACTAAGATACTAGGATATTTACTCATATTTGGCTCATATATCAAGCCTATAGCTTACTGCTAGAGTCCACTGCTCTTAGGTCCACTACAGAGAGCAGAGATCTAGGATACATTAGTAGCCATACATGAATAATCACATTCAACATGCTTATAATGTGATTTAATCATGTTTTATGCTCTTTTAGAAGGTTCAAATGTATTAGAAGCTATTTTGAAGCTATTCAGAAGCTTCAGAAGGCCTGTCGCGATTGTCGGCGCCTGCTGTCGCTGATGGCAATTTACGTAATGTTGACCAGGCCTTTGACAAGATAGACCACTCAGAAAGTTGTTAAAATATAGGTTTTATTGCCTTTTTAATGAGATTTTAATGCTACATTAATTTTCCTGTTATTTAGGCATGTGAACCCGTATTACTGGACGAGCCAGTTGGTCCAGCCTGATATTCGTCAAGATCTTCGTCTTCTTGCTGTTGCCTGTGTCCTGTACTTGCCACCAGAATCAATTGTAATGGAGAACATTGGAAACAATTTGATTTTTAAGTGCAAGACAAGGAAAATGGGTTTTCTATATGCACCCAAGCACAAGCATATGACAAGGCCGTGGATTAAATCCACATAGAGAAGAGAGTTGGTACAATAGGGTATGGGTAAGCTGGAAATCAGTCCCCTATCCCTACTGTCGCTCTGCTTGTTGGCATGACAGCCACAAGCATCCACAATGGTCTGCATACAAGACCTCAGTTCAGTCAGGGTTAGACTAGAGTAGAAACACTCGCGGAAGAAGTCCACTGAGCGATTAGCGCCAGTGTGACCAGACCTGAGATGGGACCACTGTAGGCACCCATCAAGTCGGGCCTCGGGCACGACAATACGGTCCTTGTAGAAGAGGTACTGGTTGTTTTTATACCACTGGTGCCCGTCAAGGACACGGGGTTCGAGACCAGTGCTGAGGGTCTGGAGAATTTCTATATACTCTGACTGATAGTCAGTTAGGCTCCAACCCTCGAGGATTCCGGCAGTGCGCATGGACAGGTCAAGCTGGACATCCAAACGCCTGAAAGCCTCTTTGGCGAGTGCCTCAGAGCTCTCACCAATAAGCGCAGCGAAGTTGTTGCGCGATATATAGTCAGACAGTTGATTTTTTATACCAGGGATATGATGGACTGTCAGACTGAACTGGCTCAGGTAAGTCCACCACCGCTTTAGTTTCGCTTTCTCCGGTGGTGGGCCCTTCTGAAAAGACTTCACCGGTTCCTGGTCACAGAGCCAGACAATAGCATTAGATCCCAATAGTCGGGACTGTCATGAGAGCACCAACATACCGGCCGGGAGTTCCTGGTCGTAGGTGCTGTAATTGGAACGCGCTTGGTTCCATTTCCAGTTCCAGTCTCCCAGTGGCACAAGCCGCCACTCACTGGTAGGATGGTAGGATAGTCATGCTTCATGGAGCCATCACGGTTCAGTCAGCTAGTACGATAATGGCAGTGGGTTAGTTCAGCTGGGTTAAGCTCCTGCCATTGGTAGATCGTTCAACCCCCCCCTACATCACTGGCATCAGTGATCAGGACTATTTCGCCCTTAGGGCGGGGTACTCCCAGGCTGCCGGGGGAGGCAATTTTCTTCTTCAACTCCTGGAAACATTCCTCCTCTCTGGCAGTCGACCTCCAGGGAGTAGTTTTCTTGATTAGGTCAGTGAGGGGGGCTGAGGAGTACGTAAAATTGTGGATGTGGCGCCTATAGAAGTTACAGGCGCCCACAAAACTCCTCACGTCGTTTAGACCCTTCTTAGGGTCATCGCGAATAGGCATGTCCTGCAGAGGCTGCATCTTAGACGCGGCTGGTTTCCACCAGCCATACCCCACGTCGAAGCCCAAATACTCCATCTCCTCTTTCATGAACTCGCACTTTTCGAGTTCCATTCAGAGATGGTTTTCCTGATAAACAATGAAAAATTCACGGAGGAGAAGGACATGGTCCTCTTGGGTATTCCATGTGTAAACAAAAACAAAGAGTCCGCAACGTCGCAGCAACGGTATGGCGCACGTGAGCGCGCACCCAGACCCACACCGCACACACCACGCAACACACCGAGCACGCACACCGGTGAACAGGAGCCACGTGGCCCAGGACACCGCACACAACACGCAACACACCGAACAAGCACACAGCACGCCGGTGAACGGGAGCCACGGGGCCCAGGACACCGAACACGCGACACAACACACGCCACGCGGGCACACCGGTGAACAGGAGCCAGGTCGCCAAGGACACCGCACACACCACACAACACACCGCACAAGCACGCCGGTGAACAGGAGCCAAGCGGCCCAGGACACCGCCCACACAACACCACATACCGGGCGTGCGCACCGGTGAACAGGGGCCGGGAGGCCCAGGACACCGCACACGCAACACCGCACACCGGACACCACACACACCGCAACACACCGCGACACCGGAGAACACGAACCAAGTGTCCCAGAACACCACACACAGAACACAACACACACGACACGAGCACACCAGCACAAAAGGGCCAAATGGCCCAGGAGACCACACACACGACACCGCACACAGAGCAGGCACGCCGGAGGACAGGAGCCAGGAAGCCCAGAAACAGGCACGAACGACACAGCACAACGAGCACGCGCACCGGAGAACAGGAGCCAAGAGGCCCAGGACACCGCACACACAACACCGCACACAAAGCGTGCACACCGGTGAACCGAAGCCAAGGGGCCCAGGACGCCGTACACACGACACAGCACACCGGAGCAGGCACACAGGTGAACAGGAGCCAAGCGGCCCAGGACACCACGCACACAACACCACAAACAGAGCGTGCGCAGCGGTGAACAGGAGCCAGGAGGCCCAGGACACCGTACACGCAACACCACACACAGAGCGTGCACACCGGTGTACAGGAGCCAGGAGGCCCAGAACACCGTACACGCAACACCACACACAGAGCGTGCACACCGGTGAACAGGAGCCAGGAGGCCCAGGACACCGTACACGCAACACCACACACAGAGCGTGCACACCGGTGAGAAGGAGCCAGGAGGCCCAGGACACCGTACACGCAACACCACACACAGAGCGTGCACACCGGTGAACAGGAGCAAGGAGGCCCAGGACACCGTACACGCAACACCACGCACAGAGCGTGCACACCGGTGAACAGGAGCCAGGAGGCCCAGGACACCGTACACGCAACACCACGCACAGAGCGTGCACACCGGTGAACAGGAGCCAGGAGGCCCAAAACGCCGTACACGCAACACCACACACAGAGCGTGCACACCGGTAAACAGGAGCCAGGAGGCCCAGGACATCGTACGCGCAACACCACACACAGAGCGTGCACACCGGTGAACAGGAGCCAAGAGGCCCGGGACGCCATACATGCAACACCACACACAGAGCGTGCACACCGGTGAACAGGAGCCAGGAGGCCCAGGACACCGTACGCGCAACACCACACACAGAGCGTGCACACCGGTGAACAGGAGCCAGGAGGCCCAGGACACCGTACACGCAACACCACACACGGAGCGTGCACACCGGTGAACAGGAGCCAGGAGGCCCGGGGTACCGTGCACACAACACTACACACAGAGCGTACACACCGGTGAACAGGAGCCAGGAGGCCCAGGACGCCGTACACGCAACACCACACACAGAGCGTGCACACCGGTGAACAGGAGCCAGGAGGCCCAGGACGCCGTACACGCATCACCACACACAGAGCGTGCACATCGGTGAACAGGAGCCAGGAGGCCCGGGGCACTGGCCCACAACACCACACACAGAGCGTGCACACCGGTGAACAGGAGCCAGGAGGCCCAGGACACCGTACACGCAACACCACACACAGAGCGTGCACACCGGTGAACAGGAGCCAGGATGCCCAGGACACCGTACACGCAACACCACACACAGAGCGTGCACACCGGTGAACAGGAGCCAGGAGGCCCAGGACGCCGTACACGCAACACCACACACAGAGCGTGCACACCGGTGAACAGGAGCCAGGAGGCCCAGGACACCGTACACGCAACACCACACACAGAGCGTGCACACCGGTGAACGGGAGCCAGGAGGCCCAGGACGGCGTACACGCAACACCACACACAGAGCGTGCACACCGGTGAACAGGGGCCAGGAGGCCCAGGACACCGTACACGCAACACCACGCACAGAGCGTGCACACCGGTGAACAGGAGCCAGGAGGCCCAGGACACCGTACACGCAACACCACACACAGAGCGTGCACACCGGTGAACGGGAGTCAGGAGGCCCAGGACGCCGTACACGCAACACCACACACAGAGCGTGCACACCGGTGAACAGGAGCCAGGAGGCCCAGGACACCGTACACGCAACACCACACACAGAGCGTGCACACCGGTGAACAGGAGCCAGGAGGCCCAGGACACCGTACACGCACCACCACACACAGAGTGTACACACCGGTGAACAGGAGCCAGGGGGCCCAGGACACCGTACACACAACACCACACACAGAGCGTGCACACCGGTGAACAGGAGCCAAGCGGCCCAGGACACCGCACAGGCAACACCGGACACAGGACATGCACGCTGGTGAACAGGAGCCGGGAGTCCCAGGACACCGTACACGCGGCACGGCACACCACACGAGCAACCCGCCCCAAAAACGAACCCAGCCCATGCCGCCCTGCAGGAAAGAAACACCATGTGAGACCACCAAGACCAACCGTCCAGCCAAGGCCAACCCAGCGGGTACGAAGAGGGTAGGCAGGCAGGGCAGGCCGGCGAAAAGGGACAGAGGGACAAGGCGGGGAAGGCGAGGGGAGAGGAACCAACCCCCCCCCCCCCAACGTGCACACACCCCACTGCTGCGCACCGGGCCGCAGCCGGGCGCCAACAGGGCCCGCCATGGAGCCAAACGGGCCCGCCAGAGAGAGGATGTGTCCCCACGCCTGCGCAACAGCACGCCCGGGCAAGGAGCGCGCGCCACACGCAGGCCAAGCAGGGCACACGCGCAGCACCGCACGCCAGCACACACCACGGCACAAAACACGACACCACCACGGCAAACACCCACGCCCGACGACGAACGAGCCGCCAAGAACAAGTCCAAGCCCCGCAGTCCCCACAGCGCAACAGCCGCCGTCCGGATGGACGTGTGTGCGCCCGGCAGGGTACCCAACCCCTGCCGGCTAAGAAACAGCCGCCGTCTGGACGGCCGTGTGTGCACCCGGCAGTGAACCCAGCCCCTGCCGGTTACAAACCAGCCGCCGTCCGGATGGACGTGTGTGCGCCCGGCATTGAAACCAGCCCCTGCCGGCTACGAAACAGCCGCCGTCCTGATGGACGTGTGTGCGCCCGGCATTGAAACCAGCCCCTGCCGGCTACGAAACAGCCGCCGTCCGGATGGACGTGTGTGCGCCCGGCAGTGAACCCAGCCCCTGCCTGCTACGAAACAGCCGCCGTCAGGAGAGACGTGTGTGCGCCCGGCAGTGAACCCAGCCCCTGCCGGCTACGGAACAGCCGCCGTCCGGAGGGACGCGTGAGCACCAGGCAGGCACGCACTGCCTGCCGGACGGGCTACCGGACCACCGGGCCCGCGCCACCCGGAGGGGTGAGTGCTTAGTTATCGCAAACCACACGCCCAACGGTACCACACCCAACACCACCCGCAATTACACACCATCACCACCACCATACACGCCCACCCGCCACCACACACCGGAGACCCATCATCAGGGCCGCCCACCGACACAACAACAACCAAGCAGTCCAGCCACAACCACCACCACCACCCACCCCACACCGGCCCGACCACACCCGCCACCAGCCGGCCACACACGTCAGAGAACCCACCATCACGCCCAACCACATCGCGCAGGCGACGCACCCACATCCAGCACCCAACCCCAAGCACCCACACCGGCACCATCCACGCAGAGCATACACCAGCCACACACCATCAGACAACACAAGCTGCCCACCACGTACACGTCCACGCGCACACCCGCACCCAACCACGCCCACCAAGCGCCCAGCGCACCGACCCCCACCACCACCGCCACACACAACGGCACAAACCGCACACAGACAGCAACCCAACGCCGGCACCAGCTCCACGGGCAGAAAAGCGGAAAAACCGCCGCCATCAACACACCCGCACCAACAAGCGCACCTAAGATACCCGGCACAGGCCACACACACCGAGCGCCACACCACCAGCCGCACCCACCTCCGGGTGACCACCCACACCGAAGAACCCAACATTGCGTCCGGCCGCACTACCGCCCTCTACTCTCCGCCAGCCTCTCATCGGCGGCAGCGCCACCCAAAGCACCACCAACAACACCCTCCCCCCCGACAGCACTCACGACGCCGTCGCCAGGCACACCACCATCCACCCGGCACCACACCTGCAACACCCCCACGCTCAACACCACCCACAGCACCCACACCAGAAACCGCCAACATCGCCGTCCCACCCTTATCACCTGCAGCACCATCACCATCATCGTCGCCACCGGCACCACCATCACGCCCGACCACACCGCGTGGACGACACACCCACAACCAGCACCCTACCCCAAACACCCACACCGACACCACCCACGCCGACCAGACCCCACACCATCCACGCAAAGCACACGCCGGCCACGCTCCACCAGACAACACAAACCGCCAGACGCACGGCAACAGCGCACCCGCCGCCCACAGACCCCCCGCAACCCGCACCAAGTACACACCAACACGCGCACCCGCACCCAACCACGCCCACCAAGCGCCCGGCGCACCGACGCCCACCGCCACCACCACACGCACAGGCAACCGCCCAACGCCGGCACCGACTCCAAGGGCAGACAGGCAGACAAACCACCTCGTCGGCATCACCAACAACACCATCACCCGATCCACCACCTGCGTCACCAATGCCACCATTGCCCGTTGCATCAACGGCAACCCCCCTCCAGCCCCCCACCACCCGTTGCCAACGCGTCACCTACGGCACACACCGGCCTCACCGTCACCCGGTGCATCGCCTGCGTCAGCCTCACCATCGGCACCACTGACGACACCACCGCCCACAGCACCCCCAGCACCACCCTACGCAAGGACAGTACCAGCGACGCCACCAGCCGGCACACCACCTGCAACACCCACATCAACATCGCCACCACCCATGACACCACCCGCAGCGCCCTCACCATCGACGTCACCTGCAGCACCCTCACCGCCGACATCACCAGTTACGCCACCACCCACTGCACCACCTACAGCGACCACCGGAGCCGCAGGCCCCATCCAGCGCCCGCCCCGTCACCTATGACACCATCAGCGTAACCAACCCCGTCGCAGCCCGGCGCCTTGCCTGAAGCACCCACGTCAACAACACCAACCCGTTTCAACGCCTACAGCACCCCCCCCGTAGGCGTCACCAGCATCTCATCCACCCATCGCATCGCCCACAGTGCCCCAGCCCAACCAACCGCGCCTTCGGCGCACAGGTGCCCGACACCCACACAAACCAGCGACGCCCACACTGCCCACCAACCCATCAGCCCACGCCATGAACACACCCACACGCACGCCCGCGCCCGGCCACGCCACCCAGGCACTACCCAGGAGCCGCAACCACCCACGCAAGCGCCACGCCACCACTGCCACCAACCACCCGCCGTCACCACCTCCCGGACAGGCGCCCTGGAAACCGGAAGTCTGGGGGCCGGCGCACACACAGTGAACCCAGAGCGTGACAGCCACCAGCCCCCCGTCCCCCACGACACCCACACCCACACCAGCACCGGCACCGGTACACACCCACACCCACGCACAGCACCAAAAACGCCGCCCCCCAGCCACCCCCCCCCCAAAAAAAAACAAAAAGGACAAAGCAAAACAAGCCGGCGAAAGGAGAGGAGCAAGGGAAAGACAGAGGAAGAGACCGCGGGGAGAGCAGAAGGACACGTAACACAACACACCGAGCGGGCGCACCGGTGAACAGGAGCCAAGTGGCCCAGGACACCGCACACGCACAACAACACACCGAGCGGGCACACCGGTGAACAGGAGCCAAGTGGCCCAGGACATCGCACACGCAACACAACACACCGAGCGGGTACACCGGTGAACAGGAGCCAATTGGCCCAGGACACCGCACACGCAAAGCAACACACCGAGCGGGCGCACCAGTGAACAGGAGCCAAGTGGCCCGGGACACCGCACACGCCACACAACACACCCAGCGGGCGCACCGGTGAACGGGAGCCAAGTGGCCCAGGACACCGCACACGCAACACAACACACCGAGCGAGCACACCGGTGAACAGGAGCCAAGTGGCCCAGGACACCGCAGACGCAACACAACAAACCGCGCGGGCAAACCGGTGAACAGGAGCCAAGCGGCCCAGGACACTGCACACACGTAGGGCGGCCGAGGGACAGGAAAGAATTAACACCCCATGGGTCGGACGCACTGGGGCGGCCCAGCCGACCCACCGGGCCAGTGGCAGGAGCGGTACTCCAAGGCCACTGGTCCGAGCCCGGCCAGGTTGCATCGGGGACCATGGCAAACGTCACCCGGAGCCATGGAAGCAACCGGTAACAGGCGAGCTGGTACACAGTCCAGGAGGGGGTCGCCTGCCAAGCAGAGTGGCCCCGCAACTCAAGCCACAAGGGTGAGGCGGTCGTACCGTAGACAAGCGGGAGCAATACCCCTTGTGGTGAGAGATACTCCACACGGCTGGGTAGCCCCCAGAGCTGCCACCCAAAGGAGGGGGCATGTGGCCCTACCCATGGACACATGTGGGGACACCCTCCCACCTGGGACACAGGGACCGGGTGGCCGCGACAATGCCTTCCCAAGCACATGCGGGAGCGGCTCAAGCGGCACCTGACATAGGGCAGTGGGAGGGACAGGACGTCCCCTTGGTAAGACCTTCTTCCTGCAATGTCAAAGGAGGCATCCCGAGCTCCCGAAGATACCTACCTACCTACCTATTCGTACCCAAACTCACGTCATCGATGTGGGCCTCCATTTCTGCACCTCGAGAAATCAACTCCTGTACTAGAGGTCTGCGCCTCAGTATGTACCAAATTTTGTTCATTAGTTTGTGGAAGAGTGCTGGGGCATTAGCCACCCCAAAAGGCATGACCTTCCACTTAAACACACGACGCTTAGGGGTTATAAAAGCCAGCAGCTCCTGAGCTGCGGCGGTTAGGTCTACCTGCCAGAAACCACTGCGTTTGTCCATTTTGGTCTTGTACCGGCATTCGGCAACACGCTCCAGGGTATTTTCCATGTTAGGAATACTCCCTGAGTGGTTTTGGGTTTTCTTGTTGACCTCTCCATAGTCAACAACCATTCGTAGGGCAGGCGATCCTGGTTTAGCAACCAGGAAACAGGGACTGCAGTGATGGGGGTAGTCCCCTTTCTTATATTCTTCCACGAGGCCAGCATCAATACATTCCTTGATCTGGCGCTCGATTTCTTCAACCTGTTCCTGAGGAGCGGGGTAGGGACGACGCCTCACTCGCGTCTTCTCAAATTCAGGTTTCAGTTTCAGGTCCATCTGGACCAGTTTTGTACAGGAAAGAGGAGGCAGCAGGGCGCCGAACACCTCCTCATACGTTAGGAGCAGTTTCTTCAGTCGGGGGTCAAGGTTGAGACTCTCAATTTTCTGCAAGAAATCCTCCACAGCATGGAGGTTGCTCTTTCCATGCTCTCTCTTTTTCTGCCAATCAGCAGTTTCGACAGGCACTGAACCCTCATCCCACTCAGGGGGACATTGCTGCCCATAGTGCAGAGAATACACTAGGGGTATCTCAGGGTCAGGCAGCGTATAGGAATCATCGTCCTCCTCAGACCATATGGAGGATTTCCAGGTCTGTCTGAGGTATTGTAGCCGCTCTTGGCGCTCAATACCTTCGACTTTCAGGTACAACAGCCTTCGGAGTTCCTGAGTGTCATGCTCAGACAGTGGCATGTTGTTAGAAGCAGGCCGCGCTAGAGCATCAGGACTCTGGGCCAGGGGTTCACCTGAGTGCATATGCTGCATGTGTAGCACCGGTTTCCCAACAGGGGAAGTTGGTTCTGCGGTTGACTCTAGATCTACCTCCCCCAGCAACAGCTGGGCCAGGAAGGCACTGTGTTTTGGTTCAACACAGCTGGGATCAACAGGAGGGATAGTGCTGGGGATATCAGACAGTTGGTCGTCAGCATCCTCCTTTACAGCTGCAAGTTCCAAATAGCCATCGGGAGATTCACACCCTGTAAGTGTGGCAGATAGGTGCTCGGGAGATGGTTTTTTGAGATCAGCAAGGGTCAGCCACCATTTTTGGCCATGACCTCTTTCAGTAGCACCTGATCGAGATCACACAGGGGTACAGGATTGTGGGATCCATCGACAATGGATAAGAAATTGGCCCACTCGGGGGCCTGCATAGCTGTGTCTGAGTCCTCAGGGACGTAAAGAGGACCGTCGGGGAGTTGCACTCTTCCCACGGTCATTCGGTGTAGCATACGGCGCCAAAAAGCGTGTTCAACTGGGCAACCCCAGTCAGGGGTGCACATGACAACCCTTCCTCCCTCATAAGCAATTTTGATTAGAACCTTCGCGAGCAGGGAGAAGGGAGGGTTAGCATACGCTAGGCCCATTGCTTTCCAGAAGAAACGGAAAGCGTTGTTCAAATGTTTCGAGCAATACAACTGCATGATGTGCTGTTGTCGGCTCGCGAACAATTCCACCTGAATCTCATCCAGGGTCACCTGAAGGGCTGCCAGTCCATTTTCAGGAATGTGACGGAAGACTTGGTAGTTTTCAGTACGATAGTTAGTCTTGGCTACGTAGCGGAGCCCAGACTCTTTTCGTCATGACAGCTCCAAAGGTACGGAGAAGAGCCCACTGCCAAAGTCGCAGTGCAGAGAATAGGAGCGCCGGAGAGACAGCATTTTTACCTTGGGGTTTCTTCGCAGGAAGTCGGTACCAATGACAATGTCAAATGCGTCAGTGTCCAGCACTCTGCAGTGTTGGGTCACAGTTTCCTCACCAAGACAAATAGTCACATCGACTCCCCCCAAAGAATGGATGGTACGCCCATCCCCTACTCTTATGGCCACAGTCTTAGTTTTCTGGAAAGTCTTTAGCAGGTGCCGGGTAAAGAAGGTCCCACCAGGACCGGCCCCCGCTGTGCCCCTTCCGCCTGTAACCCCTGCTGACTTGCTCCTGATCAACGATTGCATTTATCAAAATCCAGGGTTCCCAATCCAAAAATATAGAAAATACTATCCTCCTTCAACCCTGAACAGCAACCAGATCCCACAAATGCAGCAATAGCCCAATTCACAATCCAATACGGGCTGCAGGCTTCCGTTCAGCACACCAGTCGTCTCACGGTGGCGGGCATGTACAAGAATTGCACCAAAGAGGAAAGCCCTGAAATTGGCATATGAACACAAATAAAGCATAGTTGGGGAAAGAGGTAAACATACACATTCACAGCCGTAAACCCCTCATTCCCTGGACTCAAGACCTTCCCTTGACTCACCAACATATTGCCCTGAACCAGGTCAAATGAGATGGCTGAATGCCATGTGTCACAAGTCACTACATAAACCCCAAAAATGTGTTCACTCCCAAGCCGATAAATCCTAGCCCAATAGGGGAGGTGGCGTGTCATGGCCTAGAGTGGCACTCAGGACCATGCCCTACCCTGACATAACCTTGGTTGGACTTGGAGTCGAATGGGCTTGGAGAACTGCCCCATGATGATGACCTCACAACATGGCAAAATCAGGCAAATCACACCATTATGCCCAAAAGTCAATTATATACTCCAAAATGCATACGGCAAATATCCAAATGCTCCATGCATGTGTCAAACCGGAAAGTAAAATACAAGGGTGATATAGACCAAAGAGCCATGCCCAAGAATATCCCATCATTGGCTCCGAAACTCCTCCGGTTTCGTACATGACATGCTTCACAAGTCAACACATGAATTTGAGACCTAATTTTGTGAGGCCTCGTGTGCCAAGCCAAAGTGACCATGTGATCCATCTTATAGTGACGTACAACACCGAAGCATATGCCAACATATAAGCAACATACCATAGTTCACGGATCTCTAGGCACTTTACTGTTAGCCGACCAGTTGAGCACGTAAAATACAAAAATGAGCATAAAATGAGGTCAAAAACATGCAAATATGTCCAAATACAAAGTTGTCATGATAGTATATCTCTATGCTGACCCATGATATCCGCGCATGGTTCAATATTGAAATGATTGGAACCATTTGCGAACAATTCCCCCACTTGGATCCCCAATCAGGCGCATGGAGATACCTTCGCCACTCGTATCTACATGCCCCATCAAAATGGGAGTGCACTCATGGATCTCCTTGCCAAACATACCATGAGCAATACATATGCGGTAGACTTAGTCTAGCGCTTTGGATTCCACAATTGGGACATGGGCAAAGCCCTTGTCACGTGTGGCTCCCCATCTCTTCGGCCACACGAAGATATATAACATGGGCGTGAGCATATCGAAGCACATACCATGCATATAACACAACCCTCAAAAAGTGGCTCCCACCATGGTATGCCATGCCCCTCCATGGACATAACTTCACGTTAAAAATACGTGGGAACCCAAGGAAAGTATCTATGCAACCCCAACACTCATGCGGTACACTCGAAAGTCGCATTAAAATATTCGGTCGCACGGTCCAAGAGTTATATATCACTTTCTACCCTATTGACCTTTATCCCTTGCTATACCGGGCATGTGTACGCACCAAAGGCGTTTGATACTTCCTAAATTAAGTTGAGACTAAGGCGCTTGCAACCCAACCTTCTTTATTCTCTTTCCTCACACTCGCGCGTAGATATGGCCCTTCAAAGTGGTCCCACGACTCCCTTTTGTTTCCCTCATATCTCCAAGTCAAATGGGTGGCAAGTATAAGGGAAACCTGATTCGGGCATAGGGAAGAGATTATGACCACTCGAAGAAGACCAAATCAAGTGCGGCGATGTCGAAGTTGAAAATCCGATTTTGACATCGCGAAAAATTCAGAATAAAATTTCCAGTGCATATTTAGAAAATTGCGGAAGCAACGAACCCTTTACTGATGAAATCTGACCCTTCATCGGGGTTTCCGCCAAAATATCTGGAAATAACAGTTAACCAATCGGTTAACGCAAAATCGTGAGCCAACTGACAGTCGCCGATACATTGACCATCAGAACGAAAGGCTGAAAAATTACGGAAACGTTATGATAATAAAACCCTGTTGATTCCTGATATTCCGATATATAACTCTCCGCAGGCGGCGCCTCGTTACTGAATATGGCCGCTCATAGCCGGAATGGCCAAACCTATCACACTATCAGATCAGGTTAGGTCAGGTGGATGGGAGAGTATGATATCAGCCAATGGCGGCTTGCCGGCACATAGATACACACCCCAAGTGACCCCAAGATGGCCACGGGGGTCCGAACCGGCTTCACCCCCCTTCTCAGAGCGTTGTTACCGCTCGGAAGTCATTAAAGAGAGGACGGGAGGACCCCAATGGGCTCCAACCCCCCCCTCCATGTCCCAAGGACACATGGGGGCCCCACACACGTCGTAGGCATCCCCCATGCCCCAAGGGAGGGGTGAGGACACTGAAAATCGGTGCCCTACGCCATATCCGGTCTCCTCTTGATCTAGAACATGGACCAAGGGGATCAAAGATAGAGAAACGTCGTCGGTCGACCTAAAAAAGTATACCACAATGAAATATATATGTGGAGATCGAGTGAAGGGGGTATATGGCCGATCAAGGCCGAAGAATCCCCGGATGAACGCCCTCACTTGTCTCCCCAATCACAGAAACAAACAAAATGCCAAGGGGGATCCATTATGGTGCTACAGCAGCTACCAAGTGGACCAACACGTCCTTGACATCCAAAGAAATGTTCTTTTTCTTCAGGTAGTCCATCCAGACCGTGGTGTACCTCGGCACAAAACTGCTCGGAGGCTCCCACGAATCCCTGGATGCGGCGAATCCCTTCCAACGGACTTTATAAAGCCTACCCCCAGGCGTCCCCGGGTCCGGCTTGTCCGCCAGGATCTTCTCAGCGGTGAAGTCGTCGTCCTCACCCTCGTCGTCCGAGTCCACATCGCCGGCCGTGAACTCGAAGGTGACGGGACGTCCGCTGGGGTCTGGTGCTCGGGGACGAAGCTGGGTATGGTCTCTGTCCAGGATCTTGTTATCCCCCACACGAACCGCATACACATCCTGCCCGACCTTCCGCACGATTACCCCCGGCACATACCAAGATGCCTGCCGATGCCTGGACAGGACATCCTTGTGGTGCCGCTCCACCCACACGGTGTCTTGGAGAGCATACTTCTGGACCTTTCCCTGCTTGAAGTACTTGGCCCTCTTGTCATGCTCGTCCTGAAGTGCCTTGCACACCTTGGCCGCCGTGTCGTCCGCCTCAGCCATCATAGCGTTCGCCTCCCGGGCCACTTTGCCATGGTTCAACCACGGGAGAGTGCGTGACACTCGATACCGTAGGAACATGATACGATGGGGCGACAGTCCAGTGGGTCCCTGAAGGTCGTGATACACTTGGAGTACTCTCCACAGCGAATTATACCAATTCCGGCCCGGTTCATCGATGTGCAGCTGGCGGAACTTCTCGAACATCTGCCGCCCGGCCACCTCAGCCCGGCCATTCCACCGGCTGTGGTATGCCACGGTCTTGGCGTGCCGAATCCCCATGTGCTTGCACATCGTCTTGAACCACGTCCCCACGAATTGACTGCCCCGATCGCTGCAGATGACGGCTGGGACATCGAAAATCGTCAGCCAATGCCTGATCATGGCATTAGCGACGGTCTTGGCCTGCAGCCCCACTCCATGCTTGTCCTTCTTGTCCTTCTTCTTGGACTTCTTGCCAGGGACCGCCACGATATACCCACTGTGCCTATCCACCGCCAGGATGACACAGTCGTAGGTCTCTCCTTCCACGGTGACCTCAGGCATGGCGAATGCATCCATGGCCACGGACCGCATAGGGGCCTCCGGTATAGCCGTATACACCGGGTTGCCCGCTGTGGAGTGGTTGGGGCTCTTCGTGGCCCGACACACGGCACAGTCGCTGCAGTACCTATCCAGGATGGCGTAGTACCCCGGAGGGAACTTGAAACGCCACTCCAGGTCCTGCTGCATCTTGTCTCGGCCAGGGTGCATGAGCTCGGCGTTGTGCCAATGGTCAATGAGCTCCTCCACTCGGTTCTCGGGCACCAGCAGCTTGTCCTTGAGGAACAACTTGTCCCCATCCTCGGTCAAGCCCTCAGGCCACTCGTCGTCCGACGGGGCGCTCACGGCGTTCCAGTACTTGCTCCAGTGCTCGGATGCCGCATAGTCATCCGACCAGTCCTCTGTGAGCACCGACCTGACTAGCTCTACAGGGGCCACCATCCATTGCTCGAGGGTTTCCTCTCGAATAGCTTGGACGCGGGCACCCCGGAACTTGGCCAGGTCCGCACGGTTTGCCATCACCACAAAGCACTTGACCCCCTCTTGCTCCATGGCCTTCTCCATCTCGATGATGCGCTTGGCCTCCTCGGTTTCCTCGGCGTCCCCATGGCTGGATATGTCCATCCAAGCCTTGCCCGCGGGGTAGGCCCATCGACTGAGGCAATCTGCCACAGTGTTGTCCTTCCCCGGGACGCATACGACGCTGAGGTCGAACTTGGCAAACGTCTCGTGCCATCGGGCCCTCCTAGCCGCTGGCCCTGAGGGGTTGTCGACATGCTCCTTGTGCCAGCTCTGTAGGGATTGGTGGTCCGTGCAAACCACCACCGGCTGCAGTCCGATGTGGCCAGACCACTTCCTGAGCGCACATACAATGGCGTATGTCTCTTTCTCCCTCGCGGTCCATGTTCGGCGTTGGCTCTCGGCCAGGATCCTGCTCCAAAAGGCCACGGGAACATGAGTCCCGTCGTCCCGGACTTGCTCGAGGACTGCCCCCACGGCATAGTCCGAGGCGTCTGTCCGTAGCACGAATCCCTTGTCCGGGTCCACCAGGAACAGCCCCAACTGCCCCAGGAGTCGCTCCTTCAGGCGGTTGAACGCATCCTCAGCCTCAGGGGTCCAGGCAAGCTTCTTCTTGCTCCCCTTCCGGCCATCGAACTTGCCCACTTGCAGCATCTTGTGCAGCGGCCCCGATAGTTCTGCATACATTCAGCCATAGCCCGAATAGTCGTTGCAGAACCCCATGAAGGATCGGAGTTCGCTGATGGTCTGGGGCTTCTCCCAGTGGTGCAGGGACGCCAGTTTCCCAGGCATGGGACGGCGTGGCCCGTGACCGACCATGTGACCCGCGAACTCCACTTCCTTCATGAAGAGTGAGGCTTTGGTGGGCTTGCACACCATGTTGTGCTTGTCCAACTCGCTGAGCACTCGGCGCAGATCCTTCTCATGCGCGTCAATGAGCTCGTCCTCAGTCATGTTCTCCGTGCCGGACCCGATGATGATGTCATCCACGAAGGGATCGGCACAGTCCCGAACAGGACCGAGTAGGTCCTCCATCATGCGCTGGAAAGCGGCGTTGCCATTCTTGGCGCCCATAGGCACCACTTCCCACTGCATGGGCCCCAGCGGGGTCGACATCGCCGTGCAGGGCCTGGAGTCCGCGTGTAGCGGCATCTGGTGATAACTGTGTTTCAGGTCCAACACCGTGAAAATCCGCTTTTTCTGTTGTTTTTCGAGGATGGAGTCGATCAGGGGAAGCGAGTACGAGTCGTGCTCGGTCTGCTCGTTCAAACCTCTGTAATCAACCACCAATCTCCACTCGCCCTTCTCCTTCTTGGGCACAATGAAGGCTGGGCTGGCCCACTCACTGTCGGAGGGTTCGATCCATCCCCGCTCAATGAACTCGGCCAACAGCGTCTTCATGGCCTCGGCCCGATCGCCCTGAAGTTGGTACTCCCGATGACGATAGATCTTGGGGTTCGGCTTCAGCTTGATCCTCGCTGTGCCAAACCTCCCACGATCTGGAGGGTTCTTGTTGGCGACGCCACTGAATAGCCGCGGAAAGGCATTGATCAGCCTCTCCTTCAGCTCGGCGACCTTCGGGTTCTCCTTTGCCTCTTCAGCCGCTTGCTTCGGTATCGATACAACCGACCGCACTGCGGTATAGGCCTCTTCTGGGTCCGAGTCCGACTTCTCCTCGTCCGATATGCCGTCTTCATCGTCGTGGGTCGCGATTCCCACCGATAATCTTCGAAAATTTGCGGCCTCCGGCTGGTGCTCGTCGCTACCGGTTCCCACTCTTGGAAAACCCCACGTTGGTGGGTCCGACCCAACCGGACCATCGTATTGGTCCCCGATGTGATCCATGACCCTCGCCACGAACTCATCCTTCTCATACTTGCCGGTGACCAACTTCTTGTCATCCCACCAATGCGGAGATGTGACCATGGCCCGCCTCTTCTTGGCTGCCACACGGTCGTGCAGCCCCATCCGCATGTAGTTGACGACGTCGTCGATCTCGGCGTGGGACAGGACGTCAATGCCATCAATTGGCTGATCTGTCCCCTCCTTGGGCTCAAACATGACCTTCATGGGCACCGCCTCCACCCTACGGATGAAAGCTTCATCACCCGTGGGCTGGGCTTGCGCCCCAACCACCAGGAAAGCCTTGGTACCCCACGCTTCACCCGGGGAGGGCATTGATACACCCTTGGCGTCGATGAACAACTCCTCCTCTGGCCCGAATGACATCTCGTTCAGGGTGATGGAGTCCAGCGTCGACTTGAGACCCTCCAGCGGACACGGGGTGGATCCTATGCCGGTTATGACCAGGATCCCCTTCGCCCTATCCGCGATGATCTTCTCCACCGTACGTCTGGTATTGTCCAGGGAGCCATGCCAATACATGGGTCCCCACTCCTTCAAACCCCAATGCCGGTGCCAGGCTGAGTCTCCTCGATGCCAGTGCCGCCTACACTTCCTCAGAAGTGGGGCATCCCGGGAAGCAAAGACGTCCGTCTCGGGCGCTTCGGCTCCCAGCGTCTGGATCATCCTGGTATATACCTGCGGCGCCATTCCATACTCCGTGAGCTGAACTCCGCGGTCTCCTCTGGACTTGGCACCCACAGCTTGCACCGCTCGGACGATCCGATCCTCTTCCTCAGAATTCCATTGGGATGATCCGCATGCATAATCCGTGGACAGCCATGTGAGGCATTCATCATCCTCCCGGACCAGCGTTGCGCGATGGGGAAAGGCTCCAATGGCATTTGCCACCATGAAGTCATACCCCATGATCATATCCCAATCTGTAATGTCGGCCACATAGAAGTTCCCGAATAGAGTGCTTCTCTTTGCCTGATCAGGGCGGTTCAAGCGCTCATGCTCCCAGAATTCCATACTGATAGTGGCCTCATGGGTGCCGCCGCCCATAATCTCTCCGTTGGCGACCTTCAGGCGGACCGGTCTCCGGCTGGGCTGCAGGAGTTCCTCCTTGAACAACCCTCTCCGGACCAGGCTCACCTGGGCACCCGTATCCACTAACACATCCACCACCTTCTCCTCTCGTCCGCACCGTACTCGCACTTTCAAGTGCAACTGCCGCTCGTCGCCATGAGGTGTATGGACGACTCTCACGGCATGCAACTCTAGCACGTCCAGGTGCATCAGGACTTCAAGGGTACGGTCACGGATGGTGTAGATCTTGGGTTGGTCCTGCCCGTCCACGGGGCTCTCTGTGGTCGCTCCTTCCTTCTTGCCATGTCCCGTACCCACATGTACTTCCCTTGGCAGGGCGCTCCAGGGGTTGGGAGTGGCGAAACTCAGTGGTTTTGGCTCTTCCAGAGCCTTCTTCGGCACCCGATGTGCCTTTGCTTTCTCAGGGATTCCACTGATTTTCGGAAGAGAGACCTCCGAGGTCCCACTCCTGTGGGTGCTCCTCTAGACTTGACTTCCCGCAGCCCCTTCCGGCTGCGATCTGCCAGGACTTTGTCCACCACGTTGCTGGGCTTTGAGTTCCTCCAACGTCCTCAACATGTCCTCAGCAACCTCCTGGATCGACCTCACTCGTCGGTCTTGGCCAGGTCCACCACCATAACCTCTTCCTCCGCCTTTTCCTTGGCCTTTGCCTTGGCCTTTTCCCCCGTCTCCGCCCTTCGCCTTCCAATCGGAAATCCGCTGCTCCTTGGTCTTCTTCTCGGGGTGGGCGGCGAAGTACGGCCTTCTTGTCCGCCTCATACACCTTGCACTGACGATGGTCGTGTGCATGGTTGTTTCCCTTGCCATAACAGACCCAGCACCCGTCGTGCTGAGACCTGTACTCTCGGAACGAGAGCGGTGGGTTCCCGATCCTCCTTGGCTCTTTGCCCCTTGGTCCCACCCGGCTCCATCTGGACCGATCCTGCTCATTGTTCCTCACGTTGTGCGCCACAAACGCAAGGAAATGGGCCTCCTCGTGATCCTCCCGGGACCAGTGGTCTTGGCCACTTCCACTACCATCCTCCGCGGAGTTGACCGTGTCCTCCTGGATCTCCCGATGATGGCGGTCTTCTCAGTGGCCTCGTTGTCCATGACCATGTCGATCCTGCACGTGGGCCTCGTTCTTCGCATTGAGCTTCAACTCCACCGTGATGTACTTCACGATCTCGTCCAGGCTCATGCGGGCGAAGATGACCTGCATCCTCAGCGGCTCCCCGCGCCTCCACTCCACGTTGTTGAGGCGCAGCAACCTTTGCCCCATGGAGTCTCCAAATACCTCCACGTACACGGCGTTCTTCAGTCCCAACATCCGGTTGGGCTCGCCCAGGTTCCTCCTGAAGAACTCCATGATACCCGCATGGGTATCCTCCGCCGCCATGATCCTCACCGCCACCCGCTTCTTGGCGCGCTTCTTCTCCTCGTCCTCCACTCTCCTCTTCCAGTTGCCGGGGAGGACGTCCTTCAGGAGGTGGCGGATCTCGCTGGCCTCGTTCCAGTCCTCCACCAGCGTGAGGCATCTGCGGTACTTCCGCAGATACCGGTTCCACTCCCGGACCCGCAACTCACCGCGGTCCAGCGGCAGCGGGATGGACCACAAGTCCTCCAGCTTCTGGTTCGGAGCGTCCACCCGCTCCTCATCCTCCAACCACTGGAGGCAGGCCTCCTCCGTCCTGATCAGTCCTTCCCGGATCTGATCCCGCGGCTCCTCCTTCAGGTCCTGCGCCAGCCGGTGTGGGAATGTCCGGCGTACCCACTTATCCCGCGGCGCTCCCCGCATCTCGCCGACGACCTCCTCGGCAAAGTCCTCCGAATCCAGGATGAAGTCATCCAGGTTCGAGGGGTTGCCATCGTAGTAGGGGATTTTGATTCCCCTGAGGTCGTCAATCCTGATGGCGTCTCCGACGTCACCGGCCACCACTCCACCGAGACGGATACCACCTGTGGCCGGGGGGTGTGAGTACACTCCACGTACATCCCTCTCCTCCATGGTATGCGGTCCTGTTGGGCCTGAACCCATGGGGTTTGGAATGCGGGAAGGAGTTGCTCCATCGGCTGTCCATATCCCCGTATTGGGGTCCTTCGCCCACAGGTTTCTGCTTGGATGGCCTCGACCATGTCCGTCGGCGCCTCCCATGGTTCGCCCCTGCATGGTCTGGTTCTGGATCTCCTCTTCCGCATAAACTGCATAGGTAGTCGTACTTGGCGGTAGATCCTGGGCGGCGTGGGACATCTGTACCGTCAGGCTCCTCGGGTCCGTGGTTACGTGCCCTTCCCGCATGGACCCAGCCGGTGCCGTGTGTTCCCCGAGCATTGTGGATTCGCTGAACATGGGAACAAACGGCAGCGCACCCGGGTCAACACGCGGAGGCGCGTATGGTGCCATTGCAGGGCCGCCCATGGGCTTATCCATGGCGCTCCTGAGGGTCTTAACCCGCTCCACCAGCTCTGCCGCGGCCGGCTTTGCCGGGAGCTCCGGACCCGAGGCGAGGGGCTGTAGCTCCTCTAGCCTTTTCAGGCGTCCCGACATGTCCTCCGACAGGTGGAGGAGGCTGTCCACCACTCGCTGCTGCTTCTCCAGGGCCAGCTCCAGATTCTCCCGGTACCGGTCCCGTTCCGCTCGCAGCTCCCCCATGTCTTTCTCCGCGGCCGACTGGTCGTCCAGGATCCCCGCAACTTCCTCCTCTAGACCGTCCTTGGCGTTGTCCAGGCGGTCAAGGCGATGCACGATGGCGTCCATCCCCATCTTGGGGTACTTGCCCATGAGGAAGGACACGTGCTCGCAGTGGCACGCGGCGTGCTTTCCGCCAGATCCAGCGCATCCCGCGGTTCCCGGCACCTCAGACTCATCGCCCATGGGCGTATCGCCTATGGCGTCCGTCTCTGGTCCCGTGTGCCCCCTGGCTGGCCTCTCCAAGCCCTCGGCGTCGTGCTCCAGGCTGGGTTCTGGGGCCGCGTTCGCCCTTGTGGGCGGTCTGGCCGTCTCCTCCGACTCCGAAGGTGGCTCATAGGCTGTCCGATAGCCCTCGGAGTGCCCCTCGGATTCCCACAGCCTGACCGGGCTAGGGTCCGTATCCATAGCCCCGGCGTCCCTTGCCGCGGACTTGGGTGACCCGCGCTTCTGGTAGCGCCGGGCCCGTCCTTCACTGCTGCCTGACCGGCAGGCCTCATCAGAGTCCTCCGCGGCGGAGCGGAGGTTGCACGCCTTTCGGCAGCGACGCTCACACATGGAGACCAGGTCCTCCATGTCACGTCCTCCTCTTCCCGAATGTCGTACTTCTCTTCGGGCTTCAACTTCCGGAGTTCGCCTTGCTCTTGAACGTCTCGGTTCTTCTATGGCTCCAATCTCCGGCGTGGTCTCCACCGAGTCCACAATACGCACCCGGGGCGTACTTGGGCAGGGCTCATAAGGGCCCAAGTCCCCGGGTCAGCGGTAGGTAGGGGCAGCAGGTACGCCTCTGCTACCATAAAGAAGGTCCCTACCAGGACCGGCCCCCGCTGTGCCCCTTCCGCCTGTAACCCCTGCTGACTTGCTCCTGATCAACGATTGCATTTATCAAAATCCAGGGTTCCCAATCCAAAAATATAGAAAATACTATCCTCCTTCAACCCTGAACAGCAACCAGATCCCACAAATGCAGCAATAGCCCAATTCACAATCCAATACGGGCTGCGGGCTTCAGTTCAGCACACCGGTCGTCTCACGGTGGCGGGCATGTACAAGAATTGCACCAAAGAGGAAAGCCCTGAAATTGGCATATGAACACAAATAAAGCATACTTGGGGAAAGAGGTAAACATACACATTCACAGCCATAAACCCCTCATTCCCTGGACTCAAGACCTTCCCTTGACTCACCAACATATTGCCCTGAACCAGGTCAAATGAGATGGCTGAATGCCATGTGTCACAAGTCACTACATAAACCCCAAAAATGTGTTCACTCCCAAGCCTATAAATCCTAGCCCAATAGGGGAGGTGGCGTGTCATGGCCTAGAGTGGCACTCAGGACCATGCCCTACCCTGACATAACCTTGGTTGGACTTGGAGTCGAATGGGCTTGGAGAACTGCCCCATGATGATGACCTCACAACATGGCAAAATCAGGCAAATCACACCATTATGCCCAAAAGTCAATTATATACTCAAAAATGCATACGGCAAATATCCAAATGCTCCATGCATGTGTCAAACCGGAAAGTAAGATACAAGGGTGATATAGACCAAAGAGCCATGCCCAAGAATATCGCATCATTGGCTCCGAAACTCCTCCGGTTTCGTACATGACATGCTTCACAAGTCAAGACATGAATTTGAGACCTAATTTTGTGAGGCCTCGTGTGCCAAGCCAAAGTGACCATGTGATCCGGCATATAGTGAGGTACAACAACGAAGCATATGCCAACATATAAGCAACATACCATAGTTCACGGATCTCTAGGCACTTTACTGTTAGCCGACCAGTTGAGCACGTAAAATACAAAAATGAGCATAAAATGAGGTCAAAAACATGCAAACATGTCCAAATACAAAGTTGTCATGATAGTATATCTCTATGCTCACCCATGATATCCGCGCATGGTTCAATATACAAATGATTGGAACTATTTGCGAACAATTCCCCCACTTGGATCCCCAATCGGGCGCATGGAGATACCTTCGCCACTCGTATCTACATGCCCCATGAAAATGGGAGTGCACTCATGGATCTCCTTGCCAAACATACCATGAGCAATACATATGCGGTAGACTTAGTCTAGGGCTTTGAATTCCACAATTGGGACATGGGCAAGGCCCTTGTCACGTGTGGCTCCCCATCTCTTCGGCCACAAGAAGATATATAACATGGGCGTGAGCATATCGAAGCACATACCATGCATATAACACAACCCTCAAAAAGTGGCTCCCACCATGGTATGCCATGCCCCTTCATGGACATAACTTCACGTTAAAAATACGTGGGAACCCAAGGAAAGTATCTATGCAACCCCAACACTCATGCGGTACACTCGAAAGTCGCATTAATATATTCGGTCGCACGATCCAAGAGTTATATATCACTTTCTACTTTATTGATGCTTATCCCTTGCTATACCGGGCATGTTTACGCACCAAAGGCATTTGATACTTCCTAAATTAAGTTGAGACTAAGGCGCTTGCAACCCAACCATCTTAATTCTCTTTCCTCACACTCGCGCGTAGATATGGTCCTTCAAAGTGGTCCCACGACTCACTTTTGTTTCCCTCATATCTCCAAGTCAAATGGGTGGCAAGTATAAGGTAAACCTGATTCGGGCATAGGGAAGAGATTATGACCACTCGAAGAAGACCAAATCAAGTGCGGCGATGTCGAAGTCGAAAATCCGATTTCGACATCGCGAAAAATTAAGAATAAAATTTCGAGTGCATATTAGGAAAATTGCGGAAGCAACGAACCCTTTACTGATGAAATCTGACCCTTCATCGGGGTTTCCGCCAAAATATCTGGAAATAACAGTTAACCAATCGGTTAACGCAAAATCGCGAGGCAACTGACAGTTGCCGATACATTGACAATCAGAACGAAAGGCTGAAAAATTTCGGAAACGTTATGATAATAAAACCCTGTTGATTCCTGATATTCCGATATATAACTCTCCGCAGGCGGCGCCTCGTTACTGAATATGGCCGCTCATAGCCGGAATGGCCAAACCTATCACACTATCACACCAGGTTAGGTCAGGTGGATGGGAGAGTATGATATCAGCCAATGGCGGCCTGCCGGCACATAGATACACACCCCAAGTGACCCCAAGATGGCCACGGGGGTCCGAACCGGCTTCACGGGCCACTATAGAAAGTGTTGCGCGGGTTTCAAGCACTGCTCGAAAAACTTGATCCCTGATTTTCACGAGGATCCAGAAACCCAAGTCCTCCTCTTCGTAGCCGCCCTCTACTCCTCAGCACAGAACTTGACATCCACGCCTGCAGCCATGAGGGACTTGGCCATCCAGGCCAGTTGCCTCTTCCTGGAGTTATTCCCCTCAGTGGAGGCGTTATCCCCCTGTGGGCGCTTCTTGGGGTCACCTTCGGCAGGAGAGGGAGAAGTAGCGGTCCCTGATGAGCGCCTCTGGGGGTTAGGGGTTCCACCTTTGCCACCCCCTTTATCACCACCTTTACCACCCTTATCCCAATTCTGGGGAGTTCTGGTGGTTGTTTGGGTCTTCTGGCGTTCAGCCTCCTGCAGCTTGTGTTTGTCACTCTCTCGTTTCTTTATGTGACACTCGTCCTCGTAGTGACGACGTTTGCCACAGTAACCACAGGTGATGGTACACCTAAAGTGGTCCTGATGGGTCACAGCTTTCCCATCTTTGGTGTGCTGCTGTCGTTTCATCTGCAGCATACAACCACTGCGGTGGTCTCAGTCAGGGGCATGACAAGGTCCCCCCTTGTCATTGACAGGCTTACGGTAGAACAGAGGGGGTGAACCTGCTTCAGGTTTAACCTCATTCATGGCACGCAGGTTACCCGTTCCTTTACCACCACCCTGGTTGGTGTTAGTGGGATTTTCAGGCCCTTTCCTTTCGCCACGTTCGGGGGTAGGGGTACCACCTCGACTCAGGTGTTTCTTGGGGAATTTCCCCATGTGGGAGTCATTCTCCCTCTCAAGGGCTAGCTTGATCAGCAGGTCCACCAGGTCGTCGTACGTGTGGGTCCGACTCTTCGTCTCAGAGGTAGTGCGGCAATCGTCCCACGTACGTGAAGGGAGCTTACTCATGAGCCACAGGTGGGGCTCTGTGGCTCCATAGGAACCCACGTTCATCGGTGAAAACAGATACTCTAGGTCGCACACGTATTCAGAGACTCGCGCAGCGGAAGGAAACTCAGGGAGCATAGGTAGCTCCTCTATCTGTGTGCGCACACTGAGGTCAGTCTCATAGACTGGGAATGCTTTCTCCAGTCTTTGGAGCACCTCGGCCCATGTTGAATGGGTTTTCACAATCTGCTTCACCTTTTTTTGCCAAAATCTCCTTTTGCATGAGCGTTTCAACAGTGAACATTTAGTGGCCACATCCACATGGGATTGACCAGTCAGCAAAAGCAAGTCAGCAAGTTCTTCTGCCCATTCGGGCAGTTTTTTCGGGTCAAACTCCGGCAGTTCCAGCTGGATGTTCGCCTGGGGAATGCGTCTGCCACTCTTCCCACCCCCTGGGGTTAGGCCTGAAGGGGGGGGGGGTACGCCGGCGAGGGGTGCCAGGGCTGACGGCCCTCTTTTCTCAGTCTCTGCCACAGGCACATCCTGTACTTTAGCGATAGGGACTGTCCTAGCGCGAGGATGAAAAGGGCTGGGGCAAGTGACCTTGGGTACCAACCTGGACACCCTTGATCTTTTGAGATCTTCAGCCAGTGTGCTCAGTCCGGGTGAGGGTGGCGCCAGTGCTGGCTGGGGTAAGGGTTCAGTGATACCCAATTTAGCTTTGATAGCCTCAGAAAGGGCTGTCACATCCGGGTCTTCGGACCCAGACAGTAATTTGGCCAGTAGTTCGGCCGTACGATCCAGGGCCCCATGAGTTGGCTCTGGTAGATGGGGATGTCTCAGATATGCGGGGCACACTTCAGGGCTCCTGCTAGTGATTGGCAGCTCCAGACGCAATAGTGACCCTCTCGTTCGCCTGGGTACACAGATTGTGTCGGCCAAGTCCATATTTGGGCCGGAGTAAGGGTAGGAACCCATGTCCGTGTACGGTGGGGATCCCAAGGCGTCTAGTGGTTCCTCTCAAACTTCGCCTGTGACCGACTTGTAGTACTCCTCGTGGAGAATATATTCGTTGATTCTCCTTCTGAATTCGCCTTCTTCCTCAGGTCCTCCAGCTGGGGTAGCCGTCAAAGAAGAAGCAGGGCATACAGATCAGGAGAGAGACGCAGCAACTCTTCGGCGGAGATGCTGCAGGCTGTCACCACGGGCCGCTAAGGCCTCTGTGTTTAATCTGGGCGCTTCTTGTTCCGCCCTTCTGTGTACTGCATCTTCTTGAGACCCAGATGCGGCTCTGAGCGTGGGCTCACTTACTGCGGTTGGCCCACTGTTGCCAAGTTGAACTTGTACACTTCGAATTGGCCACGTCCTGGCAGATATCTGTACTGATGGTGTGCACATTTTGCTTCTGGTTTTTGGCTTGTGTACTTCTCAGAGTCGGTTCGAAAGGTTCTCAAGGGTTGCCTCTGCTACCGGAAAGGAGTGCTGGATTAGTGCCAGATTGATTTTGATGAAATCCTGCAGGTTTTGATGTTGAAGACCCAAGCCAAAGCAGCAAGTAGAGCAAGGACAGGATATGGATCGAATCAATGAATAGTTTTGAAATCCAGTGTAACACAGAAGGGCTGCAGATAGACAAAGCAGGCCTAAGTACAAAGACTCAACCACAAATGGATAAAACAAATGATTTTAAGTGAAACCTGGCCTGACTTCAGCCTCCAAGTTAGCATCAAGCACTTCATGTGCACTCTTTTGGATGTAATGGAGCTGGTTAGGAATATGGGGCAAAGGAGTTGGGCCAGACACAGAATATGACCTGGCCAAGCAACTGAATTCAGAGACAGTTAAAACGTAGAATCACAACAAGTGGTAGAAACAATTGAGTCCAGGGGTTTTGGGGTGGGGGACCACTAGGCTTCACCTCCAAGGCCTTAGGCATGAAATGCCTATTTAATTTCGGTATAACCTGCATGAAGGAAGATACCTCTGCTCAGTTGAGTGGTAGGGGTGAACTTCATGGGGGGCTAGGGTTATAACCCTATTTGCTTTGAGAAAGTGTACTTGAGGCTTCAAAAGAGAGATAAAAATACTTAAGTAAGTCTTAGCATCAACAAAAGGGTTTTAAGGGGGGTGTGGCCTGGATCAAACCCTCCAAGAAAGACATGGCAGTGACCTTTTCTTACTGGACCAAGGAAAAAGGCTCAAATTTTCCCAACATTACCTCAGAAAATGCATTAAACCAACCAAAAACATTCCCATCAGTTCATAGAAGCCCATTGCACTGTAGGTACCCATGAAAAACAGTGTAATGTACCGTGAATGATGTCCTTTCGATGGGGCATTCCTCAAAAGTCGCCAGCGTGCGACAAAAACGTTTGGTAAACATTTGGTGGTAGTGGGGTGTGAACCCAGGACTCCCTCCCTAGAGCACACATGCCTGCCCACTAGGGTACAGTTGAACGCTGTAATGTGGACGGCTATCGCTGCATAAACAGCGTTTTGATAAACGTCCTGACCAAGGGTCAGGGCGGAGCAATACTCCCAATGGAGGACACAACTCTCCAGGAGCTGAAAAAAATAGAAAATGGAACCAACAGGGAGTGAATCCTGTGGTTTAACGAATGGTGTAGCGATTTAAGAAGTCCAATCGCTAAAAATTGACGAAACGACGCTAGAAATCGTCATTTTTAGACTAAAACCTAAAGTCGCAGCCAAGCGCAACAGAAGTCCAGTAAAAGAGTTGCGCAAGCGCAAACGGCTCTACAAAAAGAAGGTCTGAGCCGTAGTTCTAAAAGAAATTTTTGCACAGTTGCATCAGAATTTTCATAAACTGTAGGAAAAAGTATTGAAAAGAAACCCACACTACAGAGCAGGTGGACAACCCACATCTCAGGTATTCCACTGCCATTTCACACGCATGCATTGCGTTTCCGTTGGTTGCTTCGTTAAAACGTTAGGGTTGTCACCACTGTGTTCGTTGGGGGTTTGGGCGCCCACCTTCTTTGCTCTGCGCAGGTGAAAACAGAGATGAAAGGTATGCGAAGCGAATGGAGCACGCAGCGCGCACGTAGGGTTGGACTATGTGCTGTGCTCGCGATGCATGTGCCTAATTCAGGCATTCACACGCTGTGTCGCTTTTCCTGTGCCCTAATCCACCCTTGTCTTCTCTTCACAGGTTAGACAAGAAAGTGTTTGCTCGTGTTCGTGTTGCCGCAGCGCTAAAATAGGGTTGCTTAAAACGCTTAGGCTTGTTTTGCGCTGTGCAGTGCGCCATTCCCTCTCCTCTTTCTGCAGGGAACAAAGTAAGAAGCGCGTGCATTACACACAATGCATTAATTGCTTAGGGGTGTTTATAATTCGCTGTAGGCTTGGGTAAGCGCTTAGGGTAGTTTTGCGTGGTGAGTAAGGTAGGTAAGCCCAGAAGGAGCTCAACCTCTTGGTTGAGTTACGCTACGGTTTGTTGCTGTGGGTAAGATTAGGAGAAAGGGAAGACCTGTGCATGCACATTGCGCATTAAAGGGTAGGCCACACGTGTTGCGCACGGTAAAACTCTTGTTTAGGTTACCCAGGGACTCCACCCTACGTTGTTTAAGAGAATGGGTGGAGTTCTTTAAGCTTGCTTGCTTGTAACCTGGTAAGTGGACAGTGTATTATAGGGCAGCGTGAGGAGTGTATAATACGTGGAGGCTGTCTTGCTTCCTCCGCCACTTGCAAGGTCTATCAGCCTTTGCTTTACAGATGGGCAGGTGAGGGTGATTGGTGCAGCTGCAGTTGCCTTCCGCGACTTTGAGTTTTTCTGCCCAAGCTAAAACGGGTGCTGCTCACACAATCAACAAACTGTAACTCAGCCAGGAGTGGTGAGTGCAGTCCGACATCTTCGACATACACGCTGTGCACGCAAACTGAGCACTCCTTCCCTCCAAGCCTTGACAGGGAAACGCGTAGTGGCGTCCCTGTTAGGCCACAGTTCCTTAGCAGCGCTGTATTCTCTTGTCCTTTCACAGGGGGGCCAATAGGTCCCGAGACCTCTTTGACATGAGCGCCCAGTAGCGTGTGTAGGTGTTAGGGTCAGCAAGCCTGGCAGGTGATGAGTGCAAGTGCTGAGTGCTCACCCTGCCTTCGAAGGCTGGTGCTGGCGTTAGTGAGTGTAGTGTAGTGGTGTCTCCTGTCCCGCGTGCTTTTCCACGTGGGCAGGGAGTGCGTTAGCTTTTGGCCCTTAGAAAAATGGGCGTTTTGCGTGCCCTTATCACACATGGCCACCCCTCCCCTCTAGTAGGTAGGGCCTTTGCCGTCTTCCCCCAAGGATAGGCGCCAGCACAGAAACTGGGCGCCATAGGAGTGTTAATAGTACCTGATTAGGACCTTCGGTCCGATGTCAGCGAAACCAGGTCTCCGGGAGCCACGACGGGGAGAGAAGTGAGACACATACAGACATACGTAGCACACTTAGGGGTATGGTAAACCCTGTAAGGAAGGGTAGAACCCCATGGGTCTGGACCAGTCAGGGGTCCTAACTGTGGGCACGCTTGTCCCCAAGGAGGGTGGATACACCTTGCTTCATAACACCTCGCTTGTCATTCCCCCCTGGAGTAGTAAGCCACCGTTCTTCGCTGGCTCCCCAAGGTCATTACATCAGGGCAGTCCCCATGCAACACATGGTCAACAAGGCACACACTCGCTGGGAGGCTTCAAAACTGATTAGCGGCCATCTGGCATAGGCGGCCATAGGCAGGGGACTGTAGAGCACAGCCAGAACAGGAACAGTGCTCCGCAAGCAGCGGATGTGTAGGTGTTTGGAGCGCGGAACCCGATTGAGGGGGGGATTTAGTACATTCACCGTAACATTCACCATAACATGAACCGTAACACTCTACAGGAGTTCTGAGCCTGTCCTGGCACACACTGAGTAGGTCTAGCTGTTCTGCACAAGAGTGCTCACCGCCCCATCAGAGGTTAGGAAACAGTCAATAGACTGACACAGTGGGATTACTTTTTCTTTTTCCGCTTGGACAGAGTCTCAGCTCGGGTTAGTAGCTGTCTCTCGTTATTCTCAACGAGGTAAGAACGAAAGATGGGGTTGATACTCCCATCTGGCTGTATAAAGGCGGGCATGGGTTCCCAGGTCGCCTCAGATAGCCCATAGCCATCCCACAGGGTTAGGAATTTCCAGCCCTGCTTATACTCGTGGCGTGCAATACCTGCAACCACATAGTAGCCATCGACTGCCAACTCATCGGCAGTCATCTCCTCGAGTTTGTCTGCCTCCTCTGGGCTGGCAGCATTCTCTAAGTCGATACGCTCGACCTCACTGTCGCTGAGGCGCCATTCATCCCAGGACAAATCGTCAGGGGAGTGATAGTGCCTCAACTGTTTAGGCGCACAAAGCAGTTCACCACCTAGACGTGGACTGCACCTGACATGGATCCTAGAACCATCTATCCTGATGATACGAAAGGGCCCAAAATAAGGGTCCTGTAGACAGTTACGGGGCCACGAGGGTAGGCGTGAATGGTGAACCAAAACAAGGGCACCAACCTTCAAACTGGCAGGTCGCCGTAGGCGATTCGGTCGGTTCAGCTCGCGGTCACGGATACGTCTCAGGTTAGTCCATGCCTAGTTAGCCATAGACTGCTTGTGTTCCAGCCAATCCCCAACAGGGCTCTTGAAGTCCTCAGGAAAGGGGGTTTTGAAGAACGAAGCACGTCGTCCTCCATGAGACAGCTCGTGGGGGGTGAAACCCGTAGAAGAGCTCCTCTGAGAGTTCATGGTCAGCACTGCCCAGGGCACTAGGCGTACCCAGTCTTTGGTACGTTCCTGTTTCATCAGGATTCTCAGGTTCTTTTCCACCACCCGGTTTTGTCTCTCACAAAGAGGGTTAGACCTGAGGGTATAGGGTACACCTGTCATTACCTCAACGTTGAGGGCATTCAGCACTCGTTTGTACCATCCAGTGCCACTGCTAATGCGTACATCCTCATCAGAGTGCACCTGCTTAGGTGCTCCATAGGGCTCGAACCACTGTTCGACCAACATTTTCACAGTCTGCCCACCTGTGATTTTCTTATTGCAAGGGAACACACGGGTGAAGCGAGACAGGCCACAGCTGACCACTAGGCAACTATCGTAGCCGCCGAAGCAAGGTAAGCCGTGGATGAAATCCACATAGAGAAGAGAGTTAGTACAATAGGGTATGGGTAAGCTGGAAATCAGTCCCCGATCCCTATTGTCGCTCTGCTTGCTGGCATGACAGCCACAAGCATCCACAATGGTCTGCATACGAGACCTCAGTTCAGTCAAGGTTAGACTAGAGTAGAAGGATTCGCGGAAGAAGTCCACTGAGCAATTAGCGCCAGTGTGACCTGACCTGAGATGGGCCCACTGTAGGCATCCATCAAGTCGGGCCTCGGGCACGACAATACGGTCCTCGTAGAAGAGGTACTGATTGTTTTTCTACCACTGGTGCCCGTCAATGACACGGGGTTCGAGACCAGTGCTGAGGGTCTGGAGAAATTCTTTATACTCTGACTGATGGTCAGTCAGGCTCCAACTCTCGAGGATTCCAGCCGTGCGCATGGACAGGTCAAGCTGGAAATCCATACGCTGTAAAGCTTCTTTGGCGAGTGCTTCAGAGCTCTCACCAATAAGTGCATCGAAGTTATTGCGCGATATATAGTCAGACAGTTCATTTTTTATACCGGGGATATGATGGACTGTCAGCCTGAACTGGCTCAGTTAAGTCCACCACCGCTTTGGTTCCGCTTTCTCCGGTGGTGGGCCCTTCTGAAAAGACTTCACCGGTTCCTGGTCACAGAGCCAGACAATAGGATTAGATCCCAATAGTCGGAACTGTGATGAGAGCACCAACACACCGGCCAGGAGTTCCTGGTCGTAGGTGCTGTAATTGGAACGCGCTTGGTTCCATTTCTAGTTCCAGTGTCCCAGTGGCACAAGCCGCCACTCACTGGTAGGATAGTCATGCTTCAAGGAGCCATCACGGTTCAGTCCGCTAGTACGATAATGGCAGTGGGTTAGTTCAGCTGGGTTAAGCTCCTGCCATTGGTATATCCTTCAACCCCCCCCTACATCACTGGCATCAGTGATCAGGACTATCTCGCCCTTAGGGCGGGCAGAAAGATGTCCTTGAGTAATGCCCTATAGATGTTGATGAAATCCTGCAAATTTTGATGTTGAAAAACCAAACTAAAGCAGCAAGTAGAGCAAGAACAGGATGTGGATCGAATCAATGAATAGTTTTGAAATCCAGTGTAACACAGAAGGGCTGCAGATAGACAAAGCAGCCTTAAGTACAAAGATTCAACCACAAATGGATAAAGCAAATGATTTTAAGAGAAACCTGGCCTGACTCTAGCCTCCAAGTTAGCATCAAGCACTTCATGTGCACTCTTTTGGGTGTAATGGAGCTGGTTAGGAATATGGGGCATAGGAGGTAGGCCAGACACAGATTATGACTTGGCCAAGCAACTGAATTCAGAAACAGTTGAAAAGTAGAACCACAATAAATGGTAGAAACAATTGAGTATAGGGGTTTTGGGGTGGGGGACCACTAGGCTTCACCTCCAAGGCCTTAGGCATGAAGTGCCTATTTTACTTCGGTATAACCTCCATGAAGGAAGATACCTCCGCTCAGTTGAGTGGTAGGGGTGAACTTCATGGGGGGCTAGGGTTATAACCCTGGTTACCTTGAGAAAGTGTACTTTAAGCTTCCAAAGAGTGATAAAAATACTTAAGTAAGTCTTGGCACCAACAAAAGGGTTTCAAGGGGGGATTGGCCTGGATCAAGCCCGCCAAGAAAGGCATGGCAGTGACCCTTTCCTACTCCCTCCTGGAGTACTAGTTGATCAAGCTAGTAGAACCAAGGAAAAAGGCTCAGTTTTCTCAAAATTCCCTCAGAAAATGCATTCAACCTACCAAACACATTCCCATCAGTTCATAGAAGCCTTTCACTTAGGCGGCTCAAGTTGCGTGGTCAAAATGCGCCCAAAACTGCCTCTCCACAGCACTGCGAAAAAATAGTCCTTTTCGGGGGGACCTAAAACACAAGAACCAAAAATCCTGTGAAAAGCAATTAACTGGTCCATTTTCCTTTATTTTCAACAAAGCCGACTGCCCGGGAAAATGATTTATTTCGACTAAAATGAAGTTCTTTTTTGGAAAGACCACAACTTTTTGTTTCCTATACCACTTATGCTTTGCAATAAAAGCACCCATGAGCTTTCGATCTTTTGGAAAACCAGTTTTCGAAAACCATGTTGCACGCTGCATGACAAGAAGAACTTTTTGGCACCCCTTCTTTGCGCGAGGCCTCGCGCAAACACCAACACAACAGCGCAATAAAATGCATCATAGAGAAAAATGTGCCGCACAAGGTGACAGCATAAAGGTCGTCGAAGAGGAATGCATAGCGCGAGCCCTCGCGCATAATATATCAGAACAAGCGAAGAAATTACTTTTTCTTCGGAACAGTTTGCATGTTAGAACCCAATGCCTTAGCAACGGACGTCTTACCCTTAGGCGGTGGCTTTGCGGGCTCGCTTCTTGGTTGGGACTGACGGGCTGGCTGCTTGAATGGAGCTCGGGCCCCGGTTTTCTCGGACCTCGGCTTCGCTGCCACTTTCTTTGCTGCCTTGCCCTGGGAGACCTGCGCTTCCTCCTCCTCTTCTTCCTGGCTCTCCTCCTCTTCATCCCCATCGCTGTCGTCGGATTCTGCACCGGTAACCAACTTCGCGGCCTGAGGCTTGGAGGCAGTCTTCTTCTTCTTGGGGGCTGGTTCCCCACCAGTAGACTTCCGCTTTGCAGGGACCAGTGCTTCTGCAGCTTGACCTTTCTCAACAGTCTCTTCCTCCTTCAGCGACAACGCATCAGAACCCACCTTGTCATCGCGAACCCAAAGGGGAATACCACGGTTTGACCAGTTGGCCTTTGACCAGTTTCGACCCTTGTGTCAATACGTGGTTCAACTGAGTCTGCACTTTGTTGACCCAATCGGAGAGATTGCCGGAGGTAAAACCAAGAAGGTACATGCGAGAATCCGGCGCGATGGACGCGATCTTGCACACCAGATCCGGCTGATGATCAATGAACACAAACGCAGGCTTGAAGCTCTTATCCTGCTTCAGATAAAAGAGGTGACTGTCAAAATACCACATAACCGTCGTTATCGGAAGGTGACCACCAAATTCAACGGGATCCATCTCCTCTACTTGAGTAGGTCCAAACGTCAGATACTTCGGAATCTGCAATGAGGGAGAAGTTATTGCGCGAGGCCTCGCGCAAAGAGCGGACGTAATGAGGGAATCATACCTTTCTCGACCAGCTATCCGGTGACGAAATGAGCAACCAGCAAACGTCAAACGTTGTAGGATCCCCTGCAGGCTTCGGTTTGACTGGCCAACTGAAGATGGGAACACGCATCATGTTAGCCATGCGCGGCGCGTTGAAATCATCGTTGAGACCCCTATCTGTTTCCGTCTCCAGCACGTCGAACATGTTGTCAATAACAGTTTGAGAGCCGCAGATAAGGGTATCGGCACGCGCCATCTCTTCATACAGCCAGGCTGGGCACATCATCTCAGGAGCAAGATGTTCAAATATGTCGCCGTTGATGACAATCAGGTTCTTCTCAATCTCAAAAAACCGCCTCGGGGGATCGTGGGCCAACGCTGCAATTCGGGTCGCCTTAATTGTGATAGTTTGACTTGACAGTAATGGATTCTGCTGTTCCACTGTCTTGAAGTCACCAGTAGCGCCAGCAGCTGGGGGGGCCACACGGCTCTTGGTAGGCTCTTGACCCAGGAGTTTTTGGACGTTGAGGATTTTCAGGGAGGCGGGTTTGCCTTTCTCTGCCACCTGCCACAGTGGTGCGCGAATCATGGATTTCCATGCGGGCCATGGACCGCGACTTTTGCCTTCAGGTTCCCGCCAATAGCCCCATGTACCAAGAGTCACCTTCAGGGCAGGCCTTCCAAGTGCAGCAACCTCTTCGCGGGTCCGCATGTCTTTGCCTAAAGAACAGAAATGGAGAAAATGCGGCGCACCAATGCAGAAGCGGAACCCACGTTGCGTCGATGGTACACACCTTTCTCAGGTCGAACGTACTGGCCATTGTGCAGGTGGTCCAGATGCATTGAGACCCACTGGTCAAGGATGATGTCCTCAATCCAATTCGGCAAGGATTTTAGGGTTGTTTTTTCTTCCTGCATCACTTCTGCCACTTTCTTGTAGAACTCCGGCAACAGGATCCCGTCCAGTTTCTTCAGCGCGTTCTTCGTGACTTTCTCCCCTTTGTCGTGGAACTTCTGCAGACCTTTCACAGCTTCCGGACCAGCATAGTAGGCAAACGTCATAAAATCTTTCCAAAATTTATACGTTTTGTCCTGAAAGTGACAACCTTATGCGCGAGGCCTCGCGCAAAGAACAGCATCGAAACAAGGATTAATGAACATACGAGTTGACCAGGCTGCTTCAGTTCAGCGGTTGGAACCAGGGCACTCGTCTGCACAGCATCCACAATGGCGATCTTGAGATTGCTGTACGTGTCAGCCAGGCCTCGCCTCCGCTGATCTTCAACACATCAAATGAGGTTATCTGCTGCCTCATACAGCGGTATTGGCTCAACGTCTTGTGCGCTTCCTTGTGCTTGTCCCACCAGCTTTGCACGGAAGGCCCACGGTGTCGTAGGCTTCAGAATATCGGCGATGCATGTAGTATGCCACTGCTGCAGATCCAGACACGCTGTGCGTCGCTTCTCCCGAATCTTCGCAATCGCTTCCACGCTGTACTGTCCAGATACACACCAATAATCGCCATCTGCAAATATGAGACACGTCTATGCGCGAGGGCTCGCGCAACGAGAAGAGCGAACAGTCGGTTGGCAACATACTATTATCTTCCCAGAGAACGACGTGTAATGGGCCTGTTGGCGGTGCTGCTTCGAGTGACTCAATACGCTTCTGCAGTAACTTCGTATCTTTCCGTCTAATCTGCCCCTTTGTCTTCTCCTGGTCAATTGTGACGTTGTCCAGCTCAACCTCCACCTGCCTCCCATCCGGTTTCAGGTGGTCCTCGATGTCAGTACCCAAGGTTAAGCCAGGATCTGGTTTTTCCTTCTTCTTACGCCCCTTCTTTGGTGTTCCAGCCTCCGATCCTGAGGTCCCTGGGTCATAGTCGGTATCTTCTCGTTCCTCGGCTGTTTTTTTGGCGGGGCCTGCCATTCTGCGATAAGGAGAAAGCCTGTGTTGAAGGAAACATAGCATTGAAAAGGGTTAAAATTGTCGTCTATAATGCATATGTGAGGCACTTTTAACGAATACGAGTACAGTATGGTTGAGAATGCAAACCTGAAGGGGCTCGGCACTGTTTTTGACTGTCAACCTTGCGCGAGGCCTCGCGCAGGAGGGGGGGTGTACTAACCTGTTGTTTCATGCTGTTTGCGCGAGGCCTCGCGCATCACTGCATGTTCTCCAATCTTCTTCGAACGTTTCGCAGCGTGTCGGCCTCTCTCTGTTCCTCCAACGCACTGCGTTGGGGGATCAGCTCCGACAGTTTTCGCTTCCAACCGGCCTTAAGCGGCCCCTGCTGCGTTAGCACCAACACCACAGACACAGGGACTTGTTTGTAGTCGTTAGAACCCTTTGGAATTAGAAGAGACGGTGAAAAGTTAGGTACACCCCTGCGTGGCCAATGCGCCTGAATTGTACCGCAAGAAAAGCCGGACATTCCAAACCGTTGTTTTTTCACCGTACATCATCTTACGAATGCGGTAAAGGATGTTGTCATCACATAAAACAGGCACGACTGGTCGAGTGTGCTGCGCCAAGTCCCTAGTGAATTGCAAAAGATTAAGCAGCGAGACGTTGCCGCTGACCTTCTCTTTACTTAGACAAACGGGTCGCCAATGTGGTCTCTTGGCAGGTACAGGGCGAATAATGTCAAGCGGCGCCCTAATGTTTCGAACAACAGGTCGCGTGCTTGCAAATCCTAGATCACGCAGGATACGTGCAAATTTTCCCTCGGTGTTCCCCAGCATGCGTGCAACAACAGGAACACCCCCTTCAAGCTCTTCCAGGCTAGGATGACCATGCCAGTAGCGCGGTGCACCTTTCAGTAGCAACACAGCCAACGCTGTTGCGTTCAGGCTTTTGTCGTTCTTGTCAGGATTTGTGGTAAACTGTTTGTTGTACCAGTTGTCCATCCACAACACAACCCACTGTTGGTGTATTTTGTTCCATGTAGTCTGTAACCTGACTGCGGCCTTCTCCTACAGCGAAGGTGCGGTGTATCGTGCCAGACCTGACCTTGCTAAAATGCGACGCTGCGCCCTACTTCCCTCTACCGCAACAACTGACTTTGGGTTTCCCTGGTATGGAACTGCGCGGTGGCGCATCAGCAAAAAAAAGGCGCCAGGCCTCCTCTATCAAAACACCAACCCATCTCTTGCCTTCTGCCGCAATCGCCTTTTCAACGCTTCAACGTGTCCGTTCATTTTTGCGCAGACGCAGAAAAAACACAAACAACAATCCCGGGCCCTCATCCCCCTGTTTTAGCCCTTCCCACAATTCTTCTGCCGTGTGGTACGGCGGTTCCTCTGAGCAGACATCGCGAAAAACTCCAGATGCTGCGGCCACTGTCTTCTCAAGGTCCACGTCTTTTCGCAGGGGTATTGTTGCTGTGAAGAATAATTGCGTACCTGTATCTACGTAAAGATCGCTGTTTGAAAAACTTTCTTGATTTGAAACATCAACCTGTCACACAGTTTTTGCGCGACCAATTATTCTGTGATTGGCTTGTCGCATGCACCATTTTCAGTAAACTGTAACTGTCTGGTGATCCCACATTTGATTAGTTAATCCTGATTGCGGTAGCCAGTTGCGGCGCGCTACCATCGCTGTTGGGCAGTGAAGCCGCGGTGACCACAGTATAAAAACTGAAGATGCCGGCGGGACCTGTATGGGCGCCCATGCAGCAGCGCCGCATCAAGGGAATGCACATGCTGTGTAGTTGGTGGATCTGTTCCATTTTTGGTTTCTATGAGCGCTTATGAGATCAATTGCGCGAGGCCTCGCGCAATGATCACCGAAACTTTAATGTTTCTCATGCGCGGTTCCATGCGTGAGGCCTCGCGCTTGAAACTGCAGTTTGTTCCGGAACATTTATACTTTTCAAGATTCTTGGGTACACCATTGTTGCAGTTTATTCGTTAAAAGATCCATCTCTATCACGCAATCCTGATAATGGTACTGAGTTACGTGTATTAATACGACAGGGTTCCATTTTTCGACAACCTGCCTAATGCGTCGTGCTGTAGCACATTAATCTGACACAAATGAACGTCTTTACGCGAGGCCTCGCACAAAGAATGGTCACCAAACAATACTTTTCCCTGTCTCGCCCATGAGACACGTCATTCTTATAGAAATATTTATTCAGCCATACTTGTTTGCAACGGTTTTCAAATATCAATCAAAACAACTATTTTTTAATGCGTTTGGAAACCTGTCATTCTCCTACCTTTTCCTTCGTTTTTGACCATGCAACTTGAGCCGCCTAAGTTTCACACTGTGGATACCCTTGGAAAACAGTGCAATGTACCGTGAATGATGTCCTTTCGATGGGGCATTCCTCAGAAGTTGCCAGTGTGCAACAAAAACGTTTGGTAAAAATTTGGGGGTAGTGGGGTTTGAACCCAGGACTCCCTCCCTAGAGCACACATGCTTGCCGAATAGGGTACAGTGGAACGCTCTAATGCGGACGGCTATCGCTGCATAAACAGCGTTTTAGTAAATGTCCTGACCAAGGGCCAGGGCGGAGCAATACTCCCAATGGAGGAAACAAATCTCCAGGAGCTGAAAGAAAAAGGAAATGGAACCAACAGGGAGTGAATCCTGTGGTTTAGCGAAAGGCTTAGCGATTTAAGAAGTCAAATCGCTGAAAATTGACGAAAAAACGTTAGAAATCGTCAGTTTTAGACTGAGACCTAAAGGCGCAGACAAGCGCAACAGAAGCGGACTCCAGAAAAAGGGTTGCGCAAGCGTAAACGGCTCTACAAAAAGAAGGTATGAGCCGTAGTTTTTAAAGTTCTAAAAGAAATTTTTGCACAGTTGCATCAAAATTTTTATAAACTTTAGGAAAAAGTATCGAAAATGAAACCACACCACAGAGCAGGTGGACAACCCACCTCTCAGGTATGCCAGTGTCACTTCTCACGTATGCATCGCGTTCGTGTTGGTTGCTTCGTTAGAACGTTGCGGTTGTCACCGCTGTGCTCGTTGAGGGTTCGGGCGCTCACCTCCTTTGCTCTGCACGGGTCAAAACAGAAATGAAAGGTATGCGAAGCGAATGGAGCGCGCAGCGCGCATGTAGGGTTGGAGTATGTGCTGTGCTCGCAATGCATGTGCCTGCTTCAGGCATTCACACGCTGTGTCGCTTTCCCTGTGTCCCAATCCACCCTTGTCCTCTCTTCACAGGTAAGAAAAGAAAGTGCTTGCTCGTGTTCGTGTTGCCGTAGCGCCAAAATAGAGTTGCTTAAAACGCTTAGGCTTGTTTTGCGCAGTGCAGTGCGCCACTCTCTTTCTTTCTTCTGCAGGGAACAAAGTCCAAAGAGCATGCATGACACACCATGCTTTAATCGCTTAGGGTTGTTTATAGTTCGCCGTAGGATTGTTTAAGCGCTTAGGGTTGCTTTGCGCTCGTGTCATCTTCAACATTCACATGATGCGTGGTGAGTAAGGTAGGTAAGCCCAGGAGGAGCTCACCTCCCGGTTGAGTTCGCGGTTGTCGGGTAAGATTAGGTATGGTCAGGACAGAACCTGAAGAAATTGGTGCATGCTCGTGCATTCACACACGCAACAAAGGGTAGGCCACGCGAGGTGCGCACGGTAAATCCCTAAATTTAGGTTACCCAGGGGCGCCACCCCACGTTCTATAAGAGATCGGGTGGAGTTCCTTAAGCTTGCTTGCTTGTACTTGCCCATGAGACCCATGGGGGGGGGTATTTTCTTCGAACGAACTTCAGTCTTCGAACAAAGATTCGAATCTTCGAACGAAGATTCGAATTCGAAGACTGTATTTGCTTTAATCGCAATTCAATTAAATCCAATTGAATCCAAGCTGCTGGGGAGAATTGCCGCAAAAGCGCAGCAACAGCAGCGCGCGCACCAGATTGACAGGCGATTGCCGCAGACTTGTGCCAGAAAAACGCAGATTTGTGCCAGAGAGACGCAGATTTGTGCCAGAAAGAAGGTTTTTTTTTGTTTTTTCAACTGATTTGTTGTATTTTTAAGGGTGTCACTGTTTGACCAATGGTGCAACTTGGAATTACGCTCAAAAACGCGGTAGGCACGACGAATGCTTATAGCCAGGACGTTGAGGACGCGCTTGTGCAATTTTTCACCTCCTCCGGCCTGGGACGCCAGCTTTTACACTCAATCTACACACGAGTCAACCCAGGCGCTGACAAGCAGAGATTGAATCAACTTCTACGGTGGCACAGCGATGCTCAATGCTCGCCTGAAGAAGCAGTCGCTTTGCTTCTCGATTTGAAAATCCCTAGACGCCGCCTTCGGGTTCTATCGCGCTTTATTTCCAAGCGTGCGGACGTATGGTACAAACAGACTGGCCTAAGGTTTGGGAAACCAATGCCAGGCCGCCGGAGAGTCAACTTGGCTTGGAAAAGGATGAAGGAGCCCCTGCACCTTGTTGGCCACATCGACAAGAAAACTGGCATCCGAAATGTCTCCTGGCCGTTTGATCACTGGATCAACTACGTTTTCACACAGCCTTGCCTCTATGAAACTCTACAGCCCAGCAAAGATGGGTTGGTTTTCATTGTGAGTGGCGATGGTTATCCTGTAGCGGGTGTAAGCTGGACTCAGCTTACCATTCGCATCCGAAATCATGAGCATCTAGCCCGCAATGCAGCACACATTTGGGTTTTAGAGCTGGCATACTGTGGTGACTCCAATCTGAAGGATTTGCGCCGGGTCTGGAAAAAGAATCTGAGGGTGTGTTATTTCTTCGAATATTGCCTTCGTTCGAACCTTCGAACGTGCGAACGAAGCTTTTCCTTCGAACGAACATGTTTTTCGAACAAAATTTTGATTGCGCTTTGTACGCTACTAGGTCCTGCAGCGGATCATAACTACGCGATCCGTCATCGTGAAGGGCGCACGCTGTGCGGCAAGTGTTATGCTGGGCGGGGATTTACCGTTTTTGAAGAAGTTTTTGGGACTTACTGAGCATTGGTATATATGATGCGTCCCGACTTGGCAAGACCCCTATCTGCAAGGGAGCTCGTGGCTGCGCTTCAAAACCTTTGCTTCAAGTGCCACGACACCATGCCATTATTTGTGTTCTTCATATGCTTATGCGAATTGGTGCTTTGCTTGGGGAATACTTGGAAAGGCTATGCTTGTCCGCCAGCAGGGAAGCACGCAACGCTATCAATAACATGCTGAAGATTGCTCTGTGTGGTTGGCAGCTAGGTGGAACTTGTAGACCTGATGGACAAGAAACCAAGCGTTTGTTTTTTATATGGGATGGTATTGCTCATGTTTTGGGGTTGACCGACGAGCACTTGGGTAACCAGGCTGTCATGCGGTTGCGGGACGTGATGCAACGGCTCTATCGCACCTATCAGCGCATCGACATTGACCTCCCAGCAGACTGTCGGCAGGCGGCCTGGGAATTTCGCGCACACTGTTTGCCTGATACCCGTTCTCATTATCTGATAATCTTGCAGTTCGATGTGCCCAGAATCCTAGAGGCGATAGCACCTTACGGGCTTGGGATGTACTGCCAGGACTTGGCTGAAACCACGAATGCCAAGCTAAAGGATTTCTACTTGCGGTTCACAAACAGAGGGGGCAGCACCACAGATGACTACCAGCTCTCTGCTCTACTACAAACCATGGAGCATGCCTTCTTGTACACGCACTCCCATATTGTAGCTCACGGTACAACGCGCCCGGTCTCTTGCCCAAACGCTGCATTGTTCGAATCCTTAATAGACGATGCCGCTCAATGGTGCTGACAAAGGAAGACAAGGCCGATGTCGCAAGACTGGTGGCGGTATGTGTTATTCTCCAAGCCCTGCAGGCATGCGTTGTAGTCCTTCGAATTTAGTCTTCGTTCGAATCTTCGAATCCTCGAACGAACTCTCGTTCGAAGATTTTTCTTCGTTCCAATATTCGAATCTTCGTTCGAAGATATGTTTCGAATCTTTCGCGCTGTGCTCAGGAGTTGCTTCAGGCGCACCCAACTTCTGCCCCAGCGTCACCATCAGCGCCAGGAACACCTTCCCAGAGTAGTACACAACTGGCTCAGCACCCAGCGCCGCAGCGTTCAGCGGATTTGGAGCCGTCACCATCCCCTTCTCGCCGTTTGGATGACCCGCTAGATTTTGGATCCCAGGATTCAGAAGAATATGATCCGGATTACGTGGTGGTGAACGAAGTGTTCGATGTCAGCGCCGAGTTCGACACTTGCCGCCAGGTAATCGTTGAATCCGGAGTCACCCGCCCCTACCTTGACCTCATTCTAGGGAAATCCGTACCCAATCCGCATACACCCATTTTCGGGGACCCGAAGTACGCTTGGCTTACGCCACTGTCAACCTATGGGCGCTGTTTCGGAAAGTGTTTATCAGCCGATTGCAAAGATGTGGCTGTGGAGAGGGACTTGCCTTGTGCACTGGTCGCCCGCGCCTTCCCCTTCGCAGTCCCGAACAAAAAAGGCACCCCAACCCCGATAATACGTATGCTTGCGCTTGTTTGGCACGCCTACGGCGCAGTGGAGAGCTGGCGTGAAGACCGTACCGTGATGCTCAGATTCCCCTCCTCAGAGCCCCCAGGGTGGGGCAAATATACATCAACGGGCCGCTTGAATGGCGTCAAGGTCACCGCTCAGGCGCGGGGTGGTGGTGAGGCAGCCCAGACGGACGAAGGAGCGCAGCAAGCCGGGGGAGTACAACAATTGCAAAGCACAACACCGGCGAAGTGGCAGACGGTGCTCCAGGCAGCAGTCGCAGCAGGAGTGCAGCATGGCTACATGGGAGGGGACATTCCTGAATGGGAGGTACCGCATTTACCTTGTAGCTGAGCGCTTTTGACCATGCATGCGTCCTCTACGTTATTCTTCGAAAAACATTCTTCGTTCGAAGAAAAAAACGTTCGTTCGAACATTCGAATCTTCGAACGAAGATTGTATTCGAAGTCTTTTACCGCTCCACTGCCCACAGGTTGCAGCAACGCAAACCAGCGCCGTTGGCGTCAGGTGGAAGCTTCAGCTACCAAGTCGTGGAATTGAGACGACCGTGACTGCGGGCAGCCTGCTCAACGACCTCCTAACGAAGCCTGCGAGAGCACTGACGGTCCTCGGAGCACTCCAAAACCATGAAGAAGGTCGCAGAAAGGTGAAGTCGATGCCAACGTGGGTCAACCTGAGCCAGGGTGGTTCCACGTTGCATTCCCCTGAGGCAACCGAAAAACAAGCGTCGACGACCAGAGCTGGTGTGCGGGGCAAAGATCCACAACCCGTTGTGTCCGGACGACGGGCAAAGAACCTTGCCGAGATTCTCTCGTCTTACAAGAAGACAAAGAAGCCGAAGAAGAGACCACGAGCGAAGCCAGCGGCTAAGGAACCTCCGAAGAAAAAGGCAAGGCTGCTGCCGGGTGAGAGTTCGGAGAGTGAGGAGTTCGAAGAGACTGAAGAAGATGAGGAGGAGGAGCCGCCTTCCGGAGATGAGGAGGAGGAGCCGCCTGCCCGAGATGATGACGATGAAGACGAAACCCGGGAGACACAGATTCCAGACCGAGGGGCACTGCCGTGGGCATGGCTTCCCCTCCAACAAGAGGACCAGTGGGGAGCGTGGAGAGGAGTGCCGATTTCGAAGTGGCGCCCCTGGCGAACGGAGATACCCAGAGACATCCTGCAGCAGAAGACCAAACTGGGCCGTGCCGGTACAATCTTTTGGGTCCCTGCAGACTACAACTCTGCCATGTGGCATTCTGTGGGGGAGTATTGTGTTGCGGCCCGAAGCTACGCAACGGAGGAGGAGTGCAAAAACGCGGCGGCAGTGGCGTCGGCAACCGGTGGCGTGCCAGCTCCAAGTGCCAGGAAGAAGAAAGTGAAGGCAAAGAGGCCAAAGAAGAAGAAGAAGACGCCAACGAAGAGTGGTGGAAAGCAAGAAGAAGAAGATGCCGGAGAGGGAGACAAAGAGGATACGGAAAAGAAAGACGAGGTTGCAGTACTAGTGTCAGGCAGTGAGTCATGAGCCAGGACTCAGAGAGCTACATTGGACAGGGACATTGGTGGTTCTGCGGTTCTGTTGTTGCCTGTATGTGCATTTGTAAACGCCGCGTCTTTTTCTTCGAAAAATATCTTCGTTCGAACATTCGAAGGTTCGTTCGAAGAAAAGTCCACCACATTTCGAAAACACATTTTCAGGGCATTCAGGTGGTTGCAGGCTGAATCTAAAGAACCAAACCCTCAAAAATACCTGTGTTGAGCATTTTATCGCAATGTTTGCAGCAAAACGGCCACAACAAAGGCGTTCGAACAGTTGAAAACTTTTCTTCGTTCGAAGAAATAATCTTCGTTCGAAGGTTTCGTTCGAAGAAAATACCCCCAGTGGTGGGTCTCATGGGTGGGTTTGAGTACAGTGTATTATAGGGCTACCTGAGAAGCGTATAATACGTGGAGTAGTCTTGGTTCCTCAGCCGCAAACCCAAGTCATTGGCCTTTGCTTTGCAGGTGGGCAGGTGAGGGTGGTTGGTGCAGTCTCTTGCTGCGCTAAAACATGCTGCGCAGATCACACAAACAACAAACTGCAGCTCAGCCGTGAGTGTCGAGTGCAGTCCGATTTCATCGACATACACGTTGTGCACGCATACTGAGCGCTCCCTCCCTCCAAGCCCTGACAGGGAAACGCTTAGTGGCGTCCCTGTTAGGCCACAGTTGCTTAGTAGCGCTGTGTTCTCTTGCTCTTTCACAGGGGGGTCAATAGGGCCCGTGACATCTTTGACAGCGGCCCCAAGTAGCGTGTGTAAGGGTTAGGGTCAGCAAGCCTGGTAGGTGATGAGTGCAAGTGATGAGTGCTCACCCTGCCTTCGAAGGCTGGTGCTGGCGTTAGTGAGTGTAGTCTAGTGGTGTCTCCTGTCCCGCCTGCTTTTCCACGTGGGCCGGGGAGTGCGTTAGCTTTTGGCCCTTAGAAAAATGGGCGTTTTGCATGCCCTTAGCACACATGGCCACCCCTCCCCTCTAGTAGGTAGGGCTTCTGCCGTCCTCCCCCAAGGATAAGCGCCAGCACAGAAATTGGGCGCCATAGGAGTGGTAATAGTACCTGATTAGGACCTTCGGTCCGACGTCAGCGAAGCCCGGTCTCCGGGAGCCACGACGGGGAGAGAAGTGAGACACACACAGACATACGTAGCACACTTAGGGGTATGATAAACCCTGTAAGGAAGGGTAGAACCCCATGGGTCTGGACCAGTCATGGGTCCTAACTGTGGGCTCGCTTGTCCCCAAGGAGGGAAGACACACCTTGCTTCATAACACCTTGCTTGTCATTCCCCCCTGGAGTAGTAAGCCACCATTCTTCGTTTGCTCCCCAAGGTCATTACATTAGGGCAGTTCCCGTGCAACACATGGTCAACAAGGCATATACTCGCTGGGTGGCTGCAAACCTGATAAGCGGCCATCTGGCTCACGCTGGTAACCATAGGCATGGGACTGCAGGGCACAGACAGGGTAAGTGCAGTGCTCTGAAAGCAGTGGTCTGAGAAAAACCAATGGCCTTCGGCCAGGGTGTGGTTGTCACGGGGGGCTAACGGTCCTGTCCTGGGATGCAATGCAGGGCAACTGTGACAACTGCTCTCACACACACACGCAGGCACATCTGCAAAAGAGTGCTCACTGCCCCTGCAAGGTTGGAAGACAGTCAGTAGACTGAGACAGCGAAATTAGTTTTTCTTTTTACGCTGGGACAGGTTCTCGCACGGGTTAGTAGCTGTCCCTCGTTGTTCTCAACGAGGTAGGAGCGGAAGATGGGGTTGATACTCCCATCTGGTTGTATAAAGGCAGACATGGGTTCCCAGGTCGCCTCAGATAGCCCATAGCCATCCCACAGGGTTAGGAATTTCCAGCCCTGTTCATACTCGTGGCGAGCAATACCTGCAACCACGTGGTAACCATCGACTGCCATCTCATCGGCAGTCATCTCTTCGAGTTCGTCTGCCTCCTCTGGGCTGGCAGCGTTCTCTAGGTCAATACGCTTGACCTCACTGTCGCTGAGGCGCCACTCATCCCAGGACAAATCGTCAGGGGAGTGATAGTGCCTCAACTGTTCAGGCGCACAAAGCAGTTCACGGCCTAGACGTGGACTGCACCTGACATGGATCCTAGATCCATCTATCCTGATGATACGATAGGGCCCAAAATAAGGGTCCTGTAGGTAGTTACGTGGCCAACAAGGTCACCAACCTTGAAGCTGGCAGGTCGCTGTAAGCGGTTCCGCTGGCTCAGTTCACAGTCCCGGATGTGTATCAGGTTAGTCCCAGCCTGGTTAGCCATAGATTGCTTGTTTTCCAGCCAATCTCCAACTGGGCTCTTGAAGTCCTCAGGAAAGGGGGTTTTGAAGAACCAAGCAGCTCGTCCTCCATGGAACAATTCAGGGGGGGTGAAACCCGTAGAAGAGCTCCTCTGTGAGTTCATGGTCAGGACTGCCGAGGACACTAGGCGTACCCAGTCTTTGGTACGCTCCTGTTTCATCAGGATTCTCAGGTTTTGTTCCACCACACGGTTTTGTCTCTCACAAGGAGGATTAGACCTGTGGGTATAGGGCACACCTGTGGTTACCTCCACGCTGAGGGCATTCAGCACTCGTTTGTACCATCCAGTGTCACTGCGGATGCGTACATCCTCATCAGAGTGCACCTGCTTAGGGGCCCCATAGGGTTGGAACCATTGTTCGACCAACATTTTCACAGTCTGCTCACCTGTGATTTTCTTATTGCAAGGGAACACACGGGTGAAGCGAGACAGGCCACAGGTGACCACTAGGCAAATATCATAGCCGCCGAAGCGAGGTAGGCCGTGGATGAAATCCACATAGAGAAGAGAGTTAGTACAATAGAGTATGGGTAAGCTGGAACTCAGTCCCCTATCCCTACTGTTGCTGTGCTTGCTGGCATGACAGCCACAAGCATCCACAATGGTCTGCATACGAGACCTCAGTTCAGTCAGGGTTAGACTAGAGTAGAAACACTCGCGGAAGAAGTCCACTGAGCGATTAGCGCCAGTGTGATCTGAGCTGAGATGGGACCACTGTAGGCACCCATCAAGTTGGGCCTCAGGTACGACAATACGGTCCTCATAGAAGAGGTACTGGTTGTTTTTATACCACTGGTGCCCGTCAATGACACAGGGTTCGAGACCCGTGCTGAGGGTCTGGAGAATTTCTTTATACCCTGACTGATAGTCAGTTAGGATCCAACCCTCAAGGATCCCAGCAGTGCGCATGGACAGGTGGAGCTGGACATCCATACGCTGTAAAGCCTCTTTGGCGAGTGCTTCAGAGCTCTCACCTATGAGCGCATCGAAGTTATTGCGCGATATATAGTCAAACAGTTCATTTTTTATACCAGGGATATGATGAACTGTCAGCCTGAACTGGCTTAATTAAGTCTACCACCGCTTTAGTTTCGCTTTCTCCGGTGGTGGGCCCTTCTGAAAAGACTTCACCGGTTCCTGGTCACAGAGCCAGACAATAGGGTTAGATCCCAGGAGTCGGACTGTGACGAGGGCACCAACATACCGGCCAGGAGTTCCTGGTCATAGATGCTGTAATTGGAACGCGCTTGGTTCCATTTCCAGTTCCAGTGTCCCAGTGGCACAAGCCGCCACTCACTGGTAGGGTAGTCATGCTTCAAGGAGCCATCACCGTTCAGTCCGCTAGTACGATAATGGCAGTGGGTTAGTTCAGCTGGGTTGAGCTCCTGCCATTGGTAGATCGTTCCACCCCCCCCTACATCACTGGCATCAGTGATCAGGACTATCTCGCCCTTAGGGCGGGTTACTCCCAGGCAGTTGGAGGAGGCAATTTTCTTCTTCAACTCCTGGAAACACTCTTCATCTCTTGGGGTCCACCTCCAGGGAGTAGTGTTCTTGATTAGGTCAGTGAGGGGGGCTGAGGAGTAGGTAAAATTGTGGATGTGACGCCTAATAAAGTTTCAGGCGCCCACAAAACTCCTCACGTCGTGTAGACTCTTCTTAGGGTCATTGCAAATCTGCATGTTCTGCAGGGGCTGCATCTTAGACGCGGCTGGTTTCCACCAGCCGTACCCCACGTCGAAACCCAAATACTCCATCTCCTCTTTCATAAACTCGCATTTTTCGAGTTTGATTCGGAGATGGTTTTCTTGACAAACAATGAAAAATTCACGGAGGAGAAGGACAGGGTCCTCTTGGGTATTCGTACCCAAACTCACTCCATCCGTGTGGGCCTCCATTTCTGCACCTCGAGAATTCAACACCTGCACTAGAGGTCTGCGCCTCAGTATGTACAAAATTGTGTTCATTAGTTCCTGGAAGAGTGCTGGGGCATTAGCTACCCCGAAAGGCATGACCTTCCGCTTAGACACACGATCCTTAGGGGTTATAAAGGCCAGCAGCTCCTGAGCTGCGGCGGTTAGGTCTACCTGCCAGAAACCACTGCGTTTGTCCCTTTTGGTCTTGTACCTGCATTTGGCAATACGCTCGGGGGTATTTTCCATGTTAGGAATACTCCCTGAGTGGTTTTGAGTTTTCTTGTTGACCTCTCCATAGTCAACAACCAATCGTAGGGCAGTCGATCCTGGTTTAGCAACAAGGAAACAGGGACTGCAGTGATGGGGGTAGTCCCCTTTCTTATATGCTTCCACGAGGCCAGCATCAATACATTCCTGGATCTGGCGCTCGATTTCTTCAACCTGTTCCTGTGGAGCGGGGTAGGGAGGACGCCTCACTTGCGTCTCCCCAAATTCAGGCTTCAGTTTCAGGTCCATCTGGACCAGTTTTTTACAAGAAAGGGGGGGCGGCAAGGCGCCGAACACCTCCTCATAGATTAGGAGCAGTTTCTTCAGTCGGGGGGCAAGGTTAAGACTCTCGATTTTCTGCAGGAAATCCTCCTCAGCATGGAGGTTGCTCTTTCCATGCTCTTTCTTTTTCTGCCGATCAGCAGTTTCGGCAGGTACTGAACCATCGTCCCACTCAGGGGGACATTGCTGCCCATAGTGCAGATAATACACTGGGGGTATCTCAGGGTCAGGCAGCGTGTAGGAATCATCGTCCTCCTCAGACCAGATGGAGGATTTCCAGGTCTGTCTGAGGTATTGTAGCCGCTCTTGGCGCTCAATACCTTCAGCCCTCAGGTACAACAGCCGTCGGAGTTCCTGAGTGTCATGCTCAGACAGTGGCATGTTATTAGAAGCAGGCCGCGCTGGAGCATCAAGACTCTGGGCCACGGGTTCACCTGAGTGCATGGGCTGCATGTGTAGTACCGGTTTCCCAACAGGGGAAGTTGGTTCTGAGGTTGACTGTAGCTCTACCTCCTCCAGCAACAGCTGGGCCAGGAAGGCACTGTGTTTTGGTTAAACACAGCTGGGATCAACAGGAGGGATAGTGCTGGCCATCTCAGACAGTTGGTCGTTAGCATCCTCATTTACAGCTGCAAGTTCCAAATAGCCATCCGGAGATTCACACCCTGTAAGTGTGGCAGATAGGTGCTCAGGAGATGGTTTTTTGAGATCAGAAAGAGTCAGGCCACGATTTTCGGCCATGACCTCTTTCAGTAGCACCTGAGCTAGATCACACAGCCGTACAGGATTGAGAGATCCATCGACAATGGAGAAGAAACTGACCCACTCAGGGGCCTGCATAGCTGTGTCTGAGTCCTCAGGCACGTAGATGGGACCGTCGGGGAGTTGCACTCTTCCCACGGTCATTCGATCTAGCATACGGCACCAATAAGCCTGTTCACCTGAGCAACCCCAGTCAGCGGTGCACATGACAACCCTTCCTCCCTCATAAGCGATTCTGGTTAGAACCTTCGCGAACAGGGAGAAGGGAGGGTTAGCATACACTGGGCCCTTGCTTTCCAGAAGAAACGGAAAGCGTTGTTCAAATGTTTCGAGCAATACAGCTGCATGATGTGCTGTTGTTGGCTTGCAAACAATTCCACCTGGATCTTATCCAGGGTTACCTGAAGGGCCGCCAGTCCATTTTCAAGAATGTGACGGGCCACTTGGTAGTTTTCAGTACAATACTTAGTCTTGGCTGCGGAGCGCAGCCCAGACACTTTTCGTCCTGACAGCTCCAAAGGTACGGAGAAGAGCCCACTGCGGAAGTCGCAGTGCAGAGAATACGGGCGCTGGAGAGACAGCATTTTTACCTGGGGGTTTCTTCGCAGGAAGTCGGTACCAATGACGATGTCAAAGGCGTCAGTGTCCAACACTCTGCAGTGTTGGGTCACAGCTTCGTCGCCTAGACAAATAGTCACATCGACTCCCCCAAAGAATAGGATGGTACGCCCATCCCCTACTCTTGTGGCCACTGTCTTAGTTTTAGTAAGAAAAAGTGCTTTCTCAATGCTTTGAGGCATACTCTGGTTGTATTAGAGATGCACTGAGCACACAGGCATATCTATCTTAGTATTGGCCCAACCAAAAGTCGTGATAACACATTTTGACCTATGGAACCAAACACTAAATCAGGTTATGGAGTAGACCCCTTAATCCTCTATCAATGTGAGGCAATTCATCTTTTCCTGAGTCGACTGAGAACTGACATATCCAGGGCAGAGCCTATGAATTTATCTATGTTTTCTCATGAATTCTTAGCTGTCCTAGTGGTATGCACCCTAGGGGGCTGGGCACCTCTTTTTGAGAGGTCCTGGGTTCAATTCCCGGTCAGCCTAGCTAAGTAAGAAGAACCCATGTGACATGGCAGTGACCTCATCGCCACATGCCCTGCCACCTCGGCACATATGGGACCCAAAACAAAGAGTGCACATCTCCTGAGATGGCACTATGGAGATTGAGTGACCACGGGGCAGTTTTCCAACTCTTTTTGCAAAACATTCCAGCTATCTTTGTGAATATGCAATCCGAAGTACCCTGAGTTGCAGTTGCTGTGAATATTCTAACATCTTTCATTGTTTACACTGCAGCCCTTCATGCTTTGATCCTGATTCTCTTCTACTTGCTTATCTCTGGCTTGGGCTATCCTGGATTGATTGTATTTCAGCAACTAAAACATTTTCATCTTCAGAAACAAGCAGCAGGAAACCCTACACCAGCAGCAAGCAGCAGGAGAGGCACAAACACAGTGTTGAAATCACTATAAAACCTTCTGGTAGCAAGAGGCAGACTGTCTCTGCGTACCGGCAGCAACCCCGTGCCGTACAACCAGTGCGCCGAGATCAGTCACATATAAGCAGAAGGGCGAACAAAGATGGACACAAAGAAAGAGGACACCGACGTGAAGACAGTGCCTGAGGCACCAGCAATGCCAGCACCTGGTGAACCTGGACCTGGACCTAGCGCTGTACCTTCAGAGCCCTTACATGGGCCAGTGGACGTGGCGGAGGATTCGTTGGAAGGACTCCAGTCGGCCTTCCGGGCCTTCTCAGTCGAGGAGGTGGTCACTCATCCTGTGAAGAGGAAGGGAGAGAGCGAGAAGAATGCTGGAGAAAGCATAGCAGACGAAGGAGAAGACCAAGGGCAAGACCTGACGAATGATCCTACCTTCGAAGGCGCACCATGCGCTTCTGGCCTCCACGCATCACCCTCTCCTACAAACACCACACTCCCAATTCCAGACCCAGCCGCTGCAACATCCACACCCATAACCAACCCGCCTATGGCAGAGGGCACAGGCTTTACTGGTATGCCTACCTACCCTGCCTATGGTTCCGGCCCACCTACCACTGCGTTTCCTGGGGCAACTACTGCCAGTGAGCCGGTGAGTTCCAGTTCTGCGCCGCGATGGTATACGGCTGACTATCACCATCCTCTACCCGCTACGGGAACCTATGTGGATGTTCCCGGGTATGCAACCTTGAGTGGGTTGAGGAGAGGACCTGAGTCTCCGAGGAGCCACCTCTAAAATTGTTCGCGACCTCACTCAAGAGATTCGAGAAAAACTGGAGCCCCTGATGATACCGCTCCAAACGTCACCTACCACGGTGGGAGTGTCACCCCATCGAGTACAGGCCAACCACCTGGTGGCAGGGCTGACAAACACCCTGGGGAGCCTGAGGAGCCGACCGATGCTGACCCCTGCAGCGATACCGAGAAGCCCTTTCGTACCGAGAACGGCCCAGCCACCCTACAGCCACGTGACGAATTCTACGAGAGCCGAGCTGGACCGGCTGGGGCTGACAGCCTTGAGGGCAATGGTGGACGTAGAGCCCTATGGCTCTAGTGATCTAGGCGGAGACCCCTCCGATGATGAGCCGCCGTCGATGACTTCTGCTTCGCCCCCGGAGGACGACGACCCGGAGGACCCCGAGAACCCAAGTGGGAAGAAGAAGAAGAAGAAGAGGAAGACCCGACGCCCTGAGGGACGCACGTCTCAGGAGGCTAAGGCTACTGCCACCTCCAAGATCGTGGTGAACCTGCCTGAGTTCACAGGCAAGGACCTCAGCAAGTTCGCTGAGAATTTTGGCCGGTTTCTCCGATTGACCGGCTAAACCCACGCTAGTGGACGGGTGAAGCGCGATCTTCTCCTGCAGTGCTGCACTACCAAGTACCTGGAGAAGCAGGTCAGACAGATCCTGACTAATTCCGCCACCTTTGCCGATGTTTTGGTTGCCTTGGAGAGGCAGTACCCAACCTATGAAAACGACCTCTCCATCAGGGCCGAGATCCAGAACCTGCTCGTGCTGCCCAACAACCCCAAACCTGGCAGGGTCTCTGAGTTGTTGGCTGACCTGGATCACTGGGCTGGACGATTGACGCCTGGTTCCTACAGCAGCGACGACCTGCTCTTCTGGTTGGTGGCTAAGCTCCCTTGAGAGCTGTGGGACGAGTGCCGTTCGACGGCAGAGCGCAAGATTAGATCCCTCCGCTACGAGGATCTATGCCTGCTACTCCTGGAGCCGGCGCTGGAGAAAGAAAGCGACCAGCACCTGAACAACTACCGTCCTGGAGGCTGGAGGCTCTGGAAGCCATGGCAAAGGGTACCAAGGATCCAGACCTGGGCAGGGGACTACCCCCAAACACGCCCACGCCCGTATCATGGAAAACGTCAAGGAGCTTTTCTGGTGTGATGCCAGAGACGAGCAGGGACACCTGCAGCACGCCCCTGACTGCGAGCAGCGAGACTGCTTCGTAGTCCAGGGGAAGCAGCAGGAGAAGAACACCGGCGCCAAAGCGAAGCTGCCGGATCATTACAGGTGCACCATCACGTGTGCCTTCTGTGGGAAGAGGAAGCACTACGAGGATAAGTGCTACCATAAGCAACGCCTATCGGCGAAGCTTAAGGGTGAAGATCCTGGCAAAAGCTCAGCAAAGGTGGAGGCAAAGGCAAAGGCAACGACTCCGGCAAGGGCAAGTCAAAAGGACGTGGACAAGTGCAAGACAAGAGCCAAGGTGGACGAGGAGGAGGCGCTAATCGCCAGCCAGACAAGGACAACAAGAACACGGACAAGAATGGAGGCAACCCCAACCCTAATCCAGGGGGGAACTCCGAGCCCTGTGGAGGGCAGTCTGGTCCTACCACACGCTCACAGACGCAGGCCCAGAAAGAACAAGGGGCCAAGCGGGAGCACAAAGGTGGTGATGACGGCAACGCTAAGAAGAGAAGCTGTTTCATGAGGATGGCCTGCAAGCTGCGGAACAAGGGGTTTGAGGTGACCTGTCCCGCGGAATTCTGACGGGGACGCTCCGGTGGCACCCAAGACCTGGTGTTTTGCGTACGTATCCGACTAGGGGGACGTGAATACCTGGGGGTATTGGATACTGGAGCCACCATATCTATAGTGGCCAAGAAAATTTTACCTTGTGGGAGCCTGAAGAACACCATGACCACCGCGGCTATACGAATGGGGGATGGACATGTGGTGCACAGCTGCGGGGACTGTGAAGTGGAGGTACCTACGGGCTCCCGGACTATCGCCCATCGGTTCTATGTGATGGACACTGAAGCCTTCGACTTTGTATTGGGGACTGACTTCGTCGTGCAGCACTCCCAGATACAATCCCTGACGCTGCAAGCGCCCTACCTCCTCTACGTGGACCACGGCAGTGGCAGAGAGTGTGTGGCATTGGAGCAGTCGGAACATACCTCATGTTACCTGAGGCTATCGAAGGAGGAGCCCTCGAGCATGATTGCGGCCTCCAAAACTGAGGACTATCAACTATTGGGGGAAGTCCTAGACCAAGGTCTGAGGGAGTTGGGTTACTCTAGAGAAGACCTCAGTGTGGAGTTGTTCGCCAGCGACAAGCAGCATGTACTGGACCTTTACTGCAGCAAGCAGAAGAACTGCAGCTACAAATTTTACTGGCCCTCTTTCGGGATGGCCTATGGGAACCCCAGGTTCAGTGAACTGGGGAAGGTCCTGACCAAGGTGGGCTTGGAATGTTCCCCTATGGTCCTGTGTTCCCCCGATTGGGGAGCCCATGGGGGCAACGAGTACTGGCGAAACCTCCTGGACAGGCTGACTATCACCTCTGTTCGGATACCTGATGAGGCCATCTACGTGCCTCTGGGGCGTAAGACACCTATTGGGAAACCCGGATGGGGGAGTATGCTCAGCGTGGTGGACGGAGGTCTTACCTCCATCCCCTGGGAGGATCTGGACCCGACTCTGGTCCAGGCTATACAACGAGAAAGCGATGGACTCGCCTTGGGTGACTTGAAGGATCGACTACGACCTCAAGATGCTATTGAGACTATACCCGGAGGAGATGAGTACGTCGTGACTGACATCAACGCCCCCAACTCTCCCTGCCATGTACCTGTTCTTGATGGAGTCTCTGAGTGTGGACTATCCGAGCTACCTAGCTCTATCCACACAGATGACGAAACTGAGCACGACGCCTTCTTCGTGCAGACCTGTGTGGAGGAAGTGGAGAACGCCGAGTACGTCGCCCCACTGAAACCCCTACTCTCCATGAGGGTGGAAGACCCCGTTGATGAAGAGCTGGACCCTCGATCCAGGCTAAGGGAGTATGTGGACTCCAAGAGGAAGTTGGTGGCGGAAAAGCTATGCTACGCTAAGCCTACCCGCAGCTCATGGCCACTGAAGCAAGCAGGTATGGGAGATCTATCCCAATTGAAGGAGGACCTCGAACAGAAGATCACCACCTGGCAAAGGGAGGTAGATCTTAAGCTCATGAAGAGCGTGTGGGGCGCCCATCTGAGGACCCCAGAGGAGGACAACCTCTCGGAGGAATGTGTATGTGAACCCCCTCGAGCGTGCCTATGTTGCCATCGTCCACCGGAGATGGTTGAACAAGACCTTCTATATGCCTACCAAAGGTTGAAGGAACTACCAAGGGCAAAGAGTCGGTGGAGGATCACCTCCCGACGTCTATTACTCAGGGGGCAAGCAACTTACACTCTGACGAGGACATGGAGGACAAGATCAAGCTATTGGACCCGCGGGTGCAGAAGCTTATAAGGACCTATCTGGAGGTGTTCGGAGAACTACTCCCTCCAGCCTCATGTGACAAGCTGGTACAGATGGACCTCAAGCTGAAACCCGAGTTCGTGGGTCAAAAGATCCGGAGGAGACCCTATCCAGCTCCTAAAGAGCAGGCCGACGAGATTGAGCGACAGATACAAGAATGTATCGACGCTGGCCTAGTCCTGGAGTACAAGGACGGGGACTACCCCCTACACTGCAGGCCCTGTTTCCTGGTGGCTAAACCTGGGTCTACAGCCAAACGGCTGGTAGTGGACTACGGAGAGCTGAACAAGAAAACGCTGAATCACTCAGGGTCCATTCCCAATATGGAGTCTACCCTGGAGAAGATAGCCTCCTGTCGCTACAAGACCAAGATGGACAAGAGGAGCGGATTCTGCCAAGTGGACCTGACGCCCAACGCTCAGGAGCTACTGGCCTTCATCACCCCTCAGGGCAGGGTGTTCAACTGGAAGGTCATGCCATTTGGCGTGGCCAACGCACCCGCTCTATTTCAAGAGCTGATGAACAAGATCTTGTCCATCCTACGAAGGAGACCTAAGGTGCAGGAGCTTATATCCCGTGGAGCCCACATGGAAGCTCACATCGACGATGTATGCCTCGGGACCAATACCCAGGAAGACCACCTAATCCTCTTGGGTGAGTTCTTTGCGGTCTGCCAGGAGAACCACACACGACTCAAGCTGGAGAAGTGTGAGTTCATGCAGGAGACCATGCAGTACCTGGGGTTTGACGTTGGCTATGGGTGGTGGAGCCCAGCGGCCTCTAAGGCCAAACCCCTGATGGATGCCAAGGTACGACACGAAGATCCCAAGAAAGGACTTCATGATGTACGCAGTTTCATTGGGGCGTGCAACTTCTATCGCCGCCATATCAAAAACTTCACCTACACCAGCGCCATTCTGACGGACTTGATCAAGAAGAGTACTACTTGGCGCTGGGGCCCACAAGAGCAACCAGCGTTTGACGAGCTCAAAGACAAGGTGGCCAACGCTAAGTGCTTGGGCCTGCCTAGGGCACAAGGGGAGATTATCCAGGTGACCGACGCCAGCAATGTGGGCGGTGGTGGAACGTTGTTCCAATGGCAACCCATGGTGATAGAAGTGACCGCATCTGACATAGCCCCCTGGTTCAAACTGATTCAAATGAGATTCAAAGGCGCTGTTTGAATCGACTTGAACTACGTTTGAAGCATGTTTGAATCAGGAGCCCGGTGGTATGGACAAGGGCATGTTTTTTGTTCCTCTTGGGGGCCGGTCTGCTGCCTTTGTGGCTTCTTGGACGCTCCGTTTGTTTTTTTCATCAAATCCCATGCCCTTCAAAACCAACCTGCATCGCTTTCAACAAAAAGGTATCAGTTTCGGTGTGCCGTCGCCGCCGGCGCTGATTCAAGTTCTGATTCAAACACCCCTGTGTGGCGAAGTGTCCTTTCGTAACATTGTGTAGCCCGTAGGTGTCTGACAAAACTGCCGAGCCATTGTGCAACCTGCATACTAGATACTTTTCACCCTTCCTGTGGTGTATCTCCGAGGAACCCCCCCCTTCGTGCCCATTGGTATAGCCGGCGGAGCCTCCGTGATTCAAACCTGAATTCAAGTGTGGTATTTGAATCACTTGAATCGACCCGGTACCCCTGTTAATACTACAGTGCTGTGTTCTACTTGATTTGGCCCTCTCCACGCTTCCTCCCTGCAACAGCAAAGCATCGGCACAGCGCATAAAGGGTGCAATGACGTGCCCAGGTGCATTGTGCGTTCAGTCCCGTGCATGCCGAGCAAGGCCGTGCCGTCAGACGGGCGGCACAGCACTACCGTACAACACCATGACGCCACACTGACACCACCAGCGCTCCAATAAAGGACACAGCCGGCACAAACCTTTGCCGCCCAGCACCACCCACCGAAAGGGGCAGTGTGCCACAGCGTAGGGAAACAGGAACCAATACCGATGCAAGCGCCTCGTCCCAGCAACTTCTCGGCACCACCACGCGCACCACACATCCTACTCACCCGCATCCCGGAACGTTCCTAGAACTTACAACATGACTGCTGGGGGGCTTGGAGATTGGGTTGCAGCATCTCCGATAGGGTCAGAGAGCGTGTAAGCAGCCGGAACGCCCTACATCTCACAAACACCCGACGCTTCATACACAATTCAAACGCCCACCCCGTGCTTCAAATGCCCCGTTTGAATTGCCCACTCCCCGTTTGAATCAATTCAAGTGCTGAAATGTATCCACAACCGTATCCACAACCGTATCCACAATCTGCGTTCATCTGGTATCGGTTAGCGTGGGAATGCGGTTGCCTCCAGCTGGCGGGCAACGTCTCGGGGGCTGTTGGTCCACCCCACCATCGAAAAAAAGACCACCAGGCAGCGCTCGCCCGTCCAGCGCATCGGGCAGTGCAGCCTGTATGCATTGAAGGCGACCCCTCCGCGCGGTGAGATGGTGCCTCCGTACAGCCGGTCCCCGTGCCACTGCACCCATGATGGCCGCAAATGGGCGCCATAGCCGTCCAACAGACCGCTGGTCCAGAGTTCGCCACCGACGTGTGCGCCAAGCGAAACCTCGCATGAGAGAGGCACATCGTCACGTGGGTGCACGTGCAGCAGCATGGGTTGGCCTTCGTCGAGGAAACGGAATACTCCGATCGCCGTCCAGGAGAACGTGGGAAACAGGACGCGTCCAAATCGGTTCAGGCGGGTGGTCAGGCTGCCGTTTGCTTGCATCGCGCACTCACCGTTACCACGGAGCACCTGCGCATTGCACCCAAGTACAGCGAACGCATTCTGGCATTGTGCTTCACCTCGAGTCGCCAACCGGACGCAGTCTGCAGCTCTCGCAGAAGGGGCACACCTTTTGTTCTTGCGAGTCATCGGCGGACCTCAGCCGCATCCTGGTCCGCCACACTCTGCCACAGCACCTGCGTGTCCCGCGTCTCCGCACTGTCCTCAGGCACTGCACTGCCCTGTGCGGCCGCACTGTCCTGTGCCACAGGGCTGGCCTCCGGCACCACCTTCATCTTGCTGTCCCCAAGGTTGTCGTCTGGCTCCAGTTTCACCACCACATCGCGCGCTCCCGCCGCACCTTCCGCACTCTCCACATCCTCCTCACCCTGCACGCCATCACCACCGCCCACCTGCACAATCTCATCACCATCCGGTGCCGGTGCCGGTGCCGGTGCTGGTGCCGGTGCCGGTGCCGGTGCCGGTGCCACAGCTGATGTGTCCGGTGCTGCAGCCTGCGCCTCCGGTTCGACAGTCGTTGTGTCTTGTGCCGATGCAGCCTGTGCCTCCGGTGCGGGCGCCACAGCTCTGTTCTCAGCGCTCGCGGTCTCCGGCTGCCGCGCTGCAAGGTCCGTGCGCAGAGCTGCCGCCGCCTCCTCGGCCTTCCCCTTGCTGGTGAAGCTCGCTGTCTTTTTGTCCACCTTCACGGTCCAGTGACGTTTGCCTCTGCCCCCCCGTTTGATCTCCTGGACCTGGACGTGGTCCGTTTTCTTCGTCGAGGACTTGGCTCGGATTCCCGGCATGACGCGGATCTCGCCGTGGTCCTCAAACACCGCCCATCGCAGAGCACCTTTCGGCGAGAGTCCATACTCTTCCCTGGCCCGTTCATTGGCGTCGTCAGAGTCCTCTTCCTGCAGTACGAAAAGGGCAAATGTGCTGGGGGTCGGACCGGGTTCAAACGGAGTTCAAACGCCATTCAAGTGGTTCAAGTTCGATGTTTGAAGTGGTTGAAACAGGTCGACCGTAATTCAAATGCAATTCAAATGGGCGCACCTGCGCAGGCTCCTCCGGCTGCTCTTCGGGCTCGTCCTGGTTGGCCTCCTGCTGTTTGGCGGCCTCATTCTTGGCAGCAACCCAATCAGCAACGAACCTCGCTGTCGGATCCGGTCTATTGCCACCCTCGACGGTGGCGGCCTGCGGCTTAGGGGCTTGCCCCTTGGCGGCCTGCCCCTTGGCGACGTGATCCTTGGCCGCTTTCTCCGTGCCGGTCTGCGGCTTGGCGGCTTCCCCCGTGGCGGTCTGTCCCTTCATGACCTGATCCTTGGCCGCTTGCTCCGGGACGGCCTCCGGCTTGGCGGATATGGCCTTCGCGTCCCTCACCACTCTCTTGGCCTCCTCCACCGCCGCAGCCTTCACCTTCTTGGTCTGTGCGTCAGCCTCGCCAAGCTGCTGCTTGCCACTCACCCGGCGGCCACTCGGCTTGGCCCGCAGGCGGGATTTGTGAGCCAGTGATGGCTCCCATTCGCTGCTTGAAGTTGTGGTTGAAGAATCGGCTGCCGCGCGCGCCTCTGCCGCTGCCTCCCGCACTCGATCCCGCATGCGGACGTTCGCCAGGGCAGCGGCCACCGTGGCTCGCTTGAGGCTGCCCCTTGGCGCGGACTTCGCCAGTCTCTCTTCTGCTTGGCGGATCAGCTGTTCTTCTTCTTCTTCTTCTTGGCGGATCTCTGTGGAGGGCCTTCGTGGCTGCAACGGTCGCAGAAATTTCGCCAGTCGAGGATGTGCCGCGATGCCCTTGGGTGCAGCTGTTTTATCAGACGGGACGGCAGGTGCCGTGATGCCCTTGGGTGCAGCTGTCTTATCAGATGGGACCGCAGGTGCCGTGATGCCCTTGGGTGCAGCTGTCTTATCAGACGGGACGGCAGTCGGGAGGGCAGTCGGGACAGCAGTCGTTGGTGTCGTACCGGACTGGGGCAGCGGTGGCTGGGGCATTGTTGCCCTGGGCCGGAGAAACTCTCCCAGCTTGGGCTGGCCTACGGGCGGGGTGGCGTCAGCGAAGTCCGTCCCGGCTTGGTTCATGGACCTCGTCCATCGTCGGACCTGCCTCTCCAGCGCCTCCGGATCCCTGCTGCGGTGCATGTAGTTGCTGATGCTGATAACCATGCTGCCGCCGGCGAGAAGAACGCCTGGGCCCCGCTCATCCAGCACCAAGACGTCGTGGTGGAACACGGCGCCAAAAACCTGTTGAAGACGTTGACCCAAAATTCAACCGTGATTCAAACGTCACACCGCTAGTTCAAACGCAGTTCAAATACCGGGCTTGAATCACGCTTGAACCACACAGGACGCATTTGAATTGCGTTTGAAGCACGCAAGACAGGTTTGAACCTACAGAGCATCACACACCGGGACAGCGGGCGGTGCGGCAGTCGGGACCATCATCTCATCCAGCGACTCCTGCTTCACCACCGACTCGTCGACCACGGCCTCCATGCCCATGGACTTGGCTGCGAGTGCTGCGGGTGCGGCAGGCAGGGCAACGGCGGCACATACTGCTGCGGATGCTGATGCCATCGTACGCCGCTGCTTTTTCTCCGGCTGCTCGCTCTCGTCTACCTCGATCTCACCAATCACGCCGTGCAGCCGCTTCTTGTTCCCGCCAGTCGAAATGGTACCCCCCACCTTGCGCACTGAGGCCGGTGTGAGCTGCGCTCCCTCCACTGTATGCCAATCAGGGTCAATCTCATCTTGGTTTTTAAACCAGAACTTCGGCCCATATGATTGGCCGTGGGTATTGATCCCGCCAGGAGCAACGGTTCCCAGTCCGTGCTGACTCCACATCTCAAAGAGACGCTGAACTTGGTGTGCATCAAACGTCATTTTTCCATCGGTGCCCAATCCGATGCTGGCAACTTTCCAACCCTGCCAGTCGGAGAATGACAGTGGAGTCGTCTCCCACGGAAACACGGTCTGACCGGTGGACGTGGCACCGGCCCGCTTCCGTTTCCAGATGTAGAGCGATCGTTTGAAGAGGTATCGCGCGGTAATGTCGGTCAGCCACCCAAACCCGGGCTCGGCCCGTGCGATCGCGGAGTCTGGGTGGGGAAAGCGCCTGTCCGACATATCTGGCAACATGGGAAAGACGGGTGGAAAGAGAATCTTGGTGTCGTGAACGGCGACATCAACGGCTGCTGAAGCGGACGTCGAGCCAGTTGCCGGAACTGCTTGCATTTTGGATTGCGCTGCCGCCACGATCGCCTGCAGCTGACCCGAGGCCAGGCCCGACAGTGCCTGGTCCAGGCCCGACATGACAACGGACCCTTCAATGGACAAAAAAAATACACGACGTTTGAATCACACTTGAACAGCCCTACGTGATTCAAATGTCGTACTTGAAGCAGTTGAATTGATTCAAACGGATTCGGACCGACCAAAACAACACCGACTCTCCAACATTTCCCCCAAATACTCCCTAGCAACGTCCGCACAATGTTGGATTTGCAGAGCACCCAGGCCCTCCACCTCCCTCCAACGTGGCATTTCCTTGTACAAGAAACCACGGCTCATTGCTTGGAAGAGCAACTCAATGAGTTGCTCCTCCGGTGTGCCCTTCCCCCCTCCCCGAGACGTGGCAGTCAAAAAAATGTCCTTCAAAAATGCATTCAGAGACTCCACAACGTCCCCCGAAAACATCGCACATCCCCAAGGGCGAATGGCTTCCAATACCCTGCGTGCATCACGGCGAAGCCATAACATATAAGGCGAGCGAAGACGCGGGCAAATTTCCTCCTGAAACCTACGCGCTACTTTGGCACACTTAAGTGTGGAGGGCTTATGATATGTAGAGTATAGAGCTGCGCACAGCCTGCCCATCGCAATCACGGCCTTTTGTGCACGACGGGGCACATGCAACAAATGAGCGATCGCCAGCCAAACAATCAACAGACGCCATGTTTCCTCACCGTTTGGGCTGGCCTTCCCTTGGACCGAGATTTTCGTATTCGCCTCGGTCAAAATTCTTTGGACCTCAGCACGCACGGCCGGTGCCACCTTCTTAGCGTAGCGGCGCATGTAAATCGTTGTTTGCTTGCCCACAGAAATTAAACAGTGCAAAATGCACATGACAAATGAAAAATACCGGTCGTGCACCATCAAAAGAGGAAGGCGGATGCACCCATAAACATCGGACACGGTAGCCTTCGGCCAACTACGGTGAAAGACTTTCAGAAATTTCCTTTGCCCCTTCCACGAACGGACCGTGGTAGTGTGTTCCCATTGGTTGCTGGCCGAATTCCACATCGCATATGTGTAAAGAGACCCCACCCCCCACCATACACTCAACCCGAAGACATGGCGAAGCCAAGGTGAATCACCCCCGACAATGCATCCACAATCAACCCTATAACCACACAACACAATGTAACCAGTGTCTAGAACATGTTGGATGCATTCCAGGTTGTGTGCCATTAAATCCCGAAGAGCCTCTACATTGTGCTCGGAGCAAAGTGCGAAATGCAAGGTCCAAGTGTAGTTAATGCTCCGAGCACGCTCCCCGTGGTTGGCAAACGACACGGTGAGTTGCCACCATGGGCGGGCACCGCATGGAAACTCATCCCCTCGGACGATGAGTACATAGCGGTAGTCCGGCTCGTGAAATTCCATACCAACCGGATCCATTAGATCCGGTTGGGAGGAGAAATACTCCAAAAAGTCCTCAAAGGGCCAAAAGACACTGACAAACGTTTCCGCCGCCGGATCTTCACCTGCCGAAGGGTCATGAATCTTGGCCTCCAGCTGTTGAACGGAGGCAAGGCGTTCCCACGTAGCGTCCATCCTTTCATACGATGGAAAGCATTTGCACCACGTTTTGAGCGCGGGCACTTCGGCCACCACTGCCTTTTCGTGGACCCAAATAAGGAAATCTTTGTACCTGAGGTGCGACATCCGTGTTTGAATCACTTGAAGTGTTCAAACAAGTTCAAAGTACACGTTTGAAGCACTTGCATCGATTCAAACACCGATTCAAACGCACACCCTGATTTGGGCATTTGCAATTTTAAAATCAACCAAACGGCCACCGTTGGGGTCAACACCTCCTCCATTTTTTGTTTGATGCTCCTCTTCATCCGACGGGAAACACCGACTTTCGTTGACACCCGGCATAACATGTCACGGCCATACGGGTGTTTAAAAAATGTCACCAAATCGGCCTCCAGATTCTCGTTCGGGTATGGGCGGCGCCCGTAGACCGGTTCTAACGCGTCCCTTAGCGTTTGGGACATGCCAAAAGGCTCTCCATTTGCAACAAGGGAAGTAGCCAACGGGGAATGGTGAGGAGGAACGTGGAAACCAAAAAAATGAGATTCCCAGAAGAACTGGTGCTGAAGCGGTCCTGATTGCATGTCAATATCGCGTGCAAATCGTCTGCGGTCGCCTAAAAAATTGCAAAACTTGCGAAATTTGCGACAGAATGCGACGGGAATGGCTATGCAGGTCTACGGCTTAGGACTACGCGTAGGACTAAAGGGTCTGCCCAAAGGTTTTCAGTTCTGTCAAAATTTGACGGTGGATGCGCGTGCGCAATGTGGGCGGCGGCGGCGGCGGCGGCGGCGGCGGCGGCGCTCGGCACTTGAATCAATTCAAATAAATTCAACTGCCCCACTTTAATTTTTTCGGTGGTTCAAACCATTCAAATGCGGTTCAAACAGGGTCCCGTCAGATGCGGTCAAGTCTGTCATGATGGGAAGCACTAGAGAAGGAGGAGTTCGACTCGGCCATTTCCCAATGGGGGACGGAAGGTCTCAACCGAGATGGAACCCTCAAGCACAGCTACCCTGACGACAAGTTAGTCCTAGTACCTCTGGGCCACTGGAACTGGAAGTGGAACCAGGCCAGGGGGAACTAGTCCACGTATGGGCAGGAATTGCTCGCGGGTATGCTAGTGCTATCCTCACAAGCACGACAGTTGGGGAGTAACCCTGTGGTCTGGCTGTGCGACCAAGAACCGGTCCGCAGTTTCCAGAAGGGCCCCCCACCTGAGAAGGTCAAGCTACGGCGCTGGTGGACCTACCTCAGTCAACTACGGCTGACGGTACACCATATCCAGGGAGTGAAGAACGAGTGTGCAGACTACATCAGCCGCAACAACTTCGACGCCCTGATTGGTGCCCGGTCTGAAGCGCTGGCTAAAGAGGCGTTCAGCCGTATGGACGTCCACTTGGACCTCAACATGACGATGATACGCCCCCTGGATGGACTCCAACAGTCAGAGTACCTGAAGGAGTTTGGGGATATCTACAAGCGCCTGGAGAAACGCCTTGAACCCCTCCTGGTCAACCAAGATCAGTGGAAGAGGGACAAGAGCTACCTCTGGCACGAGGACCGTATCGTGGTGCCCAGTGACAGAGTCCCAGCGCTGCTGAAGTGGACCCATGACTCCAGCGGTCATGTTGGTGCTGACCGTACCCTGAGGCTGTTCAAGCAGTGGTTCCACACTACGTGGACTGACGACCAACTGCGGAAAACCCTCCAGCCTATCGTGGACAAGTGCCCGTGCAGGTCCTGCAAACCAGGGGATATCAGGGACAGAGGTCTCTACTCGACCCTGCCCATCCCTCACTGTGCTAACAGTGTTCTATACGTGGACTACACGGGGATGCCGAAGTTCGGGGGCTATGACTTCGCCCTCGTGGTAACCTGTGGGTTGACCAGGTTTACCAGGGTGTTCCCATGTACCAAGCACATTACCGGGGAGGAGACCATCAAGATACTCCTGGAGGAGTGGTTTTATGTCTATGGGGCGCCCAAGGAGATCAACTCCGATGAGGACGTACGAGTACGCTCAGATACTGGTTGGTACAAGAGGGTCCTGAGATCCCTCAATGTCCAGGTGTCTACGGGGATCCCCTACTCGCACACGAGCAACCCCCTATGTGAGCGACAGCTCCATGTCCTCAAGGAGAATGTAAGGATATGGTGCAAAACTGAACGCACCCGAGACTGGGTGAGACTACTCCCCGTCATATCCTTGATGATGAACTCCCAAGAGAGTTCAGCTACTGGCTACTGGCCCCATGAGCTATTCCTAGGGCACCCGGCATGGTTCCTACATGCCCCCTATCCAGAGGACACCCATTCTTCTGTGGGTGAATGGGTCAAAGAGCAACAAGCGAAGGTGGACAAGGCCAAGGCTATGCTCCAGAGAGTGAGGGAGCGTCAGTGGAACAAGAAAAACAAGCACCGAGTACCGGCCACCTACCAAGAGGGGGACTGGGTGCTGGTGCACCACAGTCGACTACCCGCCTGGCCATGCTCTACCAGCGATGACCCATACTTCAGGCCGTACAAGATTCTATCAGTGGAACGACACCGTATCACCGTGCGGTGTTCTCCCCATCTAGGGGGGACCCTGGTGTGCGCTGCTCAACACCTGAAGCGCTACTATGATCCTGAAGACCTCTGTGGGGAGGATTGGGAGCTGAAGGACGAGGAAATCGCCGCCCTAGACCTACAAGGGGCTGCCAGCCCTATGGAAGTTGAAGGGGAACTCCCCGACATGAACGCCGAGGCGATGGCTAAGGAGGGCTTCTACCTGGTGAAGTCTGTCCTACGCCACCGCTATCGCCAGGGCTGGCGCTTCCTCTCCCTCTTGGAAGGGTTTGGAGTCGAAGAGGCCACCTGGGAGCCCTTCTCTGCGTTTTTTCTACCTGAGGGACGCCTAAACTCAGTTCTGGTTGACTACTTGTCCCAGAACAACCTTGGTGAGTTGCTGAGGCTCCCTGAGACGCTTGCCTCCAAGACTAAAGCTAGGGACTGAACCTTACCCCTAAGTGTGCTACGTATGTCTGTGTGTGTCTCACTTCTCTCCCGGGCATGGCTCCCGGAGACCAGGCTTCGCTGATGTCGGACCGAAGGTCCTAGCCAGGTACTGGTACCACTCCTATCGTGCCCAATTTCTGTGCTGGCGCCTATCCTTGGGGAAAGACGGCAAAAGCCCTACCTACTAGAGGGGAGGGGTGGCCAAGTGTGCTAAGGGCATACAAAACGCCCATTTTTGCTAAAGGCCAAAAGCTAACGCACTCCCCTGCCCACGAGGAAAAGCACGCGGGACAGGAGACACCACTACTCTACACACCCTACCTACAGTGGCACAATCCTGGTGGGCGAGCACTTCTGCAACTGGCTCAAGCCCCCACTCAGGACTACCACTCCTACACGCACACTCTACTGGGTGTGGTTGAAGATCAAGTCGTGGGCCCTAATGACCCTCCTGTGAAGAAGACAAGAGAACACAGCGCTGCTAAGCAACTGTGGCCTAACAGGGGACGCCACAACGCGTTTCCCCTGCTAGGGCTTGGAGGGAAGAGGTGCTCTTGATGCGTGCACAGCGTGGATGTCGATGGAGTCGAACTGCCCTCGCCACTCCGGGCGGAGGTGCAGTCAATTGTTTGTGTGATCAGCGCCCTTGTTTAGCAGGGCTACAAAAAAATGGTATGCTGCTGCACCAATCACCGTACCTGCCCACCTGCAAAACAAAGGCCAATGAAGGGGTGTTTGCGGCTGAGGAACCAAGCCACACTGCACGTATTATACGCTTCTCAGTGTGACCTATAATACACTGTCCTCAAACACGCCCTGTCAAGCAAGCAAGCGTTAAGAGACTCCTCAGGTTCTCTTAAAGAACGTACCAAGGAGCCCCTGGGTAACCTAAACAAGGTTTACCGTGCGCATTTCGTGTGGCCTACCCTTTAATGCGCGTGTGAATGCACGAGCATGCACCAGTTTGTGAACAACCTGAGCCAATCCTAGTCTTGCTGCCTAATCTTACCCACAATCACGGACTCTACCAGGGGGTGGCCCCGCCTGGGCTTACCTACCTTACTCACCGCTGGAGAGAGAGAGCAAGTGGGAACGTGAAACGAGGCGCAAGCGAAAAACGTCGCTATGCACTTGTGTGTATGTGTAATCACCCTGATCTGACCTCCAATCATCTGCAATCTTTCTAATCTAGCCCTCTATCGTTTGCTGCTACAAGACTCGTTCAGGGAGACACGAGACGAGCAATGTGCATGCTGCATACGAGACGAGCACACCTGTGGTTTATACCTGATTCATTGAAGTCTTTTCGTTGATTTTCGAATTCTTTGATTTTTGATTCTTACTGTCAGTGTGGGTGGAATCTGTATGTTTGTTTATTTATGTGTGTCTCGTCATTTTCCAGTCTACGTGAGACATACTTTTATAATATCATTATTTCTGTACTTTCCGGCGCTTCGCTAGGAGCCGCTCCTGCGCGCCGCCTTTTTATACGTAGGAATTTCTCGATTTAAAAAATCGAGAGATGACTACAATTTTTATAAACATGTGCTTCTGATGCACAATTGGATTCTGCTCAGGTGTGTTGTCTTAGAAAAATTCTAGGCCGTCATTTGACGGATTTAGGTGTTGTCGCTTCGCGCTTGCGTGGATTCGTCCATAATTCTCCCATTCCTGCCTCTGCAGATATCCTCGCGAAAGCGTCGCTGAGTAGGCCGCTTTCTGGGCCGAAAAGCAGCAGCCAGGAGACTGAGCAGAACCCAAGACCCCACCAAGGGGCAATTTAATTTCCTGACGACTCCCTTCGCCCTAAGATCAGGACAGCAGGTCGCCAGTAGGTTTTAACAACCAGAGCGGATGTCCATACAGAGTCTGGTGTTGGGGTAGTGTCGCGCTGCGTCTTGGAGGGAGGGATGCACATGCATATGTTTTTAGCATGCTCCCAAACTAACCCAACCAAGCCACAGGAACCCCGGCAGCGCCAGGAGCGCTGAGCTTTCTGTAGGAAATGTCACGAACAAAGCAGCAAAAAGGCGCCAGCCATGGTGAGCGCCCATTTTTCTGTGCGAGGGAAACTATAGGTATTCTATAAGTAGATGTGGAAACCAAGGAAAGGCCAAGAAAAAAATCCCTTTTTCCTGAACGTGCGACAGTGGTGGCCACCACAGCACAAGGGGGGAGTAAGAAAAAGTGCTTTTCCAATGCTTTGAGGCATACTCTAGTTGTATTAGAGATGCACTGAGCACACAGGCATATCTATCTTCGTATTGGCCCAACCAAAAGTGGTGATAACACATTTTGACCTATGGAACCAAACACTAAATCAGGTTATGGAGTGGACCCCTTAATCCCCTATCAATGTGAGGCAATTCATCTTTTCCTGGGTCGACTGAGAACTGACATATCCAGGGCAGAGCCTATGAATTTATCTATGTTTTCTCATGAATTCTTAGCTGTCCTAGTGGTATGCACCCTAGGGGGCTGGGCACCTCTTTTTGAGAGGTCCTGGGTTCAATTCCCAGTCAGCCTAGCTAAGTAGAAAGATCCCATGTGACATGGCAGTGACCTCATCGCCACATGCACTGCCACCTCGGCACATATGGGACCCAAAACAAAGAGTGCACATCTCCTGAGATGGCACTATGGAGATTGAGTGACCATGGGGCAGTTTTCCAACTCTTTTTCCAAAATATTCCAGCTATCTTTGTGAATATGCAATCCCAAGTACCCTGAGTTGCAGTTGCTGTGAATATTCTAACATCTTTCATTGTTTACACTGCAGCCCTTCATGCTTTGATCCTGATTCTCTTCTACTTGCTTATCTCTGGCTTGGGCTATCCTGGATTGATTGTATTTCAGCAACTAAAACATTTTCATCTTCAAAAACAAGCAGCAGGAAACCCTACACCAGCACCAAGCAGCAGGTAAGGCACAAACACAGTGTTGAAATGACTATAAAACTTTCTGTTTTCTTGAAAGTCTTTAGCAGGCGCCGGGCCACTATAGAAAGTGTTGCGCCGGTGTCAAGCACTGCTCGAAAAACTTGATCCCCGATTTTCACGAGGATCCAGAAAACCAAGTCCTCCTCTTCGGTGCCGCCCCCCTACTCCTCAGCAGGGAATTTGACATCCACCCCTGCAGCCATGAGGGACTTGGCCATCCAGGCCAGTCGCCTCTTCTTGGAGTTATTCCCCTCAGGGGAGGCGTTATCCCCATGTGGGCGCTTCTTGGGGTCACCCTCAGCAGGAGAGGGAGAAGTAGCGGGCGCTGATGAGCGCCTCTGGGGGTGTGGGGTTCCACCCTTGCCGCCCCCCTACCACCTCCTTTACCACCCTTATTCCCATTCTGGGGAGTTCTGGTGGGTGTTTGGGTCTTCTGGCGTTCACCCTCCTGCCGCTTGTGTTTGTCACTTTCTCGTTTCTTTATGTGACACTCGTCCTCGTAGTGACAACGTTTGCCACAGTAACCACAGGTTATGGTACACCTGAAGTGGTCCTGATGGGTCACAGTTTTCCCATCTTTGCTGTGCTGCTGTCGTTTCATCTGCAGCGGACAACCACTGCGGTGGTCGCAGTCAGGGGCATGACAAGGTCCCCCCTTGTCATTGACAGGCTTACAGCAGAACAGAGGGGGTGAACCTGCTTCAGGTTTAACCTCATTCATGGCACGCAGGTTACCCCTCCCTTTACCACCACCCTGGTTGGTGTTAGTGGGACTTTCAGGCCCTTTCCCTTCGCCACGTTCGGGGGTAGGGGTACCACCTCGACTCGGGTGTTTCTTGAGGAATTTCTCCATGTGGGAGTCATTCTCCCTCTCAAGGGCTAGCTCGATCAGCAGGTCCACCAGGTCGTCGTACGTGTGGGTCCCACTCTTCGTCTCAGAGGTAGTGCGGCAATCGTCCCACGTACGTGAAGGGATCGTACTCATGAGCCACAGGTGGGGCTCTGTGGCTCCATAGGAACCCACGTTCATCGGTGAAAACAGATACTCTAGGTCGCACACGTATTCAGAGACTCGCGCAGCGGAAGGAAACTCAGAGAGCATAGGTAGCTCCTCTATCTGTGTGCGCACACTGAGGTCAGTCTCATAGACCAGGAAGGTTTTCTCCAGTCTTTGGAGCACCTCGGCCCATGTTGAATGGGTTTTCACAATCTGCTTCACCTTTTTTTGCCAAAATTTCTTTTTGCATGAGGGTTTCAACAGTGAACATTTAGTGGCCACATCCACATGGGATTGGCCAGTCAGCAAAAGAAACTCAGCAAATTCTTCTGCCCATTCGGGCAGATTTTTCGGGTCGAACTCCGGCAGTTCCAGCTGGATGTTCGCCTGGGGAATGCGTCTGCCACTCTTCCCACCCCATGGGGTTAGGTCTGAAGGGGGGGGAGGTACGCCGGCGAGGGGTGCCAGGGCTGACAGCCCTCTTTTCTCAGTCTCTGCCACAGGCACGTCCTGTAGTTTAGCGATAGGGACTGTCCTAGCGCGAGGATGAAAAGGGCTGGGGCAAGTGAATTGGGTAGCAACCTGGACACCCTTGATCTTTTGAGATCTTCAGCCAGTGTGCTCAGTCCGGGTGAGGGTGACACCAGTGCTGGCTGGGGTAAGGGTTCAGTGATACCCAATTTAGCTGTGACAGCCTCAGAAAGGGCTGTAACATCAGAGTCTTCGGACCCAGACAGTAATTTGGCCAGTAGTTCGGCCGTACGATCCAGGGCCCCATAAGTTGGCTCTGCGAGATGGGGATCTTATACAGGGCTTCTGCTAGTGATTGGCAGCTCTGGACGCCATACTGGCCTTCTCGGTTGCCTGGGTAGAGACACTGTGTCGGCCAGGTCCGTAGGTGGGCCGGAGTAAGGGTAGGAACCCATGTCCGTGTACGGTGGGGATCCCAAGGTGTCTAGTGGTTCCTCTCCATCTTCGCCTGTGACGGACTTGTAGTACTCCCCGTGGAGAATATATTTGTTGATTCTCCTTCTAAATTCGCCTTGTTCCTCAGGTCCTCCAGCTGGAGTAGCCGTTGAAGAAGAAGCAGGGCAAACAGATCGGGAGATAGACGCAGCAACCCTTCGGCGGAGATGCTGCAGGCTGTCACCACGGGCCGCTACGGCCTCTGTGGTTAATCTGGGCGCTTCTTGTTCCGCCCTTCTGTGTACTGGATGTTCTTGAGACCCAGATGCAGCTCTGAGCTTGGACTCACCCATTGAGGTGGGACCACTGTTGCCAAATTGAACTTGTACACTCCGAATGGGCCAGGTCCTGGCAGACATCTGTACTGATGGTGTGGACTTTTGTTTCTGGTTTTGGCTTGTGTACTTCTCAAAGTTGGTTCGAAAGGTTCTCAAGGGTTTCCTCTGCTACCGGAAAGATGTCCTTGATTAGTGCCCTAATGATTTTGATGAAATCCTGCAGGTTTTGATGTTGAAAACCCAAACCAAAGCAGTAAGTAGAGCAAGAACAGGATGTGGGTGGAATCAATCAATAGTTTTGAAATCCAGTGTATCACAGAAGGGCTGCAAATAGACAAAGCAGGCTTAAGTACAAAGATTCAATCAGAAATGGATAAAACAAATGATTTTAAGTGAAAACTGGCCTGACTCTAGCCTCCAAGTTAGCATCAAGCAGTTCATGTGCACTCTTTTGGATGAAATGGAGCTGGTTAGGAATATGGGGCAAAAGAGGTAGGCCAGACACAGAATATGACTTGGCCAAGCAACTGAATTCAGAAACAGTTAAAACGTAGATCCACAATAAGTGGTAGAAACAGTTGAGTATGGGTCTTGGGCTGGGGGACCACTAGGCTTAACCTCCAAGGCCTTAGGCATGAAATGCCTATTTAATTTCGGTATAACCTCCATGAAGGAAGATACCTCCGCTCAGTTGAGTGGTAGGGGTGAACTTCATGGGGGGCTAGGGTTATAACCCTAGTTATTTTGAGAAAGTGTACTTTAAGCTTTAAAAGAGAGATAAAAGTACTTAAGTAAGTCTCAGCATCAACAAAAGGGTTTTAAGGGGGGCTTGGCCTGGATCAAGCCCTCCAAGAAAGACATGGCAATGACGTTTTCTTACTAAACGCACCCAAAATGTTACTTTTGGGGCCCACCGGCTGCTTAGAAAAATTTCACCCCACCTCGGTTCGAACCCACGACCTAAAAATATAGGTTGGCTGTTATGACAGCTAGCGTAATTGAGCGTGCTTTGCGGTCTCAGCATTACATTGTATATGCAAAAAAAAAAAGCCTTTCTGGATAGCGCACACGCAGGGAAGAGTGGGTCGTCCATCTTTCAACCCAATTGGTTGCATTGAAATTATGTTTCGGTTGCGACTCCGATATCTCATGTTCGCCATGCACCTTGAGCAACCCTAACACGGTGCCCGTAGCGCCATGTCCTTCGCGATTGCGATTTTTGCTTTTGGCCTTCTTACTTTTGCTTATTATAGCGAACTCTTAAAGATCAATGTGTTTCTTATCAGATTATTAGCCTATTCAACTTTGTGCAATTGCAAATGATTGTGAGATCCAAAACGTTAAGTTAGCTTCAGCCATGCACTCCACCATCCTATAGGCTACAGGCCCACCAAGATGCACCTGCAGCTGGCCGGCAACATTTGCTTGACTCAGTTTACAACGACATTGAAAATATTGCACTTCTTTGATGTGCTTCTGGTTCATGTATAGTGACTAGTGTAGTGAAAGTGAGGCCATTTTGGAGACGGTGGCGAGTCCCGACAAAGTGCAGCTTCAGCGCACAATTTTTCATGGGTCACCCCCCAACGGCGGTAGCAGAAAAATACGGGAAAACACACGAAAATGAGACACGCTATTTGTGCCCCGGACACGAGCTCCGGAACAAAAAAAATCAGCTCCAATGGAAGTGGTGGCGGGCTGTGCAAAATTTGCGATAGGTCCGGGTGTTGGGCATGGGCACCACAACTGGTCTGCAATCTATATTTGTGCGCGTCGCTTGCGCGAATATTTGTGCACATCAATTCCCGGCTGTCAGCTCAATTTCTGTCTGTCAAATTCAGGTGCGGGGCTAGCCAGCCGGGTAAATTTATATTTGTCACGTTTATTTAGGACATGCTAAGTAGAAATATGATTAATTTCTTCCGGCCACTAGGGCATCCTCTGTTTGAAAATATGACACGAAGTGCACTAAGGTGCCTCTAGGCCAATCTTTAGGAGTAACGTTGGCCTTAAGGTTCGCAGTTGGTTTTAGCAACGAATCACATAATCAGAGTAATTTGATTAATTGGATATGATTTAGCAAACAATCGGTAAAACCGATTATTTTGAAAACTAATACCACTCATATATGACGAAGAAACATTTCACTCATACACTGCTCCTTTTCTCCTTTCAAAATCAGGAGGTTTTAAAAAGGTCGACATATCCTTCTGCACTTGTATCCGGTTTACTAGTTGTTTGGTCCAAATGGAGAGGTTTTGGTCAATAATTGGTTATCTTGAAAACAATATTTGGAATTAACGGACTATTGTGCCATATGATCGAAATAATTCGTTTTGGGGGGAGAAATGATCGAAAACAATTGGTTTTCTTTGCATGAAACCAATTGCGAACCTTACTTGTTCTCGTGGAGATTGTGCCACACATTTTTCCATAGAGGCTTGGGTTTAGAAATGTGCTAACCGTGTGCAATGCAATGCAATGAGGGAGTGAGGGAGTGAGGACCCATCAGGTAGGATTCCATTTCTTTGTCGCTTGCTGTTATTGTTATCTTGGCCCCCATTTTTGGCAGACTACTTTGCACCACTTCACCTTTCACCTTTCTTCTGGCCCACTTGAGAACAAAGGCAAATGGGGCAAACCACCAGGGCACGATCACTGCCACGGCCAATTCTCATGCCGCCCAAGAAGAGATCCAAATGAGGTCAAAAGTGACACACCAGTCCCCAGGCAAGACATGTGATGCATGATGCACGTTAGCCCCCAGCCCATCTTTGTATGTTACTTTGAGTGCTTTCCCAATGTATAGTAGCATGGGGTGGGACCCGAGCCTAAAAGTCTGTTTCGAACTAGTTGACGTGCAAAAAATAGTTTGGGTTATTGGCCAGCCAAATACGCGCTCGCCGTATGATGCGGGTCTTGGGAGATGCTTCTCAACAGGTGGCCTAAACTGCCTACAGCAAGCAAGCAAGCAATCTTATGCTAATGACTTGACCTTTTCCAATTGCAACGTAGGGTGGAACCCCACTAACCTGAACAAAGTTTACCGCGAGTCCCATTCTCCCAACTTGCGAAGGTTTTAACTAAGATTGCCCTTGAAAGAGCGAGAGTGGCACTATGTACCCCAGTTTGGGCTTCTATAGGGGAACCCGCCTATTGGAGGCGGTTGTTGGACCGTATGACTGTGGGAAGAACTGAACTCCCCAACGGCCCTATAAATGTTCCCGAAGACTGTCATGCGACTATGCTTGCCCCTGAATAGGGTAGTTTCCTGTCCATCGTTGATGGCTCTCTGAATCCCGTACCTGTGAGTGACCTCGACCGAGAAATGCTGAAAGAGTTGATGGCCGAAAACCGTGGCCGTACCCTCCTGGACCTCAAGATGAGATCCGAGTAGCCTTCGGTCACCCCTACGAGTATCGAGAGCTACGATCAATTGGAGACTCCTGCTGTCTCCCCTCCTTTGGCGGATGCTCACAACCACCTAAGTGAGATCGCCAGCGCAATACCACCGGTGAACCCGGAAGTGTTGATGGACAGTGCACCTTCCTGAAAGCATCCTCCACAAGCACCCTACAAGCTGCGACCACCGGCATGGCGGGACACTCCGTCCACCTGGCCCATGATCCCGCTCCTTTTGGGAGATCATCTTAAGAGAAGACAATGGAGAGTTCACCCTTGCACTCCATTGTGAAACTAAACCAAAAAATCGGTACCATGTAATCTACCCCAACAACAATGCGCCTCACCACTAGGCCAAAATCTAACTCTGCTGAGCTGTATTTGGTCATGGGCTCGACAGCAGCAAGGTGCTACAAATCTTGTTGTGTCTTTTTCTAACAGATGTTTTGGATCTTCTGGAAAAACAAAACAATGGGCTTTTCCTTTTCCTATTCAACAGCTGCCAACCACCCATCGCATCACACATGCACACACCCACTGATGGAATTTGTTTACTGAAGCAGCCTCTCACAATGCCAGCTTGCCACAGTGCTAGCTTGCCAGCACAAAATTTGTGAGACAGACACCATTCAGCATGTTGTGAAACCTTACAATTAGCAAAAGGCGTGGCCGCCTTGCGGCACATGCTCGATGTACTTTGCTAAATGGAAACGGTGTGCTGCGATGTAGAGTGCCATGACCAGCCCCAAAAGGCCACAAGCAGCCCCGTAAAGCTACTTCAGTCCTCGAAAGGCCACGCATGTCTCTTACTGCGCCACAATGAGACCCCGCTTTGCCCATATGAAAAGGCTACAATGGGTAATGAACTCTGAAGGTGTTGGAATGTTTTTTTTTAACAACATTCTCAGCATCCCATCAATGCGAAGCCTAAGATACATTCATTTGTCAATGGCTGCCAAAAAAACGATGCAGAATACTGGATTACAATTTGGGCTCCTTTCACTAGTTCCATGAGAATACATGGAGCACGGCGGCAGACTGTTGGCAACACAAATCATGGCAACAGCAAGAGCAGTGGCATCTGGAAAATCATAGCCTGTTTCCTGTTGACTGTTCAAAACCGCGTAATAATGTACAAACGGAACCCAAAAAGCCATTTCCCATCTATCCACAAATTCCACCCCGAAATACTCTGTGACAGAGGCCTAACTACAATGGATAACAAGCCTTTTGTGCAATGCCCGTGGGGACTTCAGCCAGTATGCCTCCTGAGACGCCAATGCATCTTGCAAGACAGGGCGCCTCTGAATATGCATGCCGGCAGGCCTTTCGAATGTGTGCCAGGAGGCCCTCCAGGATGGTTGCTGGGGTGACTGGCGGTAAACCCAGGGGTCTCGGGACTGCTGCCAGGTGGCATGCTGGTGCGACACAACGCCTGGAGATTTTGTATACGGCAAAGGGGGGGCGGGGCGGGGGTTAGGGCCAGCATCAGCTATGCTTGGCAATTCAACGCTCATGCCCTGTGCCATCTCATCATCAAATGATTGCCCATTGCACCCTCTGGTTTTGTCGCGTCAAACCTTGACGGCGCAACAGGTACGCAGAGTCTTCATGGGGTATGCCAATGGATGCAACTTCCAAGCTGCGCCATGGGAGCCATTTGGCCGAGAAGAGAGGGTGCAGAACTCCAAGCATTCTTAGAAAATGGAGAACAGGTCAATCTGCTGATGCACATGCTACGGCGAGCGAGGGGCTATAAACAATTGCAGGTGTGCAAAAGGCTCTCCTGAGTTCCATGCAGACTTCATTTGACGGCAGATTTTGACTGGATGGCATGCATCAGAAAGACTTCCTCATGCAACAGCAGGGCCTGCGGGGTGCTGCAGTGAGTTGTGGCATGCGCTTGGGCATGAACGCTCGCACTTGGCTTCTTGATGCATCAGTACATTGGGTTCCAAATGAAAAATAGGCCAGACTGAGACGGCCCGGACACCGACTGCACCTTGGCTGAGGGTGCCTCTTGGACAAAGAGAAGGGGGCGGGGGACACCACAAAAAATTGCAGATTGCAAACAAGCAAGTCAGCGCACAGATGTAACCAGCAGCAGGCACGACATGTGTTGGGCACAGACGTCTGGGGCGCAGAACTGACATGTGGAGCAGCTCCTCTGGTGCAATGGTGGTGCTGTGGATGGCATTTCTACTCAGGGCTCTGCACCGGGGAATACAGATAGTGTTGAGTGCTATGGCATCCTGCGCTGTAGGAACGTGGCACTGGGGCATCCGCACAACAACTGGCTGAAAGGTTTTGACAGGGTGGGCCATTGAAACGCAAGGACGAGCTGAGAACTGGGCGGTCGGGCCGCACGAAAGTGGACAGGGCTCTGGTTAGTGGGTGCTCCAAAGCGGCGACTCGTGAAAATAGGTCTGGCAGGCCTGCCATTCGGCCAGAACAAGTGGCATCGCATTACATTGGCCCCAATCTTCACCACATCACCGAGCATGATCAGGCAGCAAGGAAGTCCCGACAGCAGGTGAAGCCTGTGGCCCTGGCTGCAACCGGCTGCGAATCGCCCCAAATAGAGTTCGCACCTGCGATACCCCCCAACCCCCCAACCCTTGGGCTTGTTCTGACAATACGATACCCCCCACCACAAAAACGCTCTGTGTGCCCCTGCCATTCACCCCCAACCCGGTGCACTCAACACCTGCAATTGCTGTACACACATCCATGCAGACGATGGCTTTGAAGGGCCGCCACCAAGCCGTAGGAACCTGCACACAGTCCGTGACATGGTCGGATATGTATATCCGGCCAAAAGGCCCCCAACATGTGCGCCGCAGCACGGCATGGGGACAGGGCCTGCATACGGTGTGGCATGTCCTTGGGTGTGCTGGTGTGCTGACCAGAAATGTGGAGGATTCGCGCTGAAATGCTGGCGTGCAGAAGTGGGGCGTGGGGCATGGCAGCGATGGACGCATGGGATTTGGACCCCTTGTGTCCCGCCGCACTCTGCCATGACACGGGGCTCACGTCCGTGTGATCTGACAGTCTCGACCACAACAATTGCGTTCAGAAACACAACGGTCAAAGAGGGTTGCCGTGCTTAGACAAGGGCCGGGGCAGGGGGGGGTACACTTCCAGCAGTGTGATACGGCACAACGTGTGGGGCTGCAGGGGCCATAGGGCTGCTATGCATCGAACAGAGGCAAATGTGGTGGGCAGAGAGCGCACCAGGAACCACCTAACCCTCGCCCTGACCCCAGCTTAGGGTTGGTGATTGACCGCCGGCAGTTGCCAAGCAAAGGACCGCAACTCGGGACAAACCGACGGCAGCGGGTGGCTTTCCCGAAGGCTACGCAAGGGGGAGTGACGAGAGAGTGCCCCGCCTCTACCCTGACGCCAACAGGAAGGTAGGCAGGTGGCAGAGCCGGGCAGAGCACCAGGAAGGCGGTCACAGCCCTTGATCCCTCCCTTTCGACTCTGTTGATCTTTGCCCCCCCAGCAGCGGAGGTGCCGAGGTGTGCAGTCCAAAGGCAAGGCCTGTGTTGGAGCGGTGTTGGGGGTCCGAGGCTCGGGGTGATTGGCATCGCAGGGCGGGCGTTGATTGGTGCTGCAGAGGGCCGTGTTGGGTTCGGTTCCCGCCTCCGGAAGCCCTTCGCAGGCGCACCTGTGCTTCAGCCGGCAACGGGGTGTTCTAGGGGGGCCTCGGGGCATTCTGCACTCCCTTTTGCTGCGGGATGCCGATGTTGTAGCACGCCCTGACCCCTCAACGGCACAATGGCAGAGCAGCAGCGGTGAGAAGCTCTTGGGTGACATTCCCGTAGGCACCTTTTGCTGCACTTCTCCCCCCGTCACCCCCACGCGTGACTTGCCACTTGTAGTACAGGGCTGTGCCCCCGCTGTACAGCCGGTGCCCCCGGTAGCCCCCCGGCCAAAATCTACACCCCCGGGCACGAACTTTGGCAAAGGGCTCGGTACGGGTGAGTGATGGAGGGTTACGTGGTGGGGTATGGATCAGGGGCGGGGGGGGGGGGGGGGTGCTGTGTGTTGTTGATGTGTTGTCATTGAGAAGTTTTGTTTTGTGGCGCTGGCTGCACAAGACATTTGCATTCTGCTTCTGAATGGAAATACAAGAGGTAGACCTGTGCATGCCCCAATGTGGCAACGTGCGGTGAAGCAGCACGTTTGGCAGATCCGACCGCCCCTGGGGACGCCCCTGAGGTCCCTTCCCTTCTAATGCGGCCCTGGTCCTGACCCTCAAAGCATGGCATCTCTGTGCCTCCGTTGCAGCTACTCAACGGACCGCTGACACAACAGCGGGACTGCAATCCCCCATCCCCGCCGCCCGCCCCGTGTCAAAACGCGGGCCAGTGCGACAGCAACGCCTTCCCCGTGCCTTGGCGGCCGCCCTGTGTACGTGTGCGCGCGACCGCGACACACGTAGTGGGACACGCGTTGCGGGAAAGCAAAGCCAACGGGACCCGGCCCACGACACGGGCTTCAGTATACGGAAAGATGTGGCCTCCCGAGCGAAACCCGATGGAGTGAGGCCACAAGATGGGCTGCGCAGAGCCGTCTTCCTGACCCAACAACGGCCACTGGTCAGAAAAAGAGCGGTAGCACGGGGGAAGACTTGCTACTTGCGTCCACCAGCTCAGACGCGATCAGAAGGAGCTCGGTCCTACTGAATCGAACACGGGACGCAGAATCCTACTGAGCACTGCGGGCCATGGCGGCGGATATTACTGAGCGATGGCACTGGGCTGGCCAGCGAGGCATGAGTGGGACTTCTGCACGGGATCCTTGGACAACGCCGTGCTTGGACAGGGAAGGAAGGTTAACACTGCCTCCCCAGTGGACACAGCTGGAGAAGGTTTGCTGCGGAGGTGTGTTTTGCGGGTGCCGACAGAGCCATCCACTGGTCGATAGGCTGCAGGCTGCAGGGGGGTCAGTGAGTCAACTCATGGAGGGGCCAGTGCTGCTGTGGGGATTGGAGTGCCTGCTGAACCCGTAACGCCTGCGGTGGTGGTGGTGCTGGGGCAGAGGCCGCCCTCGGGTATGAATCGCATTATATGTATTTTACATGGGGCCCCTGCGACACCTGCACAGGTTGCAAGCCCCCAAGAGTACCACGAGCCGCATGTCGGCACTCAGGCGTGGAGGTTGCCAAACTGCAAAAACTGTGAATGCCAAAAATGGGGATACAACACCGACACAGCACTGCCTGGTACTTCCTGGGTCAAGGAGGGCTGCTCACTTCCGCACTTCCTCTGAGAGGTTTGCGGATGTGGTTCGTTCGTGACTGAATCCAATCATCAGCAGCTGACGTCGTTGGCTTGGCACTGACGCATCACACCTTATTTGAAACAAGCACAATCAGAAACCTCGTGCCGCTGTGGACCGTTCTGTTCTGCAGTGAGTGACCCCTGATTGGATGAGTTCTCGATGTAGCACTCGTAGAGGTCCGCTAGACCGTCAAAAAACAGGCAAGGCACCTTGTGTGCCTCCCTTGTGGCAGAACGAAACATTCAAATCCCCCCACTGACCCGGGCTGCCTATCTCCATCGACACACACACACCCACCCACCCACCCACCCACCCACCCACCGGTCAACAAAACTGCGACATCTGCAACGCTGCTGCCCAGGGTGCAGCAGCAACGAGACAGGCACCAACCCAGGACACCAGGCGGCGTCTCAGGAGACTTATGCACAGACTGGACACTGATACCCAGGACAGTTTGGCCCATGTCTTATGGAGGATGCGGCTCTAGGCAGCCCGCACAGCCTGCGGTCAAAGGTGGCGCACCCTTCCCCTTCCACCAGCCCCAAAGCCCCACTATCTGTCACGTGCAGCCGCCCCCCCCCCCCCCCCCCCGTGTGACATTGCGTCAGGTTGTTGTTTCTGTGCGGGGCCCTGGACAGTCACCCGTTCTGCTCTTTGCATGTTGCGTCGGGTCGCAGCTTTCTGTCGGCCGCTGTGGCCGGTACTCCTGCGGGTGTCGCCCCCCCCCTGCCCGCAATCCAGTGTTTACCAGCTCCGCCAAGAAACGAAAGGCCCTGACCCTCTCGCTGCCAGTGGACCACTGGCCAACATCCGTCAGCATCCAAACAATACCACCCCAGGGGACTCGGTGGTCACTGCCGTGCAGCCATACAAATGGCCAGTGATGGGGCAGCGGTGGATGATCCCCATCAAGCGCAAGATGCAGCCAATGGCCTCAGTAGTTCACTGTGAACCCTGTGGAGAAGTTGGTCAGATGAGGGTTTCAAGATGGAGGGTGAACACATCCCAAGGCATGAGGCAGCAGTGCACCAAGGGTCCCAGGTTTGTGGTTGATGGGGCCCGGGGGGAGGGGGTTCTGCAACCAAGGGCTGCTGTCCTTACAACGACAGCGGGAACAAAAAAGTTTCGTGCACATTGATCTACCGACATCATTGCTTTCTACGAAGGATAGACCATGGCCCTGGCTCAACACGGAGAGCGTGGTAGCCAACCCCCCCCCCTTCTCCAGTGGTTTAGGAGGAGGGGCGCTGCACCAATGGTCAGAAGCAGTAGAGCCCTGATGCCCCTGATGCTACTCCTTTCCCCATGTCTTGAATCAGGCGATGTGTATTGAGTGTCCGTGAGTTTTCAGCCATACTGTGGTTGTGTGCAGGTGTGGTGCGACACTCCGTGCCTGTCACACACAGGCCAGACAAACAAGGGGTGTTTATTTACCCTTTGATTCGGTGCACTAGTTAATGAGGCAGAACCATGTAACAAATTGCAGTGTGCACTTCGGATGTGCCAAATGCTCCACAATGTCTGTCCCCTTGCACACCACAGCACAACGTCGTCCCCACCATCACATATTGTTCCCTACCCCCCTACATCATGGCATGCCCTGGTTCATGGTGTAGGCAGTTGGTGAGGTTTTGCACTTTGCATTTTGTTTTGTTTCCGACTTCAACCGTGGGGAAACTAACAACCCAACAATATTGCCACACTTTGTCCAAGAGCTGATAGAGAGCTTGTCCTGGCACTTAGGTTGGGAAAACAATGCCACCAGTTGATCCAACAGGAAAATAGTCCCAATGAGCGTCACAAAGTGTGGGAAGAGGCTAGTGCAATGGTACTTGTTCACCCTCCCTCAAAAGCCAATGCTTGATGCAAGAGGTAGTTCAGGCATACCCAAAAATCATCTCACAAAGCAAGAGTTTGTCATTGTGTCTGCTTAATCGGGAATCCCAAACCAAAGAAAAGTAAATTGGCTACATACCCCCTTTTCCACTTTTCCGGGCACCATGTGCACCATTTGTGAAGACGGAGGCCTAAAAAGGTATCTGGAAAAAAAATGTTCCACGGGGGCCCAATAGGGGAATAATCTATGCAACAGCTACTTACATGTACACACAACTACAATTGCCTGGTTCCGAGACAATTACCCAAATTGTGCACCAAATTGTGTTCCACAGGGGTGCACCAACCAACGTAAGCACCCCCCCCCCCCTTTGCTTTGGACGTTGGGCTCTGGGCTACTCTTCCTGGTTTACCAAGGCCTTATGGGACAATGGATGTCCCTCTTTCAGGGACCCAAGCAAGAGGCACACATCACTCAAACAAGTTCCAGTCCATGGCTGGCAAGGGCACATGCCTTCCTAGGTGTGGACTGTGCGTACAACATCCATGAGCCAGTTGGCTTGCTGGGAGTTGTGTGTGCTGTGCTCGTAGAAGGGGCAGAGGGGAGAGGAGGAGGTGGACCTGCGACCCAGCCCTTGCTGGCCGCAGACGAGGACCGCAAAAAACACGCTAGCACTCGCTGGTTCTCGTTAGCTCCGCCTCGCTGAGAAGCTGTGGGACTTTTGCGGTAAACAAGAGCATGCCCCAGGGCCGATGGGCACATACCCCCCTGCCCACCCTGTCCATGGGTACCCCAGCTCAAGCTATTTTTCACTCTGCTGCGCACCTCGGTTGCTGTGGGTGTGTTGCTGTGTCGCTCCGTGCTCGCCTGCAGTTTGTTTGTCTACTCATTCCGCTGCGCACTGCATTCCGCAGGGGCTGAAGGGGTTACACACCTGTCTCATCTGCCTGTGTAAATGAGAGGGGGAAGAGGGGTTGACTCACGAGGCTGTCCTGATGAGCGGGGTCTGGTCTGCTGTATGCACTACCCCCAGGGAAATGTCATGGGCTGGCGGGAACACAGCATACGGGATCATGGTGTGGTGTGAAGGAAAATATTGATCGTGTTCTCTGGGCCCTCCTCACTCCACACAGTGATTCCCCCATGTTCCCTTGTTTGCACTGCCATCTGTTGAGATAAAGGCTGCCAAGACAAAGGCACGAGCCTATTCAATCTGTGTGGTCATTTGATTAGGGAAAGCTGGGGGAACGGGAATCTGTGGGGGTTTTTGCGCAGTTGGACATGTGGGGCCCGAATGCAAGGCCGCACGGGTTGACTCCGCTCTGGCATCACAGTCATGGGGCAGTTGTATGTGTTTGACCCTCCTGCATGATGCACACGTTTCTGCTGCTCTGATCACGCATTCTTCGGGTCTCTTTTCTGGAACCCAGAAAGGGCAAAACAGCCCATGGCCAGCACCCTTTGCTTTGTGGTGGCTGAAATTTGGGCCGACTGGGAGAGCGGGGGGGGGGGGGGGGGGGCAAGGGTATGTGCACCAAACCAACCACTACAGGGGGGAGGGGGGATTTAGGAAGGGAAAATTTTTGCCCGGAAAAATTCCGCCACAATCGTTAAAAGTGATGGGAAAAATTGCGCCACACTTTTCCATGGTGAAGTGCAAGGCCTAAGGTGGGCTCTCCTTACTGAGGGGGACACCACTTGAGGAAAAGGTGTGATGAGGGTCTAGTTTGCTCAGGTCCACCTAGTTCCCCGCACTGCAAGTGGCATCCAAATTACTGATTGCGCCCAGCCGCTGACCCTGGTCATAACTCCCCAGCACAGGGTACAAATTTTGAACTTGATGTCCAAAAAAAAAGTATGGGAAAAATTGCGCCACAATCGTCAAAAGTGATGGGAAAAATTGCGCCAGAATTGGGGATACTAAATTTTTCCATACAGGTTTCTTCCCGTACTAAACCCCACCCCCCCGTATGGCCTGCATAGTTTCAATGTTGGCCATTTGGTCCACTGTGTAGATACTGAAGGGTCATTGTGAAATGAAAAAGTGGGTTGGGGACAAGGTCTGGTGGTTACAAAACAGTTCGTAAACTGTTGGGGGCACACAGAAAGGGTTGGGACGGAACGATCCGGGGCAGGGGCGGAGAGGCATACCAAATGCCGCAGCAATGGCCCGGAATGTCTCATACGAGGTATAGAAGATCATGGCCCCTGAGGACGTGAGGGATGCGGCATGCGGCACATGCCTGTCCCCATGGGCCCCGAGCAGGGGAGGCTGTCCCCGGGGTGCCCATGCACATGGCGGTTCCGGGCCTCCACAATGCAATCGGTTCTGTTTCATTGATTCGGTGTTAAGGCTTGCACCAACCTGTGCTAAGGGCAGTCATGGTGTGATCTTTGTGCACTACTGGTTCCACTGGTTCTACTGGCTTGCAGTGCCGCCATTTCATGCCCTTGGACGTGGTCACCGGTAAGCCACCCTCGCAATGGGCAATGGTTGTTGTTGTTTTGTTGTCGTAGCAAAAGGTTGGCTCATGTCCAACCCCACGTCTGCCGCATGCCTCTTGTCTACACCTTTCCGTACACGTGTGCTCAATTCTGATGGGTTAGACAGTGCACAGGCGGTGCATCATGCGTTCTGATACCGTCGAGTCACACTGCCACGAACACCCCCAAACATCCCTTGCCCGGTCGACAACCCTCGACCTTCGTCCACAACACTTCACGACTGTCAACAGCACTCGCGAAGGTTTGCTGGGGGATGTTGGGGGTCGTTTAGGGGTTTTTGACGGCTGCTGGAGGCTGTGGAAAGTGTTGACGTGAGTATTGGACCCCCGACCGATTCCTCATTGAGCCCTTGAATGTGGAGCGAAAAGGACCAGGGGGAAGTGGATCTGGGACCCCCGTTTGCAGGGCATTCGCCTGAAATGTGTCCACAACTGCGACTTGGCGGGCTGGCCCATGGGACTTGCTATCGTTCGACCCGTGGGGGCAGGGGAGGGCGTGGGGGGGGCAGAAAGGCGTGTTGGTGACTGTGTAGTACCACCCGTAGCCAGGGCCATATCGTTTTGGGTGACCAGCTTTTGCCGATCCAGGTCATCTGTGTGTGTGTGTGGGGGGGGGGGGGGGGGCAGGTTCCATGACAGCGGGACATTGCAGAGGGTTGTTGAGGATTCGTGGGGTGTGGCAGCGGCCGCCGAATGTCGTGGAGGGCCGCCGACGTCACGGAGGGTAGACGTCCCGGTGTGGGCCCGGCGCACGAAGCCCCCCCCCCCCCCCCCCCCCCCGTCGGTTCGACACCCCTCTTCCCCTCGCACTGACATGGCCGAGGCCAAACAAAACGACTGGAAACGGATGCCCCACCAGACAACAAAGCGGTCCTCACACGCCACAAGTGTGCGCTGCGCAGCGGGGGCCTACGGCCCAGAGGTGCGGTCCCCTGGGCACGAGGGACGGCCTCCTTGGATCCGCCCCCCGTCTGGCGGCGTGTGAGCCGTCACGTGTTGTGTTGCTGGTGGAGGCGAAGTCCGCACAACGCGCGGCACGTGCAGATCACAAGAAAGAGGGAAACACTTGTCAAGAGCCGAACACGGGTCCTGGGCGCCTTTCGCAAAAGGTCCGTTGGAAAAAGGGTGCCACCCCCCCCCCCCCCCAGGGATGCATTGGAAAGGGGGGGACATACCCCCACCCCCCATCCCGGGCGCCCAGCCTATGCCCAGCCACTGTCCCCCTGACGGCAAGTGCCAGCTTCAATGGCATTTGTCTCCGACAGTAACCGCCCCCAACCGCTGCGGCAACCTCCTCCAACCGCCTGCCTAACCGCTGCTGGGGCTGCCTCTGAGGCCCCTTCCCTTCTGATGCATCCCTGCCCCCCCACACCCCGGATAGTGACGTGAAGGCTGGCACATGTGTGGTGTTGTCGGAGCTATGCTCACGGCTGCATGAGAGGCTGGGGGCCCGTTCATGACGCCACCGTGACGATGCCCGACCCGCTAACGTCATGACTTTGGGGGCTGCGCGCGGGCGACATTTGCCTTGCCCCACGGGCACATATCTCAGGCCAATTTGCCACGCACTTCAGGCACTGTCACCCCCCTCCCCTCCTCCCCTCTCCACACGCCAAGCACGTCGTAAAACTTGCCCAGTCCTTCACCTACGGCACGTGTGCAGGTCGGACCATCACGCATTGCCCCCCCCCCCCCCCTCGCGCACGCGACCATGTGCTGTGAGGGCACACCTGGAGCAAAGTACGCGGTCCGCAATGCCCAACCATTCCACAGGCCTTTGGAGCCGTCCTTCCGTCCCTCGGCGCGGATTTCATTGAAGATGTCCTTGACTGCCTGCATCACAGCACGCGACGCCCTCGCCACGCACCCTCGACCAAACCCGAAGCCCAGGGCCTACGCACAGCCTCCACCAGTGCAGCCAGCGCCGCAGACACAGCGGCACCAGACTGGCCACTGGCGCTCGCCAACACAGACACAATCGGGCAGGGGATGGGCCCCACTGAGCCAAACAATCAATGCGGCAACTTCCTACTGAGTTCCGGATGTGAGGGGGGCGGATCATACCGAGTGGCACATGGCGCAGAGCTGATTCCCAACCAGACCCGGATTTCTTGTGGAGCGCCGTTAACATGGCTGTCCTGCACCCAAACACCGTCCACCAATGCACCACGACAACGCAATACAGTTCTCCCCCAACCTTCCGAAACCGCATCAACACAAATCAGAATAAAGTAATTGGACAGTCTTTTCAACGTTTGTCCGGGGGATGATGATGCACGTTGATCTGCCGACACCATCGCTCTCCACAATGGAGAGACTATGGCCCCGGCTCAACGTGCAAAGCATGGGGGCGAATCCCGCCCTTCCACTGCGGGAAGGAGGAGGGACACCATCCCCTCGGTGAGAAGCAGCAGAGCCCCAATACCGCTTCAAGCCCCCAACCCCTTGGGTGGGGCACCATGTGGCAGCACGGGTGGGTTCTTCGTCGTGCCATGGTTGTGTGTTGGGCGGGGGGGGGTAGGGGGGGGGGGGGTCATAGAGGCTGGTTCGGTGCCATTTGATACAAATGGTGTCCAGTGCCATTTTCTTTGTGCGACCTGCCGGTCTTGATGAACGTTGTCTGCGTCTTTCGGAAGGACAAGGGGGGGAGACGCGGGGGGGGGGGGGGGCTGGGGACGGCGGTCGGGCGGGAGGAGGCAAAGGGAAGGACGGGCCAGGGAAAGGAAGGCGACACCAAGGGGCAGGCAGAGGGAAGGGAGGGAAGGGAACGGACAGCCGGAAGGGGGGGAAGGGACAAGGGAAAGGGAAAAGACACCGACGCGTGGGAGACGGAGGGGGCCGCCACGACCACGTACAATGTTCATCCACTGCCACCGGGTGGCACTATGTAACACCGCGAGGGGTGTGGGCAACGGTGGGTGCTTGTGGGAGGGGTGGAAGGGTTGGCACGAGGTCATGGTGTTGTTGTGGGGGGTGGGGGTGGGGGGGTTGGGGGTGGGGGGTTCCCTCTGCTCTGACGCCACAGACCCATGCCTTCGCAGCACGGCACACAACCTGCCAGGCCCCCACTTTCTCGAATCGCACCACCGCTCGCCCGTCCGCCTGCATATCGACCTTCAGGTTCTTGGGGTCTTGATCGTTCATCCTGAGGCACAACGGGGCGGTTTGCATGAGGGCCCCTGCCAGGCCATTTCCTGGGGGGGGGGGTGTTGTTTGGGGCCCTGGGCCAGCCATGGCCGACCCCCCACCCCCCCCACATCAGAAAAATGTTCCTCCAGTCAAAAACGAAATGTATTACAGGGGCCGGAAATTTGAGGACGATTTTAGGTACACAAAAAATTTTTGGCCCCTGCCCCACGGGGCACCTTCAGCAGTAGCCTGGCCCACGCTATTGCCCACGGTCCGCCACCGGGGGCACAATGGGGCTCTCTGGACATTGGACGGCCATGTTCGTGGACATTGGGCCTTGGGGCACACACAGCCCCCCACCCCTGCCCAGGCCCAGGCCAACCCCAAGCCCATGCACAGCCCTCCAACGCTCAGCGCTGTTCGGTATCCCAAGAACAGGCCGCCGGCCTGTGATCCCCTCAGACCTCTGAAGAGCGCCCGCCGGCGAGTAACTGCGTACGGCCATCGGCCAAGCGGCGGTGGTCGGCCATCCACCGCCGTCGGCTCCCCGAATCCTGCCACCCAGCACCTGAAGCCGTGCTGGACAGAAAAACAAAAGACGCCCAACGTGCAGGTCCAAGCCTAAGCACAGCCCCCCACTACCGTACGGCCTATTGACCCCAGCACATGGGCAGCCCTCCACTCCTGAACAGGTCCAGGCCCCCAAACACCAACTATCTCCCAATAAATAAGTGTCTTAGGCCTAAAACCTCAGCACGGGACCATCAGACGGGCATTTGGTGAAACCTAGTATGCACGTAGCAAAACCTAGTAAAATGTAGCAAAACCTAGTAAAATGTAGCAAAACCTAGTAAAATAAAATTTTTTTACTAGGTAAAAAAAGCAAAAAATTTAAAAAATTTTCCCTTACTAGGTTACTAGGTAGTGACAAATTTGGACTTGAATTTGAACAAAAAAAACCAAGTTTATGGGGGGGGGGGGGTCAACGGTAGGTGGTATTTATGTTTAAGGGCATGGTGCCCCCTGGTCTATTCCAGGCCACTTGTGTAAGTGGCGCCCCACCCGGGCCAAACCGTGTATTGCAAGGTCAGCATAAATAAAATGAGGCTCAAGAAAAGAAGGAGCTTTTATATGATAAATATATATATACATATATGAGGTGCACACACGCGTGCTTTATATGAAGTCGCAAAACACGCGCTTGTAGATGAGGTCCGACTTCTTGTCTTTGTAGGTGGGTCAGAATCAGAAGTGGCCCACAAGTGGGCAAATTGGCTACCTCACCCCTGCCGTATCGGGGAGCCCCACCACTGCACAGCGGGGGGCAAAATCAGAAGTGGCCCACAAGTGGGCAAATTGGCTACCTCACCCCTGCCGTATCGGGGAGCCCCACCGCTTCAGAGCGGGGGGCAAAATCAGAAGTGGCCCACAAGTGGGCGAAGTGGCTACCTCACGCCTGCCGTATCGGGGAGCCCCACTGCTTCAAAGCGGGGGGCAGAATCAGAAGTGGCCCACAAGTGGGCAAAGTGGCTACCTCACCCCTGCCGTATCGGGGAGCCCCACCGCTGCAGAGCGGGGGGCAAAATCAGAAGTGGCCCACAAGTGGGCAAATTGGCTACCTCACCCCTGCCGTATCGGGGAGCCCCACCGCTGCAGAGCGGGGGGCAGAATCAGAAGTGGCCCACAAGTGGGCAAATTGGCTACCTCACCCCTGCCGTATCGGGGATCCCCTCCGCTTCAGAGCGGGGGGCAAAATCAGAAGTGGCCCACAAGTGGGCAAAGTGGCTACCTCACCCCTGCCGTATCGGGGATCCCCTCCGCTTCAGAGCGGGGTGCAAAATCAGAAGTGGCCCACAAGTGGGCAAAGTGGCTACCTCACCCCTGCCGTATCGGGGATCCCCACCGCTACAGAGCGGGGGGCAGAATCAGAAGTGGCCCACAAGTGGGCAAATTGGCTACCTCACCCCTGCCGTATCGGGGATCCCCACCGCTTCAGAGCGGGGGGCAGAATCAGAAGTGGCCCACAAGTGGGCAAAGTGGCTACCTCACCCCTGCCGTATCGGGGATCCCCACCGCTGCAGAGCGGGGGGCAGAATCAGAAGTGGCCCACAAGTGGGCAAAGTGGCTACCTCACCCCTGCCGTATCGGGGAGCCCCACCGCTGCAGAGCGGGGGGCAGAATCAGAAGTGGCCCACAAGTGGGCAAATTGGCTACCTCACCCCTGCCGTATCGGGGATCCCCACCGCTGCAGAGCGGGGGGCAGAATCAGAAGTGGCCCACAAGTGGGCAAATTGGCTACCTCACCCCTGCCGTATCGGGGATCCCCTCCGCTTCAGAGCGGGGGGCAGAATCAGAAGTGGCCCACAAGTGGGCAAAGTGGCTACCTCACCCCCGCCGTATCGGGGATCCCCTCCGCTTCAGAGCGGGGGGCAGAATCAGAAGTGGCCCACAAGTGGGCAAAGTGGCTACCTCACCCCTGCCGTATCGGGGAGCCCCACCGCTGCAGAGCGGGGGGCAAAATCAGAAGTGGCCCACAAGCGGGCAAAGTGGCTACCTCACCCCTGCCGTATCGGGGATCCCCTCCGCTTCAGAGCGGGGGGCAGAATCAGAAGTGGCCCACAAGTGGGCAAATTGGCTACCTCACCCCTGCCGTATCGGGGATCCCCTCCGCTTCAGAGCGGGGGGCAAAATCAGAAGTGGCCCACAAGTGGGCAAAGTGGCTACCTCACCCCTGCCGTATCGGGGATCCCCTCCGCTTCAGAGCGGGGTGCAAAATCAGAAGTGGCCCACAAGTGGGCAAAGTGGCTACCTCACCCCTGCCGTATCGGGGATCCCCACCGCTTCAGAGCGGGGGGCAGAATCAGAAGTGGCCCACAAGTGGGCAAATTGGCTACCTCACCCCTGCCGTATCGGGGATCCCCACCGCTTCAGAGCGGGGGGCAGAATCAGAAGTGGCCCACAAGTGGGCAAAGTGGCTACCTCACCCCTGCCGTATCGGGGAGCCCCACCGCTGCAGAGCGGGGGGCAGAATCAGAAGTGGCCCACAAGTGGGCAAATTGGCTACCTCACCCCTGCCGTATCGGGGATCCCCACCGCTGCAGAGCGGGGGGCAGAATCAGAAGTGGCCCACAAGTGGGCAAAGTGGCTACCTCACCCCTGCCGTATCGGGGAGCCCCACCGCTGCAGAGCGGGGGGCAAAATCAGAAGTTCTGAAACCTAGTAAAAACAAAAACTTTTTTTTACTAGGTTTTGAAACCTAGTAAAAAAAAAATTTTTTTTTTACTAGGTTTTGAAACCTAGTAAAAAAAAGTTTTTTTTTTACTAGGTTTTGAAACCTAGTAAAAAAAAAAGTTTTTTTTTTTACTAGGTTCCCAATACCTAGTAAAAAAACGTGTTACCTAGTAAACTGTTACCTAGTAAAAAAAAAAACTTTTTAAAAAAAAATTTTTTTACTAGGTTTCACTACAGACCCCCATCAGACAGGTACATTTTGGCATTTCTGACATGCATTTTTTTTTGGTCCAAGACGACAGTCGCATGAGTTGCCCGAAGTAGATTTGGAGTAAGGGAAAGGCATCGTGGGCCAGTGCGGTCTGTCGAATATTGGTTGCCTGTTTTTGGGGAATTGCCCATCGCCACTGTAATCGTGTTGCAAAATTGGCAAATGCAAGTTTCATTCGATGGTGTGCCCTAATGCACACCGCCCCCACTGGCAGACACACATCATCGAGTACCCTTTATCTGTGTTTTGCATATCGGCGCTGTGGTTCTTGCGAATGCCTGTGGGGACTGCAGGGACGGCAATCCCAGAGTCCAAGTATCCCATTCACCAACATGACATCCAGCTGAAAAACATCTCCAAAAAATCAAAAAAAAAAAGTGGTCAGTTTCAGGCAACTGCAACGACCACACAAACATGGATTTCGCAAAGGAAAACCACAGCACATAAATATGCACAAGTGCGCATACACGTACACATGCGCAAACACATACACACACTTGATTACAACCAAAACAGAACACATTCACACACGATGAGAACCGCGAAAACAAGAACAGAGCAAGAAAAGCGGCGAAAGAAAACCCCTCGGCAGCCGCAGGGCAGCCCTAGACGTCTTTGGGTCTGTTGATAGAGAACGACAAAGTGCAGGCCTGGACAGTGGGTTCAGTGTGATACAGAAATCCTCCCGTGCCCTCACCTGCACCACGTTTTGGTTCCGCACTAACCAACAGACCAAGAAAAACCCAATGGAGGAGTTCGTGTCAATGACAGCCCAAAAAAATACAGCCATTGTAAGGTGCAACCACCCAACCACACACACACCATGTAACCACACACACACACACACACAAACAGACAAAGGATTCCGGGGCGGACAGCATGTCGGCGCACCAGGCCGGTTGGTAACCCTCAGGTTGGAAGACGCCGGGAATGACGTGGTCGGTGTAGCGTGTCCCCTCCCACTGAGCGTTATGGGTGAGCCAGTGGACTAACCGTTCTACGACCGCACTGTGGGCGCGCGGCTGGTGGTGGGCTATCGCGTAAAACCATGTGCACAACATTTTCCACACCACGAGGGGATGTGCAGTACACACGGCACACAGCATACACACATACACACAATTTGCGAAAGCATACACACACACACACACACGCACACACACACACACACACACACACACACACATGCACACACACACACACACACACACATATTCATATACACACATGCGGGGACTTACACGGACGTACAATGACATGCCCCTCCCACAAACTTCTAAATGCCATTCACACCTCCTCCGCCCCTCAGAGGGAATGGCCTATCCTCTTAAAATAGCTGATACACACTTCATGTGCTCCTTCTCCCACACACACACACACACATATGGCCATAGTATTGGCCACGGAAACGAATCTTGAGGGGCCGCGTTCATTGAGGACGGACCCTCCAAACAGAACCCCCCATGCGGATCAGCCTATCCTGCCATATCCCTGTGTGGCTCGATGCCTGTCTGGGGTCCCCAAAGGCGGGGAGGAGTGAAAATGGTGGAAGTTTTTGCCGAAGGGTGCGATCCCAGCAACCCCTTGCGCCTGCAGTGTGTGGGCTCCAAGTACCCCTCCATCCCAACCCATCCCCATGTGGGGCCGGGCTTCGAGGCACCACCACACACTTGGACTGCAGTCGCGTCATGATTCTTGCACTGATCGTGTCAAGCGGCGTCGTGATCAACGCGGCCACACCCCCGGCAATAGCCCCCCACAGCAGCTGAGCGACCACAAGCGGCATCCCGATGCCGTACACCTGCAATCACGAAACATGAAACACATTCGTGGAACATCACCTGCACGGGCGGTGCCCTCTGCAGCCCCGCTACAACCCTGTCAAGCCGTTCGCAATCCGTTTCGCTGCAACTCTGCGCAAACCGCTGACAGGGCCCTTAGCAACCTCCTACAAGGCTGCGACGAACTGTGACAGTTTACAGCCCCATGCCACGCTCCACACGATGCTACAACCGTGCACAGCCCTCTCTCTACAACGCTATAAAGGCCCCCACAGCCCTTTACAGCCCCCTCACAAGCAGGGTTTGAAATAGGACCACGTGACGTCATGAAGTGGTTGTGAGAGTGTACTTCTCACTTCCAAACACCCTTCATTTGAAATCAGCTCGTAAAATCACAACCATCCGAATCAAATCATTTTGGGGCACAAGGTCCCCAGCCCCCACTGTTTCAGCACCCGGAATGGTGTTCAGGCACATCCCGACCGATGTGGGTTGAGTGCTGATGAAGACTTGTACAGGGGCATGTTCGGCCAGCGGCCTCCAATGATACGAGAGGGGGCACAAGTGCTGTGCCGCCCTCTCGCATCCGCATGTGGAACGGAAACATGCGGGTGTTTCGTAACGAGAATGCTCTCCCAGACCAGCGCGTCGCAGGGTGGCCCTTAACAGCAAAAGGGGGAGGGGGGATCTCCGGCATCTGCGACACTGGGCCGGGCGGTCGTAAGGCAACCAACAGCTGTGGGAGGGGGGCAGAAGGCGGCCAGCGGCCCCCCAAGTGTATGGCCTGGGACGGGCACCACAGCCTTTGGCACACATCCACGTCCCGCTGCACCGGGGCTGCACTGGGACTGCCGCACACTAGTCGCCGAATGGCGCAGTGACGACCCTGTCCGTTGGGTTTAGTCCCAGCACCCGAAAGCCCTCCACATGTGCAACTTTGCTCCAGCGGAAAAGGGTGTTCTAGGACCTGCCCCCTGCCTTGGGACCTTCTGCACTGCGCCCGCCCCCACCCCCCGGACGAACTTGCCATGATGGGGGCCAGAGGATCCATACACTGATCCGAAGGTCCTCAGCATGATCCACGACCAGAGCATCTCCATCCGGTACGACATGGAGTTGGACATGGATGAAGGTGAGGCGGACAACATGAACTGGGACGAGGGCGGACCAAGCAGAGCCAACACACCAGTGACCGGACCACAGCCAGAGCTGAGCACCACCATCGTCTTTCTATGGATAACCATGTGACCCCCCCCCACGCCTCCAGAAGGGGGGGTGCCCCCAGTTCGGGATAGACAGTGTTTATGAGTGCGCATACAGTCACAAAGTCAGCGGTGCTGCGGGCAGCAGCCGGCTGGCCGCCAGATCCATTTTCAAAGGTAAAAGCCAGTGGTCAGGATACCGACAGCGGAAGTGGCCCATCCCCATGAGTTACCCTATGTACAGGTTGCCCAGAAGATGGTCACTCGCAGTAGAGGGCTGTGGGGTGGCACCGCCCCTGGGTGGGGGTGTCACTTGGCAACCGTCCACGAGTGCAGAATCCCCCGCGAGAGGAACTTTATCACGTGGACGCAGGAGCTGAGGGAGCGCTTCAAGAAAAAAAAAGCACCCGTGGTGGATACTTGTCCACTCTACATCCCCTCCGACGGGATCGGAGGAGCCGTAAGACAGCAACTGCGGGATGAGCGATTGGCACAATCCTCATGCCGACTGCAAACAGAAAAAAAATCCCACCAACAAAGTGCCAGGGGCGTGATGGCTCTGAGATCCTGTCCACACTGTCAGGATCCTGATCATGATTGTCCACACCCTAACACTGCACTGATTTGTGTGGACGTGATGCATTAAGTGTGCCACGCCCCCCCACATCGTGTGCACGATGCCACTCCATGGTCCCACTGACGATGAATGGATCCCCCCAGGGTTCACAAACAACGTAAGCGGCAGTCAGCGGGGCTTTCCGGATTTCATTGCAGTGCTGTGCTATGGCAGAGATTGGTGCTGAAGTTGCGGAGATCCAATAGATCAGGGTAAGAAAGTAGATGCTCAAGACAATCCAGGCCAAGTCAAGTAAGTTCTGATTACAAAACAGGCATCCGAAAAAAAAATAGACATCGGCAGCCAGCGGGGGCCGCCGGAACACCGCACACCTTGTCGATCGTCTGCTCAAGGCTGTGTATCATAGCGTACTGCACTGCGGCGTACGGAATGTCTCGCAGGAAGATGGCCACCCAACACACCGAAAGGATGCTGAGGGTCCCCTTCTGGCTGATGAACCGTTGGAAGGCTTGCCTGTGCGGACAGCGAGACGCAGCTGTGGGGCTGTGAGGCTGTGCCTGCGACTTTGGTGGTGTGGGGCTGTGAGGCTGTGCCTGCGACTTTGGTGGTGTGGGGCTGTGAGGCTGTGCCTGCGACTTTGGTGGTGTGGGGCTGTGGGGCTGTGCCTGCGACTTTGGTGGTGTGGGGCTGTGAGGCTGTGCCTGCGACTTTGGTGGTGTGGGAGGCTGTGCCTGCGACTTTGGTGGTGTGGGGCTGTGCGCCTGCACAAACGGGAGGATGCAGCCGTGGTGCGGTTCTGTGTAGGTTCGCGAGGCCGAGCTGCCTACGCATGGCCACTGGGGATGCCCGTCTGGGCGTTGGAAGGAAAGCATCGACGTCACAGCACGCACGATGCAGTCCCGCTTGTCCGCAGAGGCAACCCCCCCCCACACCCCAGGCAAACCGCACCCCAAACACCGCAGTATCCACGCCTGGTGGGGTGGCCGCAGCCGTCAGGCCCCCGCTCCCCCCCCCCCCCCCCGGCTTGTCCAAGCTACAGCCATGCAGCACTCAAACATGGTCCATGCAGGATGCACCACCACAGCTGCATCCTGCGGTTTGCATAGGCCCACGGCCCACACCCGAGGTATCCCTCGACCGTCGTCTTGATGCGGTCCGCACAGACCCACCGGTTCTGAATCGCCGGTGCATCGTGGCAGATTGGGGCACCTGACGGAATCCCCCTTTGGGTCGTGCGCCACGCGTGAACACCGGTCGCTCGTGCACACCACCCGCACGCCCCCGCCCACACAACGCGCGCGTCGATACCGCGCGGTCAGGCCCGCCTGGATCTGTTTCGTCAGCAGCTCCAGCGGCACACGGATGATGGAAACCCCCACGGCAGCCCCGACACCGGCCGCCACCATCCACTGAAAGACCTCAGACACGGGGTTTTTGATCTCCTGGGCTTTTGGCAGGTGTAAGAGGACCCCTGAGGAAGCACGGAGCAGCGGTGTGCAGCAGCGGACTCTGCATCCAACTCGGCATGCGAAAACCCGCCAATGCATCCGCATGGAATGGGCATGACATGTACGCAGCACGCCCGCCCCGCCCAGTGTCGGAGGAGAGAGCTGACGTTCCAGCGGCAGGTGTACTGGCCAAAAAATACAAAGAATTTTAGAAAACCAATTTTTGTGGAAGTGAAAAGCAAGTGATAATTAGCAAAATTGTGCATTTTGCCTGTAAAACGGGTAAAAAATATTTCTTGAGAATAAATTTTGCGAATGTCGAATTTGCGTAACTGGAGGCCCCAGAAAATCGGCAAAACACCTCGAAGAGGGAGGGAGCGCAGTCATTCAATCAATCAGTTCGTCAAAGTCATTGAAAAGCCCCCCACCCCGTCCAAACACCCAAATATGGTGAAAAACACATAAGGAGGGTCTAAAACGTGCTTTACATAGGGTATTTGATCATTGTGAATGGTCAAAATCGAACAATTCATTGGGGGATCATTTTCTGTGCCGAAATGATGATTTTACGAGGGGTTAGATGTCTGATACCATATCATGGGGTATGCTACGCGAACGACCCAAAAAAGGGGGGGGGGGTTGGCACAAGGCCCAAAAGGGGGGGGGGGGAATACGACGCCTGCACCTGCGCTCGATCTCACAACCCCTTTTCCAGGTGATTATTGATGATTTATCCTGACACAACTGTCATTTTGTGTGGATCACTGTTTGCACGCTCCACAATGACTGTGTTACATTTAGTCCTGGGAGGCACTGCATGCGGTTGCTGCCATTTCCTGGTGGGCTGTGGAGGGATGCTGTTATTTCCTGGTGGACTTTGGATGGATGCTGTTGTTTGCTGGTGGGCTCTGGATGGAAAGAGTGCGAGGTGAACATTGCTGACGGACACAGAAATGCAGATGAGGCGCAGAACAAAGGGGATGAATTGTGCATGCACTTAGCCGCACGCATGCCGCAGACGTCGAAATCCTGTAATTCATTAATTTGACTAACTTTACCCAATTTTCCGAAAATTTGCCTCGTAATTGATTAAAATTTCTGTGTTATTTTTTTTTTGTTGCGTTTGCAGACAGTGGTCCCCTCAATGAATCATTTTGGCAAAATTTTGGTATTTGCCCTGTATTGCTGCGTCCCTGGGCGGAGCGACTACGTATTGCTGCGTACCACTTGGGAGCCTCGTAGGCCAGTGTTCACTGAGGATTGCTCAGGGTTCTCTTCTCTTTTGGAGAGTCTTGGTGGGTGGACCCAAAAGTGCTGCGTACTGTAACATACCACTGGGATCCTGTGTGTCTGCTGTGCACTACTGGGCTGAGGTACTATGTACTGCGCTCTGCTACTGCTACGACGGGTGGTGCCTCATGTTTGGGAGGGTATCCATTCGGGTGAGCCTGCCAGTGAACGCATGCATGCGTGCTGCGCCCCCTCACTACAATCACCACCGCAGCACCCACCAACAACACAGCATCCGCCTACCCCCCCCAAATAATAATCAGCTACCCCCCGCACCGAGGGAAGCAGATTTAAAGACTACTCTCTGTACCAGTGGGGACACAAGAGAAAGCACAGGGCAAGTGATGAGAACAATAACTTCGTCGGCGACATTGCCGTCGGGGCCTTTCACCCCCAGCGGAAAAGAACAGACAGCCAGAACCACGTCCCCCTCCAACGCACACCCACACACCCACGGACACGGAAACATCCAGGAACTCACAATCCCCAACCCACCACGGCACATGGCTGTGTTTTGTGGACGCGTGCCTCAGGGAGGGGGGGGGGGGGGGGCTATGGTTGTGGGGGGATGGGGGTATGTTAAAAGGGGGCAGGGGGCTCTGAGAATGCAATGTCTGCTGCTTACAATCGATGGCCGTCGCCTTCGATGTGCCATTTCCACGCGCAGCTGGGGCCTGTCCCCCTGCCCCCCTTGACTGGTCTGTGCGGGTCCTCCCTCAGCCCCCACTGATCTCCTGAGCACTCTGGGCGGGGGGGGGGGGGGGGGGTGACCTAATCAAAAAACAGACAAATGCAAACCAGAGGTAATGCACTCCAAGGTCAGGCATAAATGCATCTTTATTCTCCATGCCAAACCTGGTTAACCCTCAAGACACACACTTGTGTGTGAAACAGAAAACAGAACATCATGTCTGACTACATTAGTCAGACAATCACAGTCAGTAGTACTGTCAGTCAGACATCAGCAATCAGTGTCGGATAAAGACACCACGCCCACCCCGCCCGCCCGCCCGCCCGCCCGCCCGCCCACCCGCCCGCCCGCCCGCCCGCCCACCCCGACCCCCCCATGCATTACCGGCATGGCCGAAAAGAGCAACTCTGGGAAGGGGGGGGGGGGGGTCAGTGAGCACAGGAGGTCAAAGGGCAACTCCAGAACACACACCTCGGACATGTCTGTACAACGACAAGTACACCGCCATCTCCGGACACCTCTTCACAAGTGCGAATCCTGTGGAAACATGGCTCAGCGCCGTGGCTCTGTGCACCACCCGATCCGTCGGGAGGGACCCGCGAGACAGCGCGGGGGGAGGGGGAGGCGGTGTAGTGTCCACAGGCCATTGCTTAATGAAAGGGGGAGAGGGGGGGTTGGGGGGGCAGGGATGCATTAGAAGGGCAGGGACCTCAGAGGTGGCCCCCGAGGCGGTTAGGCAGCCGGTTGGAGGAGGTTGCCAAAGCGGTTGGGGGGCGGTTACTGTCGGTTACAAAAAACACTGAAGCCGGCACTTCGTGTCAGGGAGACAGTGGCTGGGCATAGGCTGGGCGCCCTGGAGGGGGGCGGGGGGGGGACCTCCCTCCCTTCCAATGCATCGCTGGGGGGGGGCGGTGGGTCAGTTGGGGCCAACCCCCGGTGGCCCGACCCCCACATTTCCTCAGCGGAAGCAGTGCAATGTAATCAAGGGTCAAGGGGTCCGAAATAAAATGGAGGCCAATGTAGGGCACACACACTTGTGTTTGGGTTCAGACCCACCCCCCCAAGCCCCCACCCCCACCCCCTTTCATGGCGGTGGTTGTTTGCCCCTCAGCAATGACCTGGTCCAAGGGGGGGGGGGGGGTCTGTTCAGTCCTGGACCGGCGTGGGCATGGGACCCCCCCCCTCCAGGGCGCCCAGCCTATGCCCAGCCACTGTCCCCCTGACGCCAAGCGCCAGCCTCAATGGCATTTGTAACCGACAGTAACCGCCCCAACCACTTTGACAACCTCCTCCAACCGCCTCTGGGGCCACCACTTCCCTGCCCTTCTAATGCACCCCTGGGGGGGGGGGTTGCCCTGACACATAAGCCCCCCCTGTGTGACATTCCGTCTGGTTGTTGCTCCTTTACGGGGCCCTGGACGGTCACCCGTTCTTCCCTTCGCATGTTGCGTCGGGTCGCTACTTTCTGTCGGTGACTGCGGCCGGTGCTCTTGCTGGTGTCGTTTCCGCGTTCGCAGAGCCCAGTAGTTGGTGTGCCGGGGCTGTGCTGAATGTGGCATGGTGTGCCGTTTGCATGTCAGCGGCGCCCAATATTTGGCGTATTGAGGATGTGCTGACTGTTGCCGGGGTCGTTTGACTGTTTTTGTTGACCACACACCTCTGTCCACAGGCCGTCCATAGCCTGCCTCGCTGTGTTTCTGTGCGGCCTAAGTGCCCTGTTCCTCCACGCGCTGTCCGGGCCGTCCACCATATGTCCTTTTCCCCCTCACGGTTGGTCTGCCCCTGATGGGCTCCCGCTCCTGTTGCGCAAACAGCCCATCTGGGCTGCGGGAGACACCCCCCACCTGATGCCGGTTGAGCAGGGGTTGCCCTGGCACCCGGTAGCGACGGGGTTGGCTGGCCAAGCCATCCCCTTTATTGTCGCTGCCTCCCATGCACACGCTCTGCCATCCGCTCCATTCTGGTTCTCTGTTCCCGCTGTTCTGGTTGCCTCTCCCGCCTTGCTGTGCCCCTCCTCCTTGTCTGCTGTGCCCGCCCTTGTCCCTCTTGGTGTGGCTCCCGCGTTCTGTGTGTCTGTGTTGCTCCTCCCCCTGTCTGGTGGCGCTGCTGGGTGCCCATGTCACGCACCCCCTCCTGTCCCACCCACCTGCCCCCCCATACGAGGATTTCACATCTCCATACAACGTGGACTGCCCCGTGCCCGGTTGGCTGTTCACGGCCCTGTTGCCACCCCCATGGCGGGCACCTCCCGGAGCGCGGGGCGCAGCCCCCGCCCTTGTGGAGTACGTGGGCACCTTGTAGAGGGAGGGGGGGTGTTTGTTGATGGCTCGCTCGGCGTGCGCTGCATTTGGTGGTTGCCGCAGTGCTCGCACCTCATGGTTCCCTTGTGTCTTGTTGTGTGTCCTGTTGGGGCTCGTCTCCCTGCCGTGTGTAGGGCGGCCTTGTGCCCAGCTGTTTTGCTGCATGTGTTCCTCCCAGTTTCGGGCTCTTTCTTTTTCTGCTGGCATGCTCACTGCTTCTAGTCTGCGGCGCCAGGGGGGTAGCATGTCGCTCCCTGCATCCCATTGTGGCTGTTGGGTTGTCCCACTCGCAGTTGGGTGGTGCAAGGGGCACCAGGCACTTTTGCACAAATCTACAAACTGACCTGTCAATGGTGCCCCCCCGCCGTACCTACCCACTCAACACAATGTCGCGCGCACCCACACACCGATCCCTCGATAGAGGTCGAAGAAGCCGCGCCCCTTCGTGAAGGCCGGCTTGCCCACCTGCGCCCGCGTCTTCAGCGTGTCAATGGGGTACATCACGATGGTGGACATCATGGCGGCCACCATCCCCGCCACCAGGTCCATCCTCATCCCGGACGTCCCGAACGTCGCAATGCCCCCCGCCAAAATGGAGGGCACGGCCGGCACCCCCATGGCCCCGGCCGTCACCATCGCCGCACTGGCCGTGGTCCCGGCGGCCGCGGCGGCGGTCGACGCGGCAGCGGCGGTCGTGGCGGCCGTTGTGGCGGCCGTTGTGGCGGCGGCGGTCCCGGCGGCGGCCCCGGCCGCCGCTGCTCCCGTGGCCGCAGCGCCCGTCGCCGCGGCGGCGGTGGCGGCCGTCCCGGCGGCAGCGGCGGCGGTCCCGGTGGCGGCCGCGGTACCGGCGGCGGCAGCCGCAGTCCCTGCGGCGGCCGTCCCTGCGGCTGCGGCGGTGGTCGCTGCGGTGGTGGCAGCGGCTGTTGCGGCTGTGGCCCCGGCGGCTGCGGTTCCGGCGGCCGCGGCAGTGCCGGCCGCGGCAGCACCGGTTGCGGCCGCAGTGCCCGCCACGGCCGCAGTGCCCGCCGCAGCCGCAGTGCCCGCAGCGGCGGCAGTACCAGCGGCAGCGGTACCGGCCGCGGCCGCAGTGCCCGCCGCCGCTGTGGCAGCCGCTCCCGCCGCGGCGGTCCCTGCAGCCGCGGCCGTCCCCGCTGCAGCCGCAAGCCCCGCCGCCTGCACCGCCGCCGCAGTACCCCCCGCTGCGGCAGCGGTGCCCGTCGCGGCGGCTGTGCCAGCGGCCGCGGCTGTGGCCGTGGCAGCTCCCGCGGCCGCGGCGGTAGTCGCGGCGGCGGTACCGGCTGCGGCCACCCCTGTGGCCGTGCCTCCCGCTCCCAGGCCACCGCTGAGCACCGCGGCCCCGGTGGCCAGGCCGGCGGCCGCCAGCGCTGAGCGCGAGTTGCGCGAGCCCTCGTCCAAATCTTCGCCGGCAATCGATTTGAGGCGGTGGTTGGCGTACATGACGAGGACTTCATGGAGTTTCTGCGAAGAACGCGGTGCCAATATCAACCCCCGGCCCCGCGTGCACATGCGACATCCATCGCGGACCATGCCATCGGCTGCGGACGTCCGATCCCCGGATCTGCGCCCGCATCCTCACGTACACTACCTCGGGGTCTGTGGGGACAGTGCACAGAAGACGTCAGGAAAGTACCACTTCTCGCTTCGCCCTCAAAATCGTTGCGTGGATCCGGGTACACTTGGTACACTCAGGCCCGCACACCCCCGCTTTGCCCCCGAGAGGGCGAGACTGTGGGTGCCATTCCTTTTGGTGGTCCTGGCGGGACACCCGCTGACCCTTGCGGAGCCTCAGGGGGTGCCCCCCGTTCCTCCCCAGTACAAGTGTGCAGGTCGGTGACCGCACGCCAGCCTCCCGCCCTCGCCCCCGCCCCCCCCGCATGCGACTCCCATCAGCGCCTGCCAGGGAGTGGACACCAAGGGGCCACGCACCTCTGCAGAGGGGGCGGGGGGAGTGGGTGTGCCAGGGGGTACTTCCCGGGGGAATGCAGTTGGTCGTGGGGACGTGCGTTCGAGCGCTGGGTGGTTCTGGTGTGGGGGGGGGGGGGGGGTTCCGGAGCACCAAGTGCTACACGCCAGACCTGCCAAGGGCATCTGCCGGCACAGACATGATCAGATGGAGCAGGGTCCTACTGAGCCACACACGAGACGCAGCACGTTCCTACTGAGTTCTGGTGGTGCGGGGGGCGGGTATTACTGAGTGGCCATTGATACGGGGCCGATTGCTACTGAAAAACAGTTTTCCTGCCAGACGCTAGTGGCAGGTCTGCTACACACATGCCATCAATATTTTGGGTCAAGGGGGCTTTCAGCACAAAAAAAAAATTGTTGATGCACCCTTGACCCAACAAATGCGCACACCGCCCGGAGGCAATCAAGACCTCCACACAGGAAAGGGTCAGATCATCCCGTGGTACATCGTCCTTGGTAAAGAGAGAGCAGATGAACTCACCAACAGTCAGCACTTGAAGAACAACCACTTGGCCATTGACCGCTGGCAGTTGGCGGTTGACGGCTGGCGTTTTGCAGTCAACCGCTGGTGGTTGGCGTTGAACCGCCGGTCCAGAGGGCGGTCCCGAGTGAAACAAAAAAGTTTTTCTCCTTCTCAAAGCCCCCCTGCCCTGCTGTGGTGTGGGGGGGAGGGGGGTATTAGTCCAAAGGTGTGCGTGCTCACAATTTGGTCGTGGTCGTCGTACGGTCTGCCACTTGCACCGGGAGGTCCTTCGCTGTCTGTGCTCCTACCGGCGCTGCACTGTCAACGGGGCTGGAGATCACGACGGCGCGGCGGGGGCAAAGGGCGGGGGGCAACAACCGAAACGGTCTGATTGTGCTCGTCGAGACCGTCCGCAAATCGGTACTCCGCCCACACAACCCGCTTCTCTTTGGTGAGCCTGCGGACAATGACGTGTGTCCGAGGGGACTCGAGGGGGGGACTGAGGACTGAGGGGTCAGACAGGCAGGCGGCGGTAGTTCTGGAGCCCACCGGCCGCGGCGGCGGCGGGGGGGATGGTTTGGCATGTGGCCTTTGGTGTATTGTTCTCGTCTGCAGCGGGCGGCGCCTATTGGCCGATCGCCATTCGCTGCCCTTCCCTTGGGACCCTCTCCCTCCATCGGCGGCGGTGCCCATCGGCCTCTCACAGCCCCTGCGTCCTTCCTCTCCCTCCTTGGCCTTTCCTGGGGAGGGGGGGGGGGGGGGATATTGGAATCCCCATGAAATTCTGAGCATTTTGGCCCCAGAAGTCTTAAGAGGAGGTGAAAAAAAAAAAAGGGTGCCCACTCACCAGAAGTGAAAACAAAAACAAGCCCTTCCCGAAGTGGCATGAAGGGCCCTCCCAAGGCACCCAAACAAGGCGCAGTGTTGGTGTTGGCCCCGCTAAAAAGCCAAAAAGCTGCCGCCCCCCCGTGCGGAGGGGGTCAGGTGTGGGGTCCCCACGGTAACGCCCCCTGTGGAGTGCGTGCCGCGCAGTGTGGCATGCCGCCCGGGGTGCGGCGGGCAAACTGCGGGGGGCAACGTGCAGGGGGCGCGGCGCGCCGTGCGCGGAGTGCACCGGGTGTGGGGAGCCGTGCGCGGTGCCGGGGCAGACCGCACAATGCACCGTGCAAACGCATGGAAGGCAAAGTGTGCGGTCATGGCTTTGGATGTGGGCGATGTGGGCGGTGTGCGGTGCGCAGAGTGCACGGCGCGCGGGTGTGCTCTCCGTTCACAGACCTTCCCCACCAGTTCAGCCTCGATCAGATGTAGCATCGGATCCTGTGGATTGGGGGGGGGGGGGGGGGCGTGGCGATGGATGGCCAGGCCATTACTGCACCTGCGTGCTTCGGCCCACTCCGGATGGCCCAACACATCACAGGGCCCTTGCGGTCACATACCCGGTCACGAATTCACCGATCCTCTCCCTCTTGGACTTGTCTTTGTGCTCCTCCTCCTGCGGGGCATGGAAACGCGTGACAGCGCTCATGACTGGCACACGACAGCAACCCAAATCCCATTGCAAGGTCGTGTATGTGCAAGAGCAACAGCCGACGTCGATTCCTGGTCACACGTGCTGTGCTGGGAATATCGCATGGTCATGCGTGCGGTGCTGGAATGTGGCATGGTCACACATCTCTCAGACAATATATTCTGCCGATCATGCACGTCACCCTAAGCATCAGGAACAGCGTCCGGGGAGCATCCAGTGCGGTCGGCCCGACTACCGTCACTTCACGGCCGAGAGTGTGCGATCTTCCACAGACGGAGAGGTCGGGTCGGGGTCAGTTGAATCTAACCATTCATCCGTCACTGTCAAATGCTGCAGTGAATTTCCGTCATGGAGTCAAACTAAATCTTTTTTCTTCACTTTATGGCAGACAAATGAGGACTCTTCTGGACACCCTCAGCGCACTGATTCCGAAAATAGTGTTTTCATGTCGTAGCATCACCACCGATGTCCGTGGCCAAAACCCCGAGAAAATATCACCACCAACTACTGCCAGTTAACCGCTAGCCGCCACCGCGACTGCCATCAGTCGAACAACACCGATGGCCCTGAACATGCGGGCCTGGAATGTCTGGCTCCTGCAGCACACTTCCTGGGGGACCACGTACCTCATGCTCATCCTCCGATCCCTGCTCTTCTGTCTCAACGGCATCTTCCAGGGGTTTCTCCACAGCTTCCTTCTTCTTCTTCTTTCGCTTCTCCTTCTTCTGTGGCTCGCTATGGCTTTCCTCAGACGCAATCTTGGCCTTAATACGAGACAAGCCAAGAAACATTTGCTTGAACAGCACGTAGGGATTTCGAAAGCATACGGTCTGTGTGGGTGGGTGGGTGGGGGGGTGCCACAAAGGCTAAGTAGTATGCTGGGGGGGGCGGGTTTCCGGGTTGTCCACATTCCGCGCAGACAGCACACAGCTCAACACACGCGGCATCAACAAGGCAGCGCCCGGATACACGACACCACAGAAACATCCTACGCACAGACAGGCAGCCCGTACACATGACACAGACGCATCAATACGACACTACGCACATCAGCCCATACACACGACGAAATGCAGTTCACATGCCCCATACACACAACGCATTCCATGAACATGGCACTTGCACACACAAGGCACACCCCAATCGAACAAAGCATGCCACAGCTGATCCAAGCCACACACACCGTGCGGCCATCTCACGCAGACCATATGTGACAGGACCCGTCAGAGTTTCAGTTAATGCGACTCCGTGCGCGTTTGGAGTCACACTTTTTGATTGTGGGATTCACACATGTTCACACATTTGTAACATGGGATTCACATGAACTCACACACAACCCCACAGGTTCACATGCACAAACATTTGTGCTGGATTGGAAGAGGCACACACATAAGGGGCACACAACACGACAACAAACTGCAACATGGGCACACACAGCAGGACATAAACGGGACGGTCATCACATGTGTGCACACTTTTTGTCTGTGGGATGCAAAGGATTCACAAACACAAAAAAGTGGGATGGACATTAACTGAAAGTCTGGGACCCGTGCCCTCAGACTACCTGCTTTTTGGACGCCTCTTTGATCGCAGAATGCACCTGCTCCTGCAACTTGTCCACCCCAGCGATCACGTTCTCGTACTTTTCCTGCAGATACGCCCCAGTGTTGTGCCACAGGGAGAAGCGCCTGCCTGCACCATAAATCCATGTCACACCCGCATCCATTCATGGCCACGTTGCATCGTGCTGCATCCCCAACCACTAGCAATGCTCATGGGCCCGCTTGCCCTGGTTCACAAGCTTCACCTGCTGCGGTGCTAATTTCCCTGGCTTCCCCTTTTGGGGGACAGGCCTAACGGAGCACAGCAAGGCTCAGAAGCCAGAAAAAAAGGAAGCAAGGTGCAGCCGCTCATTTGTGCGATGGCCCTCAATCTTTTCAATGCCGTAAACGGGCACGACACACATGTGGGGGCTTTTTTTGCAGCCTCAAGTGCACAAAGTGCATTGGTCCTGTGGTCCCCTCAGAAATAGGCAAACAGACCCAACACACAGACTGTAACGATATCATGCGATATCATGCGTGCTCTGGGGTGCTGTGGTGGGCCTGTAGCATGCCACCCCGTCTCCCTCTACATAAATTGAAATGCCGACCTCTAACCACAAGCCCCGCCCCCCCCCCTCCCGTAGCGCTTGTTTGGGGGCCGGGCCCTACCACCCACATGGTCCACATCACAAACAACTTCGACTCCACTCCCACCGCATTTCACGGGGGTGCAAAGCGCAAGATGCATTGACCACTGCCCTCCTCTGGAACCCCATCCCCCCCGCATCCCAAGGATCACACCAGAGCAGAGGTACAGACGCCCTCCGGCCCTTTATCATCCCCCACCGTGTGCACACGCCACGGTCCCCCGTCACCCCCCGCCCACCCCCGGGGGAACAGTTGTCAAAGTGACAACTCCCACCAGCCCCACCCGGGGGACAGGACCGTCAGCCAGCACATGGGAAGAGACCAAGGGCCAGCGGACGGCCCTGACTTTTCCGTCCGGCCCGCGATTCGCGGGCTGCAGATTGTGAGGCAGGCCAGCACAGAGGCCCAGTTCTCAATCTGCATCCACTCCCTGTGTGAAATTCCGTCGGGTGGCTGTTTCTTTACGGGGCCCTGGACAGTCACCCGTTCGTCCCTTCGCATGTTGCGTTGGGTCGCTGCGTTCTGTCGGCCGCTGCGGCCGGTGTTCCTGCTGGTGTCGTTTCCGCGTCAGCGGGGCCCAGTAGTTGGCACACTGTGGGTTGTGCTGGTGGTTGCGGGGGGTCGTTTTACGGGTGTGTTGCCCACTCCGCTCCACGTTCAGGTCGTCCCCCACATATCTCGCCGCGTTTCCGCGTGCGTGCACGCCCCCACCCCTTCCCTCACCTCCTCTCTCCCGCGGGGAGAGAGGGCGAACCTCCACCGTTACGATACGGACAATACCACCGTCACCACCGATGCCCGTGGCCAAAACCCGAAGAAAGTGTCACCCCCAACTGCTGTCAGTTGACCGCTAACCGCCGCCGCGACTGCCGTGCGCGGGATGCAATCCGACGCGGCCCTGAACAGGCGGGTCTGTGGCGGTCGACGCAGGTTGGGCTTGTGAAGGGGGGACACCAGAGCACTCCGCCGCTGCGGCACCCGATGACGCGGCATCCCACAGAATCCCCTGAACACCCCCTCACCAAAGAGCCCCTGTAAAACCGCCGCGTCCCGCCCCCCGAGACGCACGGCGGTGAGCCCCCGATGGGCTCCGGCGAGTGGGCCCCTGCGGCGGGCGGTGCACTACGGGACCGGGTCAAGGGTTACGAGGCGGGGGTTTGGGGGGTCAAAAGGCATCGCCCGAGGGGAGGGGGAGGGGGTTTGAGGATAGGGGCCGCCTTTCCTGCCACCCCCTGAGCCCTGGTCCACGGACGAGGAAGGGGTTGGCCTTGGCACGTGACCCCCTCCCGCCCACCCTCACTCATCTTCATAACACCGGGGCCCACACCCCCGTCGACTTCCTTGGGGCCCTGCAGTGCCGCCCCCCCTGAACAGCAAACCCTGTGGGGCCGGCAGCACCGCTGCTGTCGGCCGCCTCAGGCCTGGGCCCCCGCAGCACATTGACGTCCGCCCGACACGAGGGCGGCACCCACGTGCAGACCTGCAGCCCCCCACATGCGGGTCCGGTCATCAACAGACGGCTGCCCCTTGATATCAATTCGGTGACCACACGTCATCGGCCTCCGCTTTCAATGGGCGGCCGCCCCCAAACCGCAAAACGACGGCCCTTTTGTGGGCTTGGGCAGCCCCCCCCGACCCCCCCCCTGTGTGAAATTCCGTCGGGTCGCTGTTTCTTTACGGGGCCCTGGATGGTCACCTGTTCGTCCCTTCGCATGTTGCGTCGGGTCACTGCGTTCTGTCGGCCGCTGCGGCCGGTGCTCCTGCTGGTGTCGTTTCCGCGTTCGCGAAGCCCAGTAGTTGGTGTGCCGGGGCTGTGCTGGATGCGGCGGGATGTGCCGTTTGCGCGTCAGCGGCGCCCAATAATTGGCGTATTGGGGGTTGTGCTGGTTGTTGCCGGGGTTGTTTGACTGTTTTGCTGTCCACACACCTCTGTCCACAGGCCGTCCATAGCCTGCCTCGCTGTGTTTCTGTGAGGCCCAGGTGCCCTGTTTCTCCACGCGCTGTCCGGCCCTCCCCGCCTCACAGACACGCGCGGAAAGCGGAAAGTGACAAAGCAGTGGTTTGGGACAGCAGGAGCGTGGCAAGCGTCTTGGGCAGTTCAGAGCCGGCGGACCCGCCCTGTGGCGATGCGCGGTTTGCCTCAGAAGGACAGACGACACAGAAAGGCTGAAAGGCTGCAGCGATCCAGGCTTGAAGGCTCCTGCATGAAGCTCGAACAAGCGTGCGCCCGCACGGACACCCGGCCGCACCGCCCCATCCCATCGGCCTGCTACCAACAGCAACACAGGCCCATCTAAATTCCGCGCGGCTGTCAGGCTGCACACACACGTCAGCCGGGGGGGGGGGCAGTGACAATGGAAAGCCTCGTGACTGGCACACACCCACTGCGCGTGGATGCAGTCGTATGCAAAAAAGACGAGGACGCCTGAGACATACTTTGTAAAACCTCTTCTCATACTCCAAGACCTCCTGCAGGTCTCCCCGGATTTGGTCCAGGCGGTCCAGCAGCGCATCCTCCAGTTGGCGGAGGTTGTCCCGCTCCATCTTCAGCAGCACCTCCTGCTCCGTCGGCGGCATTTGTTTGATGAAGGAGATCCCCTGCGTCTGTGCATCATGCAACGCGGGGCAGGGGCGGCCGGGGGCTGTACGGAGACGCGTGTACACGCCTCCCCCGATGCGCCCCCCCTCCCTCGCTTCGCTCGCTTGAGAGACATGCCCATGTGCACAGGTAAACGACGTTAGCGGACCTTTTTTTTTTAGGGAAGGGGTCCTGCAGCCCCCTTCCCAAATATTGTCTCTTTGCGTCTACAACATGCCGACAGTGTCTACAAAGAGCAGGCCACGTCTACTTGTGGTGCACAGTGTCTGCAGACTGTACTCGGGTCAACGCGTATGTGCACGGTGTCTCCAAACTATGCACAGTGCCTACGTGTATGCACAGTGTCTACAGACTATAGAATGGCTTCAGTATACACAAACTCCCTACATAGACACAGTGATAGTATATGTGGATACGCATACACGCGTATACACGTTTACGTATAAGCGCATACATACACCCGCATACGGGCAGTGTACATGTATACGTACATGTCTGGGGCGGCCGTACATTTCATTGAGAGGCAGGGGCATGTGGGCTACATCCGAACCGGGCAAAACAATGCAACGCACTCATGCGCAAATGCTGGAGTATTGGGGGGGGGGGGGGCTGGGCGCTGGTTTGGGAACTCGAGAGCTCCTGACCATCACAGCGGCCCCCCTCCTTTGATACAATGCGCCTGAGGACCGATAGGGCCCGGCCGTGCTCCTCCGGAGCGGAGCCGGGCAGTCCTTGAACAGCCACACTTTTGTTGTGTTCTCCCTCAGGACCACCCCTAAAAGGACCGCCCTCTGGGCCGGCACTTCACCGCCACCCGCCGGCGGTTAACGACCGTTTTTTTTGTCATGAAGTGCCGACTCCGCCTGAAGACGAACATGTCTTCTCTCGACCACCGACGGACTTCGGATGGGCGTATCGCTTGGTCATTTGCCGTGTGTAGGGCCCTGTCGCCTTCTCCGTGGCGATGTGCGCGTTCGTGGGGTCAAGGGGAGCCCCGCAAGCCCCGCAGCACTGCCTGAAGGTCACCCACACCCGAGATTCCAGAAAGAACTGGAAATGACGGGGTGGAATCAGTTTTTTTTGGGGGGGGGGGGGTCTGAAAACCAATTCTCCGGGATTCAGTGAAAGTTCTTCTGATCCAAAACCCATCATTTGTGGCACGGGATTTCATGGCGACTGATGAATGGTCTCGGTCAACTGAAGCCCCCCTGTCGTTCCCTCCCCCGTTTGCTCTGTTGACCCCCCCCCCCACACACACACATGCTGCCGTTGGGCCGCTGCAGGAGGCTGCCCGCAGGCACGACCCCAGATGACTCAGGGCCTCAGCACTCTGTACAAAACGCAACGCACAATGAATGGCGTTGGCGTTGGCATTGGAACACCACCACGCACTCCGCCGGCGCAGCAGAGGACAGCGCCGCACATTGTGGAACAACAGGGGGCACTCAGACGCAAAATCGGACCCCCCCCAAAAAACTTTTGGGCCCTGTGGGGAGGGGGGGGGGGGGTCCCGGGTACCGCAACATTCGTACCTCAAAAGGATCCCCTCGTCGCGCTGACCATTGTGAACACACATATCTCTCGGGGACATCCGTTTTCATGCCAACACGGAGCGTTTTCAGGGGTTGGTGCCTTTGTGGCCTCATTTGTGCCCGCTGAGTGTCCGGTTGGGGGGGGTATGTGGGTCATATTCGGAAAGCCCTTGGAAAGGGCTATTCGGAACACCCCAGGTTTGCATGCTGTGCTAACGACATGTTTGAGATTTTTGTCCGCTTTGGACGGTGCCTGTGTTGCCCGCTGCCTATTTTTGTTAACAGGCAGCCACCATGTCGTCATACAAATTCACACAACGTGCTGTTGCTTCCCCTGATGCGCCACTGCAACCTTTGGTGCGAAAAAGAGCGCGCTCTGCGGGTGAAAATTGGGTGCGGGTGACCCGGCAGCCTAACCCGCGCGCCAAAAAGCCTCGTACAGGTGGGTCACAGCAGCCTGCATGCGACCACGCAGAGCACGACATTTTATCCACTACTGAGGCCGCGGCTTTTGCAGCCCAGTTTTGGGATAAAAAGACTTACCCCACCAAGGCTTCGCAACAAGAATTTCTGGCTACCTGCATCGACGTCAATTTGGAGCAAAATGTGAAACATGCAGGTCGCCAGAAGTACACCAGGAAGAGGGGGCACCAGACAACGTATTTTGTACCGTACCGTGGGTCGCGGCGACAAATTTGTAAGTCCCAGTTCCTCCACTATTTCAAAATCAGTCGCATCGTTGTGGAGTCTGTGGCCAAAGCCAAAGCAGCCGCGGCCATTGCCACCCCCCTGAGTCCCATGAGGAGTCCAGAGAAAAAGGCTGTGGTCAACACCCGGCGAGCTGCCCCGGTCAAATTGAGGTTTGAGAAATTTCTGCAGGGCCTGCCGCAAGCTGAGAACCGTTTCAGCGACGCCGCACGTGCAAACACGGACACGGAAGCTGAAAAAATATGTTCCTAACAATAAGCATGGTGATGTCTGCCCAAATGGGGTCCCAGCCCTGCCTGAAAAAGACAGCGCAAATGACGATTCGGAATAAGCAAGTGTGAAACGTTCAGTGCATGTTTGCGTGCCGACTTTGCAGCAACCTGGGGTCGAAAATCGTGCAAAGTTTGGCCTCGATGCTCAAAAATATCGTCAGCTACCCCCCCCTAACCCATGCATTTCTGAAATGGCCTTTTCTCACAGATTTCAAAAAGTATACACATACCCCCCCCCTACGGAACGAAATTTTGGTGCTCTGGACGAAAAATGGAGAAAACCCTGAGAATACACGAATTTGCTCCGCGTTGGCATGTTATGAATGTCCCCGAGAGATATGTGGAGGGCTTTTGAAAAAAAAACAACAACTCATCCACCGGGGGTCCGGTCCCAGCAGCCGGATTTGGAGGGGGGGGGGGGGGAGGTCTGGGGTGAATGGTCTTTCCTGTTTTGCACACGCACATTTGAATTCCCCCAAAAACCTCTGTACACACGGAGGGTGAAGGCAATCTCTACCCCCCCCCACCACCACCGTTTGCCAAAAAAGACATTCCAGCGCCTTTGGCAAATGGTCTGGGCCAAACGTGGCCCAGACCTCCTCAACACTTTGGACCTCCGAGGGGCAGGATCTGAGTCTCGGCGCCCCCGAGGCATCAAACTGCCCCCAAATGCCATGGCCATGACGGTTGGCGGTCGTCAACCGAACGCGTTCTTGGCGGCCAACTGACGATGGGGCGGCCCCCCCGCACCACCAGAACTCAGTAGGAGCGTGCTGCGTCCAGCGTGTGGCTCAGTAGGACCCTGCTGCATCGGATCATGTCTGAGCCCGCAGACGCTGGTGGCAAGTCTGGCCGTCCTCCTCCGGAGTGGAGCCGGGCGGTCCTTGAACAGCCACCCTTTTTGTGTGTTCTCCCTCCGGAGGACCCCTAAAAGGACCGCCCTCTGGGCCGGCACTTCACCGCCACCCGCCGGCGGTTGGGCGGTGCTCGTGTACTCAGTGGCACTGGGAGAAGGAAATGCCGGCCTCCGGGGCGGCCGGACCGCCGCAGTGCACCGCCCCGTCTGGGGCTGCCCGGCCGTCGCCCGCCCACCGGCGTCGGCGGGCCATCTACTGCCCCCCCCCCCCCCCCCCGTCCGGGCCGCGGGTATTACTGAGTGGCCGTGGATACGGGGCCAGTTCCTACTGAGAACCAGTTTCCCTGCCGGATGCTCGTGGCATGTCTGAGCACGGCCGTGTCCTATTGGCCCTCAGGCCCATCGTATCAATGGAGGGGGCCGCGGTGATGCCCCGCCGCGCTCCGCGACGACGCCCCCTCTGCACGGCACACCTTCAGCGGCGGCAGGTCAAAGAACATGCCGCCCGTCGGCGACCCGTTGGGCAGCGCCAGCCGCGTCTGCATTTCCGCGCGGCGCTGCTGCACGACCTTGGCCCAGCTGTTGACCTCCATCTCGAGTGACCGGAGGTGCATGGCTTGGCTGGGCTTGGCGGTCTGCGGGGCGTGACGGGGCCATGGGGGAGGGCGGGGAGGCGGGGGGGCACAGGACCGCGGGGGGGGGGGGGGGGTCTGCCATCCGCGTCCCTCGGGGGGTGCGGGGGGTTTGGGCGCCGGACGCGGCAGCCCCGGAGCCCTGTACCAAACCCCCTGGTCACTGAGGTCAACGAGGTGAGCCCCGGGGGCAGCCCTCGGCGGGAGGCGCTGGCATCCGACAGCACCAAGCGCACTCCAGGTCCGTGTAGGGGCAGTGGAATGGAGAACTTGTGCTGATCACTTGTTTTTTTTTTGGGGGGGGGGGTCCATGGCATGGGGCGGATGGGGGGAGAGCAGGGAGGGAGGGTGCCGTGGCCTACCTTCGTTTGGACAGGGACCTGGAGCACCGCCTCGATTGGGGTGGGGCTCCACACAGCGCGCTCACAGCGCCCGGCATCGGGGTGACTGGACCAGGGCGGGAAAAAACGGGGGGAAAAAAAGGTGTTCCCTTACACATTTTCCCAAAAAAGCCTGCGGGCACACCATGTGTTGGCGGTAGGCGGTTCGCAGTTGGCGACTGGTGGATGGTGGCAGTTGGTGGCGGTTGGAGGTGGTTGGTGGTTGGGGATTGGTGGTTGATGGCGGTTGGCAGTGGTTGAGGGTTGGCGGTTGGTCGCCGCTGGGGGTTGGTGGCGGTCAGCGGTTGGTGGCGGTTGGCGGTTGGTAGCAGTTGGCGGTTGGTGGCGGTTGATGGTCCCTTGGGGCGGTCCCTAAGGGCGGTCCTTAACAAAAAAAAAATCTAGTCCCTTAAGGGACCCCTGGACTGGACCGGCACCTCACCCCCAAAACCACCCACCACATGCAAGGGCCCAAAGCCTGCAACGTTCCTGTCACTTGCCACGTCATGCAACCACCCCCCCAATTCGGCGAAGAAATCCCAACAAATCAGCAGAACAATTCGGCGGGCCTATTTTTCGGCGAAATGCTTCCCAGTCACCAGGATTATGGCCCTGGCCCCCCAAACACACTGTCCCTTTGGTTGCTGTGTTGTCAGAGACATGTGGAAACACTTATTCGCTGAAAAAAAAATTTTCATCCTGCTGCTTGTATAAGACAAAAAATGGCATCTGCAGAGCAAAAATGATTGGTTGAATGGTTATAGTGTTGGGTCAGAAAAAACCAAACAATAGTGGTACCCTGGTTCAAACCCCGATGGGGTAAATTTTATGACCTGGACCCAGAGTCCAAAACAGGTTTTTGGAAGTGTCCGGGGGGTAACTTGGTCCGACCGTTTCAGTTTGCGGCGCTTTTTTTTTCATGTGCATGGGAAAGCTGTGCACTTTCTGAATATCCAAGAGGTGTTAATTGGTATAACGATATTTTTGAAACCCGGTCCCGTTTCTGGCCGGGGTCACCCAGAAAAATGACAAAAAAATGAACAACAACGAAGAACGGCGGCTGGAGAACGCACTGGGCCGTGCAGAGCGAACACAAAATTCGCAAACTGCCCCCTCACCGGCATCAGGATACTTGTCCCGAAGGAAAGTTTGATCAGCGGAGGACAACGAATCCCAGGGGACCAAAGACACGTCTTTTTGTGGACAGTAAAAACACTTCATGGTGCCAATCTGAACAACCAATGTACAAAGAAAAGGTATTATGCAGTGTCCCAAAGTAAGTGACGCCTCCAACTCAGGTGACCCAGAACCCAGGAACCCCAACATGTCAGCAAAACGAGGCGGCAAAGTCCCAGAAACCTAGTGATTCGGCAAAACAAATCGGCGAGATTCAGAAACCCAATAATTCGGCAGACCAATTCGGCAAAATCGGCCAAATTTGGCCGCCGGATTGGGGGGGGGGGGGGGTTGGTCATGCCATGGAGGTGCCTGGGGGGTTTGCACTTTGTGCAGGAGGACGCTGATCATGGAGCACAAGGCCCGCTACATCGGCTGAAGCGGCGAACTTGTGCACAGGGCACGGGCGTAGCAAGGGGCGCCCCCCCCGATGCTGAAGAGACCGGCACGACCCACCCTCACATCGCAAGTACATCCCAAGCCACAGTGAAAGCGACCCAGCGCCCGAAGGCGCCAGGACACGGCCCCCAGAACAGCGGCGTACCTCGCCGGACTTGAACCAGAGCCGAATGTAGTTCAGGCCATCGTTTGGGTTCTGGAATGCGTCCACCGTCAGAATGTCCTGCATCTTGTTCTCCAGCAGCTGCCACAACGCATCCCACCCGGACCCTTCAGGGCCCATCGTCGGCTGCAAAGGGGCGACACATGCAGCGCCCCCTGGACTGCGCCCCGACAGGGCGACGAGGGGGGGGGGGGGGGGTGCGGGTTTGTAGTGTTGGGGCAGTGGTGTGCGGTGGTGTGTTGTGGTGGTGGTGTGCGGTGGTGTGTGTTGTGGTGGTGCTGGTGCTGGTGTGCGGTGGTGTGTGTTGTGGTGGTGGTGGTGTGCGGTGGTGTGTGTTGTGGTGGTGGTGGTGTGCGGTGGTGTGTGTTGTGGTGGTGGTGGTGTGCGGTGGTGTGTGTTGTGGTGGTGGTGGTGTGCGGTGGTGTGTGTTGTGGTGGTGGTGGCGTGCGGTGGTGTGTGTTGTGGTGGTGATGGTGTGCGGTGGTGTGTGTTGTGGTGGTGGTGGTGTGCGGTGGTGTGTGTTGTGGTGGTGGTGGTGTGCGGTGGTGTGTGTTGTGGTGGTGGTGGTGTGCGGTGGTGTGTGTTGTGGTGGTGGTGGTGTGCGGTGGTGTGTGTTGTGGTGGTGGTGGTGTGCGGTGGTGTGTGTTGTGGTGGTGGTGGTGTGCGGTGGTGCGGCACGGTGATGTCTACTGTTGTCTTACAGGAGGGTCTCATGGCCATCACTGTTCACCGAGAGTCGTGACCTGTTGTGTCGCCATGGGCCACCATCAGCCAAGAAGGCAGGGGAGGGGGTTTGGACCATCCCCCCCAGCCATGTATTAGAAAGGGGGGCGGGGGGTTGGGGTTGGCTGGGAGCCCCCTCCTCCGAGGGTCCCCCTATGGTCCCCGCCGAACACAGGCCGAAAACTGGTAAGCGTAACTCCCCTTGACACCGAAGGGGCCAAAGCAAAATTTTCGCTGTCAGCCTGAAACATTGGAAGGGGAGGAGGGGGGGGGGGGGGGGGCAGGGGGGGTATCCCCCCCTCCTCCTACGGCGTACGGCCGTTCTAATACATCGCCCCCCCTCGCCCCGGGGTCCACCCCCACCCAGAAAGCCAGATGACCTCTAAAGGCACGGACGAAACAAATTTTGGTGCCAAATTACACATTTCGTCCGGGTAGCGTACCATGGCCATGACTGTATGATGGTCGTCGACCTCCGGATCCGCTCGGGCATGCACCTCAGCAACGGTGCCGTCAGGTGCCCCCACGCATGTGCACACAGGTCAGCGATGCGCCCGCGGGTGCACACACGCAATTTGTTCGCCAAGGCCATCAGGCGCCGTCATGGCCTACGCCAGATCTCTTGATCAGTCTCACTTTCTGCTTCTGGCCTCGCTGACAGCGAAAAAATAGATCCATGAATGAAGCCCCACACATGCACATGTACCCCCCCCCCCTTGCAATCTCCCCCCCCTGGCGCGCGACGGTCTCCTGGGGGGCGGGGGAGGGGAGGGGAGACGGTCACCAAGTGACGGTCTCCCCCCCCGAATTCTAGTATGACCTAAAGAAAATTTCTTCGGCGCCTCGTGTTTCCTAAGCTTTTTGGGCCAAGTGACGGTCTCCCGGGTGTGGGGGGGGGGGGGGATTGCAAGGGGCGGGGGGGGGGGGTACCTGACACGTGCTCACACACACACACACACACACACGCACTCTCTCTCACAATCATGTCAATTCATGGTCCTGACTGGGGGCACCAATGCCCTACGCAAAGCAGTATCTGCCGCTCACCCGCACACAGTGGCAGTCACCGCAGGCCCCACAGTGAGCCACGGTGTCAGAGACGGGGGGGGGGGGGAGGTGGGTAAGGGACCCAAACCGCAGCCACCCCAACCCTCATGCCCGCCGCCAGCCACGCAGACCTTCACACGGGGCACCACCTCCACGACCGGCGCCGGCACGAGGCTCGTCCCCGTCTCATCCACGGCCTCCACCACCGTCCGCGGCGTCACCTTCGCGGGCGCCTTCGCCTCCGCCGTGATCTCCGCCGTGACCTCCGCGCTGCCCTCCGCCCTCTCGGCCCTCCCCACCCCCGGCCCGCCGGCCTTCCCCTCCAACGCTGCCTCCGCCCTCTCCGCCTTCGACGCCCCCGTCTTCAGCCGCGTCCCGTCCGCCGGGGCCTCCGCATCTCCGGCGGCCGCCACTTCGCCCTCCTCCTCCGCGTTGTCCAGGCCCTTCGCGTGCTTCATCTCGTCCGCCGCCATCGCCTGCCAAAGCGCGTCCGCCTGCTCCGCCTCCGTGCCCTCGGGCCGCCCCCCGGCCGCCACCGGCTCTGGCTCTGCCGCCCCTCCGGCCCCCACCCCCGGCGCCCCCACGCCGCCCACGCCGGCGGCCCCCTCCTCAGCGACCACCGCGCCCCCGATCACCTCCTCCGCCTTCGGCTGCGGCCGGCCGTTGCTGCCCGCCCTCACCTCCACTGTCCCCTGCGGCGGGACGGCGGCGTCGGTGTCCGCATCGCCCGGCGGCTCCACGAAAACCCCCGCCGCCCCGGCGCCATCGGACTCCCTGACAACGTCAATGACGTTGCCACCGAGTTCCACAGCCTCGGCCTTGGGAGGGTCCATGGGCTTCGCCAACTCAACCTCGACTTCAAAAGCCCCATAGGCCATCGGGCCATCCTGCTCCGGCTTCTTCTTGAGGCTGACGTCCCCCGACACCGTGTCATCTGAAGGAGACGGCGGTCGGCGCAGGCGCACCAGACGTGCCACTAGTGTCCGGCGAAGGAACTGGGCTTCGTTAGGAATCAGCGCTGTCCCATGTGCCACTCGGTAATATCCGCTGCTGTGGCAGCCACAACTCAGTAGGAACAAGTTGCATGCCCTGTCTGGCGCAATAAGTTCCAGCTCCTTCTCATCACGTGTGACCTGGCAAACGCTAGTGCCAAGTCTGAGGTGCACTCCCTGCGCCGCAGCCTCCGTATCTTGCAGACCGGGACGCGCCGACCGCGGGAAAGGCTGGCGGATGAGCCAACATCATGCGATGCCACCAGGCCATTGCTTCCGGACCCCGGGGGTATGGGCTAGGGGGGCATTGAGGGCCCTGGCCAGCCCCGGCCGACCCCCCCCCAGCCCCCCACATCAGAAAAATTGTCCTCAGGGGAAAGCGAAATGTACAAAAGAGGCCCGAAATCGGAGGCCGGTTGTAGGTGCACCCACAGTACTCGAGATAACCTCTTGTGATCAAGGGTCAGAGCTGTCCGGTGCTGCAATGATCCCACAGTGGCCGTGGTAGCGGATCTGACACGTGGTGAGAGGATTGGCCGAGTCTGAAATCTGCACTGAACAAATATCAATGGGGAAAACGAGGGTCTGGCCCTTCGGGCCTCTTTGCCACATCCTGCCCCCCGCTTGTTCAGACCCGGCTCAACGAGGCCTCCTGAAATGCTGAAATGGACCACCCGCCCTGCACCCCCGACCAGCAAAGCTTGCCTCAGGAGAGCACTGGAGTTTAGGGACGTCGGAGGCGGATGGCGGGGGATGCAAACTTTGTTGGGGTCGACCCCCACCTTCAGCAATGCCCTGCCCACTGCACCGCGCTCCTTAGCTCCTCCGACCGCTCATTCCTCCTCCGGCCCCCCACCCCACGCCAAACCGCTTCGGCTTCAACACAAGACGGACAAGGGCATGTGGTCTGCACTTGACTCCGATCGAATGGGCGGCGACGCGACGTCACGAAGGCGGAACACAGACGTCAGACGCCGGAAATGCCCCAGAAAAGCGCCGGCACAACATCACCCCCGGGCCCCACTGGCAATGGTACGGGGTACGCAACGGGTACCCCCCCCCCCCCCCCCCGGCCTTGAGCTGTGGGCTCCCCCTGACAGAGTACACACCAGTGGAATGCAGCCTCGGCAGTGTCCTCCAGTCCGCCGGGCGTCGCTTCCGTGCACCCCGCAGCTCCAGGAGGCTGCCTCGGAGGGGAGGCCCCTGGTTGCGGGGTGGGTGGCCACTCGGGGGGCCTAAGGCCGTAGTACGCGTCCTGCGGTGAGAGGAGGGGGCAAGGAACGGGGGGCACTCTCAGGGGTAGGGCAAGGGGCAGGGCATCGCTTGGTGGTGGGGGCACCCAGTGGTAGCCTTTGTGCGACTCGGGGGAGGGGGTGGTGGCGGTGTGTAGGGGGGGTGGCTGTGCTTAAACGGGGGGAGGAGGAGGGGGGGAGGGCGGGAATGGGACCCAGAGAGGTTTTGTTTCAGGCGTGGGGGCACCGGGCAAAACACAAAAGTCACTGCTCACACTGCGAAGTCCACCCAACACGGCTGCCTACGGCCCAGAGGCACAGCCCCGCCCCCCCCCCTCCCCCCACCCCTGGGCCTGACAAAAAATTACTCGGGGTCAAATTTCCATTTGCAAAACGAAAACTTTTCGGGCCTTTTTGGTACACAAAGCCTTGGGGTCCCTCCCACAAGCCCCTGCCATGGAACCAGATTCTGGCACATGCCTAGAGGCCAAGGGAGATGCACTGCCTGCAGGTCCCATGTCCATCTTCTGTTTTCTCCATCTCAGAGTGAAGGTTGGCTGGGACTTTCGTGCTACGACACGCAGACCGGTGCTGCCACCATCCCCCACTCACCCCAAAAGCATGCACCCCGGATGGCGAATCGATGGCGTCTGTAGCCCTGGAAACTGTGGGCAGACTGCATACAGGGCCCCCAAGCCGCAGCGGTTTTTCGCATGTTTGCTTGGCTTAGGGGATCCTGAGATAAGCCCCTCCCTGTGGCTGAGAATGAAGAGTATTGAACCGAGAGTAATTGTGGCAGCGTGCGCAGCCGCTTTGGCACTGAGATTTGCATTTCTGTTGGTGTATGAGGTCAATGGAAGGGGACTTGCCATTGAAAACAACTGCCAAATGTCTATGACACACAAAAGAGGACAGGATGTGGTAGACAAGATACTACTTTGGGCGGCTCTTGACTCTCAAACGTGAACCGCCCCCCTCCCCTTCGGCCTCTATTACCCTCCCTTTGGGGATAATGACGGACAGGCCATTGAGCCCAGCCGGCTTGTGGAGTACCCACTGCTGTCCCTGAAACCGACGCTGGGGATGGTGCTGTGGGCTGTGGGGGTGAAGTGCCAGGGGAATTCGCGGTGTAGGTACCACATGTTGGGCAGTAGAAGCGTACAGAATAGCCAGCGGGGAGCTGGTCTGCTGCAGCTGATGGTTGGCACAACATTTTCAGGCAGTCTCGGCAGTAGAAGCGTACAGAATAGCCAGTGGGGAGCTGGTCTGCTGCAGCTGATGGTTGGCACAACATTTTCAGGCAGTCTCGGCAGTAGAAGCGTACAGAATAGCCAGCGGGGAGCTGGTCTGCTGCAGCTGATGGTTGGCACAACATTTTCAGGCAGTCTCGGCAGTAGAAGCGTACAGAATAGCCAGTGGGGAGCTGGTCTGCTGCAGCTGATGGTTGGCACAACATTTTCAGGCAGTCTCGGCAGTAGAAGCGTACAGAATAGCCAGCGGGGAGCTGGTCTGCTGCAGCTGATGGTTGGCACAACATTTTCAGGCAGTCTCGGCAGTAGAAGCGTACAGAATAGCCAGTGGGGAGCTGGTCTGCTGCAGCTGATGGTTGGCACAACATTTTCAGGCAGTCTCGGCAGTAGAAGCGTACAGAATAGCCAGTGGGGAGCTGGTCTGCTGCAGCTGATGGTTGGCACAACATTTTCAGGCAGTCTCGGCAGTAGAAGCGTACAGAATAGCCAGCGGGGAGCTGGTCTGCTGCAGCTGATGGTTGGCACAACATTTTCAGGCAGTCTCGGCAGTAGAAGCGTACAGAATAGCCAGTGGGGAGCTGGTCTGCTGCAGCTGATGGTTGGCACAACATTTTCAGGCAGTCTCGGCAGTAGAAGCGTACAGAATAGCCAGTGGGGAGCTGGTCTGCTGCAGCTGATGGTTGGCACAACATTTTCAGGCAGTCTCGGCAGTAGAAGCGTACAGAATAGCCAGCGGGGAGCTGGTCTGCTGCAGCTGATGGTTGGCACAACATTTTCAGGCAGTCTCGGCAGTAGAAGCGTACAGAATAGCCAGCGGGGAGCTGGTCTGCTGCAGCTGATGGTTGGCACAACATTTTCAGGCAGTCTCGGCAGTAGAAGCGTACAGAATAGCCAGTGGGGAGCTGGTCTGCTGCAGCTGATGGTTGGCACAACATTTTCAGGCAGTCTCGGCAGTAGAAGCGTACAGAATAGCCAGTGGGGAGCTGGTCTGCTGCAGCTGATGGTTGGCACAACATTTTCAGGCAGTCTCATTGATGACACCTACGCGGGGCGGGGGGGGGGGGGGGGGGTGGCACAAGGCCATGGGCGGGGGGGGGGGGGATTGGCACAAGGCCTCGGTATCTGATTGTTTGCCTTTGGCAGCGCCTATTGGCCTCTCGCCACTGCACATTCTGACCCTCTGTGGGCCCGAACGTGTTTTGGTTGTGTCAACGGAGCCCCTGGATGACTTGTCCTGTTTGACTACTCCAGGGGTCGGCCGTGCCGGAGACGGGCTGTTGCCCGTGGAGTCCGCGGGGATGGGAGGGTTGCCTGTCACCCCCCCCCCCCATGCAACCACTCACCACCAGTTGCTACTTCCGGCTGGAAATCCAGTAATGGTGTGATGGCAATCGCAAAGGGATAAAAACACAGGATGCATCGAATAGCAGATGAAACGCAATCAGAAACGATCGTTGGACTCCATGCGTCCCACATTGTACGAATGTTGTTGATGTGTTGCAGTGATGTGGCAAGCTGCTGTTCCATGGTGTCACATGTTGTTGTTACATACAACACACTTCGCTGTGTTGTATGGAGGCTTGCCTCTGGATTGTGTCTGGTTTTGGGGAAGTTTGTCCGTGGGGAAGGCAGAGCCCTCATTCAGAGACAAACTGCTGAGGCCACTTCTGTGGCGCTTCGGGGAGGTCAAGACGACGATGCCCGTACTTCTTGTTTGTTGGCGGGGGGCAGGAATGTATTAGAAATGGGGGAGGGGGGGGTTTGGCTGGGATCCCCCTCCTCCTGGGGTCCCCTTGTGGTCCCCGCCGAAGGCGGGCCAAAAACTTTTAAGCCTGAATCCTCCTGGCGCCGAAGGCACCGAAGCAAAAATTTGGCTGTCAGCCTCAAACATTGGGAATGGAGGGAGTGGGGGGGAGGGGGGTCAGGGGGGGGGGGGACCCCCCTCCTCCTACGGTGTAGGGCCGTCCTAACACATCACCGGGCGGGGGACCCTCCTCCTCATTCTAGCCTGGGGCAACGGCCCCACATGCTTTGCAGGGATTGTCCTTTGTACTACTTCCGGAAGGAGATCACATGCCACCCACGCAGCAATGCCCCCTCTCCAACAAAACAGAGTGCGGGCGGGTGTGAGATCAGAGGAATATTGGGTGTGGCACGAGGGATGGATCCGCTTCCAAAGCCTGTGGCCCTCGGGGGAGGGGGAGGGGCCCAAGATGCTGCAGCCCACATCTCTCTGCTTTTGGGGGGTCCAGTGGATTGTTGACTGAAACGACTGATAGGCTTGGGCCTTCGGCCTTCATTATGCAAAAGGCTTTGATCTAATGCCACACAACAGCAGCCACAAATGGCATTTCACACGGTACCTCGGGTGTCTTGATCACTAATTTCATTGTTTGAATTCACTGCATTCAGTTGCGACATTTTCATGATTGGATCCCCCCGGCCGTGGACACCACGAGCAGGTGGACCACAAGGGTCCATTGGTGTTGAGTTGTAGGCGTAGAGAGGTGGGATGTCCCACTGGGATGGCCATGGAACACAGGGTGCAGCCCCGACACCAGGGATGCACTGGAAGAGGGGGGGGGGTTTACCCCCTCCCACCCCCTCCAGGGCGCTCAGCCTATGCCCAGCCACTGTCCCCCTGACGCCAATAGCCAGCCTCAACAGCATTTGTAACCGACAGTAACCGCCCCCAACCGCTTTGGCAAACCCCTCCAACCGCCTGTCTAACCGCTTCTGGGGTCGCCTCTGAGGCCCTTTCCCTTCTAATGCATCCCTGCCCCACACCTGAACACTGGCCGCAAGGAGTGCGTAGGTGGTGGCGGGACCGCTGCCGAGTGCACAAAGAGGCTGGTCCACCGGGACCGAGCGAGCGATCGCACACCCGCGGCCGGGGCCATGGGGTACATCACGACGGGGTCCGCATCGGAGCGCCGCAGGAAGCCCCATGGGGTGGTGGCCAGAAAGCTGAGGTTGCCCACACAGACCCCGGCAGCTGTGGACAGGGGCGGAGTGGATGGAAAGGAATCAAGCAACGAAGCACAGACACAACCCCCTCACCCCCCCCCCACACGCCTCCCATCAGCCAGGCCCCCCCCCACACACACGTTCGGAACCCTTGAGACAAGAACGAAGCAAGAAAAGCGATGGAAATAAAACTCCTCAGGAACAGCAGAGCTGTCCCAGCCCTACCCCCCCATTCACACAACCCATCAAGTGGTGACAGAATTACAGCATAGAACCAGGCAGTACATGTGGCCAGTGCGGCACGGCTGTGCCCCAAGCAACGGGCGTCACTGCTACGGACACCGTCAGTCCTATTGCCTTGCTATGCCGACGCAACGCCACTGCGCTCGTACCACCTCTGCTCCCCTGCCATGGGGTCTGCTCTGCAGAGGTAATGGTCGCGGGGGGTGGGGGGTTGCCATCGAGGCGGAGCATGCCGGTTGGTACTTCCGGGTGTTGAGGAAATTGTCTGCATCTGCATTGCTTGCCCACAGACGGTAGGGAAACACAGTGTTGGTAGGTGAGAGGCGGACACTTGTCCTACTGCCCACAGGTGCTCAGCCTTGGCGTCCCTCCTGCACTGGGGTGGAGAGGGGGTGGGGGGGGGGGGGGGTTCGCAGAACGGGCGTTGAATAAGCCAGGGCGAATTCTGCGGAAGGTGCAATGTCTGACCATCTATGCGACAAGCACCATTTTGCCTTTGTTCTGCAATGCCCACCCAAACTTACATTCACTATCGGATCCCCTGAATCGAATTCAGGGACCCTGACTTCAACTCAGGGGACCCCGTTTGGACAGCCCAAACACTGAGTGCCTATCTCATGCGGTCACCACCGGCAAGCATGTGCAGCCCCTTGGAAAAAATTCCTGTGTGGCGGCATGCTGCAGCATACTTCAAGCTGCACATGTGGGTACTTGGCTGTCCGATTTTTATGCAAAACAGCTTTGCAGTGACCTGGATCTCCGTCCCAGGCCCCAAACACACCTTCCTGGATGTTGTTCTGTGGTTCGAATCATGTAGAAACGCAAAATGTCTCTCGATTTGCAGAAAAAAAATTCATCCCTCGCGCCGTACATGGTCCTTGACCCCAAGTATGTCGGATGTGGTCATTGTGTAGTGGTATACAGGAGGGGGGGAAAGTATGCGCCAAGTCAAATTCGCGGGGGTAAATTTCGCTGTGGGAAATTTTGTGGAGCCCCCCGGTTGAGTGTATCACCCCCCGCTAGAGTCCACAGTGTGTACCCCTAGTGTGCCAGAAATCGCGGAGGACCGTGAATTTCGCGTGGGAAATTTCGCGGTCAATTTGAAACGCGAAACTTCCCATGCGAAATTAAAGTGCCACGAACCCTCCCCCCCCCCCGTAAGCCTTGGTGCAGAATGTCAGAGGCGTTGGTTCAAATGCTGGGAAGTCCAATTTTTGTCACCCGTCCCACAGTAGTCAATCTGATGATTCTTGGTGCTGCGGCATGCTGCAGCTGCACATGCCTGCACACCGGAGGCAGATGTGCCGCAGAGTAGACTGCCTGTTGTCACCCCTTCAGAGTTGTGGTGACCTCTTGCCCCTTGACCACTTGAACTTGAACTCCTACCCATGCTCAGCACTTTGCACAGGAGTAGTACCGGTGACAGCAGAACTCGGGGCACAAGGTGTGGCGTAGCAGAGGGTGGACCAGGAGGTTCCCCGTGCGATTTTGTGTGCGTCACGAAGTGACACCCCCCCCCCTCTCATGGGTGGCCGGGGAGGGGGTAAGTCAAGGGGCAGGGGATGACACGCACGGGGTGTGCGCCATGAAGGCTGAGTGGGGACAGTGTAAAGATTGACAGGAACTGTTGATGGACAGCGCAGACGTTGGCCTGCAAGCATTACGCCATTACCCCGCGGGGTATGAAGAAATATGCGTCATAAAAAAGAGGTGCAGAAATGTTTCGAGGGTTCACGACTGTCGAGAAAAGGAGATGCACAGCAGCTTTTTTTTTTTATCAAACGGGCCAAATTCCAGATGCACAGCAGCTTGCCCTTTGTCAACCAACAATCAATCATCAGCGAAGCAGCGCTGAAGATATGAACCACCAAATGTCAACATGCAGTTTTCATAGACTTGTTCCTCCTCACCTCCCGGTTGTCGCTGTGTACGTCGGCCCCGTTCGTACCCCACCGCTGGGGTCATTCGAAAAAGGAGGGCAGTTGGCACCAGCTCCATATCTGAGCAAAGACCCCCGGCTTGGGGTCCCATTTGACACATGCTGGGCAGCATTGCACACGGGAGCAATGGCGCAGCACGGCCTGTGCCGTGCGGGGCATGGGGCGCGCGGCACAGGCCACGGGGCATCGAACGGGGCATACCCACGGCCACGACCGCCGCAGTCACACGGACCACGCGCGCTGCCTCATGGGGGTCGGAATCCTGCGCACCGGAGGCCGGCGCCGTGACTGCAGCGTAGTACGCATGGCGGCATGAGGCCAAGGACCGCTGTTCCTTGGCAGTCCGTGGGACGCTGCCCACGTCCATGGCTGTGGCAGGAGGCGCGGGTGATGATGGGGGGCCGTATGCGGGTCACAAAGCGCTCCACACATGCACGTCGTGGTGTGCATACGCAGCGATGGTCGGCAGTTCCAACTCAATTGGCGGGGGCCACACACGTGCTATGCTACAGGCGACCTGTGTTATGCTACACGACTTGCTGGACCTGTCTGTATGGTATGCTGCCCACGTCCATGGCTGTGGCAGGAGGCGCAGGTGATGATGGCGGGGGGGGGGGGGGGGAAGAGGAAGCGAATCAACAGGCACAGTCGGCGGTGCAAAGCAGATGTTTACACACAACAGACACATGACTGGAAGGCATGCCCCTGCCCTTGGCTTGAGGGGACTGCCCCAGGGGGCGGGGATGGTCACCAAGGGACCCCCAACTGGGCTCTAGTACCCCGTCGCCCCTTTGAATAGCCCCCCCCACAGTGCGTCCTGGAGGCTTCTGGATATTGGCTGTTGATTGCTTCAGGCTTCTGGATCAAACAACGTCACCTTCAGCATACATGATGTGTCTGCACCATGTGCCTCAAATGTCCCTCAGCCCACGAACAGGACATCGTAACCCCAAATCCTGGTCATGTGTGTTTGCAGTAAAATTGGTGTCAAATCGAATCAAATTAGGTCCCAACACCTGCTGTAGCTTGGACAACACCGGAGCTTAGCCATAAAGTGACGATGGTGGTCACCCACCGGAATCAGACTGCAGCTTGGCCTTACATCAGCAACGGTCACTACCCTCCCGAATCACTCTGGCATTCTCGACCGTATGGCAGGTCTCAAGGCGGCACAACCGCGGCACACACACTACTCAGGCTGTCCAGCAAGGCCGTAGCTTGGCCATAGAAGCTTGGCCATAGAAGAATGATGGTCGTCACCCTCCAGAATCCCTCTGGCATTCCAACAGTACTTCATGTATCAGGCTGTAGCTTGGACAAAGCTGGGGAAAGGGGGGGGGGGTACAACATGGAATGGCACATATGCTAGAACACCCATCATCACGCAGTACTTACCCAGACAACCGGGAATCCAACCACTGGCGAACCATTTGCAATTGTAGTACATGAACCACTAGCACAAAGGGCTGGCATGAAGGAATCGCCCCTGGTTCTGGTGTGCACCATATCCAGTCCTATCCTCGGCTCTTCTTTGTGTCACTTTCTGCCATGCCTGTCTCTCTTGTGTCTTCCATATGACCTAGCGGTGGTATGCCTCGCGCTGCCATCATGCTCGTATCGTATCGGATTTATCTTGACTCATCATCGCTACTAACTCAGATACAGAAACTGACTCCATCAGAATTCCTGGGACTCTCAAAGACACTCGAAGTTGAACGCAACCCCTTTGGGGAGCGCCGCATGCGTGCTCCCCGTGCCCCTAGCATTGCAAATGGCACTGGTGGGGATGCACCCAATGGTTCAAAATGTTCTCGCTCCTAGTTTGGGGGGTTCACACATAGTGCTAGCCACTTTCCCCGGCAATGTAGAAGTGAGTTTGGTCGCGAAGGACCTGATTGATGAGAACCTGAAAGCGAAGTTGCTTCAGATTTGGTGTGCAGCTTTCTTGTTTGGTCTACTTAGCATTGCATGTGGGGCTGTGACCCAATTTGTACCGTAACCTGGAGGAGAGGATGGGGAGGGCCCTGTAGCCTGCACAAGGGTATCAAGGCATAGGGGGTGTTGTCGCACGGTGCGCGCACGGTGCGGGCCTTTTCCGGTGTTTCCGGGGATTTTACCCAGTGGAGAGGCCCACAACAAACCACTTTGGCGGGTGTTCCCAAATGCTTGTGGATGGTCACCAAAGGCCTTTGGGTGATATCTGGTGTTTCTTTCTGCCTTGCAGGGCTTTTTTTGTTACTTCCTGGTGGGTCTAATGGTTGCCATATGTCCCAGTGTCCCTAATTCTGCCCCCGTTGGCCCCTGCTGGTACACCAGGAATTTTTCTTTTTTAGTCTGATGGTTGCCATATGTCCCAGTGTCCCTAATTCTGCCCCTGTTGGCCCCTGCTGGTACACCAGGAATTTTTCTGTTTTAGTGTGATGGTTGCCATATGTCCCAGTGTCCCTAATTCTGCCCCTGTTGGCCCCTGCTGGTACACCTGGAATTTTTCTTTTTTAGTCTGATGGTTGCCATATGTCCCAGTGTCCCTAATTCTGCCCCTGTTGGCCCCTGCTGGTACACCTGGAATTTTTCTTTTTTAGTCTGATGGTTGCCATATGTCCCAGTGTCCTCATCAGAAATGTCAATTGTCACGGACTTAGCAGCTTGGTGCCTCTCCTTTTGACGCTCCCGAGCCTGTGCACTAGTCTTGGATGCCCGTTTAGGAGGGGGTTGTGGTGCACTGCCTTCCACAGGTGCCTCCGGCTGTGGTTGCTGACCAGGATCAACATTTTCAGGTTGAAAAGGGGGGTCTTCATTGGGTTCCACAGGTGCCTCCGGCTGTGGTTGCTCATGGCGTTGTGGTGGAGATAATGAGGGTGATGGGGAGGGGCTCCTGATCTGGAACTCAATGCGGTGAAGTGCAGCGGCCTCATGAACAACTACTTTGCCACCAACTTCATATTGGATCCGCAAAAAGTCCCCGGGCTGCGGTGAAGAACCCAACACAATTGCCGGGACGCGATCACCCATACTTGCGCGATTGTAGAAGACATCCGTACCAGGGGTGACCCAGGACAAAGACATGATAAATCTGAGCTGCAATGGGGGAGAAACACTGCTTGTGACAATGAATATATCGAAACTTCGCACGGTGCGTGCACGGTGCGCGCACGGTGCGTGCAACTCCCTCATAGCCAGTGCAAAGAGGGCAACACCATGTGAGCGCACTTTATGCACATACCACCTCATGCACATGCAGATTGCCAATAGATTGGTCGATTGGATTTCGACCGTGCACCCTTGTCTGTTGTTGTTGTTGTGAGAAAGGGGATACTTTTTTAGGCTGATACGGACAGCCCGGGGGGGGGGGGGGGGGCAACTCCGCGGGTGCCAGGACGCCAACTACCCCCCCCCCCCCCCTATAGGGGCCTCCGGCCAACAGTTAGTTGCCAAAGGTGCCGCCATCAGTAAGTAGTCCATGGGCAGGTAGTTGGGGGGGTAGTTGGCGTCTAGAACCGAGGAGTTGCCCCCCCCCCCCCCCCCCCCGAGACAGCCCTACCTTGAAGTTGCCACCAAAAGTGCATGCATTACATCCATGTCACCCATGGACAATGCGGCAATATTGGCATTAAGGGGTGCATCCATACCACAGTGTACACATAGTGCAACTACTAGATGTGCACGGTAAAATCACGCACCCACGTTTTGGAGGAGGTTTGGGTCAAAGGCAAATTTCGCACTTGCCCTTCCCAATTTCAGAAAGTGCTTTGTGCCTCAATCCCTACTCATCCAGCACCTTTTGGTGATTTTTCATGACCTACATTTTAAGCAGGGAAGGATTAGGTTTTAGTAAGGCAGTTTTTGGGGGGGAGAAGGGCATGAGAATGTTTGCTTTGTCCTGTGGCATGGGGAGCTGGGCACACACAGTGTATCTTCTGTATTTTTATAATTTACTTGAGAGCTGAACGAAAGGGTGTCTGTGAGAGGGCGGAGCTCGGTGGTGCTGGGGTGCGGAGGTAATGGTGTGGTTATCGAGGGCATTTCTATGAGGATTAGCCAAAAGTGCACGCATTGTGCGCTCGTTCCTGCGGGGCGCCGGCCAGCCCAGGGAGGGGGCCTTGGGGCTCGGCCTCACTTTACAGGTGCAGCCAAAGGGAGGGTGCCCCAGCAGTGGGCACGCCGACAGACGACAGCGGGGCCAACTAGGCGGTGGCGGGCAGGGGCATGTTGCTGTCGCTGGGTTTCTCCAAGGGAAACCTCCAGCCACAGCGGGGCGGCAGTATGGCAGGGCGTCTGCCGAGGACACATGGTGTTTCTCTGTCGGTTCCTCTGTCGCATGGGGCCTGCGTGGGGCTCAGGCATGGTTCAAACCCCTCCTTGACTCTGCAATTAACCCAAGCACCACCACCAGGGTCTGGGACCTTCATAGCCTATAATAGCCTAGTGCCCTCCATAATGTCCACGCAATTACCGAACAGGTTAACAAACAAACTTGGTCAACCAAAGGAGGGTGGCAACAACAAACAAGGTTGTTGTTGCACCGAATGAACAGGCCAACCACAACCCAGGGGACGACGCACATGAAAGGCAGGTGCCGCACATGCTTTGTCGCTTGTAAGCTCAATGCGGTTTGCAAGAATTCCTCCTATTAGTTGCAAGGAGAGTTTGTTTGGTGCGCGCGCTACTTTGTATCAAGTATCCCGACTTTAACCCCAGATTGACCCTCCCCTAGAGAAGCCCCCAAGAGCAGAGTAGCCCGTAAACCTTTCCAACAAAGCACGATGCATAAGGCAAAATAGCTGAATTCAACGTCACTGCGTGTCACATCTTATGTGCCTAACAAACAGTCTCATCCCCACAAGTGTGGGTGTCAATACATTCAGCACAATAATGCCCCTTGCACTCACCCTAAACTGTGATGGTGTATTGCTTTTGACACCACAAAGCACACACCTCTGCCTCATCCTCTCCCTCATCTTGCGTGGCAGCTCAGTTGCTTTTATCAGTCCAAACATGAGGCGGGACATGGTCCCATGGTCCATAAGTAGGGTGATGGACCTGCCTCCAAAGGTAAAATGCAACAAAACACGCACGGACTAGTGCATCATCAGGGCCACCACACCAGATGTTCCTAACCAAACCCCGATGCCACAACTGTTTAACCAAATGCTCAATGTGTGCCCTATACCACCCATGTACGTTGTACGACTCCCGCCGGGCCATCAAAGATGGATTGTGAGTCCATATCCCCAACTCAAAGGGCCACTCGATTTGTGGATTGTTTGGTGTGGATACGGGGTAAGGCCAAGCAGGGAGTCGAAAATGGTCGTGGGTGGGGAATGGGCCCAAAAAGCTGCCTCTGAATTGCCAAATGCTGCTTTTGCTTGTGCACGCAGAAAGGCGAAGGCGAACACAGTGGGGGCTGAACATTTGTTGCATTGATTCAGTGATGAGATCCTGTTCACAGAAACGTACTGCACGGAAGGTTCTGCGGATAATGCACACAAAAGACAACGTTACAATATCAATGATTGCAGACTGCGTTGCATTCATTTGACTGCTGCTCATTCTTTGCATCTGAACCCCTCCCCCCCCCCCTGCCCCCCACGAAGAGGTTGCCACTACTAAGCAATGGCCTGATCATGTCAGTGCTGCTGCTGCCGTGTGCAGTTGCCAAATCCATCATGGAGCTGGTCAACAAACTGCGTTCCAGCGAATAGCTACAAAGTGTCAAGGAGGTCAAGAGTGGCCTGACTGGTGTCAGCCCAGAAATCACGCAAAAAGCAGCTGCTGCAATGTGATCAATCGTGGAAGTTCCATATTACTGGGGAAAAAGACGGTACACCAATGCACAGGCAGGTGCAGATGCCTGAACAACATAACAAACCCCCACACACACCCTCCACTGTGCGGAGGATGGGTTCCTCCGTTTCATTCTCAGGATCGTCTGGATCCCAGAATCATCTCGATCCCCGTGGTCTGCTTCACGTAGTTTGCTCCCGTCGTTCCACCCTTTGGTCAGCGTTTGTTGTGGTGGAGCTCCCTACTCCTTCTGGGATGGCATTGGATCTGTCCCCAGCCATTCGTGCCTTCCAGAGTACCGAGTGCTCTGACGGTGCTCGGACGGTCCAACCTCCCCCGGGGCCTATTCAGAGGCCCGTCGTCAAAATGCAAAATTTCCCAATGATCATGTCCTGTTGTTCAAGCAGCAACCCATGGACCCGGTTGAGAACCCGCTGCAAAGTGTTGCAGGACAGCACAGCGGCTTGTGCCACCTGCTGTCTGGAGGCACCTAATGGTGCCACTGCAAGAGTCAACGACTGTCATGTTTCCTGGTGTGAGGCCGGGGCGTGTGGGTCAGGGAGGGGCATGGCTTTCTTGAAAACCCACAGAAACATCAACTCTCCTTGAACAGGACCTCTCTGGCTTGGAATGGGTGGAGCCTGGCAACCAACCACACACTAATTCAAACTGGTGGTCAATGAGATGCCACAAGAAAATGGTCTCTGCTTGTGACACTAAATACGGGTCCCACGGGTGGTGTGGCTTGGACAGTGGGAGGCGGGGGAGGGGGGGGGGGGGTAGGGTGTTGCAATTGTCAAGCCTGAAGTTCAAGGAGGAAGCAGAGAAATGCCTCAGCACCTCCGCAGGCGGACATAAACAGGAGCTGCTGGACAAACCACGGTGGCCTCCTGCTACCCCTGCTGCCCCGTGAGACGTGTGTGCCACCTGCGCCCTCAAGGGCCCTTTGGGGTGAGTACGGTCCTGAACCCCGGCCACGGGGGAGGCATTGGAGCGGAGGAGGAGGGGGGGGGTCTGAGGGGGGGGGGGGGTTCACCCTCCAACAGTGACAACTGCCCCTTGAAGGGTTTCAGCAATTTATTTGGGCCTATCTTTGCTGGTGGGCGGTGGATGGCTGCTGTTGATTCCTGGTGCTGATTCACCCTCAAGTTGCACCTCAAACTGTCCACCTAAAACATTTTCAAGGCCCCCGAACTCAGGCTTCCACCCGCATTAGAAGAGGGGGATGGGGGGGGGGTTTGGGCCCGGGGGGGGGGGGGGGGTCCTCCTTCCATTTTTTTTGTGTCTGGCCCCGGGGCCCATAGTGCGTGTGTGTGCGTAGGCTGCGTCCAGGGCCACATGTGCATGTTGAGGCATGTCATGCCCCTGACCTGCCAAACAAGTCTGGGGCAGTGGCAAACAATGTGGCGGGGCAGCGGAAGGAGACCGTTCCTGTGTGCCTCCTGCGTGCAAGACGGCGTGTGAGAGGGACGTGGGGCCCTTGACTCAGGGGATGGGGGTTTCTGGAATACTGCGTCCCAATGGACCAGACCCTCTTCTGGAGCCAAGCGAAGGCTGTCGTTCAGGTGCCTCAGCGCGTGGGGGGGGGGGGGGGGCGTGAGGGCAGGGGATGTGATAGGGCAGCCCATGTTCTGGGGGGGTTTGGCATGTGGCCTTTGGTGTACTGTTCTCATCTGCTGATGGCGGCGCCTATTGACCGATCGCCATTCACTGCCCTTCCCTTGGCCCCTTTCCCTCCATTGGCGGCGGTGCCCATCGGCCTCTCACCACTCATTCCCTTTCCTTTCCTTTGGTCGGGGGGGGGGGGGGAGCGTTGTGCAACCAAACCCACCGATCAGCGAAGGCACCTGCGGGGGGGGGGGGGGGCTGATTGTGTGTGCAGCACCGTTGTGAGTGGGATTGTGCTGCGCGGAGGGGGCCCACCACTTTGCCCCCTTTGGGCAGGGTCTGGCCCCTGGTATCGAAGTGAGTGACAGTCCCCAAGGACCCCCCCCCCCCTCTGCACGAGGGCTATGTCAAAAGGGTTATGGGGGACTTAGGGCCAGACCCGCCTCATGGGCGGGTGGAGCCCATTGTCCGTCCTGCGTCCCGGGCAGTCCTCAATGCCCCCCCCCCCTCCCCCGGCAGAAGAAGAACAGTGCCGGCCTGCGGTACCCTCTGGACCTCAGCAGAGCGCCGACTGACGAGCGCGTGCGGCCGGCCATCGGCCAACCGGCGCCGGTGGGGCATCAACTGCCGTCAAGTGAAACGCCAACCGCCGTCGGTTGAGGGGCAACCGCCGACGACCAACCGAATCCCGCCACCGATCGCCTCAGGCCCTCCTTCGTGCAAAAAAAAAAAAGGACGTGTCGATTCCAGAGCAAAGCCCCCCACGTCTCTCATGGTCTTGTTGGCGCGTCAGGCCATGGCCATGGCGGTCAACGCAGGTTGGGCTTGTGAAGAGGGACACCAGAGCACTCCGCCGCTGCGGCACCCGATGACGCGGCATCCCACAGAATCCCCGGAACACCCCCTCACCAAAGAGCCCCTGTAAAACCGCCGCGTCCCGCCCCCCGAGACGCACGGCGGTGGGCCCCCGATGGGCTCCGGCGAGTGGGCCCCTGCGGCGGGCGGTGCACTACGGGACCGGGTCAAGGGTTACGAGGCGGGGGTTTGGGGGGTCAAAAGGCATCGCCCGAGGGGAGGGGGAGGGGGTTTGAGGATAGGGGCCGCCTTTCCTGCCACCCCCTGAGCCCTGGTCCACGGACGAGGAAGGGGTTGGCCATGGCACGTGACCCCCTCCCTCCCACCCTCACTCATCTTCATAACACCGCCAAGTGAATTCCGACGATTTTGGGCGCCAAAGACGCCAAAAACAATTTTGCGTCAAAAACGGTCCACGAATCACACGAGACTGAGGCGCCAAAGGCGCTGGAGAAAAACTTTTTCGGACTACGTGGAAGGGGAGGGGAGGGGGTGGGGGGGATGGACCCGGGGGGTGAGGGGAAAGGGCTCCTCCTTACAAAAACAAATTCTAATGCGTCTCCGGGTCGGGGGCCTAATGTAGAAGAGTGATTGAATAAAAGAGACGACAAACTGGCAGCAAGCGCGACTGAAACGCATGTCCGAGGGGTGAAGCAGGGATGCATTAGAAGGGAGGGTAACCCCAGAGGCGGCCCAAGGAGCGGTTAGACAGGCGGTTGGAGGAGGTTGTACAAAGCGGTTGGGGCGGTTACTGTCGGTTACAAATAACACTGAAGCCGGCACTTGCCGTCAGGGAGACAGTGGCTGGGCATAGGCTGGGCGCCCTCGAGGGAGGAGGGGGGAGGGGACCTCCCCCTCTTCCAATGCATCGCTGGGGTGAAGCCCGTCCAGCAGATGAGTTACGCATGGGGCCAAATCAGGTGCCTGGGACAGCGACAGGGGGCGGTGCGCCACCTTCCCCCGCCCCCCACCCCCAGCCCCCCCTCTTGCTGGTTGTGGTGAGCACCTCCCAGCCTGGGGTCTTCGTGATGACCGCATCCCGGGCACTGATCAGGCCGTCAGGGGAGGACGCCATGGGCAGAAGGTGCATTCTGGATGCCCCCCCCCCCCCCCAGGCAGGGGGATGCCCACGGCAGTACGGATGCCCGCAGTAGTGCGGATGCCGGCTTGTCATAGCAGAAGGTTCAAGGTAAGAGAGGGCAATAGGCGCCGCCACAGGCCAACAGAGCCAACCACCAAGGCCTTGTGCCAACCCCCGCCCCCCCCTCTCCTCAGACCTCGCCCCCCCTTTCCCTCCGCCGCTTTACGTGCGTCCCTGCCCCAACCCCCTGCCGGGCCCTGTCGATCACTAGGCGGGGAAACGGCCTGAGCACCGCCCGACCCTCGAACACACCCCCTGCAAAGCCTCAGGGCTGCGGGCCTCAGGGCCTCGCTCACATCTTCCTGCGCTTCTTGGGTTTGGGACTCGGCTCGAGGTCCAGCCCCGATTCGAACTCCGAAAGCGCGTTGAGGTGCACCGGCCGCTTCTTGGTCGGGGCCTTCAGCGCCTTCAGGTCCTTCTGCCGCTTCTCGGCCTTCAGCACAAACGCGGGCTTGTACTCCTTCTTCTTCTCCGCCTTCTGGTCCACTTTGTTGAACATGACCTTGTCCACCGCCTTGCGCTTCTCCTGACGAGCGCGGACCGGGGGTCGCACACGCACTTCCGCAGTACCGGACCTTCCTGCACCACCCGCCCGCCCACCGCGCACGAGGCGGCCCCATGCGGCATGACACGGGGGCACCCCTGATCAGAGCAGGAGGGGGGGGGAGGGATCTGGCAGACGACCCCCTCCAGGCTTAACCACCCCCCCGTGTGACATTCCGTCGGGTTGTTGCTCCTTTACGGGGCCCTGGACAGTCACCCGTTCTTCCCTTCGCATGTTGCGTCGGGGCGCTGCGTTCTGTCGGCCGCTGCGGCCGGTGCTCCTGCTGGTGTCGTTTCCGCGTTCGCGGAGCCCAGTAGTTGGTGTGTTGGGGCTGTGCTGGTTGAGGCGGGATGTGCCGTTTGCGTGTCAGCGGCGCCCAATAATTGGCGTATTGGGGGTTGTGCTGGTTGTTGCCGGGGTCGTTTGACTGTTTTTGCTGTCCCCACACCTCCGTCCTCAGGCGGTCCACAGCCTGCCTCGCTGTGTTTCCACCCAAACCCAAAAAGCTGTTCCTCTGGGGGAAAATGAAATTTTGAACAGAGCGCCCAAAATGAGGGGCCCAATTGAGGTACCCAACCTTTGTTTGGCCCTCATACCCCCCCACCCACGGCCCTCATACCCCCCCAGCCCCCCCCCCCCCCCCCCACCCCCGTCCCGCAGGCCAAGCACTAGGCACACCCCCCCGCCACCGATACGCCGTAGCACACCATCGCACAACAGTGCGCGACCGTTGTGCACCGGCAATGCGGTGCCGAGACAGGCCGGGCCGACGCATGACCCCCCCCCCTCCCAATGCGCCGCAGGCAAGCGGTTCGTGAGGGTGCGGAAGGCGCCGAAGGGCACACCGGGTGCGCAGACGGGCATCGTGGACCCACGTCTGCAGACGCCGGCAGCGAGAAGCGAACAAACACCGCAGACCGCGTCGCGGAACGGGGCGACCAAACACGCGCGGGCGGCACAGGCGGTGTGGACATGCGGAAGAGGCCGCGTGCACCACCGCAACGCATCCGCCGAACACCTCCCGTGCACCGTCGGCGGGAGGCGGTGCAGAGGGGCACCCCACCCGCAACACGCGTGAGGAACAGCGTGGGACGCTAGGGTCTGCCGTTGCCGCAACCCATGCCCCAGCGGAGGTGACGGTTTGGCACCGCCTCGAAGCCCAACCGGTTTGTAACCGCCAGGCCTTGCCCCTCAACCGCCTGCGATCCCAGGAATGCGCGCCAAAGCGATCTGCTCCGGCGGCCGGCAACCCCTTGTGAAGGCCCACTCCCGCCCCCCGCCCCCTCAAACGCGTCCCGGTGCCGTCCGCATGCCCCAAGACACCTCCGCTTTCGTCTTCTTGAACTCCTTCGAGTCGATCTCCGAGGGCTTTTGGTTCTGCCCGAAGGACCGGGCCACGTGCCCCAAGTGCAGTTCGTTCGGGTGGAAGATGGACCGCAGCCGCGACGGGTGCGTGGCGTAGGCCCGCACGAAGGCCTGGAAGCCCAACTTGCTCAGCCGCAGCAGCTCCGCGTCGTTCATGACCGCCGTCTGCAGATGGCCCTGCATCTCCGGGGCGGCCTAACGGCGAGGGCGACGCGCGCGCAAACACAAAGCCGCCGAGGCGCATGACGTACGATGGACGGCGGCATCGACAGGGGGTAGGCGACGGAAGAGGAGCGGCCTATTTGTGTGGGGCACCGCCCCCGGTCATGTCGAGCACCCCCTCCCTCCCCTCCCTCATCCCGCAAACCGGGGACGGCCGTCGCCTGCGCACACCTCGGCAAAGTCCGTGGCGCCCAGGGTCTGGGCAAGTGGAACAGCACCACCTCCGGCTTCATCCGCTCGGGGTACACTTGTGGCGCCGGAGGTTGTGCGTGTACCGGACCTCGTGCGGCATCAGGAACACGAGGCTGTCCCCGACGTTGCCGATGCGCGCCGTGCGCCCGATGCGGTGGATGTAGTTGCGCTCGTCCCCTGCCAACGAAACCGGCGTGACGCGGTCCCGGGGGGGGCCGGCTTTGGTACGTCTGCCCCCCCCACCCCCGCCACCCACAGCAGAGGGGCGCCCCAACCCGCAACACGCGTGAGGAACAGCGTGGGACGCTTGGATCTGCCGTTGCCGCAACCCATGCCCCAGCGGAGGTGGACGGTTTGGCACCGCCTCGAAGCCCAACCGGTTTGTAACCGCCAGGCCTTGCCCCTCAACCGCCTGCGAGCCCACGAATGCGCGCCAAAGCGACCTGCTCCGGCAGCCGGCAAACCCCTTTTGCAGGCCCATCCCCGCCTCCCGCCCCCTCAAACGCGTCCCGGTGCCGTCGGCATGCCCCAAGACCAACCGTCTGAGGGGGCGCTGGCTCGGGCGCGTGCCCCGTGTGATCTTTCGGTTGCCAAAATGCGACGGGTCGATGTTGCGAAGGTCTGGGGGATCGCCCCTTCTCTTGTGGCACGGCCCACCTCTCGGCCTCCAACGCCGGCGGGCGGGCGCGGGGGGACCCTGCGGCTGCCGTACGGGCGGCACATTCACGCACCGGTTTTGGCAGACCCCCCGGGGGTGGGCGGGCTTTCAACTGCGGGGGAGGGGGGGGGGGGGGGGTCGATAGAGCCCCCTGGCTAGCCCCCCCCCCCCCCCCCCCCCCGCCCCAAAAGGGCTCAATTGACAGGCCCCCAAAAATCCTACCGAGACTGACCCCCGGGCCCCGGAGGTGGCCCGGACCCTAAAATCGGCAAAAAATGAAAATGGATTTGTGGAATCAGCGCGTTGAGGGGGTTCAGAAACTCATCATTTGCCGGTGTTTGGTGGGGCAAAAATTGACCATTTTCGAGGGTCAAAAAAATTATCGGCGCCTTTGGCGCCAGACTTCATAATCACTGATTAATGGTCTGTCAATTGAGCCCTTTTCCCTTAACCCCCCCCCCCAGTTTTGGGGGACTCTATCCCCCCCCCCCCCCCCCCGATACCCCCAGATACCCAGGCCTTGTGCCAACCCCCTGTGTGACATTCCGTCTGGTTGTTGCTCCTTTACGGGGCCCTGGACAGTCACCCTTCTTCCCTTCGCATGTTGCGTCGGGTCGCTGCTTTCTGTCGGCCGCTACGGCCAGTGCTCTTGCTGGTGTCGTTTCCGCGTTCACGAGCCCAGTAGTTGGTGTGTTGGGCCTGTGCTGAATGTGGCATGGTGTGCCGTTTGCATGTCACTGGGGCCCAATAATTGGCGTATTGAGGATGTGCTGGTTGTTGCCGGGGTCGTTTGACTGTTTTTGCTGTCCACACACCTCTGTCCACAGGCCATCCATGGCCTGCCTCGCTGTGTTTCTGTGAGGCCCATGTGCCCTGTTCCTCCACGCGCTGTCCCGGCCGTCCACCATATGTGCTTTTCCCCTCACGGCTGGTCTGCCCCTGATGGGCTCCCGCTCCTGTTGCGCAAACAGCCCATCTGGGCTGCAGGAGACACCCCCCACCCTGATGCCGGTTGCGCAGGGGTTGCCCTGGCACCCGGTAGCGACGGGGTTGGCTGGCCAAGCCATCCCCTTTATTGTCGCTGCCTCCCATGCACACGCTCTGCCATCCGCTCCATTCTGGTTCCCTGTTCCCGCTGTTCCGGTTGCCTCTCCTGCCTTGCTGTGCCCCTCCTCCTTGTCTGCTGTGCTCGCCCTTGTCCCTCTTGGTGTGGCTCCCGCGTTCTGTGTGTCTGTGTTGCTCCTCCCCCTGTCTGTTGGCGCTGCTGGGTGCCCATGTCGCGCACCCCCTCCTGTCCCACCCACCTGCCCCCCCATACGAGGATTTCACATCTCCGTACGACATGGACTGTCCCATGCGCGGTTGGCTGTTCACGGCCCCTGTTGCCACCCCCGTGGCGGGCACCTCCCGGCGCGCGGGGCGCAGCCCCCGCCCTTGTGGAGTACGTGGGCACCTTGTAGAGGGAGGGGTGGGGGGGTTTCCTCATGGCTCGCTCGGCGTGCGCCGCATTTGGTGGTTGCTGCAGTGCTCGCACCTCATGGTTGTTGGGGTTGTTCCGGGGTGAATGTGTTGCGTTGTTGCTCTTTTGCTTTCTGGGCTGCTGAGGGGCTCCCCGTTTGAGAACTTCACTTTGAGCTGTCCACGCCTCGAGGCTAGGGACTCGTGTGAGTCCACCCCCTGGTTGGTCGTGTGTAGTGACCACCACTAGTTTGGACGTTGTGTCTCATAAGCGTGCCCAAGGCCCTTGCACTAGGCCCTGGTGACAGAACTTAGCTACTCGCGGGCAGTACATGTTTTAGGTCGCTGCCCAATGGACAACCGCATAGCCGGCTGCCAACCCCCCGCAGGGGCGACCCCCTTACTTAGGTTTGGGTTGCCTTCTCCTCCCGGTGTGGTCGGGATGGTAATGGCTCCCGGGAGTGCATCAGGGAAGCATCCCTTCTATGTTGTGTGTAAGTGTGGCCTTGGTTGTTTGCGTGTGTGGTGGGCGCCGTGTTGGCGTTGGGGTGTGGGGTCTTGGGCTCTTGGTGATGCTCCACGTGTGTGCCTTGGTTGTGGGCGGCAGTGGCTGTGTGTGGGTGAAGTGCCCGTGTGGTGGGTCTGGCCCCCACCCTGAGTGTTGGGTGTTGGGCTGGTGTTGGTGCTTGCAGCCAGTGGTGTGGATGTCCGCCGCTGTTTTTGTGGTACACTACTTTGCTTTGCTCTGTTATACTTGTGTGCTGCGTGCTATTGTGCTACCGGCTTTGGCCTGCTACGTTGCAGGGCAGCCCCCCCCCCCCCCCCGCCGCCCCCCCGAGAGTTGAAAACCCGCCAGCCCCTGCCCCAATGACAATGAAAGCAAAGCCCCAGGGGGGTCGGTTGGGGCCCTGGCTGACCCAACCGATCACCCCACGCACGCACCTGCGACAGGGTCTCCTACCAAGCCCCCCCCCCCCCCGCATGTCCCTGAGGGGGATGGGACCAAAGACCATGAAATGTATGACAGGGGTCTGGGAATGGGGGCCGATGGTAGGGGCAGTTTGCCTCTGGCGCGGGGTGGGGGGGTTGGTTCAGCGTTTGGTGGCACCCCCCGTGGGAGGGGCCGTTGCGAAGGGGCCATGGGGAAGGGGCTCGGGGGAACACGGGCCGGCGGTTGGGAAGACCTCCGCCCCTTCCCCGAACCCGCGGCCGTAACTACCGCCGCCACGGCCGGCGATCACGCGGTTGTGGCGTGGGATGGGCCCGTGCCGTGTTTGTTGTGTGATCGGCGGTTGTTGGTCAAGGTTGGGTTTGGCGCTTGCCGACTTGGGTCCCGCGGTGCGAAGGGGCCGCGTTGCACATGCGATGCACGCGGCGTCTGTTTGCAGTCGGTGAGTCGCACGGCGACTTAAACACTGTGTTGTGCTGCTTTCAACTGCGCACCCTCATGACTGCCAACGGCGTGCGTTTGCACGGGGGGGCGGGGGGCTGGCACAAGGCCTCGGTATTCGTTTGTTTGCCTTTGGCGGCGCCTCTTGGCCTCTCGCCACTGCTCATTCTGACCCTCTGTGGGTCTGAACGTGTTTTGGTTGTGTCTTTGGGGGGGGGGGGGGGGGCAGATGCCCCGTGGGAGGCCGCGGCAGAAGTCCGCGTCGGAACAGAGGTTTGACCCCATGCGCTGCCACTGGTGGGACTTCCTTTCGCAAAGCGCTTGGGGGTCTCCGGACGGTGGACGGCCGGGGCTTTGGCGGTGCGGTGCCGGGCATTTGGTGAAACCTAGTATGCACGTAGCAAAATCTAGTAAAATGTAGTGAAACCTAGTAAAAGAAAATTTTAAAAAAAATGTTTTTACTAGGTAAAAAAAGCAAAAATTTGAAAAAAAAAAAATTTCCTTACTAGGTCAATTCTCGGCCACTGTTGCCATCAGCGCCCCACCTGGGCCGAACCATGCATGTTGTGAAGAAGGAGTTCATGTATGTTTCGAAACCCTTTGGAGGAGAGGGGGGGGGGGGGGTTGCAAAGGGGGACAAAATCAGAATTGGCTGCCTAACCCCTGCCTTCTGGAGGGCCCACAAGTGGGCGGAAATGCTACGTCACCCCTGCATTCTCGATGATCCCCAACAAAGGGGACAAAATCAAAACACAAAAAAAAACAAAAAAAACAAAAACGAACATTTTCCCATGATGTCTATGACTCAGCTCAGGGGTCTGCTGATTATCCCCAATGGGGTTTGAACCCATGACCTTCCACTTGCAAAGGCACTGCTTTACCTACTGGAGTATGAGCCACCTCTAATGTGAGTCTGCACAGGGGTGGTATTGATATTTGGTCCAATTTGGTTTTCATCCATTATTTGGTTCTCCTGAAAAAACTGAGTATTTTGAGTATAGACACATGGGTGAAAACCCATTTTTTCGCCCTCTACTAGTTCAAGCAAAATTCCCAGTTGTGGATTGTGAGTCCCTAACCCCAACTCGAGGGGCCATGCAACAAAGCGTGGGAGTCAAAAAAAAAAAGGAAAGAAGGTGGGAGGCAAAATGGCATTCTCGGGGATCCCCAACAAAGGGGAGCAAAAGCAGAAGTGTTCCTCAACAAAGGAGAACAAAATCAGAAGTAGCTGCCTCACCCCTACCTTCTTGGGGGCCCAGAGGGTCCGCACAATCACAAGCCCCGTCCGTCTTCTGGTCCAGGGGACGAGGGAGACCCCCGTGGGCACGGCATGCGGACGGATCCCCAAACCCGGGGCTCCGTAGAGGCGCCGAAGCCAATTTGTGGTCCAAACCAATTGGCCCCGAAGGCGCCGAAGCAAATTGTTGATTGGCCGGGGGCACGGAAGACAAGTTGGCCCAATGTTTTAAGCAGCCCCCCCCCCCCCCCCCCCGAGAGACGCACTAGAAGGGAAGGCACCTCAGAGGCGGCCCCAGAAGCCGTTAGGCAGGCGGTTGGAGGGGGTTGCCAAAGCGGTTGGGGGCGGTTACTGTCGGTTACAAATGCCATTGAGGCTGGCACTTGGCGTCAGGGGGACAGTGGCTGGGCATAGGCTGGGCGCCCTGGAGGGGGGGGGGGCTTCCAATGCATCCCTGCCCCCTCCCCCCCCCACCACCCCCAAGTGGTAACGAGGTGTTGAGAGCAGCCCTGGGCTACCCCTGACCGAGGCCCAACCCCACGACCACCGCCAGGCCTCTGGAACGGTGAATGCCAGACTACACCCCGTCCCCGAACCCGCAGACGAGGGCCTGGCAGACCGGTGGCGCACCGCAACAAGCGCTTGGGCCTGTGAAACGAAGCCCCAGCGCGTGCGGACTCAGCCTGTGTTCTGAGGGGCACTGCAGAGAACTCTCGGGTGGGGGAGGGGAGGGGGGGCTACCGGGGGTGTCGTACTGCACGATCCACGTGACGCCCGGGAAGTCGACGCCGCGCGCTGCCACGTCGGTGCAGAACATCACCCCCCGCTCGGCCGCCGCAAAGGACTTGTACACGGACACGCGCTCCAATTGGTCGACGTTGCCGTGCAGCCGGAACATGTTGTACGGCAGGAAGGGCACCGTGTTCTTGTCGCTCTGGTTGGCGCCGAACTCCATCGCGAGTTCGTCCAACTGGTCTGCGGGGGTGCGGGGCACAGGGCGTAGCGACCCGGGGCCAGGGATGCATTAGAAGGGAAGGGACATCAAAGGCGGTTCCAGAAGCGGGTAGGCAGGCGGTTGGAGGGGGTTGCCAAAGCGGTTGGGGGCGGTTACTGTCGGTTACAAACGCCATTGAGGCTGGCACTGGACGTAGGGGGACAGTGGCTGGGCATAGGCTGGGCGCCCTGGAGGGGGGGGGGGAGGGACATCCCCCCATTCCAATGCATCCCTGATGGGGGCTGGGGGCATTGGCGGATAGCAGCGGTGGGGTAAGGGGGGGCTGGGGAGCAGCGGGTGTGGCTCGCATGGTGCGCAGAGTCAGTTGTGTGGGGCGGGCCATGTGGCGGGCGGGGTGATCACACAGCTGCCGAGCCCAAATCCCCAAGACACCTGTCGTTGAGCTGGTGCACCGTCAGCTTTGCTCCCCCATCCCCCCCCCGACCCCCTTCTGACCATCCCATTGGCACTGCTCAACAGCATGACAACTCACTACGCAACCGCCATCGCCATACCACACATTGACACTCCGGTACACCCCCGGCACACTCCGTTACGGTCCCATTCCACTGCTACATTCCAGTCACACGCTTGTCACACTGTCACACTGGGTTACGTTCATGGCACCAGCGTCCTGGCATCACTTGGGGGGGGCGCAGGGATGCATTAGACGGGGAAGGCACCTCAGAGGCGGCCCCAACAGCGGTTAGACGGGCGATTGGAGAAGGTTGTCAAAGCGGTTGAGGGCGGTTACTGTCGGTTACAAATGCCATTGAGCCTGGCACTGGCCGTCAGGGGGACAGTGGCTGGGCATAGGCTGGGTGCCCTGAGGGGGGAGGGGACCTCCCCCCCTTCCAATGCATCTCTGGGGGGGCGGGGGGGGACAGTCGTCAACCATCCTCCTCAACCAGCCCCTTGGCATGCAGCACCAGTCCCCACACCCTCCAGCACACACCCCGGCAGCCAGCACCCCTTCCCGCACCCGCCACGCACCTTCCTCGTCAAGCTCGTCCACATCGTCGTCGCTGAGCTCTTCCCCCAACATCTGCCTCTCGATCTTGGCGGCGGCGCGCAGGCGCTCCACTTTGCGCTTGCGCTTGAGCTCCTTCAGTTTGATCCTTCGGATATCCCGCTGAGACACAGCAGCAGCAGATCAATGCGCAACGCGGCCAAGGCAACGGAGCCCCACAAGCACTGCAATGAGTGCCGCGGGCCAGTGGCAGTTGTGGCCGATGGTGTCGCTGGTTTGCGGCCCATCTGCTGCCCCTTGCGGCTGTTTCGGCCAGGGATGCATTGGAAGGGGGGGTGGTACGCCCCCCCCCCCTCTGGGGCGCCCAGCCTATGCCCAGCCAGTGTCTCGCTGACGGCACGTGCCAGCCTCAATGGCATTGATAACCGACAGTACCCGCCCCCAACCGCTTTGGCAACCCCCTCCCACCGCCTGCCTAACCGCCTCTGGGGCCGCCTCTGAGGTGCCTCCCCTTCCAATGCACCGCTGGTTTCGGCGGCGTTCCGCATCGCCAGCGCCCACGCACACCAACAGAACGGCGTTGACTCAAGGGGGCCTCTATCACGGGAGCCCAATGCTCAGCCCCCGCCACCCAACGGTTTCCCATGGGCCGTAGCCACTGACCTCCGAAGAGACACCAGATGGAGTGGTCCGACCGCCCATCCCCTGCGGCCCAGCCCCCGGGATCACAAGGGCTGGGCCGGCGCCGGGGGTCAAGCCAACGGTCCCGCCGGCCCAAAGGGCTCATCGCGAGGGGTGGCCCAGTGCAAACGACATTAGAAAACTCGTTGTCGAGGGACAGCCCTGCCCCCGCTCAGTGTCAATCTTGTGCAATTGAGTGAAAGATCTGCACGGATCGGGAGAAGCCCCTGTTTTATGCGGCGCATTGGCCTGAACCGGGCGTCCCCAGGCAACACGCACACATATACAGAGAGAGAGAGAGAGAGAGAGAGAGAGGGAGGGAGGGAGGGAGGGAGGGAGAGAAGGAGAGGGGGAGAGAGAGCGATAGAGAGAGAGAGAGAGAGAGAGAGAGAGAGAGAGAGAGAGAGATTCATCTGCGGTCATGACCACGAGCCACAGCCTGCTCACGGGGGGGCGACTACAACCGGTCCTGATGCAACCCACCCCCCAGCTATCTGTCAAAACTCGGGGGGGGGGGGGGGGGGGGGGGGGTCCGGCCAGGGGTCGGGGGGGGGGGGGGTCAAGCCGGGGGTCGGGGGGGGGGTCAAGCCGGGGGTCGGGGGGGGGGTCTGGCCGGGGTTCAGGGGGGCGTCGGATGGGGTGAGGGGGGGGGGGGGTTAGGGTTAGGGTTAGGGTTAAGGTTAGGGTCACCGAGCTGGTGGAACCAGTCTTGGTTTTATAACCCTTTTTAGTGTCTAGGGTGGACCTACTAGGTTTAGCAGCAGCAGCAGCAGCAGCAGCAAGCAAGAGCAGCAGCAAGCAAGCAAGCAGCAGCACGCGCGAAATGGGTAAAAATCAGAATTCTGTCGTGGTGCTTCAAATTCGGCTGAAATTTTGGTGGATGATACCTATGGGTGTGAAGTACAATCACACAAAGTTTGAGCCAGAAACTCAACGGTGGCGGCCGGGAACGGGATTCCCAAGTCGCGGACCTCAATTTCAAAAACTGTAGTTTAGGGCCAAAAATAGCCAATTTTGGACTAAAAAAGCCCTGGAACACATTCAAAACGGCCAAACGAAGGGAAACGGCGGGTACACTGCACGTGCGGCTTGACTTCCCCGTGTCAACGAGCTCTTTGCGGCCCTCTAACTCCATGATATGTCCCCGAAACGGCCCAAAAAGGCCCCAGAAGCTCCAAATGCCGACAGCCACAAACCAAGAACAGGCCATATCTTTGGCTACATGGCTCAAAATGCGATTCCGAGGGCACCTACTCCACCAACAACCCCCCACTTTTTGTGGTTTCCACCCCTTAGAATTACCCAAACGGACGCCTAGACCCCAATACCTAGGCCCACTAGGCTGCGGCAAGCTGCAAGCTCAAGCCCAAACAGGTGGGTGCCCAAATGGGTCAACAGGGTCCAGTAGGGGCAAAAAGATGACTTTTCTAAAAAATGGTCCTAGACCATGTGCAACGCTAAAACAAGTGTTTTTGGACCGTTTTGAGCTTGTGGCGGCCCAGTTTGGTCCTCCGAAAATCCCAAAATGCCTTGACAGTGGGCTGTGTTGTGACCAAAAATGGGTCAAAAATGGCTCAAAAACGCATTTTTCCAAACCTCATCCTAGACCATTTGGGGTGCACAAACGGGTGAAATGAGCCCATTTTGAGCCCATTTTGGGGCATTTTGGCCCCTTAGAAGTCCAAAAAGCCTTCAAAGTGGGCCTTGTGGTGATGGGGTTCACTTGCAGGCTGATTTCACTTTGTCAAGAGCCATCAATGTGTAAATCATTCTTGATGTCCCTCACTAGTCATAGCTGATGTTCCCTCCCCCACCAGCTCGGTCCCAATATTCAGTCTTGATTAGCCCTAGGGTTAGGGTCACCGAGCTGGTGGAACCAGTCTTGGTTTTATAACCCTTTTTAGGGTCTAGGGTGGACCTACCAGGTTTAGCAAGCAAGCAGCAAGCAAGCAGCAAGCAGCAAGCAGCACGCGCGAAATGGGCCAAAATCAGAACTCCGTCGTGGTGCTTCGGATTCGGGTGAAATTTTGGTGCATAATACCTATGGGTGTGAAGTACAATCACACAAAGTTTGAGCAAGAAACTCAACGGTGGCGGCCGGGAACGGGATTCGCAAGTGGCGGACCTCAGTTTCAAAAACTGCAGTTTAGGGCCAAAAACAGCCATTTTTGGGCTTAAAAGGCCCTGGAGCACATTCAAAACGGCCAAACAAAGGGAAACGGTGGGTACACTCCACGTGCGGCTTGACTTCCCCATGTCAACGAGCTCTTTGCGGCCCTCTAACTCCATGATATGTCGTGGAAACGGCCCAAAAAGGCCCCCAGAAGCTCCAAATGCCGACAGCCACAAACCAAGAATAGGCCATATCTTTGGCTACATGGCTCAAAATGCGATTCCGAGGGCACCTACTCCACCCGCAACCCCCCACTTTTTGTGGTTTCCACCCCTCAAAATTGCCCAAATGGACGTCTAGACCCGCATACCTAGGCCCACTAGGTTGCGGCAAGCTGCGAGCTCAAGCCCAAACAGGTGGGTGCCCAAATGGGTCAACAGGGTCCAGTAGGGGCAAAAAGATGACTTTTCTCAAAAATGATCCTCGACCATGTGCGACGCTAAAACAAGTGTTTTTGGGCCGTTTTGAGCTTGTGGTGGCCCATTTTGGTCCTCCGAAAATCCCAAAATGCCTTGGAAATGGGCTGTTTTGGGACCAAAAATGGGTAAAAAATGGCTCAAAAACGCATTTTTCCAAACCTCATCCTAGACCATTTGGGGTGCACAAACGGGTGAAATGAGCCCATTTTGAGCCCATTTTGGGGCATTTTGGCCCCTCAGAAGTGCAAAAAGCCTTGAAAGTGGGCCTCGTGGTGATGGGGTTCACTTGCAAGCCGATTCCACTTTGTCAAGAGCCATCAATGTGTGAATCATTCTTGATGTCCCTCACCAGTCATATCTAATGTTCCCTCCCCCACCAGCTCGGTCCCAATATTCAGTCTTGTTAGCCCTAGGGTTAGGGTTAGCCCTAGGGGGTCACCGAGCTGGTGGAACCAGTCTTGGTTTTATAACCCTTTTTAGTGTCTAGGGTGGACCTACCAGGTTTAGCAAGCAAGCAGCAAGCAAGCAGCAAGCAGCAAGCAGCAAGCAACAAGCAAGCAGCACGCGCGAAATGGGAAAAAATCAGAACTCCGTCGTGGTGCTTTGGATTTGAGTGAAATTTTGGTGGATGATACCTATGGGTGTGAAGTATAATCACACAAAGTTTGAGCAGGAAACTTGACAGTGGTGGCCGGGAACGGGATTCGCAAGTGGCGGACCTCAGTTTCAAAAACTGCAGTTTAGGGCCAAAACAGCCATTTTTCGGCCAAAAAAGCCCTAGAACACATTCAAAACGGCCAAACGAAGGGAAACGGTGGCTACACTACATGTGCGGCTTGACTTCCCCGTGTCAACGAGCTCTTTGCCGCCCTCTAACTCCATGATATGTCCAGGAAACGGCCTAAAAAGGCCCCCAGAAGCTCCAAATGCCGACAGCCACAAACCAAGAATAGGCCATATCTTTGGCTACATGGCTCAAAATGCGATTCCGAGGGCACCTACTCCACCCGCAACCCCCCACTTTTTGTGGTTTCCACCCCTCCGAATTGCCCAAAGGGACGCCTAGACCCCAATGCCTAGGCCCGCTAGACTGCGGCAAGCTGCAAGCTGAAGCCCAAACAGGTGGGTGCCCAAATGGGTCAACAGGGTCCAGTAGGGGCAAAAAGATGACTTTTCTCAAAAATGATCCTAGACCATGTGCGACGCTAAAACAAGTGTTTTTGGACCGTTTTGAGCTTGTGGTGGCCCAGTTTGGTCCTCCGAAAATCCCAAAATGCCTTGAAACTGGGCTGTTTTGGGACCAAAAATGGGTCAAAAATGGGTCAAAAATGCATTTTTCCAGACCTCATCCTAGACCATTTGGGGTGCACAAACGGGTGAAATAGGCCCATTTTGAGCCCATTTTGGGGGCATTTTGGCCCCTCAGAAGTCCAAAAAGCCTTGAACGTGGGCCTCGTGGCACCCCGTAATGCGTGAAACAAGGAACATGCAACACTTGACAGGCACACAATAGTCGGATAGAGACATCAATTTTTTGGTACAGGTATGTGGCAGGAAGTACAATGCATTGTACATATGCATCGATTTGCTCATAACAAGAGAAAGAGGAACGGGATCGCGGTGAAGCGAAAGCCGAGCGCAGACGTCAACACGAAGCTTGGGGAGCACATTCATTCCGAGTGGAGTACGGGGTTAGGTTGCTCGCTTCAAGGTTAGGATGAACGTGGTCCAAAACAACACAACGTATGCAGTAAGCTAAGGGCGACGTGGGGGGCAGGAAAAAAAATTCACGCGAATTTTTTTCCAACTCACGTGGCACAAATTAATGGGATATGGCGGAATGGAACAAAGCGAAATTCAAAATACGGTCAAAAAGGTACCGGCCACGTCGGGCATTGATTGATTGCGGTGAAATGGACAGGCACATTGGAGGTAATTGATGGGATCGCGATGAAGCGAAAGCCAAATACCAAAACATTCAAAGTTAGGACGTTGGATAGAGGATCAACCTCTAGTTGCTCGGATTAGGGCGAATTTTTTTGGTGACATGGTCGTCTTCACAAGGCGTGGCACTACCAGTGTCCCAAGATCGCAAGGAGATACTAAAGCGAGGCCAAATTGGAAGGCTGTGCTTTTTAGATGCGTCAAAAGCATAAATACCACAATGCTTGAGGTAGATTGTGGAGTTGTCCCATTGTAAGGGAATAGGGTCACCAAAGTGAATAAGGAAAGTGTGCTTCGTGACAAAGCAGTCGTCATCAACGTGCGGACGCGCAGCTGCTGAAGGCGAAAGGAAGACATTGCGAAAAATGACGTTTGCGGGGCAAAGCCGCATGCGGTTCAGCAGTGTAGCCATACTCGGTTGGGGTGGTTGATTTGGTCCTCCTGTAGGGAACACATGCGGTCCTTCATTGCATTGCCACTTTGGTAAGGTGCTATTTGCCACCATGCAGGCAAACACCTGATATGGGTTGCACCTACCCACCAAAACGGGATGTGCCGTGGTGTTGATGCAAAGGTGATCGCTGAATTGATGATTGGAATCAATCCATTCAGTGGTAGGTGTCACCACAAACTGGGTGTGTTGGTGTGGGAAAATGTTTGCGAATTGACACCAGTGACAAATATTTGACAAAAGCATTGCTCCACATTGACAATGATGATTGTCAGATTGGGGTGGTGGTTGATATGCTGCAAACAAACTTGGATAAAGAGAAGGTGGAATATGTGGACAAGAAGCTGCAAAGAATGCACGGTAGATAGCTCGCATAAGGGGAGGTGTAATGATGTGGTTCGTTCCTTGGCGAAGAAGATTTCTTGCTGTCCTTGGAATGTCACTCAAAAGCTCAATTTCTGCCTCGGTGAGAGTTCGAATCTCCACACTAGGAAAATCGTGGCTACCGAGCGTTGCTGCAAGGCTTTCCGCATTGGCCACATTGTCAATGGGGAAAGCAACAAGATTGATGTGCACAATGCTGGCATCTGGAAGCATCAGCTTGCCAAACTTGATGAGCAAAGGACATCCAAAATGAGACTCACACAACCACATGCATGCAACCCTCAATCGCCATCATTAACCTACAGTCAATCAATGACATACATGCAACATCATTAACCTACCCGACGCACGGAAGCAGATATCTAGTGGTTAGGGGAACACTGAACACACAATGACACAAGGCGGACTTTTTAACTTCTCTATCTACCTATCACGCACAAGAGCAAATGTTGGAACTCATGCAGTCAAAAATGAATGGGATGGCGGTGAAGCGAAAGCCATTTGCAAACACATAAAAGGGGAGGGGGATACAAACCAAACAGTGCAATTCGTGCAATAATGGGATCGCGGTGAAGCGAAATCCATTTGCAAACTCAAAAGGAGGGAGGGGAAGACAAAACATTCAGTGACATTCATGCAATAATGGGATCGCGGTGAAGCAAAATCCAATTGCCAAGGCAAAAAGAGGGGAGGGATTACGGAACACACAACCACATGCATGCAACCCTCAATCGCCATCATTAACCTACAGTCAATCAATGACATACATGCAACATCATTAACCTACCTGACGCACGGGAGCAGATATCTGGTGGTTAGGGGAACACCGAACACACAATGACACAAGGCGGACTTTTTAACTTCTCTATCTACCTATCACGCACAAGAGCAAATGTTGGAACTCATGCAGTCGAAAATGAATGGGATCGCGGTGAAGCGAAAGCCATTTGCAAACACATAAAAGGGGAGGGGAATACAAAACAGACAGTGCAATTTGTGCAATAATGGGATCGCGGCAACATGCATGCAACCCTCAATCGCCGTCCCCCAACCAATTGACTTTCCTCCACCCTAGTACGCACAGAAGCATAGGCACTACCCCACCAGCTCGGTCCCAATATTCAGTCTTGATTAGCCCTAGGGTTAGGGTTAGGGCCAGGGTTAGGGTTAGGGTCACCGAGCTGGTGGAACCAGTCTTGGTTTTATAACTCTTTTTAGTGTCTAGGGTGGACCTACCAGGTTTAGCAGCAGCAGCAGCAAGCAAGCAGCAGCAAGCAAGCAAGCAGCACGCGCGAAATGGGTAAAAATCAGAACTCCGTCGTGGTGCTTTGGATTTGGTTGAAATTTTGGTGCATAATACCTATGGGTGTGAAGTACAATCACACAAAGTTTGAGCAAGAAACTCAACGGTGGCGGCCGGGAACGGGATTCGCAAGTGGCAGACCTCAGTTTCAAAAACTGCAGTTTAGGGCCAAAAACAGCCATTTTTGGGCCAAAAAAGCCCTGGAACCTACTCAAAACGGCCAAACGAAGGGAAACGGTGGGTACACTCCATGTGCGTCTTGACTTCCCCGTATCCACGAGCTCTTTGCGGCCCTCTAACTCCATGATATGTCGTGGAAACGGCCTAAAAAGGCCCCCAGAAGCTCCAAATGCCGACAGCCACAAACCAAGAATAGGCCATATCTTTGGCTACATGGCTCAAAATGCGATTCCGAGGGCACCTACTCCACCCGCAACCCCCCACTTTTTGTGGTTTCCACCCCTCAGAATTGCCCAAACGGACGCCTACACCCCAATACCTAGGCCCACTAGGCTGCAGCAAGCTGCAAGCTCAAGCCCAAACAGGTGGGTGCCCAAATGGGTCAACAGGGTCCAGTAGGGGCAAAAAGATGACTTTTCTCAAAAATGATCCTAGACCGTGTGCGACGCTGAAACAAGTGTTTTTGGACCGTTTTGAGGGGGGGGTTCAGGGAGGGCGAATGGGGGGGGGGGGGTATAGGAGGGGCTGGGGGGGGGGGCTCCGGGAGGGTCGGTTGGGGGGGGGGGGGTCCAAGTGGGGCAATTCGGGGTGGTGGTGGGGGGGGGGGGTCCAGGTGGGCCGATTTGGGGTGTTGGGGGGGGGGGGGGCACAGGCTCCCCTTACCTCCCCTTGCCCTCCTCTAACCATACCATCACCATAAACCTAACCCTAACCTTTGCAGCCACTTGGTTTGGCCATGCCAGCCATGTTGATTGGGTTGAACAAGATCCCCCCAATTAGGTTCATGGTTGCTTTTGCCACATTATTGCTCTCCATTTTGGACCCCAACACTCACTTTGACCCTAGCCTAGGGTGAGAGCCAGGGCTAGGGTTAGGGCTAGGGTTAGGGTTAGGGTTGGGTGTAGGGACAGGAGCAAGCTGAGGGTTGGGGGTGGGTGTTAGAGTCAAGGTTGGGTTTAAGGATAGTGTTGGGGTGCAAATTGGACAAAATTTTCCTTAGGGCACCTTTGGTGTTCATGGAGCATCGGGCCCCTGTTCCACTGGCCCAGGCACGACAACGCCCTGGCACACCTCCACTTTCTCTTCTGCCGTCAGTTGGCCGGACAGCCGCGTGATGCGTGTGCGGGACATCAGTGTGTAATGGAACTCGACGCTGTCCACGTTGCTCAAGAACACAATGATTTTGTTCGGATGTGGGGAGTCCAGTTTCCACCGCAGAAATCCTGCCAGCGTCGACAGGCGCCACTTGCACGGGCAAATGATGTAGTGCTGCCGCAGCGTGGGGGGCACTGAGCACTCTGTGTCCAGCTCCGTGTTGGGGTTGATCCGCGCATAGTTCTCCTCTTCCGCAGGTTTGGCACTCTGGGCGTGGGGCAGTGCAGGCGTGTGGGAGGGCTGTTGCACAATGCACTCCAGTGCGTTGCAGGTGCCATGTTACTGCGCACTCCAGTGCGTACAAACGCAGTAATGTACTGCGCCCTCACTATGCACGTACCACGCACAGCGTCTACAAACTGTGCACAGCATTTGTAAAAAGGAACGGGTCAACGGACCTATTCAACCCACACAGAAGAGGGCGCGAAGCCCTCCTGAATAGTAACCGGTTAGCGTCTACAACATGTGCACAGTGTCTACAAAACTGTACACAGGTAAACGGGCATGTGCACAATGTCTACATTGTGCATGGGTAAAAGGTGATGTGCCCAATGTCTCCAAATTGTGCAGAGTCCACACCCTTAATACGCCCTTGCCACGCACTTACGGCGCACTTACCGCGCACTACTGCATTGCAGTGCATAGAAAATTACCAAATTGCAACGTCACTGCGCACACCAGTGATGCACTGGAATGCGCAGTACCGTAGTAACATAGTGCCGAACAAATGCTCGCGTTTTGCGGAATCCTAATTTTTGCGTTGAATGTTTTGGATTTCGTTTGTGCAAAAATGTTTGGGACAGCACCCAAAAGTGGGGGAAAATCATTTTACTCGTGCTATTCATTTTATTCTGCGAAATTCAGTTTTGTGGAGCTGTTCACCCCGGCTATGAGCCCTTAGGGAGCCCTTGGGGACTCCCTAAGAGTGAACACACAAAAAACAAAACAAGGTGCTGGGGATGGGGGGTTGCCATCAAGGCTGAGGCCGCTCAGGGTCCTTTCGGGCGGAAGGTGCGCCATAAAAGCGGAGGGAGTATGCCGGTTGGGAGTTCCAGGTGTACGTAGTTGTTCGCCTTTTGGTGGGGGGGGGGGGGTTGCCATAAAGGCTGAGTAAGTGTGGCGGTTGGTACCTCCGTTACGTCCGGCGTACACACGTGTTTGGGTTTTGAGGAATAAATTGGTTATCTTGCTTGGCCCAAGCCGCTGGGGAACAGCAGTTTTGGGAGGTGTAAGTGGGACAGCAGTCCCTCTGCTCCTGCCGCTTGGCGTCCCTCCCATTCCGGTGCGCCGGCCACGCTTCACATTCGGTGACTCCCACAACCGTGACTTTTTGAAGGGTGCTCACCACCACTGAATGTGTCCCAGGGCCAGGGGGTTCCGGATCACCAAGCGTCACCCACCGGTGGTGCGCGGCATTTCCGGGCATTTTGCCACTGGGTTTTGTTGGTTTTCCATTTGTGCGGTGTGCCACCGGCGACTGCATTTAGACGGGGTCACACCAGACTTTGTTTATAAGAGGCGGGGGGGGGGGGTGTCTTTAGGCTCTGAGACCCACCCGCCCAAAACAAATCTTGACCTCAAATTTGGCAGAGGGAAAATCGAATTTGAGAAAGCGGCCCCTTCATGGGACCCACCCAGAACCCCGCCCCCTTTGGTATTAAGTCCTTATAAACAAAGCCCGGGTCACACTCAATGTCCGCGGCACTTACTTCGCGTCAGGGGCCAGGGGTGAGAGGGGGAGGCACAAACGTCAAGAGTGTGGGAGCGGAACAGGACCGATTCTGCCGCCGCTGTGCCCTCGCCCTCTTTGCCCTCTTCGGTGGCCTCTGCAGAGGCGTTCTGTTGGTCGTAGCCCACAAGGACGGGGTCCTTCAGCGTGACGTGGGCCAAGCGCTGCACCCGCATGTCCAGCGTGGCGGACGCCAATATGGACTTCTTCACCTTCGTACCTGCAGCCGGCGGAGGCCGGTGGGACGCACGTGCGCACGCACACCACCGACGGACTGCTCGACTGAGCGCACATGCCCCGGAACCCACTCGCCCCCCCCCCCCCCGTATGGTGACGTGGGAGCTGTCACGTGTGTGGTGTTGGTTGAGGCGAAGTCAGCACAACAGGCAGCACATGCAGTGCACAAGAAGGAAGAAAAGGTTGTCAAGAGCCGAGAAAACGGCCCTGGGCGCCTTTCGCAAAAGGTCTGTGAGAGTAGTTTGGAATGAGGACCTTTTGCGGGAGCCCCCCCCCCCCCCGAACTCACAGCTTGAACCGCAACCCGGCCCAGAGGTTGCTGCGGGTTGCTGCAGGCTGCGGTGGAAGGTTCTGGGCGGTGGTGGGGGTTGCCGGAGGGTGCGATCGATCGCAAAGGGGGGGGGGGGCTGGAAGGTGGGAGAGCCCACCGGAGAGAAGCCAAATGAGCCGGCCGAGCAACACGCCCCAACGTTGTTGCAGTTCTGTTGCAACTTGTTCCGATCCACCCCTCCGTCACAGTTTGCTGCACTTTCCTTGCACTTTTTATACTTCCGTTGCACTTTGTGGCAGTTGTGCAACCGTTTGCTGCGCTTCCGTTACGCTTTGTTAGACTTCTGGTCTGAATTGTTACACTTCCGCTGCACTTTGTCACACGTCTGTGACACTTCTGTTACGCTTCCGTTCCGCTTCCGTCACTTTAAAGAGGGCCAGGGGGCGGGAGCAGGCCTTTGCTTAGTTGGGGGGGGAGGGGGGTCAGGGAGGGTTCCTAGTGAGGAGCCTTGTGGGTGGCGCTGGGTCCTACTCAGTTGCCCATAGGGCGGGGCTCCTTCCTACTGAGCTGACTGGTGTGTGGGGCTGGATCCTACTGAGATCCACTCCCCAGGGCAGGGGGTTACCCCCAGCCCCCGCCCCCACTGAGCAAAGGCCTGGGCAGGGGGCTGACGGAGAGGGCCACACCCTTCTGCTTCAGGTGCTCCAACAAGAAGGTGATGTCCTTCTGGAAGCCCATGTCCAGGATCCGATCCGCCTCGTCGTAGACGACGTACCGCAGGGCGGCAACGTGGAAGCTCTCCGTCGTCCTCAGGTGGTCCACGAGCCGCCCGGGCGTGCAGACGAGGGTGACGATCCCTAGCGGCGAGGCAGCGGTGCAGGCCTCGCCTCTTCAGTGCCCGGCTGGACCCCCCTGCCCCTTGTGACCCCAGCCCCCCCAATCCCGGGAGACAGGCATTCGACTCTCTCCCACATAACTGCACCCCCTCCCCCACCCCCTCCCCCATCCAGGCATGCATTGGAAGGGGGGGGGTGGGAGGTACCCCCCCCCCCTCCAGGGCGCCCAGCCTATGCCCAGCCACTGTCCCCCTGACGGCAAGTGCCGGCCTCAATGGCATTTGTCACCGACAAACCGACAGTAACCGCCCCCAACCGCTTTGGCAACCCCCTCCCCCAACCGCCTATTGAACCGCTGGGGCCACCTCTGAGGTCCCTTCCCTTCTGATGCATCCCAGCTCCCACCCCCAGCCCCCGCATTCCCGACCAAACACGACCCGGAGGCACAAGCAGATCACGCAGATGCCACAGGCAGACAGAGGGGGGGGGGGGGGGGGCGCTCCGCAGTGTTTGCGATGAACACCGCTGCCCATGCGTCATGTCCTTGTGCGATGCGCATCTGCGGGCACTGAGATCGACCGGCCTCAGTTCCCCATGCCCCCCAAATCCAGCGTAGAGCAGCTCATCGCCCCCCCCCTCCACCCTCTACCCCCCACCCCCAGACATGTGCCTGTGGGGGTGTCCAGCACCTTCCCCTACTTCAGCAGGACCCTCCTTAAGAAAAGGCCCCAGGAAGAGGTCCGAGGGCACCAAGCGGAGGATGGCTGCATCGGTGGGGGGGGGGGGGGGGGACGCCAACTACCCCCCCCCCCCACTACCCATTGGCCGCAGGCCCCTGGGGAGGGGGGGTTCTGGGAGGGGCGATTGGGGGTCTGGGGGGTTTTTGGGGGGAGGGGGTTCGGGAGGGTCAGTTGGGGGGGGGGGGTCCAGGTGGGGCGATTTGGGGGCTACATGCCCCCAACACCAAGCGTTGGTCAATCACAGGCTCCCCTTACCTCCCCTCCCTCTGACCATACCATCACCCTCAACTTCACCCTAACCTTTGCAGCAAGCTGGTTCGGTATGCCAGCCATGTTGATTAGGCTGAACAAGATCATGGCTGCTTTTTGGCAAATCACTGCTCTCCATTTTGGACCCCAACACTAACTCTGACCCTAGCCTAGGTGTAGAGCTACGTCTAGGGTTAAGGCTAGGGCTAGGGTTAGGGGTAGGGGTAGGGTTAGGGCTAGGCCTTTGACAACTAACTGTTGGCGGGAGGCCCCCTAGGGGGGGGGGGGGGCAATCATCACACTGCATCAGTGTTGTAGTCCATTGGGATATGCTATGTACAGTCGAGATGAAATGATACAAGTCATCCTTCACCTGGGCATCCATATCTACACTTGGGCAGCAAAAGAGCAACTGCAAAGATGTTCTGGTCGGCACATGTGTTGCCTGCATACTACTTACTGTCTGTCGTGCGGTCCACAGCCACTGTCCTCAAGCACTCAAGCACTCCTTTGGCTCTCTGCGACTCCGGACTTCCTAGTTTGTTCTCAGTGTGTTTAATTTGCTTTGCAGATGGAGATGTGCTGCTATGAAATGTGCCTCCGACACTCCCGGGGAATCGAAACTTCAGTGCTGACTGTGGATGCTACAGAGACATTGCTCTGGTCAGATGCACTGTCCGAAAAGTGAGATTCATGCTGTGACGATAGGGGGGGAATTCCCCCCTGCAGATAGTATATTGGCTGGAGAAAAAAGCCCTTGTAAATCCAACGCTGATAGCAGACAAGCTGCAGGGCTGTCACAGAGAGTGAGAGAGGGGGGGGGGGGGGGGAGGGTAGTTGGCGTTCTAGGACCTGCGGAGTTGCACTGCCTGGGGGGGGGGGGGGGGGCAGAGAACGTGGTGCAAGTGGGGCAAAGGACCTTTGCGGAGGCGAGCTTTCTCTTTGTGGCGCTGCTCGCCGCCCATGATGGTCCCGGGCACAAAGTGGGGGAACGGTCGGGCCACGCTGCTCAGCACCTCGAGGCACTGCACGGCCAGTTCCCGCGTCGGCACAATCACGATGCTGCGGGTGCCATCCTCCCGCGTGAAGGACTTCTCCTTCCAGTCCTGAGACACGGCCGAGGGGGTGCACCGGGCACACCAGCCCAAGCATCCGGCGCTGCCCCGGCGCAGAGGTCGAACCCATGGTCGCTTTAGAGCCGGGGAGTGGAGGGGGCCAATTTAGTTAGATTTAGTTAGATTTGCAACAACTGTGATTGTTCCCCCTGTCACAGACCTGATGAGGGGCTTCCTGAGCCCGAAATCGATAGTCTGACAATGACATCTGCTTGTTGACCTGTTGTGCTACGCCAGTTTCTTGGGTTTGAGGCTACAGTCCGCTGTGGAAGTCACCCTTGAAGACTGAGGGCAAGCAGCTACCTGCATACCTCCCCTTTACAAGCATCCGGCGCTGACCCGGCACAGAGGTCAAACCCATGGTAGCTGTAGAGCTGGGGAGTGGAGGGACCCAACACTTTGGTGCGTGTGAATGCTTGATGATTGCTGCTTTCCGGTTTCAAAGACCATTGTGTTGCCTTTGTTCGGGCACCAAGGGTCCTGATTACTCAGTCAGCATCAGAAGGATTGGGTTTTGGATGGATCCGGTGTCAGTGTCGTCCAGCACCAACTGCGCTACAGTAAGACAACCGGTGTCCCGTGCCACGTCTTCGGTGTGGCCTCTTTTGAGGTTTGACCTCCTCAGTGAGGCCACTCACCTCTGTTGGCGTGGGGGAGGAGAGCGCAATGCTTGTCCCAGTGCCTGTAATTGCAGTGCACTGGGGGCAATGGACTTGCACTTGGGGGAGGGAGGGTTCAGTGGGGCCCCCCAAAAGTGGGGGGCGGGGGGAAGGGCTCAATTGACAGGGACCATTATTGCCATTGGCACTGAACGCGTCAGAGGGAAGATGTTGTCAACAGTGGCCTACCGTTTGTTTTTTTGTCTCGACACCGATGCTCCACCAAGTGTCCGCAAAGCGTGCACAAAGCAGAGGCCGGCAACAGGCCTTGGTGCGGGCTACGTGTGGGGGGTGACCTGCCCTTTACCCTCTCAAGATACGGTAGGATGGCAGGCCGAACGGGTCCTGCGCCCCGCCCTACCCCTGTTTCCCCATCAAAGCAGGTGCTGCAGACCTCAACCCCCCCCCTCCCAAAGTGAAAGGCCATCGCCGCCTACCCCTATGGCGCCTGGGCGGGGGGGGGGGGGGGGTTGGCACAAGGCCTCGGTATTCGGTTGTTTGCCTTTGGCCGTGCCTATTGGCCTCTCACCACTGTTCATTCTGACCCTCTGTGGGATGTGTTTTGGTTGTGCCAACAGAGCCCCTCGATGACTTGTCCTGTTTGACTACTCCGGGGGTCGGCCGTCGCGGAGATGGGGCTGTTGCCCATGCCATTGCCTGGGGGGGGGGGGGGGTCCCATGAAACCTGGTACTAAAATGGGGAGGGGGGGTGGGGTTGAAGGTGAAAAGGTTCAGAAACACTGTTGTTGTGCAGTTCGTGGGCAGCAGGACCACGACCAATACGTGGAGGACAACTATGTCCTGCGCGCACAATTGCTGCCAAAACCCATTTTGAATACCCATGAAAACCGTGACCTCCCGAGCGCACCAAAGGGGGAGTCTTTGCACTGCGCGCGCACTGCGCGCTACTTTTAGACTATGTCCCCCCCGAAGAGCCCCCAAGAACACCCCTTGGAAACGCCCTTAGAATTAGGTGACCCAAACTGCCCTAGCTCAAGAAAGCTGCAAACTACCTTCCCTTCACATAACACACATCATGCACAACTGGAAAAGCCATGAACAGCGCATTGGTGGCCACCCTCAAGAACACAGAACTGTCTTTCTGTTCCACCTGTCTTCGAATCAAAAATTGCTGCAAATGCAAGAGTACACGCACGTACTCATGCAACTCCGTACCGGATCCCCTCCATATGTTCCTTACGATGCCCCAGTGCCACATGCATGCAAACAAGTGCTGAATGCGTGCCCTATAGAAACCATGAACATCATTGTACTCCTTTTGCCGCTCGGTCAACGTCTTTCGACCGATAAATGGCCATGCCACATGGAGGCGGGCATTTGGTGAAACCTAGTATGCACGTAGCAAAACCTAGTAAAATGTAGCAAAACCTAGTAAAATGTAGCAAAACCTAGTAAAAAAAAATTTTTTTAAAAAAGAATTTTTAAAATCTTTTTTTGTTTACTAGGTAAAAAAAGCAGAAATTTTAAAAAATTTTCCCTTACTAGGTTACTAGGTAGTGACAAATTTGGACTTGAATTTGAACAAAAAACACCAAGTTTATGGGGGGGGGGGGTCAACGGTAGGTGGTATTTATGTTTAAGGGCATGGTGCCCCCTGGTCTATTCCAGGACACTTGTGTAAGTGGCGCCCCACCCGGGCCAAACCGTGTATTGCAAGGTCAGCAAAAATAAAATGAGGCTCAAGAAAAGAAGGAGCTTTTATATCATAAATATATATATACATATATGAGGTGCACACACGTGTGCTTTATATGAAGTCACAAAACACGCGCTTGTAGATGAGGTCCGACTTCTTGTCTTTGTAGGTGGGTTGTGCAGAGGGAGGGTTGTGCTTGCACATGTTGCGAAGCACGCCCGTGGTCTTTTCTTCCAACTCTTTGATTAGATTTTTGTCATACTCCAATTTCCCAGAGGCATCTTTGGGGTAATGCTCTGGAAAAAAAAATTCTTCACCACGGATCACCACCTTTGGACGGACCTCATCTACAGAAGGCGGCTTGTCAACCACAAGCCGGTCACCCAAGGGGAATGCCAACACAATGCATGCCAGTGTGGCAATAAATTGCACTCTCCATTTGCGCAGTGCCACACATATCTCCGTGGAACAGAAACCGGAAGCATGCAGGGCACACTGATAAAGCGGGGGGCAAAATCAGAAGTGGCCCACTTGTGGGCAAATTGGCTACCTCACCCCTGCCGTATCGGGGAGCCCCACCGCTTCAGAGCGGGGGGCAAAATCAGAAGTGGCCCACAAGTGGGCAAATTGGCTACCTCACCCCTGCTGTATCGGGGAGCCCCACCGCTTCAGAGCGGGGGGCAAAATCAGAAGTGGCCCACAAGTGGGCAAATTGGCTACCTCACCCCTGCCGTATCGGGGAGCCCCACCGCTTCAGAGCGGGGGGCAAAATCAGAAGTGGCCCACAAGTGGGCAAATTGGCTACCTCACCCCTGCCGTATCGGGGAGCCCCACCGCTGCAGAGCGGGGGGCAAAATCAGAAGTGGCCCACAAGTGGGCAAATTGGCTACCTCACCCCTGCCGTATCGGGGAGCCCCACCGCTTCAGAGCGGGGGGCAAAATCAGAAGTGGCCCACAAGTGGGCAAATTGGCTACCTCACCCCTGCCGTATCGGGGAGCCCCACCGCTTCAGAGCGGGGGGCAAAATCAGAAGTGGCCCACAAGTGGGCAAATTGGCTACCTCACCCCTGCCGTATCGGGGAGCCCCACCGCTTCAGAGCGGGGGGCAAAATCAGAAGTGGCCCACTTGTGGGCAAATTGGCTACCTCACCCCTGCCGTATCGGGGAGCCCCACCGCTGCAGAGCGGGGGGCAAAATCAGAAGTGGCCCACTTGTGGGCAAATTGGCTACCTCACCCCTGCCGTATCGGGGATCCCCACCGCTTCAGAGCGGGGGGCAAAATCAGAAGTGGCCCACAAGTGGGCAAATTGGCTACCTCACCCCTGCCGTATCGGGGAGCCCCACCGCTTCAGAGCGGGGGGCAAAATCAGAAGTGGCCCACAAGTGGGCAAATTGGCTACCTCACACCTGCCGTATCGGGGAGCCCCACCGCTTCAGAGCGGGGGGCAAAATCAGAAGTGGCCCACAAGTGGGCAAATTGGCTACCTCACCCCTGCCGTATCGGGGAGCCCCACCGCTGCAGAGCGGGGGGCAAAATCAGAAGTGGCCCACTTGTGGGCAAATTGGCTACCTCACCCCTGCCGTATCGGGGATCCCCACCGCTTCAGAGCGGGGGGCAAAATCAGAAGTGGCCCACTTGTGGGCAAATTGGCTACCTCACCCCTGCCGTATCGGGGAGCCCCACCGCTTCAGAGCGGGGGGCAAAATCAGAAGTGGCCCACTTGTGGGCAAATTGGCTACCTCACCCCTGCCGTATCGGGGAGCCCCACTGCTTCAGAGCGGGGGGCAAAATCAGAAGTGGCCCACAAGTGGGCAAATTGGCTACCTCACCCCTGCCGTATCGGGGAGCCCCACCGCTTCAGAGCGGGGGGCAAAATCAGAAGTGGCCCACAAGTGGGCAAATTGGCTACCTCACCCCTGCCGTATGGGGGAGCCCCACCGCTTCAGAGCGGGGGGCAAAATCAGAAGTGGCCTACAAGTGGGCAAATTGGCTACCTCACCCCTGCCGTATCGGGGAGCCCCACTGCTTCAGAGCGGGGGGCAAAATCAGAAGTGGCCCACAAGTGGGCAAATTGGCTACCTCACCCCTGCCGTATCGGGGAGCCCCACCGCTTCAGAGCGGGGGGCAAAATCAGAAGTGGCCCACAAGTGGGCAAATTGGCTACCTCACCCCTGCCGTATCGGGGAGCCCCACCGCTTCAGAGCGGGGGGCAAAATCAGAAGTGGCCCACAAGTGGGCAAATTGGCTACCTCACCCCTGCCGTATCGGGGAGCCCCACCGCTTCAGAGCGGGGGGCAAATTCAGAAGTGGCCCACAAGTGGGCAAATTGGCTACCTCACCCCTGCCGTATCGGGGAGCCCCACCGCTTCAGAGCGCGGGGCAAAATCAGAAGTGGCCCACTGGTGGGCAAATTGGCTACCTCACCCCTGCCGTATCGGGGATCCCCACCGCTTCAGAGCGGGGGGCAAAATCAGAAGTGGCCCACTTGTGGGCAAATTGGCTACCTCACCCCTGCCGTATCGGGGAGCCCCACCGCTTCAGAGCGGGGGGCAAAATCAGAAGTGGCCCACAAGTGGGCAAATTGGCTACCTCACCCCTGCCGTATCGGGGATCCCCACCGCTTCAGAGCGGGGGGCAAAATCAGAACTGGCCCACTTGTGGGCAAATTGGCTACCTCACCCCTGCCGTATCGGGGAGCCCCACCGCTTCAGAGCGGGGGGCAAAATCAGAAGTGGCCCACTTGTGGGCAAATTGGCTACCTCACCCCTGCCGTATCGGGGAGCCCCACCGCTTCAGAGCGGGGGGCAAAATCAGAAGTGGCCCACTTGTGGGCAAATTGGCTACCTCACCCCTGCCGTATGGGGGAGCCCCACCGCTTCAGAGCGGGGGGCAAAATCAGAAGTGGCCTACAAGTGGGCAAATTGGCTACCTCACCCCTGCCGTATCGGGGAGCCCCACCGCTTCAGAGCGGGGGGCAAATTCAGAAGTGGCCCACTTGTGGGCAAATTGGCTACCTCACCCCTGCCGTATCGGGGAGCCCCACTGCTTCAGAGCGGGGGGCAAAATCAGAAGTTGCCCACAAGTGGGCAAATTGGCTACCTCACCCCTGCCGTATCGGGGAGCCCCACCGCTTCAGAGCGGGGGGCAAAATCAGAAGTGGCCCACAAGTGGGCAAATTGGCTACCTCACCCCTGCCGTATCGGGGAGCCCCACCGCTGCAAAGCGGGGGGCAAAATCAGAAGTGGCCCACAAGTGGGCAAATTGGCTACCTCACCCCTGCCGTATCGGGGATCCCCACCGCTTCAAAGCGGGGGGCAAAATCAGAAGTGGCCCACTTGTGGGCAAATTGGCTACCTCACCCCTGCCGTATCGGGGAGCCCCACCGCTTCAGAGCGGGGGGCAAAATCAGAAGTGGCCCACTTGTGGGCAAATTGGCTACCTCACCCCTGCCGTATCGGGGAGCCCCACTGCTTCAGAGCGGGGGGCAAAATCAGAAGTGGCCCACAAGTGGGCAAATTGGCTACCTCACCCCTGCCGTATCGGGGAGCCCCACCGCTTCAGAGCGCGGGGCAAAATCAGAAGTGGCCCACAAGTGGGCAAATTGGCTACCTCACCCCTGCCGTATCGGGGAGCCCCACTGCTTCAGAGCGGGGGGCAAAATCAGAAGTGGCCCACAAGTGGGCAAATTGGCTACCTCACCCCTGCCGTATCGGGGAGCCCCACAGCTTCAGAGCGGGGGGCAAAATCAGAAGTGGCCCACAAGTGGGCAAATTGGCTACCTCACCCCTGCCGTATCGGGGAGCCCCACTGCTTCAGAGCGGGGGGCAAAATCAGAAGTGGCCCACAAGTGGGCAAATTGGCTACCTCACCCCTGCCGTATCGGGGAGCCCCACCGCTTCAGAGCGGGGGGCAAAATCAGAAGTGGCCCACAAGTGGGCAAATTGGCTACCTCACCCCTGCCGTATCGGGGAGCCCCACCGCTTCAGAGCGGGGGGCAAAATCAGAAGTGGCCCACTTGTGGGCAAATTGGCTACCTCACCCCTGCCGTATCGGGGATCCCCTCCGCTTCAGAGCGGGGGGCAGAATCAGAAGTGGCCCACTTGTGGGCACATTGGCTACCTCACCCCTGGTGTATTGGGGAGCCCCACCACTTCAGAGCGGGGGGCAAAATCAGAAGTGGCCCACAAGTGGGCAAATTGGCTACCTCACCCCTGCCGCATCGGGGAGCCCCACCGCTTCAGAGCGGGGGGCAAAATCAGAAGTGGCCCACAAGTGGGCAAATTGGCTACCTCACCCCTGCCGTATCGGGGAGCCCCACCGCTTCAGAGCGGGGGGCAAAATCAGAAGTGGCCCACAAGTGGGCAAATTGGCTACCTCACCCCTGCCGTATCGGGGAGCCCCACTGCTTCAGAGCGGGGGGCAAAATCAGAAGTGGCCCACTTGTGGACAAATTGGCTACCTCACCCCTGCCGTATCGGGGAGCCCCTCCGCTTCAGAGCGGGGGGCAAAATCAGAAGTGGCCCACTTGTGGGCAAATTGGCTACCTCACCCCTGCCGTATCGGGGAGCCCCACCGCTGCAGAGCGGGGGGCAAAATCAGAAAAGGCCCACTTGTGGGCAAATTGGCTACCTCACCCCTGCCGTATCGGGGATCCCCACCGCTTCAGAGCGGGGGGCAAAATCAGAAGTGGCCCACAAGTGGGCAAATTGGCTACCTCACCCCTGCCGTATCGGGGAGCCCCACCGCTTCAGAGCGGGGGGCAAAATCAGAAGTGGCCCACAAGTGGGCAAATTGGCTACCTCACCCCTGCCGTATCGGGGAGCCCCACCGCTTCAGAGCGGGGGGCAAAATCAGAAGTGGCCCACTTGTGGGCAAATTGGCTACCTCACCCCTGCCGTATCGGGGAGCCCCACCGCTTCAGAGCGGGGGGCAAAATCAGAAGTGGCCCACAAGTGGGCAAATTGGCTACCTCACCCCTGCCGTATCGGGGAGCCCCACCGCTTCAGAGCGGGGGGCAAAATCAGAAGTGGCCCACTTGTGGGCAAATTGGCCACCTCACCCCTGCCGTATCGGGGAGCCCCACCGCTGCAGAGCGGGGGGCAAAATCAGAAGTGGCCCACTTGTGGGCAAATTGGCTACCCCACCCCTGCCGTAGCGGGGATCCCCTCCGCTTCGGAGTGGGGGGCAGAATCAGAAGTGGCCCACTTGTGGGCAAATTGGCTACCTCACCCCTGCCGTATCGGGGATCCCCTCAGCTTCAGAGCGGGGGGCAAAATCAGAAGTGGCCCACAAGTGGGCAAAGTGGGTACCTCACCCCTGCCGTATCGGGGAGCCCTACCGCTTCGGAGCGGGGGGCAAAATCAGAACTGGCCCACAAGTGGGCAAATTGGCTACCTCACCCCTGCCGTATCGGGGAGCCCCACCGCTTCAGAGCGGGGGGCAAAATCAGAAGTGGCCCACTTGTGGGCAAATTGGCTACCTCACCCCTGCCGTATCGGGGAGCCCCACCGCTTCAGAGCGGGGGGCAAAATCAGAAGTGCCCCACTTGTGGGCAAATTGGCTACCTCACCCCTGCCGTATCGGGGATCCCCGCCGCTGCAGAGCGGGGGGCAAAATCAGAAGTGGCCCACTTGTGGGCAAATTGGCTACCTCACCCCTGCCGTATCGGGGAGCCCCACCGCTTCAGAGCGGGGGGCAAAATCAGAAGTGGCCCACAAGTGGGCAAATTGGCTACCTCACCCCTGCCGTATCGGGGATCCCCTCAGCTTCAGAGCGGGGGGCAAAATCAGAAGTGGCCCACAAGTGGGCAAATTGGCTACCTCACCCCTGCCGTATCGGGGAGCCCCACCGCTTCAGAGCGGGGGGCAAAATCAGAAGTGGCCCACTTGTGGGCAAATTGGCTACCTCACCCCTGCCGTATCGGGGAGCCCCACCGCTTCAGAGCGCGGGGCAAAATCAGAAGTGGCCCACAAGTGGGCAAATTGGCTACCTCACCCCTGCCGTATCGGGGAGCCCCACCGCTTCAGAGCGGGGGGCAAAATCAGAAGTGGCCCACTTGTGGGCAAATTGGCTACCTCACCCCTGCCGTATCGGGGAGCCCCACCGCTGCAGAGCGGGGGGCAAAATCAGAAGTGGCCCACTTGTGGGCAAATTGGCTACCTCACCCCTGCCGTAGCGGGGATCCCCTCCGCTTCGGAGTGGGGGGCAGAATCAGAAGTGGCCCACTTGTGGGCAAATTGGCTACCTCACCCCTGCCGTATCGGGGATCCCCTCAGCTTCAGAGCGGGGGGCAAAATCAGAAGTGGCCCACAAGTGGGCAAAGTGGGTACCTCACCCCTGCCGTATCGGGGAGCCCCACCGCTTCAGAGCGGGGGGCAAAATCAGAACTGGCCCACAAGTGGGCAAATTGGCTACCTCACCCCTGCCGTATCGGGGAGCCCCACCGCTTCAGAGCGGGGGGCAAAATCAGAAGTGGCCCACAAGTGGGCAAATTGGCTACCTCACCCCTGCCGTATCGGGGAGCCCCACCGCTTCAGAGCGGGGGGCAAAATCAGAAGTGGCCCACTTGTGGGCAAATTGGCTACCTCACCCCTGCCGTATCGGGGATCCCCACCGCTGCAGAGCGGGGGGCAAAATCAGAAGTGGCCCACTTGTGGGCAAATTGGCTACCTCACCCCTGCCGTATCGGGGAGCCCCACCGCTTCAGAGCGGGGGGCAAAATCAGAAGTGGCCCACAAGTGGGCAAATTGGCTACCTCACCCTTGCCGTATCGGGGAGCCCCACCGCTTCAGAGCGGGGGGCAAAATCAGAAGTGGCCCACTTGTGGGCAAATTGGCTACCTCACCCCTGCCGTATCGGGGAGCCCCACCGCTTCAGAGCAGGGGGCAAAATCAGAAGTGGCCCACAAGTGGGCAAATTGGCTACCTCACCCCTGCCGTATCGGGGAGCCCCACCGCTGCAGAGCGGGGGGCAAAATCAGAAGTGGCCCACTTGTGGGCAAATTGGCTACCTCACCCCTGCCGTATCGGGGAGCCCCACCGCTTCAGAGCGGGGGGCAAAATCAGAAGTGGCCCACTTGTGGGCAAATTGGCTACCTCATCCCTGCCGTATCGGGGAGCCCCACCGCTTCAGAGCGGGGGGCAAAATCAAAAGTGGCCCACAAGTGGGCAAATTGGCTACCTCACCCCTGCCGTATCGGGGAGCCCCACCGCTTCGGAGCGTGGGGCAAAATCAGAAGTGGCCCACAAGTGGGCAAAGTGGCTACCTCACCCCTGCCGTATCGGGGATCCCCTCAGCTTCAGAGCGGGGGGCAAAATCAAAAGTGGCCCACAAGTGGGCAAATTGGCTACCTCACCCCTGCCGTATCGGGGAGCCCCACCGCTTCAGAGCGGGGGGCAAAATCAGAAGTGGCCCACAAGTGGGCAAATTGGCTACCTCACCCCTGCCGTATCGGGGATCCCCACCGCTTCAGAGCGGGGGGCAAAATCAGAAGTGGCCCACTTGTGGGCAAATTGGCTACCTCACCCCTGCCGTATCGGGGATCCCCACCGCTTCAGAGCGGGGGGCAAAATCAGAAGTGGCCCACTTGTGGGCAAATTGGCTACCTCACCCCTGCCGTATCGGGGAGGACCACCGCTGCAGAGCGCGGGGCAAAATCAGAAGTGGCCCACTTGTGGGCAAATTGGCTACCTCACCCCTGCCGTATCGGGGAGCCCCACCGCTTCAGAGCGGGGGGCAAAATCAGAAGTGGCCCACAAGTGGGCAAATTGGCTACCTCACCCCTGCCGTATCGGGGAGCCCCACCGCTGCAGAGCGGGGGGCAAAATCAGAAGTGGCCCACTTGTGGGCAAATTGGCTACCTCACCCCTGCCGTATCGGGGAGCCCCACCGCTTCAGAGCGGGGGGCAAAATCAGAAGTGGCCCACAAGTGGGCAAATTGGCTACCTCAACCCTGCCGTATCGGGGAGCCCCTCCGCTTCAGAGCGCGGGGCAAAATCAGAAGTGGCCCACAAGTGGGCAAAGTGGCTACCTCACCCCTGCCGTATCGGGGATCCCCTCAGCTTCAGAGCGGGGGGCAAAATCAGAAGTGGCCCACAAGTGGGCAAATTGGCTACCTCACCCCTGCCGTATCGGGGAGCCCCACCGCTTCAGAGCGGGGGGCAAAATCAGAAGTGGCCCACAAGTGGGCAAATTGGCTACCTCACCCCTGCCGTATCGGGGAGCCCCACCGCTTCAGAGCGGGGGGCAAAATCAGAAGTGGCCCACTTGTGGGCAAATTGGCTACCTCACCCCTGCCGTATCGGGGATCCCCACCGCTTCAGAGCGGGGGGCAAAATCAGAAGTGGCCCACTTGTGGGCAAATTGGCTACCTCACCCCTGCCGTATCGGGGAGCCCCACCGCTTCAGAGCGGGGGGCAAAATCAGAAGTGGCCCACTTGTGGGCAAATTGGCTACCTCACCCCTGCCGTATCGGGGAGCCCCACCGCTTCAAAGCGGGGGGCAAAATCAGAAGTGGCCCACAAGTGGGCAAATTGGCTACCTCACCCCTGCCGTATCGGGGAGCCCCACCGTTTCAGAGCGGGGGGCAAAATCAGAAGTGGCCCACAAGTGGGCAAATTGGCTACCTCACCCCTGCCGTATGGGGGAGCCCCACCGCTTCAGAGCGGGGGGCAAAATCAGAAATGGCCTACAAGTGGGCAAATTGGCTACCTCACCCCTGCCGTATCGGGGAGCCCCACAGCTTCAGAGCGGGGGGCAAAATCAGAAGTGGCCCACTTGTGGGCAAATTGGCTACCTCACCCCTGCCGTATCGGGGAGCCCCACCGCTTCAGAGCGGGGGGCAAAATCAGAAGTGGCCCACAAGTGGGCAAATTGGCTACCTCAACCCTGCCGTATCGGGGAGCCCCTCCGCTTCAGAGCGCGGGGCAAAATCAGAAGTGGCCCACAAGTGGGCAAAGTGGCTACCTCACCCCTGCCGTATCGGGGATCCCCTCAGCTTCAGAGCGGGGGGCAAAATCAGAAGTGGCCCACAAGTGGGCAAATTGGCTACCTCACCCCTGCCGTATCGGGGAGCCCCACCGCTTCAGAGCGGGGGGCAAAATCAGAAGTGGCCCACAAGTGGGCAAATTGGCTACCTCACCCCTGCCGTATCGGGGAGCCCCACCGCTTCAGAGCGGGGGGCAAAATCAGAAGTGGCCCACTTGTGGGCAAATTGGCTACCTCACCCCTGCCGTATCGGGGATCCCCACCGCTTCAGAGCGGGGGGCAAAATCAGAAGTGGCCCACTTGTGGGCAAATTGGCTACCTCACCCCTGCCGTATCGGGGAGCCCCACCGCTTCAGAGCGGGGGGCAAAATCAGAAGTGGCCCACTTGTGGGCAAATTGGCTACCTCACCCCTGCCGTATCGGGGAGCCCCACCGCTTCAAAGCGGGGGGCAAAATCAGAAGTGGCCCACAAGTGGGCAAATTGGCTACCTCACCCCTGCCGTATCGGGGAGCCCCACCGTTTCAGAGCGGGGGGCAAAATCAGAAGTGGCCCACAAGTGGGCAAATTGGCTACCTCACCCCTGCCGTATGGGGGAGCCCCACCGCTTCAGAGCGGGGGGCAAAATCAGAAATGGCCTACAAGTGGGCAAATTGGCTACCTCACCCCTGCCGTATCGGGGAGCCCCACAGCTTCAGAGCGGGGGGCAAAATCAGAAGTGGCCCACTTGTGGGCAAATTGGCTACCTCACCCCTGCCGTATCGGGGAGCCCCACTGCTTCAGAGCGGGGGGCAAAATCAGAAGTGGCCCACAAGTGGGCAAAGTGGCTACCTCACCCCTGCCGTATCGGGGATCCCCTCAGCTTCAGAGCGGGGGGCAAAATCAAAAGTGGCCCACAAGTGGGCAAATTGGCTACCTCACCCCTGCCGTATCGGGGAGCCCCACCGCTTCAGAGCGGGGGGCAAAATCAGAAGTGGCCCACAAGTGGGCAAATTGGCTACCTCACCCCTGCCGTATCGGGGATCCCCACCGCTTCAGAGCGGGGGGCAAAATCAGAAGTGGCCCACTTGTGGGCAAATTGGCTACCTCACCCCTGCCGTATCGGGGATCCCCACCGCTTCAGAGCGGGGGGCAAAATCAGAAGTGGCCCACTTGTGGGCAAATTGGCTACCTCACCCCTGCCGTATCGGGGAGGACCACCGCTGCAGAGCGCGGGGCAAAATCAGAAGTGGCCCACTTGTGGGCAAATTGGCTACCTCACCCCTGCCGTATCGGGGAGCCCCACCGCTTCAGAGCGGGGGGCAAAATCAGAAGTGGCCCACAAGTGGGCAAATTGGCTACCTCACCCCTGCCGTATCGGGGAGCCCCACCGCTGCAGAGCGGGGGGCAAAATCAGAAGTGGCCCACTTGTGGGCAAATTGGCTACCTCACCCCTGCCGTATCGGGGAGCCCCACCGCTTCAGAGCGGGGGGCAAAATCAGAAGTGGCCCACAAGTGGGCAAATTGGCTACCTCAACCCTGCCGTATCGGGGAGCCCCTCCGCTTCAGAGCGCGGGGCAAAATCAGAAGTGGCCCACAAGTGGGCAAAGTGGCTACCTCACCCCTGCCGTATCGGGGATCCCCTCAGCTTCAGAGCGGGGGGCAAAATCAGAAGTGGCCCACAAGTGGGCAAATTGGCTACCTCACCCCTGCCGTATCGGGGAGCCCCACCGCTTCAGAGCGGGGGGCAAAATCAGAAGTGGCCCACAAGTGGGCAAATTGGCTACCTCACCCCTGCCGTATCGGGGAGCCCCACCGCTTCAGAGCGGGGGGCAAAATCAGAAGTGGCCCACTTGTGGGCAAATTGGCTACCTCACCCCTGCCGTATCGGGGATCCCCACCGCTTCAGAGCGGGGGGCAAAATCAGAAGTGGCCCACTTGTGGGCAAATTGGCTACCTCACCCCTGCCGTATCGGGGAGCCCCACCGCTTCAGAGCGGGGGGCAAAATCAGAAGTGGCCCACTTGTGGGCAAATTGGCTACCTCACCCCTGCCGTATCGGGGAGCCCCACCGCTTCAAAGCGGGGGGCAAAATCAGAAGTGGCCCACAAGTGGGCAAATTGGCTACCTCACCCCTGCCGTATCGGGGAGCCCCACCGTTTCAGAGCGGGGGGCAAAATCAGAAGTGGCCCACAAGTGGGCAAATTGGCTACCTCACCCCTGCCGTATGGGGGAGCCCCACCGCTTCAGAGCGGGGGGCAAAATCAGAAATGGCCTACAAGTGGGCAAATTGGCTACCTCACCCCTGCCGTATCGGGGAGCCCCACAGCTTCAGAGCGGGGGGCAAAATCAGAAGTGGCCCACTTGTGGGCAAATTGGCTACCTCACCCCTGCCGTATCGGGGAGCCCCACTGCTTCAGAGCGGGGGGCAAAATCAGAAGTGGCCCACAAGTGGGCAAATTGGCTACCTCACCCCTGCCGTATCGGGGAGCCCCACCGCTTCAGAGCGGGGGGCAAAATCAGAAGTGGCCCACAAGTGGGCAAATTGGCCACCTCACCCCTGCCGTATCGGGGAGCCCCACCGCTTCAGAGCGGGGGGCAAAATCAGAAGTGGCCCACTTGTGGGCAAATTGGCTACCTCACCCCTGCCGTATCGGGGATCCCCTCCGCTTCAGAGCGGGGGGCAGAATCAGAAGTGGCCCACTTCTGGGCACATTGGCTACCTCACCCCTGGTGTATTGGGGAGCCCCACCGCTTCAGAGCGGGGGGCAAAATCAGAAGTGGCCCACAAGTGGGCAAATTGGCTACCTCGCCCCTGCCGTATCGGGGAGCCCCACCGCTTCAGAGCGGGGGGCAAAATCAGAAGTGGCCCACTTGTGGGCAAATTGGCTACCTCACCCCTGCCGTATCGGGGAGCCCCTCCGCTTCAGAGCGGGGGGCAAAATCAGAAGTGGCCCACAAGTGGGCAAATTGGCTACCTCACCCCTGCCGTATCGGGGAGCCCCACCGCTTCAGAGCGGGGGGCAAAATCAGAAGTGGCCTACAAGTGGGCAAATTGGCTACCTCACCCCTGCCATATCGGGGAGCCCCACCGCTTCAGAGCGGGGGGCAAAATCAGAAGTGGCCCACAAGTGGGCAAATTGGCTACCTCACCCCTGCCGTATCGGGGAGCCCCACCGCTTCAGAGCGGGGGGCAAAATCAGAAGTGGCCCACTTGTGGGCAAATTGGCTACCTCACCCCTGCCGTATCGGGGAGCCCCACCGCTTCAGAGCGCGGGGCAAAATCAGAAGTGGCCCACAAGTGGGCAAATTGGCTACCTCACCCCTGCCGTATCGGGGAGCCCCACAGCTTCAAAGCGGGGGGGAAAATCAGAAGTGGCCCACTTGTGGGCAAATTGGCTACCTCACCCCTGCCGTATCGGGGAGCCCCACCGCTGCAGAGCGGGGGGCAAAATCAGAAGTGGCCCACTTGTGGGCAAATTGGCTACCTCACCCCTGCCGTAGCGGGGATCCCCTCCGCTTCGGAGTGGGGGGCAGAATCAGAAGTGGCCCACTTGTGGGCAAATTGGCTACCTCACCCCTGCCGTATCGGGGATCCCCTCAACTTCGGGGGGCAAAATCAGAAGTGGCCCACAAGTGGGCAAAGTGGGTACCTCACCCCTGCCGTATCGGGGAGCCCCACCGCTTCAGAGCGGGGGGCAAAATCAGAAGTGGCCCACAAGTGGGCAAATTGGCTACCTCACCCCTGCCGTATCGGGGAGCCCCACCGCTTCAGAGCGGGGGGCAAAATCAGAAGTGGCCCACAAGTGGGCAAATTGGCTACCTCACCCCTGCCGTTTGGGGGAGCCCCACCGCTTCAGAGCGGGGGGCAAAATCAGAAATGGCCTACAAGTGGGCAAATTGGCTACCTCACCCCTGCCGTATCGGGGAGCCCCACTGCTTCAGAGCGGGGGGCAAAATCAGAAGTGGCCCACAAGTGGGCAAATTGGCTACCTCACCCCTGCCGTATCGGGGAGCCCCACTGCTTCAGAGCGGGGGGCAAAATCAGAAATGGCCTACAAGTGGGCAAATTGGCTACCTCACCCCTGCCGTATCGGGGAGCCCCACTGCTTCAGAGCGGGGGGCAAAATCAGAAATGGCCTACAAGTGGGCAAATTGGCTACCTCACCCCTGCCGTATCGGGGAGCCCCACCGCTTCAGAGCGGGGGGCAAAATCAGAAGTGGCCCACAAGTGGGCAAATTGGCCACCTCACCCCTGCCGTATCGGGGAGCCCCACCGCTTCAGAGCGGGGGGCAAAATCAGAAGTGGCCCACTTGTGGGCAAATTGGCTACCTCACCCCTGCCGTATCGGGGATCCCCTCCGCTTCAGAGCGGGGGGCAGAATCAGAAGTGGCCCACTTGTGGGCACATTGGCTACCTCACCCCTGGTGTATTGGGGAGCCCCACCGCTTCAGAGCGGGGGGCAAAATCAGAAGTGGCCCACAAGTGGGCAAATTGGCTACCTCACCCCTGCCGTATCGGGGAGCCCCACCGCTTCAGAGCGGGGGGCAAAATCAGAAGTGGCCCACTTGTGGGCAAATTGGCTACCTCACCCCTGCAGTATCGGGGAGCCCCTCCGCTTCAGAGCGGGGGGCAAAATCAGAAGTGGCCCACAAGTGGGCAAATTGGCTACCTCACCCCTGCCGTATCGGGGAGCCCCACCGCTTCAGAGCGGGGGGCAAAATCAGAAGTGGCCTACAAGTGGGCAAATTGGCTACCTCACGCCTGCCATATCGGGGAGCCCCACCGCTTCAGAGCGGGGGGCAAAATCAGAAGTGGCCCACAAGTGGGCAAATTGGCTACCTCACCCCTGCCGTATCGGGGAGCCCCACCGCTTCAGAGCGGGGGGCAAAATCAGAAGTGGCCCACAAGTGGGCAAATTGGCTACCTCACCCCTGCCGTATCGGGGAGCCCCACCGCTTCAGAGCGCGGGGCAAAATCAGAAGTGGCCCACAAGTGGGCAAATTGGCTACCTCACCCCTGCCGTATCGGGGAGCCCCACAGCTTCAAAGCGGGGGGAAAAATCAGAAGTGGCCCACTTGTGGGCAAATTGGCTACCTCACCCCTGCCGTATCGGGGAGCCCCACCGCTGCAGAGCGGGGGGCAAAATCAGAAGTGGCCCACTTGTGGGCAAATTGGCTACCTCACCCCTGCCGTAGCGGGGATCCCCTCCGCTTCGGAGTGGGGGGCAGAATCAGAAGTGGCCCACTTGTGGGCAAATTGGCTACCTCACCCCTGCCGTATCGGGGATCCCCTCAGCTTCAGAGCGGGGGGCAAAATCAGAAGTGGCCCACAAATGGGCAAAGTGGGTACCTCACCCCTGCCGTATCGGGGAGCCCCACCGCTTCAGAGCGGGGGGCAAAATCAGAACTGGCCCACAAGTGGGCAAATTGGCTACCTCACCCCTGCCGTATCGGGGAGCCCCACTGCTTCAGAGCGGGGGGCAAAATCAGAAGTGGCCCACTTGTGGGCAAATTGGCTACCTCACCCCTGCCGTATCGGGGAGCCCCACCGCTGCACAGCGGGGGGCAAAATCAGAAGTGGCCCACAAGTGGGCAAATTGGCTACCTCACCCCTGCCGTATCGGGGAGCCCCACCGCTGCAGAGCGGGGGGCAAAATCAGAAGTGGCCCACTTGTGGGCAAATTGGCTACCTCACCCCTGCCGTATCGGGGAGCCCCACCGCTTCGGAGCGGGGGGCAAAATCAGAAGTGGCCCACAAGTGGGCAAATTGGCTACCTCACCCCTGCCGTATCGGGGAGCCCCACCGCTTCAGAGCGGGGGGCAAATTCAGAAGTGGCCCACAAGTGGGCAAATTGGCTACCTCACCCCTGCCGTATCGGGGAGCCCCACCGCTTCAGAGCGGGGGGCAAAATCAGAAGTGGCCCACAAGTGGGCAAATTGGCTACCTCACCCCTGCCGTATCGGGGAGCCCCACCGCTTCAGAGCGCGGGGCAAAATCAGAAGTGGCCCACAAGTGGGCAAATTGGCTACCTCACCCCTGCCGTATCGGGGAGCCCCACCGCTTCAGAGCGGGGGGCAAAATCAGAAGTGGCCCACTTGTGGGCAAATTGGCTACCTCACCCCTGCCGTATCGGGGAGCCCCACCGCTGCAGAGCGGGGGGCAAAATCAGAAGTGGCCCACTTGTGGGCAAATTGGCTACCTCACCCCTGCCGTATCGGGGATCCCCTCCGCTTCGGAGTGGGGGGCAGAATCAGAAGTGGCCCACTTGTGGGCAAATTGGCTACCTCACCCCTGCCGTATCGGGGATCCCCTCAGCTTCAGAGCGGGGGGCAAAATCAGAAGTGGCCCACAAGTGGGCAAAGTGGGTACCTCACCCCTGCCGTATCGGGGAGCCCCACCGCTTCAGAGCGGGGGGCAAAATCAGAAGTGGCCCACAAGTGGGCAAATTGGCTACCTCACCCCTGCCGTATCGGGGAGCCCCACCGCTTCAGAGCGCGCGGCAAAATCAGAAGTGGCCCACTTGTGGGCAAATTGGCTACCTCACCCCTGCCGTATCGGGGAGCCCCACTGCTTCAGAGCGGGGGGCAAAATCAGAAGTGGCCCACAAGTGGGCAAATGGGCTACCTCACCCCTGCCGTATCGGGGAGCCCCACCGCTTCAGAGCGCGGGGCAAAATCAGAAGTGGCCCACAAGTGGGCAAATTGGCTACCTCACCCCTGCCGTATCGGGGATCCCCACCGCTGCAGAGCGGGGGGCAAAATCAGAAGTGGCCCACAAGTGGGCAAATTGGCTACCTCACCCCTGCCGTATCAGGGAGCCCCACCGCTGCAAAGCGGGGGGCAAAATCAGAAGTGGCCCACAAGTGGGCAAATTGGCTACCTCACCCCTGCCGTATCGGGGAGCCCCACCGCTTCAGAGCGGGGGGCAAAATCAGAAATGGCCCACTTGTGGGCAAATTGGCTACCTCACCCCTGCCGTATCGGGGAGCCCCACTGCTTCAGAGCGGGGGGCAAAATCAGAAGTGGCCCACAAGTGGGCAAATTGGCTACCTCACCCCTGCCGTATCGGGGAGCCCCACCGCTGCAAAGCGGGGGGCAATATCAGAAGTGGCCCACAAGTGGGCAAATTGGCTACCTCACCCCTGCCGTATCGGGGAGCCCCACCGCTGCAGAGCGGGGGGCAAAATCAGAAGTGGCCCACTTGTGGGCAAATTGGCTACCTCACCCCTGCCGTATCGGGGAGCCCCACCGCTTCAGAGCGGGGGGCAAAATCAGAAGTGGCCCACAAGTGGGCAAATTGGCTACCTCACCCCTGCCGTATCGGGGAGCCCCACCGCTGCAGAGCGGGGGGCAAAATCAGAAGTGGCCCACTTGTGGGCAAATTGGCTACCTCACCCCTGCCGTATCGGGGAGCCCCACCGCTTCAAAGCGGGGGGCAAAATCAGAACTGGCCCACAAGTGGGCAAATTGGCCACCTCACCCCTGCCGTATCGGGGAGCCCCACCGCTACAGAGCGGGGGGCAAATTCAGAAGTGGCCCACAAGTGGGCAAATTGGCTACCTCACCCCTGCCGTATCGGGGATCCCCACCGCTTCAGAGCGCGGGGCAAAATCAGAAGTGGCCCACAAGTGGGCAAATTGGCTACCTCACCCCTGCCGTATCGGGGAGCCCCACGCTTCAGAGCGCGGGGCAAAATCAGAAGTGGCCCACAAGTGGGCAAATTGGCTACCTCACCCCTGCCGTATCGGGGAGCCCCACCGCTTCAGAGCGGGGGGGAAATTCAGAAGTGGCCCACAAGTGGGCAAATTGGCTACCTCACCCCTGCCGTATCGGGGAGCCCCACCGCTTCAGAGCGGGGGGCAAATTCAGAAGTGGCCCACAAGTGGGCAAATTGGCTACCTCACCCCTGCCGTATCGGGGATCCCCTCAGCTTCAGAGCGGGGGGCAAAATCAGAAGTGGCCCACAAGTGGGCAAAGTGGGTACCTCACCCCTGCCGTATCGGGGAGCCCCACCGCTTCAGAGCGGGGGGCAAAATCAGAAGTGGCCCACAAGTGGGCAAATTGGCTACCTCACCCCTGCCGTATCGGGGAGCCCCACCGCTTCAGAGCGCGGGGCAAAATCAGAAGTGGCCCACTGGTGGGCAAATTGGCTACCTCACCCCTGCCGTATCGGGGAGCCCCACTGCTTCAGAGCGGGGGGCAAAATCAGAAGTGGCCCACAAGTGGGCAAATTGGCTACCTCACCCCTGCCGTATCGGGGAGCCCCACCGCTTCAGAGCGGGGGGCAAAATCAGAAGTGGCCCACAAGTGGGCAAATTGGCTACCTCACCCCTGCCGTATCGGGGATCCCCACCGCTGCAGAGCGGGGGGCAAAATCAGAAGTGGCCCACTTGTGGGCAAATTGGCTACCTCACCCCTGCCGTATCGGGGAGCCCCACCGCTGCAAAGCGGGGGGCAAAATCAGAAGTGGCCCACAAGTGGGCAAATTGGCTACCTCACCCCTGCCGTATCGGGGAGCCCCACCGCTTCAGAGCGGGGGGCAAAATCAGAAATGGCCCACAAGTGGGCAAATTGGCTACCTCACCCCTGCCGCATCGGGGAGCCCCACCGCTGCAGAGCGGGGGGCAAAATCAGAAGTGGCCCACTTGTGGGCAAATTGGCTACCTCACCCCTGCCGTATCGGGGAGCCCCACCGCTTCAGAGCGGGGGGCAAAATCAGAAGTGGCCCACAAGTGGGCAAATTGGCTACCTCACCCCTGCCGTATCGGGGAGCCCCACCGCTACAGAGGGGGGGCAAATTCAGAAGTGGCCCACAAGTGGGCAAATTGGCTACCTCACCCCTGCCGTATCGGGGAGCCCCACCGCTTCAGAGCGGGGGGCAAAATCAGAAGTGGCCCACAAGTGGGCAAATTGGCTACCTCACCCCTGCCGTATCGGGGAGCCCCACCGCTGCAGAGCGCGGGGCAAAATCAGAAGTGGCCCACTTGTGGGCAAATTGGCTACCTCACTCCTGCCGTATCGGGGATCCCCTCCGCTTCGGAGTGGGGGGCAGAATCAGAAGTGGCCCACTTGTGGGCAAATTGGCTACCTCACCCCTGCCGTATCGGGGATCCCCTCAGCTTCAGAGCGGGGGGCAAAGTCAGAAGTGGCCCACAAGTGGGCAAAGTGGGTACCTCACCCCTGCCGTATCGGGGAGCCCCACCGCTTCAGAGCGGGGGGCAAAATCAGAAGTGGCCCACAAGTGGGCAAATGGGCTACCTCACCCCTGCCGTATCGGGGAGCCCCACCGCTTCAGAGCGGGGGGCAAAATCAGAAGTGGCCCACTTGTGGGCAAATTGGCTACCTCACCCCTGCCGTATCGGGGATCCCCACCGCTTCAGAGCGGGGGGCAAAATCAGAAGTGGCCCACTTGTGGGCAAATTGGCTACCTCACCCCTGCCGTATCGGGGAGCCCCACCGCTGCAGAGCGGGGGGCAAAATCAGAAGTGGCCCACAAGTGGGCAAACTGGCTACCTCACCCCTGCCGTATCGGGGAGCCCCACCGCTTCAGAGCGGGGGGCAAAATCAGAAATTGGCCACAAGTGGGCAAATTGGCTACCTCACCCCTGCCGTATCGGGGAGCCCCACCGCTTCAGAGCGGGGGGCAAAATCAGAAGTGGTTCACAAGTGGGCAAATTGGCTACCTCACCCTTGCCGTATCGGGGAGCCCCACCGCTTCAGAGCGGGGGGCAAAATCAGAAGTGGCCCACAAGTGGGCAAATTGGCTACCTCACCCCTGCCGTATCGGGGAGCCCCTCCGCTGCAGAGCGGGGGGCAAATTCAGAAGTGGCCCACTTGTGGGCAAATTGGCTACCTCACCCCTGCCGTATCGGGGAGCCCCACCGCTTCAGAGCGGGGGGCAAAATCAGAAGTGGCCCACAAGTGGGCAAATTGGCTACCTCACCCCTGCCGTATCGGGGATCCCCACCGCTTCAGAGCGGGGGGCAAATTCAGAAGTGGCCCACAAGTGGGCAAATTGGCTACCTCACCCCTGCCGTATCGGGGAGCACCACTGCTTCAGAGCGGGGGGCAAAATCAGAAGTGGCCCACAAGTGGGCAAATTGGCTACCTCACCCCTGCCGTATCGGGGATCCCCACCGCTTCAGAGCGGGGGGCAAAATCAGAAGTGGCCCACAAGGGGGCAAATTGGCTACCTCACCCCTGCCGTATCGGGGAGCCCCAACGCTGCAGAGCGGGGGGCAAAATCAGAAGTGGCCCACAAGTGGGCAAATTGGCTAACTCACCCCTGCCGTATCGGGGAGCCCCACCGCTGCAGAGCGGGGGGCAAAATCAGAAGTGGCCCACAAAAGGGCAAATTGGCTACCTCACCCCTGCCGCATCGGGGAGCCCCACCGCTTCAGAGCGGGGGGCAAAATCAGAAGTGGCCCACAAGTGGGCAAATTGGCTACCTCACCCCTGCCGTATCGGGGAGCCCCACCGCTTCAGAGCGGGGGGCAAAATCAGAAGTGGCCCACAAGTGGGCAAATTGCCTACCTCACCCCTGCCGTATCGGGGAGCCCCACCGCTTCAGAGCGGGGGGCAAATTCAGAAGTGGCCCACTTGTGGGCAAATTGGCTACCTCACCCCTGCCGTATCGGGGAGCCCCACCGCTGCAGAGCGGGGGGCAAAATCAGAAGTGGCCCACAAGTGGGCAAATTGGCTACCTCACCCTTGCCGTATCGGGGAGCCCCACCGCTTCAGAGCGGGGGGCAAATTCAGAAGTGGCCCACAAGTGGGCAAATTGGCTACCTCACCCCTGCCGTATCGGGGAGCCCCACCGCTGCAGAGCGGGGGGCAAATTCAGAAGTGGGCCACAAGCGGGCAAATTGGCTACCTCACCCCTGCCGTATCGGGGAGCCCCACTGCTTCAGAGCGGGGGGCAAAATCAGAAGTGGCCCACAAGTGGGCAAATTGGCTACCTCACCCCTGCCGTATCGGGGAGCCCCACCGCTTCAGAGCGGGGGCCAAAATCAGAAGTGGCCCACAAGTGGGCAAATTGGCTACCTCACCCCTGCCGTATCGGGGAGCCCCAACGCTGCAGAGCGGGGGGCAAAATCGGAAGTGGCCCACAAGTGGGCAAATTGGCTACCTCACCCCTGCCGTATCGGGGAGCCCCACCACTTCAGAGCGGGGGGCAAAATCGGAAGTGGCCCACAAGTGGGCAAATTGGCTACCTCACCCCTGCCGTATCGGGGAGCCCCACCGCTTCAGAGCGGGGGGCAAAATCAGAAGTGGCCCACTTGTGGGCAAATTGGCTACCTCACCCCTGCCGTATCGGGGAGCCCCACCGCTGCAGAGCGGGGGGCAAAATCAGAAGTGGCCCACAAGTGGGCAAATTGGCTACCTCACCCCTGCCGCATCGGGGATCCCCACCGCTTAAGAGCGGGGGGCAAAATCAAAAGTGGCCCACAAGTGGGCAAATTGGCTACCTCACCCCTGCCGTATCGGGGATCCCCACCGCTGCAGAGCGGGGGGCAAAATCAGAAGTGGCCCACAAGTGGGCAAAGTGGCTACCTCACCCCTGCCGTATCGGGGAGCCCCACCGCTTCAGAGCGGGGGGCAAAATCAGAAGTGGCCCACTTGTGGGCAAATTGGCTACCTCACCCCTGCCGTATCGGGGAGCCCCACCGCTGCAGAGCGGGGGGCAAAATCAGAAGTGGCCCACAAGTGGGCAAATTGGCTACCTCACCCCTGCCGTATCGGGGAGCCCCACCGCTTCAGAGCGGGGGGCAAAATCAGAAGTGGCCCACAAGTGGGCAAATTGGCTACCTCACCCCTGCCGTATCGGGGAGCCCCAACGCTGCAGAGCGGGGGGCAAAATCAGAAGTGGCCCACAAGTGGGCAAATTGGCTACCTCACCCCTGCCGTATCGGGGAGCACCACTGCTTCAGAGCGGGGGGCAAAATCAGAAGTGGCCCACTTGTGGGCAAATTGGCTACCTCACCCCTGCCGTATCGGGGAGCCCCACCGCTGCAGAGCGGGGGGCAAAATCAGAGGTGGCCCACAAATGGGCAAATTGGCTACCTCACCCCTGCCGTATCGGGGAGCCCCACCGCTTCAGAGCGGGGGGCAAAATCAGAAGTGGCCCACAAGTGGGCAAATTGGCTACCTCACCCCTGCCGCATCGGGGAGCCCCACCGCTTCAGAGCGGGGGGCAAAATCAGAAGTGGCCCACAAGTGGGCAAATTGGCTACCTCACCCCTGCCGTATCGGGGAGCCCCACCGCTGCAGAGCGGGGGGCAAAATCAGAAGTGGCCCACAAGTGGGCAAATTGGCTACCTCACCCCTGCCGTATCGGGGAGCCCCACCGCTGCAGAGCGGGGGGCAAAATCAGAAGTGGCCCACTTGTGGGCAAATTGGCTACCTCACCCCTGCCGTATCGGGGAGCCCCACCGTTGCAGAGCGGGGGGCAGAATCAGAAGTGGCCCACTTGTGGGCAAATTGGCTACCTCACCCCTGCCGTATCGGGGATCCCCTCCGCTTCAGAGCGGGGGGCAGAATCAGAAGTGGCCCACAAGTGGGCAAATTGGCTACCTCACCCCCGCCGTATCGGGGAGCCCCACCGCTTCAGAGCGGGGGGCAAAATCAGAAGTGGCCCACTTGTGGGCAAATTGGCTACCTCACCCCTGCCGTATTGGGGAGCCCCACCGCTTCAGAGCGGGGGGCAGAATCAGAAGTGGCCCACTTGTGGGCAAATTGGCTACCTCACCCCTGCCGTATCGGGGAGCCCCTCCGCTGCAGAGCGGGGGGCAAAATCAGAAGTGGCCCACAAGTGGGCAAGGTGGCTACCCAGTAACCTAGTGAAAAAAAAATTTTCTTGTTTTTACTAGGTTCTGAAACCTAGTAAAAACAAAAACTTGTTTTTACTAGGTTTTGAAACCTAGTAAAAAAAAAAACTTTTTTTTTACTAGGTTCCCAATACCTAGTAAAAAAACCTGTTACCTAGTAAACTGTTACCTAGTAAAAAAAAATTTTTAAGAAAAAAAATTTTTACTAGGTTTCACTACAGACCCCATGGAGGCGCCCCTTGTATGCACCATCCATGGAGCCAATCTCATAATCCATACAATGTCCCTTCACTTTCCTCAATAGCACCGGAAGGTTGGGGCCCAAAAGAGGGCGGAAATGCTACGTCACCCTTGCATTCTCGGGGGTCCCCACACAAAGGGGGACAAAATCAGAAGTCAAAACCTCCGCTAGGGGTCACCATGATGCCCCTAGGGGCCCCTAGTATCTCAAAGTATGGGTCTCTAGTATGGCCAGACGCCCAAATAGTTGCACTGCGCGCGCACTGCGCTTGAGGCGCCCCCAAACAATCGCGCCACAACATGATCGATCATTGTCATCATCTTCTCCGGAGGCATCCTCATCTGTCCATCACCCCTGATACTGGCTGAAGACCGGTTGGGAAGTGGTGCAGTGTGCCACCCCCCTTGGGACAGCACAAACCGTACACAAAGGAAGCGTTCCATTCCCCGCCCCCAAACGGTGCAAACCCGCAGCAGGCACCATTTTGTGTCAAATCAGCGTAAAGAAGACAATCCATGGCTCCAAGAGTCACAGTGACAACACCCGTGCTGTTTGAACAACCTGTTGTTCGCACAAGTGGGAGGGCCCCCTTTCAGGACAACTCTTCCCCAAATTTTAGAAAAAGGACACCAAAGCTACCCCCCCCTTTGTAAAAGCTACGCAAAAGTCACAAATTCATACGGTCCCTTCGCCTACCGTAGCTTGGACAAGGCCGTAGCTTGCGCGTACCACATACACGGTGAGCTGGTGCAAGAAAGGGGAATAGAATGCACAAATATCTCCAACATCAGAGCTACGTGGGTTCAAGTGGGCAAATACTCACAACAAATGTGTCCATGGCCCTATGTAAGTGGCAAATTCGTCACCAAACCCATGTCTTATGCGGCTGCACTACATTTGTACCGAATCAAATTAGGCCCCAAATAATACGCCCGCTGTGGCTTGGACAAGGGCGTAGCTATTACAAGGGGGGGGGGGGGTACTTAAAAGGCAGCCTGTTCAGCTGTTGCACATGCAGCAGGGGGTTTACCTGCACCATGAGCTGGATCAATGGGATGCCGTACGCAAGGGTCTTCCCACTTCCAGTCTGTGATTTGATCAGCACATCGGAGTCGGACATAGCAGGGCCCAAGGCAGCAGCCTGAATGGACGTGAGGTGCGTGATGCCCATTTTGGCCAGGCTGTTCTTGAGGCGGTCATCGAGCGGGAGGCCACTCACGGGGCTGTCCGACGTGAAGGAGGTGTTCGCCCGTACCATTCTGCAGGAGGGCTGCACAAACACAGAGGGGGCATGCAGGGCCAAATAGGTGGGCAGTGCCGAGTGGGGGGGCAGGTGCCTGGCAGGAGACTATGCCAGACGCGTCTGCAAGCCCCCCCCCCCCCTCATTGTGAGAGCAACACTAAAGCTCCGAAATTCTATTGCCTTCGGCAAGGCACCTCGAAGAGGGGAAAGGAACAACCTTTTTTGAGCTGCTGAGGCGGGAAAACTGCATAAGCAGGTTGTGCCCTATACCCCTTGGGAGCCCCCCCCCCCCCCAACACCCAAATAGGGTGAAAAACACATAAAGAGGGGCTAAAACATGCTTTACATAGGATATTTGATCTTTTTGGATGGTCAAAGTATCAAAAAAATCAGTTTTGGAAATTTCCATTTTTGAGCTGCTGAGGTGGGAAAACTGCATAAGCAGGTTGTGCCCCTTGGGAGCCCCCCCCCCCCCCCCCCCAACGGCCAAATAGGGTGAAAAACACATAAAGAGGGGCTAAAACATGCTTTACATAGGGTATTTGATCTTTTTGGATGGTCAAAGTATCAACAAAATCAGTTTTGGAAATTTCCATTTTTGAGCTGCTGAGGTGGGAAAACTGCATAAGCAGGTTGTGTGTGCCCTATACCCCTTGGGAGCCCCCCCCCCCCCCCCCCAACACCCAAATAGGGTGAAAAACACATGAAGAGGGGCTAAAACATGCTTTACATAGGATATTTGATCTTTTTGGATGGTCAAAGTATGAAAAAAATCAGTTTTGGAAATTTCCATTTTTGAGTTGCTGAGGCGGGAAAACTGCATAAGCAGGTTGTGCCCTATACCCCTTGGGAGACCCCCCCCAACACCCAAATAGGGTGAAAAACACATAAAAGGGGGCTAAAACATGCTTTACATAGCATATTTCATCATTGTAAGTGGTCACAATATCAAAAAAATGTTCTGCAAGAATTTTCCATTTTTGACCTGTAGAGGGTGGAAAACTGCTTACCACCAACAACTAACACACCAAAGGCCATTGAACCACCAACAAACAGCAATTTTGAAGCTTTTGGGGGGCCCATGGCTCGGGCTATATGAGCTTGGCGGCCACTACGTGGGTCCCCATGGGTGCTCAAGTACCCATATTATCACTAAATCATCACCCAAACCCATCCTAGGGGCGACAGAAGGGTTTCGGAAAAAGGCGAATTTCGGAAATCTTGCAGGTGTCACTAAACAGCCTACACAACGGCAATTTCGGGGCTTTTGGGGGGCCCATGGCTCGGGCTATATGAGCTTGGCGGCCACTACGTAGGTCCCCATGGGTGCTCAAGTACCCGTATTGTCACTAAATCATCACCCAAACCCATCCCAGGGGCGACAGAAGGGTTTCCGAAAAAGTCGAATTTTGGAAATCTTGCAGGTGTCACTAAACAGCTTATCCGGCATGAAAACGGCTAAGTCCTCACCGGCAAGGGGCCATATGGGGGGGGGCGACTGGGGGTACCTGGAGTTGGGACCTGGGACCCCCGCCATGGGTTAGGGGGTCCATATACAAGAAGAAAGTTCTTCAGGACCCAGGTCCAAATACACACACAGCGGCCACAATACGCAAAGAAGTTTTGCCCCCCCCCCCACCCCCCCAGCCCCCCCCCTCAAAAAAGGGTACCCCGGTGCGGGGGGGTACGGGGGTCAAACTCCAAAAAATCATTGGGGATCATTTTTGGTCCTAAAATGATGATTTTACAGGGGGTTAAACGTTAGAAACCATACATTGGGGTATGCTACGCGAACGACCCCAAAAAAGGGGGGTATACGACGCTCGCGCCTGCGCTTGATCTAACAACCTCTCTTCGAGGTGATTTGACGGCAACAACACCGAGGGGGTGTTTCTGCACAGCGCACGGCGCCCATTAGTAGGTTAGGTTTCCCGTGACCACCCTGCAAACCACCCACCACTATGGAGGCCTACGTCCACAGGGAAAAAGCAGCAGATTTAGACAGCAATCCGGCATTTTCACAGTGTGAAACACGCCCCCCCCCCCCCCCCCCCGCCCTGAAATCTCCCTCCTTTTGTCGGGCCCGTTCCCCCCTGTAGGGGCCGCAATTGGTCTGGTGTGGAACCGCCACTTTCGCTCCCCCCGCCCTAGGGAGCAGGGGGAGGGGTGGTCACAAAGTGACAATCCCCCCCCCCCTCCCGCACCACAAATCTGTACCACAGTATCACAGTGTAAATCAGCTTTGGCACCTTGTAAAAATTTTCTTTGGCACCTTCGGCGCCTAGTATTTCGTCTGCTTTCTGGGCCAAGGTGATGCCCCCCCCCCCCCCCCCCCCCCGGGGGGGGGGGGTTCAAGGGGGTGGGGTGGGTAGCTTTATCCGAGTTTTTGGACTGAGTAAGAATCTGAGCAGTCCTACGTATGGGAACACAGAAGGTATTGCGGTCACCTTGGCCATCAGGGGAAACGGGTCCAGCATTCGCAAAATGCAAATGCAAAGTACAGCTCGGTGCACTGGGTACCCCCCCCCCCCTTGTCCAGCCCCCCCCAGGGGCGACGGGCAGGGTGGGGGGGGGACTGTCACCAAGTGACCAAGGGACCGAACACCACTCCCGAGCTGCCAATTCTGGTATAACCCAACTAAAATCTTTCTTCGGTGCCTTTGGCGCCTGTGATTTCCTATTGATTTCTTATCGCTCATGGGCCAAGTGACGGTCCCCCCCCCTGGGGGGGGGGGGGACTAGACAAGGGGGGGGGGGCTGGACACGGGGGGGGGGGGGACATGGAAAGTCTCCCATCCTCAAGCTGATGGCGCACTGCCGCTGTCTACCAGTGGCGGCTGTACTGGAGCCGCCATGCCAATCCATCACGTTGGGCATGGGGGTGGTGGAGTATTTGCTGCGACGGAGGAGCCCCTTTGTGTGGGCTGGTGGGGGGTCAAGGAGCAGACCACAAGCTCCAGGTGCTGCCCTGCGAGGCCTGTGGTCTTCTCGCTGAGGGTGTTCACCAGTCGGCGGGCAAGGCCCAGTAGACATTACAGACCTGTGACACGGAGCCGCGAGGGTCTACATCACGTGTAGCCCCACTGAGCGAGGGCACACTGCAGAGGCGGGGACTGTTGCACCAGAGACATGCACTGCAGGCCTCTGCCCCAGACCAGGCGTATCCATGTCACCACACCCCACACACAACACAACCGCAACATTTCTTCAATGAGCCTCGCATCCGCCCATGTCGATGCCACCAATGCCCCTGCGACTTTATCTGGCGCCTTCATGAAAGGTCTCTTGCTCAGATCAGGCTTGCAGCTTGGTGATTCTGTTATTAAGCTGTGACCTGTCCCAGCTGTCTTGTGTGCCATCCAACACTTCCACTTCCCGATCCAAGTCCAAAGGTCAACCTTCCCACCCTCTCCTGACCCTGGCAATAGCACAGAACAAGCTCCAAAAGGAGCATCCATCAGGAGCACAACCGGTTTTTCTGATTGATGAGCACAATGTGTCAACGCATATGTATGTTTGAAGATACAACAGCAGTAGAGACGAGACTGAAAAGAAGCGTTGGCACAATGCACACCCTACCCAGTACTGCCATAATTTTCTGTGAGCCACAGCCAGACAGCAGCCCTGCAGTAGATGCGGTGGGGTGGCAACAAATGTGGGAGTTTCTTTGCCATCCTTGTGCACTACTTGGGCACTGCATGGACAATGGCAACATTCACCAAACATCAACTCTTGTAAAGACACCACAGCAGGTTAGTGCACAGACGAAAACATATGTGAAATTCTGATGCTTCCAAAACTGTGCTTCAATTTGTTGTTCAAAGGGAGAGTATCCACGGTACAGCGGGTTTACCCGGAATGGGTTGGCTTTTACCCCCTCCCAAAATGCCGCATAAGGAGAGCAAACCCTCAGGTACAAGACCTGTGTAAACATCCCTCCTTCCCACAAACATCGCACAAGCACCAACTCAAGGGGCCACACAAATTTGTGGACTGGGAGTCCATACCCCCAACTCAAGGGGCCACTCAAGTTGTGGATTGGGTGGTGTGGACACGGGGTGAGGCAAAGGGCGCGGTTGGGCCAGACCGCCTATTCTCCGCGCCGCAGACGTGCCGCGTCAGGTGCTCCCCTGAAGCATTAAAGTACAGCCATGCAAAAGGCATGTAAGATGGTCACATGTTTCCCTCCCAAATACCACACTTACATACATCAGCTTGACAGCGGGCACAATTGGCAACAAACACCATCACCGTTTGCTTCCTCCTCTGTAAAGGAATCCCGTTGTGTCCACACATATTCAGCAAAGCCGATATATGGCATGCGGCCCAAATCCCACTAGCCACATCGTGCACTACCAGCCAGGCAAACTGAACATCTGAGCTCAAGAGGAATCACCACAAGCGTCCCACTGACAGAGAAGGCGACCTCACCCCCCGATAGCATCCATAGGCATCTCCTAGGCCTCACTTCAACCACGAGTGGAGGACGGAGTTTTCCTTAAGGGGGGGCGGGGGCGAGGGCGAGGGGGGTCGGGGGGGGGGGGGCAGGAGACCCCGAGTTGTTAGAGGCGCCCCCCCCACCCCCTCCCCAGGAGATGCCGAGTTGTTAAGCAAAACTCTGGTGGAGGACAGGTCACATTTGGTGGGCGAGGGAGAAGGGAAGCAGCCAGAATATGGTTTCCTCTCCTCTGAAAGCAAATCACAAATATGTGACTACCCTACACACGATGGGAACCGGGAGTGTGCAAACTCCACACACAAACACACATCAACGCCGTGGACACTGCGTTTTACCTGAATCCGAAAAATCCAACAAATCGGAGCACATCATCGTGGCGAACCGGGGAAATTGGGCCCCATTTGGCGGGGGGGGGGGGGGGGGGCTGCATTGTGCTGCATTTTTCACTTGTATACCCTTGTCTGGCCAGACTGGCCTACAACAAGTGCAGTCCCACAGGGGCCCTGAGCAAGGAGCCGGGCTGCAATACCAGGGGAGTCGTCTCCAGGCGCTTCAATACATCCACAACGCACACCCAGTTCTGGTGCATTCCCTTGGGTCTGTATCTGGTTCGTGCGTGTCAGAGCAAAAGGACAAAGGGGGGGGGGGAGGTGGGGGCAGACGGATGCGACGAAATTCCCAGGAACTGCTTTGCAGACTGGCGGCGGCCTCAAAGACCAGACAAAATGTGCTACCCACTGATGCGTGCAGATCCACCGCCGCAAAGAGGGCGAGGAACACAGGGCGGTCCTTAAGGGGGGGAGTGTTCCGTTACACAGTTTTCCCCAAAAAGCCCGCGTTCTCGGGGGTCCCCAAAAAGGGGGGACAAACATGGCCCACGTGGGGCCAGTGGAAAAAGGCCCCTGGGGGCGGTCCTTAACAAAACAAAATTCTGGGTCCCTAAGGACCGCCCTGGGGGAACAAGTGGAACGGGGCCCTGCCATCCCAGTGAAGACGGTGGAACTTGAGTTTGCCTCCGCCCCCCCCCCCCGCAAGGGGAGCCTGGCCCCCCCCCCTTCTGTGCCCCGTGCGCGAGCGCGGCCGAAACCGAGGCAAAACGACGGTCAGAGACTGCGAACGGGTGACCCCCCCCTGTGCCGCCCAACTCTTGGCCGACGCTGTGCCTGCACATGGCCAACAACACCGAAAGGGCAACATGAGCCATGGCTCCCAGTCAAACCAATGGAACTGGCTTGCAATCCCAAGCACGATGCTGCGGGGGGGCAGAAGCAAGACGTACATGCATGCCCCAGCCCCTCTGTCTCCCTGAACATCATGGGCTTACAGTGTGATCTTACCCTGCCCCCCCCCCCCCCCGCGCGCCCCTTGAAAAAGCTAGGCCAAAGTCCCAAATTAATACAGTCCCTGCGCCTACCGTAGCTTGGACAAGGCCGTAGATGCCCAGGTTCAAAAAGAGAAGATTGCATGGTGAGCTGGTGCAAGAAAGGGGAATATAATGCATAAATATCCCCAAAATCAGAGCTATGTGGGTTCAAATGGGCAAACACTCACAACAAATGTGTCCATGACCCTATGTAACTGGCAAATTCGTCACCAAACCCATGTCTTATGTGGCCGCACTACGTTTGTACCGAATCAAATTAGGCCCCAAATTAATACGGTCCCTACACCCGCTGTAGCTTGGACAAGGGCGTAGCTACTACAAAGGGGGGGGGGGGGGTACAGTCTGGACCACAAAAATTGCAATTCCAACAACGACGGTGCGACGCGCTCGCCGTGCTGAGCCAAGGCCGTGCTGAGCCAAGGCCGTGCTGAGCCAAGGCCGTGCTGAACCAAGGCCGTGCTGCGCAAGGGGGAGGAGGGGTATGTGCGGCCGCTGCTGACAGGCATGAGATGAGGCCAGTATCCGGGGCGTGTCCGCACTGGCTCTGTGTTGACGAACACAGACCCCCGTGCGGGACACGCAACCGATGGCTCGTGCTAGAAGGCCTGCGCCTCGTCGATGGGCCCTGCGACTGCGATCGCTGCGGAGGTATTCCACACGAGAGGGACGGCCGCGGCTCGAGCGGTGCGGAACGTGCCGCGCTGCTTTTGTGGGGGGCCGCGATGCCGTGCGGGCGTTGCGACATCCACACGCACGTGTGTGACAGGGGGGGGCAGGGGGCAGTCTGTGGCATGTTTCGTGGTCAGGGACGGCCCGAAGGATGCGGATGAGGTAGGGCCCTTGGGTTACGGTTAGTGCGAGGGCTGGGGGTCAGGGTTGGGGATGCCGCGCGGCCTCTGGAGGGGTGGGCCCTCAAATGGAGGGTGGCACTTGCAATGGAAATGACACACACGGAGCACGTCCGGTGCAGACTTGCCACCAGCGTCTGCTGGCTCAGACATGATCCGATGGAGCAGGGTCCTACTGAGCCACACGCTGGACGCAGCACGTTCCTACTGAGTTCCGGCAGTGCAGAGGGCGGGTATTACTGAGTGGCTGTTGATACGGGGCCAATTCCTACTGAGAACCAATTTCCCTGCCAGACACTATTGGTGTGTCTCGTCCGGTGTCAAATGCAAAGAATCGAGGGAACGCACTCCGCGGTCTGAAAAGGGGTGCACCGTTGTCCTCCAAGTCAGACCGTGTGGAACTCCAAAGCAGGTCCATCACAGTGACAGACCACCAACCGATCGATCTCCGTGCCCAGCCCCTTGGGAGTGGGACCGAACAGACATCAAAACCCGTCACATCAGGAAAGAGCCCCGAATGGGGGGACCCATTCGGAGGATCCCAGCGACTGCAGTCCAGACTTGCCACTAGCGTCTGCCAAGCCGGCCACACACAAGCAAGTCTGACCCCTACCGAGCCATGCACCGGATGCAGCAGGTTCCTACTGAGTTCTGGTTGTGGGTGAGGCCAGTATTACAGGGCGACACACAGCACTGGGCCAGTTCCTAACGAGACCGGGATTTCCTGCCGGACGTTAGCGGCATGTCTGCTGCAGTCTCTTAGGACTCTGGACGGGGCAAGAAACATTGATGGGGCAGGGGCGATGGGGGAAATGCGGGGAAATGGGGGGGAATGTCAGAAGAGACCCGGTACACAGCCGTCCAAGCGTGCCAAGGAAGATGGCGGGGGAACGGGAGGAGCGTGAGAGAAAAATGGGACGGACCGCCCACTTTTCCGGGGGCTCGTGCACGTTCCCTCGGACCCGCGGGGGTGCGGGCGAGACACCGCCGGGCCCATGCGCTACCCCGAGGCCGGCGGGTCCTGAGGCTTGGGCCTGATCGCAGCACCACCCGCTGCGAAACCCTTCGAAACGCACACAAATGGGCTGTGCTCTGAAGCAGAAGACCGTCACGAGCACAAAACAGGTCTCTCAATGGCCCTGCCCCTCTTACCCACCGCACGTTCAACAAACCGGGAAACTGCCGCACGGATCAACACCAAGGCTTTGCTTGGCGACCGGGGGCGGGGGGTGTGGAATGAGAAGGGCAGGCACCCACTTTTGGCAGGCACCCACGGCACTTGACCTGCTCCCACGGGGGGTGGGGGGTGGGGGTTGGGGGGGGGGGGGAAGGCTCAGCTCAAGAGGCACCCACCCACTCACTGACTGACCAATGCAAGGGAACACATAAGGGGAAAAGTTTTCCAGCATATAGCCCTTCCCCTCCAAACCACCCACCCACTCTTGGCCCGCCCCCACCCCCCGGGCGGAGGGGGGGTGGGGGTCCCATCCCCCGAGTTTGAAAAAGGCACGCACCCCCCTCCCCCCCGGGGGGGACAGGGGAGGCGAGGCCCTAAGAAAAGGCCTGATCGACACCCACTGCCACAGGCGGCGGGTGCGAGTGAGGCCATTGCGTTACAGGGGTCCAAGGTTCCCATACCCAATCGGCGTTTGGTTCCCAGTAGCAGGGAAAAACGGGGGAAAACGGGGAAAAACGGGGGAAAACGGGGGAAAACGGAGGGAAAACGGAGGAAAAACGGGGGAAAAACGGGGGGGAAACGGGGGGAAACGGGGGAAATCTGGGGGGGGTATTTTGGACAAGACCCACCCACCCGAATTTTACCCCCCCCACGTTTATAATTCTGTGGGGAGCATTTTTTGCAAACCAAATTGAAGCCAAGGCGCTCTCCCGGGTTAGGCATCCCAACCCCAAAGGGTGACGCACATAGCAAAAAGAAAATCATCAATATGCACGTCACCCATTGATGCTGCCGTACATGCCAACAAATGTACGGCCCCGCCGGTAGCTTCGTGTCGTTTTGTTAAATGTTGACCGGTCTCCGGTTTGCCCCGGGGAAATCTTTTAGGCGGGCCCCGGGGTTGCCCTGTCCCTTCCCTTGTCCTGGCCCGGCCTCGCTGCTGCTGTTTTGTTTTTGGGGGGGTTTTTGTGGTTTTCTGCTTTTTTTTTCTTTTTGTTCTTTTTCGGAGGTCCATGGAAGAAGAGGAGGTCAATGCAATGGCTCTATGGTTGCACAGGTGGCACCAAACCATTCATTGCAAAACTGATACGCCCAATGTGGTGTTGGTCGGTCAATGCCAATTGCTTCTCCATATCTGTGTGGAGATGAGAGCAACATAAGCAGGGGTATGCATATAAAAAATAGTGGCAGTGCAAGAGACCTGAGCAGCTTGACCCATTCATCATAGTTCCCATCCTCCCCCATTTTCCCCCCATTTTCCCCCCGTTTTTCCCCCGTTTTTCCCCCGTTTTTCCCGTTTTTCCCCGTTTTTCCCCGTTTTTCCCCCGTTTTTCCCCGTTTTTCCTCCATCTGTATCCCTTAACCTATGTCACAGACTTTCCTCTCTTTGATCCTTTAGTAAAAAACCCTCTCCTGTATCCCACACCCAACCGGCGTTTAGTCGCCTACTGTTCCCAAATTTTGGGAACCTTGGACCCCTGTGCGTTGTGGGGGGGGCAGGGGCCTCCTCGGGTGCCTGCGAACGGGCAGGTCCCCTTCAGAACGCGTGCCTTGGGGTGCACACAACCCACGCACAGCGTCCGCCGATGGCGTGCGTCCCGGACAGCGCGGCCCCCCGGCACCGCAGCCTCGGGCGGACCGCGAAGGCGCGGACGCACGCGCCCAAACACAGACCACAACACATCCGGACGCGGGGCGAAGGGGGCACGACATCGGGTCGCCCGCGGGACACCGCCGTGGGAAAGGGCCTTCGACTGCGGGTCCGCGGCGACGGGGCGAACGCGGAGACGGCGGCTTTCGTCGTGCTTTTGTTTGGGGGGGGGGGGGTCAGCCCAAGGGAATGCCCTTGTGCCACACGGCCCTCGAGGGACGTCTCGGAATCGGGGATCAGGGCTGACCGATGCCGTGATGGTCCCGCAGAAGACTTTGGGGGCGGACACCCCCCGTCGTGAGGGCAGGCGACACCCGCCGCCAGGAATGGCCGTGGGCATCCCCCGGGGCCTAGTCAACCACAGGGCAGACCCGGAGGCAGGGCAGCGATATCCGACGCTGAGGCGGTGGCATGGGTCCTCTGCTTCCCCTTCACCGGCGTTTCCGGAACGCGCCTTGCAACTCAGGCTGAGCGTCTGAGGCCGGGCGGGCTCAAGCGCAGCGGCACCGCGCGACGGGATTGGGGATGGACGATGTGCACGCGACCCCCGATGGCGCGAGAGGCCTCCAGGAGAGTGGCGATGGGCAGCGGAGGTCAGGGACGGCTACATCATGGCGGACCCGGGGTCCGCGTTGTAGCCGCCGGTGCCCCAGTGGATGTAGTCGGGCTGCTCGCAGGCCTTGTACTCCTCGACCAGGTTCTGTACGATCTCGCGCGAGTTGTCGAACTCCGAGAGGTCGTCCTTCATGAGGTCGGTCTTCTTGTACACGTCCAGGAACGCCGACTTCTTGCGCAGCTTGTCGTAGCTGGCGATGGTCCGCGCGAAGAGGTTGCCGATGGACGTGTGGTTGGCCAGCATCAGCCCCGAGACGCGGTGCGCGGTCTCGACGTACGGGGACTTGCGGCTGAGGGCCACCTGGATGCTGGCGGGGCCCCACGGGATGAAGTTGGCCATCTTGCGCTCGCGGATGCGCTGCAGGCTTTTGTGCACTTGGCCGGGGTCCACGTCGCCCTGAACACGGGCGAGCGGGAGGGGGGGACGCACGGGGGGCCTGACATGGTCGGGTGGCAATGTCCGGATTGGGCTCTGGCCGCGCCTGCCCCACGGCCTATGAGGGGGCCGATTAGGGGGCCTATTAGGGGGCCTACTCGGGGGCCTATTGGGGGCCCTCTAAAGGGGCCTGTCATTGCCTTCTGTTCATTGGCTGTTGTACGGCGCTGCCACAGTACGATTCGTGATCTCATGCTCAACCCTCGTCCCTGTTTCCGCTTGCTGTACTGGCGCTCTGGGCTCTACAGGGTTATGCGCAGGGGGGCGGGGGGGCGTCAGCGTGGAAAGCGGGCCGTCCTTCACAACGCCCAAATGACTGCAACAAAACCACAAGACATGCACCACACAGAGATTCCAAAATTGCAACACACGATCACAATGATCATGTGATCACACATGGGGGGACGCACACCACACAACAGTAACCTAATTTCAGTATGCCCAACTAAAAGCGCCTTCGACACCTGTGATTCCCTTTTGATTTCTTATTGTTCACGGGCCAAGTGACGGTTCCCCCCCCCCTGGGGGGGGATGGACATGGGGGGGGGCTCGACAAAGGCGGGGGGGGGATTAACCTGAATGATGTTCAGGATGGAGATGTAGCAGCCGCGGCGCATCGGGGCAGACATCATGATATTCTTGTGGGAGAGCAGGCGCCGCATGACGTCGAGGACAGAGGTCTTGCGCACGGTCATCTGAATGTTGGGGTCGATGGTGATGGGGGTGTAGCCCGTCATCAGGAAATGGCAGCGCGTCGTCGGGATGAGGGAGGCAATGAGGCCGATCAGGTCGTTGTTCATGTACCCGGGGTAGCGCAAGGTGGTGGTGGAGGCGGCCATCACTGTGGACACCAGCGCGTTGGTCTGCGCGAACGTGGGGTTGGAGATGTGCAGGCGGTCGACGGCGATGCGGTTCAGGGCGGTGTTGTCCAGCACGACGACACAGTCCGCGTTGAGCGTCAGGCGCTTGAGGGTCAGCAGGGAGTTGTAGGGCTGCACGACGACGTCGGACGCCTCTTTGTCGGACTGGTTGGGGAACACCGAGTAGGTCTGGACAAGCTTCTTGGGGTACCTGGTCCAGGGGGGGGGGGGGGGCAGAGAATCCTGCCACAGTGCTGCCACCGTCCGTCCCCCTGCACCGTCCGTGTCCACAGGCAAACCACAACCCCTCAGGGTTTTTCACAAAGCGTCCAGTGGCACAGTTGAACGCTTTGTTGAACTCTATGTACAGGCCGTAGAGGCGGGCCTTAGACATATGCATCCCGGAGACGACGTCGCAAATGTGGTCTCCACACCTGTGATTTTTCAGTCCCCCCCTGCTGGCACAGGTGGATCAGCCGGTGGTCATGCGCCGGATTAGTGAGCTGCCCTGTGCTCCGTCCTGTTGTGCGCTCACACAGCGGGCGCATGCCCACCCCTGCACCAGAGGGCATGCTTCTTCTTGCTTGCCCTGGAGCTTTTTTCAATGGGCTCATTGTTCAAGTTTGGCTGTGTTTTTCCGGCCCAAGACAGCTGGCCTTCGTTCCATGACATCACCCTCCTCGCTACCATTAGGCCCTTGCACAGGGCTGGCACTCGATTGGCCAGGCCTCAATGGGGTCACGGTCAAGTGGGGTTGGAGGTGCAGTCATGAGGAAGAGCAGGGGAGGAGGGGGGGAATAAGGTGAGCTAAATGAAGGAGGAAACGGGGCTGTGAAGCAAGGGATACTTACCTACCATGTGACCCCCGTGACATAGGCCACACGGTCATCGCTCATCATTGTGCTGAATGTTGCCTTGAGTTCGCCCACATGGGCTATCGAATGTTTCACAGGCTGGTTTGGGTTAGGGCACATCACAGCCGCTACCCTCTGTGCCGGTCAGCTCATCCCCCTCCAATAGGTGCCGGTTGAACCCTGCATTCACCAAAAAACGCCCCTATATTGGGCATTACTCATATCACTACCCCCATCATGGATGCAGAACGGGTTATTTGGGCCGTTCGGCACATCCCAATCCCCCCCGGGCGGAGTATAGACGGCAGTGGAAAATAAGACACCAGGGGTGCAGCTGCATGTGGTGACAGATTCGGAAACAGTGTATGCGGGGCTGCAGGGGAAATGTGCAAAATGGGAGCGACACGGGTGGGTGGGATCGAGAGGGCCTCTGGCGCATCAAGATCTGGGTAAGGCTCTGGGGTAGTTGGCAGCTGCTGGGTGAGTCGGTGTCAGTGCAGTGGGAAGGTGGAAACGGGGGGGGGGGGGGTAGAGGTCCCAAACTCAGAGGGATAAGCACACTGAATATTTGTGGTGAATGGGACATTCGTTGCTTCCGCAGACAGGGATATAGTCGTCGAGGACCCCGTGTAATCCTCCCCGCCTCGAACGCTCTACTGCCTACCAATCTCTCCCTGCCACCCTCTGTAATTATCAGCAGCCCTCGGCAGCCCTTCCTAATCCCTAACCATCCTTTGCAAAATTCCAATGCCCTCCCCAACCCAGAAAGGTAACCCTCTACAAATTGCTGCGGCATTTCAATCGTTGCGTCATCACATGCTGCCAAAGTGCATGGGTCGCAGGTGCTTCTGCATCGCCAATCACATGCCCAATATAACAGTCACAGTCAAAACAGCTGCAGCCACGTTTGCAACCGGAAAATGCAAGCAGCGTACCTGTCGTTGAGCTTTTCCAGCAGATAGCTCCCCATCCCCGATCCCGTTCCACCCGCAATGCTGTGCACCAGGACGAAACCCTCCAACGAGTCGGATCCGTCAGCCTCACGATCGATCATATCCACGATGTCTTCGCTGACCTTCTCCGCCTTCTCCCAGCCTACCGCCCAGTTATTGCCAGCTCCACCACCCTCTTCTGACACGTAGATGTTTTCGGGATTGTACAGGTTGCGATACGTGCCCGTACGGATGGAATTGATCACCCGAGGCTCCAAATCCAAAAGCAGGGCGCGGGGAATGTAGTGCTCGTCGTCGGCTTGATAGAAGAATACATCCTTGCGGTCACCCCCCAATGTCGCATAGTCCTGAATGATGCCGTCCGGATTGATGCCATGCTCTGCGCATAACTGCTTCCAGAACTCGGTGCCGACCTGATTGCCACATTGACCGGTTTGTAAGGTAATGATCTCCCGTGGCATTGAAAAATTGCTTCGAAAAGGAATTCATGAATGACGGTTTGCTTTGGGCAAGCGTGTGAGGGCTACGGGCAGCTGTGCAAAGCCTGTGAGAGCTACAGCAGGATTTGCTGTGCAGGTGAGGGCTATGGGGGGCGCTATGCTGTGCACGGGACCATGTCAAGCTGCGCACTGTCGCAGGTTGTAAGTGGTATGCCAACCATCAACATCGTGCAGACCCCACATGAGTGTGTGGGAGCACTGTGCTATGGGCACACACACAGAATGGCCTTCCGCAGTTCCTGATCCCCATACTTTGACCAGACCATTTCAGCACCGGTGCCATGCAATTTTGATGGTCTGTCTGATTGCAATGGCAGTGCTGTGGCATGGCTCACTCAATAACTGTCCTGTGCAATCCCTGAACATCCACCCATTTGAACGACTCAATCAAATACCAAACGCACTTGGGCCTAGAGGCTCAGATGTCCACGGGTTTTAGGCTCAAGATCCCCCATCCACCGCCATCTGTGATGCCACCGAGGCGGCAAATTGTGCATAGTTGCCCAAATAATCACTACATCAGGAGACATGTGCGGCTGAGGGTTCGGTGCTCAAATCTGATTGAGGGGCCTGGTTCTGACAGTGCAAACAGTGCCCCACATCCCTCACCAATTTTCCACAGCCGTGCGCAACCCTGACAACACTGCTGATCACCATCAGCACAACTGGGGCCCTAAGAGATCCCTTTTGCCCCCAACAAGACCCTGTCTGGCCACATGCTCCCACAGGCTCCATTGGCCATACCAAGTCTCATCCGCTGGGAGGCCTGGTGGACAGCGCAACTGATGCAGAAGCCACAAACGCTTTCCCGGGTGCCTTTTTGTACATCACTGCATAGAACTACAAACTAACTTTGTACACACTGCATGGAACTACTAACTAACTTTGTACACACTGCATGGAACTACTAACCAACTTTGTACACACTGCATAGAACTACTAGCTAACTTTGTACATCACTGTATGGAACTACTAACTAACTTTGTACACACTGCATGGAACTACTAACTAACTTTGTACATCACTGCATTGAACGACTAACTAACTTTGTACACACTGCACGGAACTAGTAACTGACTTTGTACACACTGCATGGAAGGAAATCACATTAAGGAGCAATAGTCCATGGGGCTTCTGCCCATTCCATCACCCAGATTCACCCAAGGGGCAAGTCGTGCGGGTGTCAGGAGGGCTGCTGCCCTGTATGACAAGTGGCTCCTCCCACCGTCCTTTACGTTTGCTCACGGGAAGCCCGTCCATGCCTCATGAGCCCAGCATGGAACTACTAACTAACTTTGTACATCACTGCATAGGACTACTAGCTAACTTTGTACACACTGCATGGAACTACTAACTAACTTTGTACACACTGCATGGAACTACTAACTAACTTTGTACACACTGCATTGAACTACTAACTAACTTTGTACACACTGCATGGAACTACCAGCTAACTTTGTACATCACTGCATGGAACTACCAACTAACTTTGTACACACTGCATAGAACTACTAGCTAACTTTGTACATCACTGCATGGAACTACTAACTAACTTTGTACACACTGCACGGAACTAGTAACTGACTTTGTACACACTGCATGGAAGGAAATCACATTAAGGAGCAATAGTCCATGGGGCTTCTGCCCATTCCATCACCCAGATTCACCCAAGGGGCAAGTCGTGCGGGTGTCAGGAGGGCTGCTGCCCTGTATGACAAGTGGCTCCTCCCACCGTCCTTTACGTTTGCTCACGGGAAGCCCGTCCATGCCTCATGAGCCCAGCATGGAACTACTAACTAACTTTGTACATCACTGCATAGGACTACTAGCTAACTTTGTACACACTGCATGGAACTACTAACTAACTTTGTACACACTGCATGGAACTACTAACTAACTTTGTACACACTGCATGGAACTACTAGCTAACTTTGTACACACTGCATGGAACTACCAGCTAACTTTGTACACACTGCATAGAACTACTAACTAACTTTGTACACATTGCATGGAACTACCAACGAACTTTGTAGATCACTGCATAGAACTACTAACTAACTTTGTACACACTGCATGGAACTACTAACTAACTTTGTACACACTGCATGGAACTACTAACTAACTTTGTACATCACTGCATAGAACTACTAGCTAACTTTGTACACACTGCATGGAACTACTAACTAACTTTGTACACATTGCATGGAACTACTAGCTAACTTTGTACACATTGCATGGAACTACCAACGAACTTTGTAGATCACTGCATAGAACTACTAACTAACTTTGTACACACTACATGGAACTACTAACTAACTTTGTACACACGGCATGGAACTACTAACGAACTTTGTAGATCACTGCATAGAACTACTAACTAACTTTGTACACACTGCATGGAACTACTAACTAACTTTGTACACACTGCATGGAACTACTAACTAACTTTGTACATCACTGCATAGAACTACTAGCTAACTTTGTACACACTGCATAGAACTACCAGCTAACTTTGTACACACTGCATAGAACTACTAACTAACTTTGTACACACTGCATGGAACTACTAACTAACTTTGTACACACTGCATGGGACTACTAACTAACTTTGTACACACTGCATGGAACTACTAACTAACTTTGTACACACTGCATGGAACTACTAGCTAACTTTGTACACACTGCGAGGAACTACTAACTAACTTTGTACACACTGCATGGAACTACTAACTAACTTTGTACATCACTGCATGGAACTACTAGCTAACTTTGTACACACTGCATAGAACTACTAGCTAACTTTGTACATCACTGCATGGAACTACTAACTAACTTTGTACACACTGCATAGAACTACTAGCTAACTTTGTACATCACTGCATGGAACTACTAGCTAACTTTGTACATCACTGCATCGAACTACCAACTAACTTTGTACACACTGCATGGAAATACTAGCTAAATTTGTACACACTGCATAGAACTACTAGCTAACTTTGTACATCACTGCATGGAACTACTAGCTAACTTTGTACATCACTGCATGGAACTACTAACTAACTTTGTACACACTGCATGGAACTACTGACTAACTTTGTACACACTGCATAGAACTACTAACTAATTTTGTACACACTGCATAGAACTACTAGCTAACTTTGTACATCACTGCATGGAACTATTAACTGACTTTGTACACACTGCATAGAACTACTAGCTAACTTTGTACACACTGCATGGAACTACTAACTAACTTTGTACACACTGCATGGAACTACTAACTAACTTTGTACACACTGCATGGAACTACTAACGAACTTTGTACACACTGCATGGAACAACTAACTAACTTTGTACACACTGCATTGAACTACTAACTAACTTTGTACACACTGCATGGAACTACCAGCTAACTTTGCACACACTGCATGGAACTACTAACTAACTTTGTAGATCACTGCATGGAACTACCAACTAACTTTGCACACACTGCATGGAACTACTAACTAACTTTGTACATCACTGCATGGAACGACTAACTAACTTTGTACACACTGCACGGAACTAGTAACTGACTTTGTACACACTGCATGGAAGGAAATCACATTAAGGAGCAATAGTCCATGGGGCTTCTGCCCATTCCATCACCCAGATTCACCCAAGGGGCAAGTCGTGCGGGTGTCAGGAGGGCTGCTGCCCTGTATGACAAGTGGCTCCTCCCACCGTCCTTTATGTTTGCTCACGGGAAGCCCGTCCATGCCTCATGAGCCCAGCATGGAACTACTAACTAACTTTGTACATCACTGCATAGGACTACTAGCTAACTTTGTACATCACTGCATAGGACTACTAACTAACTTTGTACACATTGCATGGAACTACCAACGAACTTTGTAGATCACTGCATAGAACTACTAACTAACTTTGTACACACTGCATGGAACTACTAACTAACTTTGTACACACTGCATGGAACTACTAACTAACTTTGTACATCGGTGCATAGAACTACTAGCTAACTTTGTACACACTGCATGGAACTACTAACTAACTTTGTACACATTGCATGGAACTACTAGCTAACTTTGTACACATTGCATGGAACTACCAACGAACTTTGTAGATCACTGCATAGAACTACTAACTAAGTTTGTACACACTGCATAGAACTACCAGCTAACTTTGTACACACTGCATAGAACTACTAACTAACTTTGTACACATTGCATGGAACTACCAACGAACTTTGTAGATCACTGCATAGAACTACTAACTAACTTTGTACACACTGCATGGAACTACTAACTAACTTTGTACACATTGCATGGAACTACTAGCTAACTTTGTACACACTGCATGGAACTACTAGCTAACTTTGTACACACTGCATAGAACTACTAGCTAACTTTGTACACACTGCATGGAACTACTAACTAACTTTGTACACATTGCATGGAACTACTAGCTAACTTTGTACACACTGCATGGAACTACTAGCTAACTTTGTACACACTGCATAGAACTACTAACTAACTTTGTACACACTGCATGGAACTACTAACTAACTTTGTACACACTGCATGGAACTACTAACTAACTTTGTACACACTGCATGGAACTACTAACTAACTTTGTACATCACTGCATGGAACTACTAACTAACTTTGTACACACTGCATAGAACTACTAGCTAACTTTGTACATCAGTGCATGGAACTACTAACTAACTTTGTACACACTGCATAGAACTACTAACTAACTTTGTACACACTGCATAGAACTACTAACTAACTTTGTACACACTACATAGAACTACTAGCTAACTTTCTACATCACTGCATGGAACTACTAACTAACTTTGTACACACTGCATGGAACTACTGACTAACTTTGTACACACTGCATGGAACTACTAACGAACTTTGTACACACTGCATGGAACTACTAACTAACTTTGTACACATTGCATGGAACTACTAGCTAACTTTGTACACACTGCATGGAACTACTAGCTAACTTTGTACACACTGCATGGAACTACTAGCTAACTTTGTACACACTGCATAGAACTACTAACGAACTTTGTACACACTGCATGGAACTACTAACTAACTTTGTACACATTGCATGGAACTACTAGCTAACTTTGTACACACTGCATGGAACTACTAGCTAACTTTGTACACACTGCATAGAACTACTAACTAACTTTGTACACACTGCATGGAACTACTAACTAACTTTGTACACACTGCATGGAACTACTAACTAACTTTGTACACACTGCATGGAACTACTAACTAACTTTGTACATCACTGCATGGAACGACTAACTAACTTTGTACACACTGCATAGAACTACTAGCTAACTTTGTACATCAGTGCATGGAACTACTAACTAACTTTGTACACACTGCATAGAACTACTAACTAACTTTGTACACACTGCATAGAACTACTAACTAACTTTGTACACACTACATAGAACTACTAACTAACTTTGTACACACTGCATAGAACTACTGACTAACTTTGTACACACTGCATGGAACTACTAGCTAACTTTGTACACACTGCATGGAACTACTAACTAACTTTGTACACACTGCATAGAACTACTAGCTAACTTTGTACATCACTGCATGGAACTACCAACTAACTTTGTACATCACTGCATGGAACTACTAACTAACTTTGTACACACTGCATGGAACTACTAACTAACTTTGTACATCACTGCATGGAACTACTAACTAACTTTGTACATCACTGCATGGAACTACTAGCTAACTTTGTACATCACTGCATGGAACTACCAACTAACTTTGTACACACTGCATGGAAATACTAGCTAAATTTGTACACACTGCATAGAACTACTAGCTAACTTTGTACATCACTGCATGGAACTACTAGCTAACTTTGTACATCACTGCATGGAACTACCAACTAACTTTGTACACACTGCATGGAACTGCTGACTAACTTTGTACACACTGCATAGAACTACTAACTAATTTTGTACACACTGCATAGAACTACTAGCTAACTTTGTACATCAGTGCATGGAACTACTAACTAACTTTGTACACACTGCATAGAACCACTAGCTAACTTTGTACGGACTGCATGGAACTACTAACTAACTTTGTAAACATTGCATGGAACTACTAACTAACTTTGTACACACTACATAGAACTACCAACTAACTTTGTACACACTGCATGGAACAACTAACTAACTTTGTACACACTGCATGGAACTACTAACTAACTTTGTACATCACTGCATGGAACTACTAGCTAACTTTGTACACACTGCATGGAACTACTAACTAACTTTGTACACACTGCATCGAACTACCAACTAACTTTGCACACACTGCATGGAACTACTAACTAACTTTGTAGATCACTGCATGGAACTACCAACTAACTTTGTACACACTGCATGGAACTACTAACTAACTTTGTACACATTGCATAGAACTACTAACTAACTTTGTACACACTGCATGGAACTACTAACTAACTTTGTACACACTGCATAGAACTAATAACTAACTTTGTACACACTGCATGGAACTACTAACTAACTTTGTAGATCACTGCATGGAACTACCAACTCACTTTGTACACACTGCATAGAACTACTAACTAACTTTGTACACACTGCATAGAACTACCAGCTAACTTTGTACATCACTGCATGGAACTACTCACTAACTTTGTACACACTGCATAGAACTACTAACTCACTTTGTACACACTGCATGAAACTACTAGCTAACCTTGTACACACTGCATGGAACTACCAACTAACTTTGTACACACTGCATGGAACTACTAACGAACTTTGTAGATCACTGCATTGAACTACTAACTAACTTTGTACACACTGCATAGAACTACTAACTAACTTTGTACATCATTGCATGGAACTACTAACTAACTTTGTACACACTGCATGGAACTACTAGCTAACTTTGTACACACTGCATGGAACTACTAACTAACTTTGTACACACTGCATAGAACTATTACCTAACTTTGTACATCACTGCATGGAACTACCAACTAACTTTGTGCACACTGCATGGAACTACTAACTAACTTTGTACACATTGCATAGAACTACTAACTAACTTTGTAAACACTGCATGGAACTACTAGCTAACTTTGTACGTCATTGCATGGAACTACTAACTAACTTTGTACACACTGCATGGAACTACTAGCTAACTTTGTACACACTGCATGGAACTACTAACTAATTTTGTACACACTGCATAGAACTACTAGCTAACTTTGTACATCACTGCATGGAACTACCAACTAACTTTGTACACACTGCATAGAACTACTAACTAACTTTGTACACACTGCATAGAACTACTAACTAACTTTGTACACACTGCATGGAACTACTAGCTAACTTTGTACATCACTGCATGGAACTACCAACTAACTTTGTACACACTGCATAGAACTACTAACTAACTTTGTACACACTGCATGAAAGTACTAGCTAACCTTGTACACACTGCATGGAACTACCAACTAACTTTGTACACACTGCATGGAACTACTAACTAACTGTGTACATCACTGCATGGAACTACTGACTAACTTTGTACACACTGCATGGAACTACTAGCTAACTTTGTACACACTGCATGGAACTACTAACTAACTGTGTACATCACTGCATGGAACTACTGCCTAACTTTGTACACACTGCATGGAACTACTAGCTAACTTTGTACACACTGCATGGAACTACTAACGAACTTTGTAGATCACTGCATGGAACTACTAACTAACTTTGTACACCCTGCATGGAACTACCAACTAACTTTGTACACACTGCATAGAACTACTAACTAACTTTGTACATCAGTACATGGAACTACCAACTAACTTTGTACACACTGCATAGAACTACTAACTAACTTTGTACACGCTGCATGAAACTACTAGCTAACCTTGTACACACTGCATGGAACTACCAACTAACTTTGTACACACTGCATGGAACTACTAACGAACTTTGTAGATCACTGCATTGAACTACTAACTAACTTTGTACACACTGCATAGAACTACTAACTAACTTTGTACACACTGCATGGAACTACTAGCTAACTTTGTACACACTGCATGGAACTACTAGCTAACCTTGTACACACTGCATGGAACTACCAACTAACTTTGTACACACTGCATGGAACTACTAACGAACTTTGTAGATCACTGCATTGAACTACTAACTAACTTTGTACACACTGCATAGAACTACTAACTAACTTTGTACATCACTGCATGGAACTACTGACTAACTTTGTACACACTGCATGGAACTACTAACTAACTTTGTACACACTGCATGGAACTACTAACTAACTTTGTACACACTGCATAGAACTACTAACTAATTTTGTACACACTGCATAGAACTACTAGCTAACTTTGTACATCAGTGCATGGAACTACTAACTAACTTTGTACACACTGCATAGAACTACTAGCTAACTTTGTACGGACTGCATGGAACTACTAACTAACTTTGTACACACTGCATGGAACTACTAACTAACTTTGTACACACTGCATAGAACTACCAACTAACTTTGTACACACTGCATGGAACAACTAACTAACTTTGTACACACTGCATGGAACTACTAACTAACTTTGTACATCACTGCATGGAACTACTAGCTAACTTTGTACACACTGCATGGAACTACTAACTAACTTTGTACACACTGCATGGAACTACCAACTAACTTTGCACACACTGCATGGAACTACTAACTAACTTTGTAGATCACTGCATGGAACTACCAACTAACTTTGTACACACTGCATGGAACTACTAACTAACTTTGTACACATTGCATAGAACTACTAACTAACTTTGTACACACTGCATGGAACTGCTAACTAACTTTGTACACACTGCATAGAACTAATAACTAACTTTGTACACACTGCATGGAACTACTAACTAACTTTGTAGATCACTGCATGGAACTACCAACTCACTTTGTACACACTGCATAGAACTACTAACTAACTTTGTACACACTGCATAGAACTACTAGCTGACTTTGTACATCACTGCATGGAACTACCAACTAACTTTGTACACACTGCATAGAACTACTAACTCACTTTGTACACACTGCATGAAACTACTAGCTAACCTTGTACACACTGCATGGAACTACCAACTAACTTTGTACACACTGCATGGAACTACTAACGAACTTTGCACATCACTGCATTGAACTACTAACTAACTTTGTACACGCTGCATAGAACTACTAACTAACTTTGTACATCATTGCATGGAACTACTAACTAACTTTGTACACACTGCATGGAACTACTAGCTAACTTTGTACACACTGCATGGAACTACTAACTAACTTTGTACACACTGCATAGAACTATTAGCTAACTTTGTACATCACTGCATGGAACTACTAACTAACTTTGTGCACACTGCATGGAACTACTAACTAACTTTGTCCACATTGCATAGAACTACTAACTAACTTTGTAAACACTGCATGGAACTACTAACTAACTTTGTACACGCTGCATAGAACTACTAACTAACTTTGTACGTCATTGCATGGAACTACTAACTAACTTTGTACACACTGCATGGAACTACTAGCTAACTTTGTACACACTGCATGGAACTACTAACTAATTTTGTACACACTGCATAGAACTACTAGCTAACTTTGTACATCACTGCATGGAACTACCAACTAACTTTGTACACACTGCATGGAACTACTAACTAACTTTGTACACACTGCATAGAACTACTAACTAACTTTGTACACACTGCATGGAACTACTAGCTAACTTTGTACATCACTGCATGGAACTACCAACTAACTTTGTACACACTGCATAGAACTACTAACTAACTTTGTACACACTGCATGGAACTACTAACTAACTGTGTACATCACTGCATGGAACTACTGACTAACTTTGTACACACTGCATGGAACTACTAGCTAACTTTGTACACACTGCATGGAACTACTAACTAACTGTGTACATCACTGCATGGAACTACTGCCTAACTTTGTACACACTGCATGGAACTACTAGCTAACTTTGTACACACTGCATGGAACTACTAACGAACTTTGTAGATCACTGCATGGAACTACTAACTAACTTTGTACACCCTGCATGGAACTACCAACTAACTTTGTACACACTGCATAGAACTACTAACTAACTTTGTACATCAGTACATGGAACTACCAACTAACTTTGTACACACTGCATAGAACTACTAACTAACTTTGTACACGCTGCATGAAACTACTAGCTAACCTTGTACACACTGCATGGAACTACCAACTAACTTTGTACACACTGCATGGAACTACTAACGAACTTTGTAGATCACTGCATTGAACTACTAACTAACTTTGTACACACTGCATAGAACTACTAACTAACTTTGTACATCACTGCATGGAACTACTGACTAACTTTGTACACACTGCATCGAACTACTAACTAACTTTGTACACACTGCATAGAACTACTAACTAATTTTGTACACACTGCATAGAACTACTAGCTAACTTTGTACATCAGTGCATGGAACTACTAACTAACTTTGTACACACTGCATAGAACTACTAGCTAACTTTGTACGGACTGCATGGAACTACTAACTAACTTTGTACACACTGCAGGGAACTACTAACTAACTTTGTACACACTGCATAGGACTACTAGCTAACTTTGTGAATCACTGCATGGAACTACCAACTAACTTTGCACACACTGCATAGAACTACTAACTAACTTTGTACACACTGCATGAAACTACTAGCTAACTTTGTACACACTGCATGGAACTACTAACTAACTTTGTACACACTGCATGGAACTACTAACTAACTTTGTACACACTGCATAGAACTACTGACTAACTTTGTACATCACTGCATGGAACTACTAACTAACTTTGTACACACTGCATGGAACTACTAGCTAACTTTGTACACACTGCATGGAACTACTAACTAACTTTGTAGATCACTGCATGGAACTACTAACTAACTTTGTACATCACTGCATGGAACTACTAACTAACTTTGTAGATCACTGCATTGAACGACTAACTAACTTTGTACACACTGCATAGAACTACTAACTAACTTTGTACATCACTGCATGGAACTACTAACTAACTTTGTACACTAGCTAACTTTGTACACACTGCATGGAACTACTAACGAACTTTGTAGATCACTGCATAGAACTACTAACTAACTTTGTACATCACTGCATGGAACTACTAACGAAGTTTGTAGACCACTCCATTGAACGACTAACTAACTTTGTACACACTGCATAGAACTACTAGCTAACTTTCTACATCACTGCATGGAACTACTAACTAACTTTGTACACACTGCATGGAACTACTAGCTAACTTTGTACACACTGCATGGAACTACTAGCTAACTTTCTACATCACTGCATGGAACTACTAACTAACTTTGTACACACTGCATGGAACTACTAGGTAACTTTGTACACACTGCATAGAACTACTAGCTAACTTTCTACATCACTGCATGGAACTACTAACTAACTTTGTACACACTGCATGGAACTACTAGGTAACTTTGTACACACTGCATGGAACTACTAACTAACTTTGTACATCACTGCATGGAACTACTAACTAACAGATGCTAGTGTACATGTGTCTATCATGTATGTATCCATGCACCACCGTTTCTAGCAGTTGCTAATTCATCTCTGCTGCCGGCTACTCCCTAGCACCCAAAAGGCAGGGCTATCTTTCTCGGTCTCTGTCTGCCCCTTGGGTATCTGTCCGTACAAGAACAGGGGTCAAACGACCTAGCCACCGGAAAAGATGACAGAACACCGAGAACTCAGTGTCTATGCAAACCGCACCCACAAGCCAGCGCTCATCTGCTTGCCACTGCCCGGCGCATTGCTGTCAATGCTGCCCTCTTATGAAAAGGGTAACACATGGTGCTGGGACGCACAGCATAGAAGGTAAAAAATGGTAGGAAAATGCCGAGCATATTGCTCAGGATATTTGGGGATGCTCAGCATTCATGCTCAGCAAATGGGACTCATATTGCAGGGTTGATCTCGGAAGTCCCAGCCAAAATTTCTTCCGAGCTCCCCCGGCACGGTCGGCTGGGAAGCCCATGGAACATTCCTACCGATATTGGTTGCGTTTTGGGACCCGATCTGGCTGCCAAAACTTCCGAGCATCTTTCCGAGTGATTTCAAAAACTTCCAGGCGTTTTTCCATCGGTTTTTTGTACAATGACCTACACCGTTCTTGGTTCCCAAATCCCACACCTCAGCAAAGAAACACACAAAAAGACAAGCATGACCGTTCACTTACGCTTGAAATGTGAATGCTCAGTGGCTTGCCCGTTCATTTAAGCTTGAACTGGGAATGCTGTACTCTCCTTCGCTTGACATGGCATCCACATCCACCACCACACGCGATACTTCTTGGGTTGAGGTTGGGGTTCAGGGTTGTCACTGGATGATGAGGAAGAATCTGAGGCACTTACTGTGAAGGCACCAGACAGGTGCACAGCATCATCATCCAAATCATTATCCTCAGGATTGCTACTGCTCCCACTATCACTGCTGCTGCTGCTGCTGCTGCTGCTGCTGCTGCTGTTGCTACTGTTACTGCTGCTACTGCCACTGCCACGAGGGCACACAAGTTGCTGCTCAATGTCGCTATCAACAATGGGTACACGCGCCAACTTCGTACGTCTCATGGGTTGAACACGCTGCTGCTCGTTCAAACCCGTAGGACCTTGAAATGAAGCAGCAGTGTCCTCGCCCTCCGAAGGGGGTACAATATCAACTGCCGCAGGGTTAGAAACTCGGCTTTGAGGGATGGGCCCCACACGTCCCTTACCCTTTCCCTTGTCCTTCGGCGCCTTACGGCGTGCAGCACAGGACTTAAATGTGGCACGGCTCTTCAAACCCAGTTTGGGCCACTTGCAGACAGCTTCCCTGTCCAGTGGTACCCATTGACGGACACCACGCTTTGAGCCACAGGTCCCACACACACATACCACATCACTCTCGGGATTTGCACCTGGAAAGGCGCATTTCACCGAACGGGTGTCTGGGTGCATATATAGGGAGCAACCACCTCCATCCTGGAAATGCAGCAAATGCTCTAAGAGGCGTTGGAAGACCACATGCCACACGGCATTGGCAGCAACCATGCACGCCTCCGGAACAACATTTCGTTGCACGGGCGCCCGAATTTTGGCAGGGGGGATCTTCTTTTTTTTCTGCACGAACTTCTGATACAGCTCATGCTTCAAACTTTCACTAATACTGGCATCTTGCCTGGTACTAGTGACGGGGGCATATCGCTTGGCCACCGTCAGATCCCGCTCGCCGGCCTCATCGGAATACAGCATGGGTGTCCGTGGATTAAACCATGTGTGGGACCACCCATGCATATATAAGGTTGCAGTGCAACATTCTTCAGCAAACTCGGGGATGATGTGCACAATATATGTGTACAACATCCCCATAGCTTGCCATGTGACAGTTGCCAGATTATTACAACCATAGCATAGATGCACCATGTGGCAAAATGCCACCACCAAGGAATGGAAAGGCAGGGGGAGCACCATACCCCCTGCTAGTCTGCCCATAACTGTGCGGGCCTCGCGGCCTGTGAGGCTAATGCCTGCCTGGAATCTACCTCGTACGTGACGCATGTGCTGCCTGCTATCAGGTGGCAAAGATCCAGGATCATACCTCCTTGCCACATGTGCTATGACCTGGAGTAGGTCATGGTTGTAGGGCGCTGGTAGTGTTCGACCTATGACACCCAGGATCCTGGAGGCTGCTCCTTTGGTGTTGTGCAATACAGGTTGCACAATATATACCTCTTCCAGGTTAGAAACCCCTTGAAACTTATGGGACCCACGCACACCATTGAGACGTCCCCCTTTGTGCAAAAAGAGTTCTCCCGCCCCATCCTTATTCACCCAAGGACACGCCACACAGCCCTTTTGCCGGCACTCAGACCACAAATGGTGGTGATCGGCAGTGATTGCCCCGAGCCTTATCTGCAGGGTGGTGTTGTACACTGCACCAGCATACTTCATACGTTGCTTAAATTTACAAGAAGGCAGGGCTTGTAAGGCCTCTGCACGTTTGGGTAGCCACTGGCAATCACTAACCTTGGGAAGCTCTTGCCAGGTCAACATGTCTGTGCACCTAGGCACATTGCCAGACATTGGGAACCAGTGTCCCTGGAAATCAATTATACTGATTTTTGTGTTAATATTTGGACGGCCCCGGGGCTGGTAACCGTCTGCGTACAGGCCTAAGGTCAGGGTGGCATGGGGTGGTGGGGGTTTCTGCCGGCCTTGGGCAGCCAATGAGCCACATTTCTGTAGAAGTAGGTGGCACAGCTGTGGTAACAACTTCCTGTTGTCCAGGGAGTAGTCCACTGCAGGAAGATGCAGGTCCTCCTGTTGCCTTAAAGCAACCATTGACCAACCAACCCCTGGTTGGAGATGGTCTAAGGTGCGCAAGACAGCGGGTGGCACCACATGCTCATGGCCAAGGCGAAGTGCAGCAGCCTGGCACTCTGGTGCTTGGGTGACTGATTTGGCCTGTGTGGTAGGCAAAGGGCCAAGGGACCTACGCACAACTGTGAAGGTGCCACTTGGGGGGCGCTGTAGCTGGTCTAGGTCCTTGTCCTGCAAGGGGGTGGCCGTGGGGAAGTTCATGGCAAAGGCTGACACCATGAATTGATCAGCTGGAATAGGGCATATGCTGGCAAATGCCTCCAGCTTGGAGATCTCCCCCTTCACCCATATAGCATGGTTGTTCACAACAAATTCATAGTGAAACATGGTCCCTGGGAAACAGAAGATTGCAGTAGGCCACTGTTTTGGTTGGTTTCAAAGGAACCATTTATGGAAAGCCCCAACCAGTACCTTTCACCAAAACCTTCATTTGCCAGGATTGCTCCAACCAGTTTCGAGATCCAAGGGTCCAAAGTGTGCTCGACTATCCGCCCCCTCCCTCTGCGCCACTGTTTTGGTTGGTTTCAAAGGAACCATGTATGGAAAGCCCCAACCAGTACCTTTCACCAGAACCTTCATTTGCCAGGATTGCTCCAACCAGTTTTGAGATCCAAGGGTCCAAAGTGCGCTCGACTATCCGCCCCCTCCCTCTGCGCCACTGTTTTGGTTGGTTTCAAGGAAACCATGTATGGAAAGCCCCAACCAGTACTTTTCACCAGAACCTTCATTTGCCAGGATTGCTCCAACCAGTTTCGAGATCCAAGAGTCCAAAGTGTGCTCGACTATCCGCCCCCTCACTCTGCGCCACTGTTTTGGTTGGTTTCAAGGAAACCATGTATGGAAAGCCCCAACCAGTACCTTTCACCAGAACCTTTTTTTGCCAGGATTGCTCCAACCAGTTTCGAGATCCAAGGGTCCAAAGTGTGCTCGACTATCCGCCCCCTCACTCTGCGCCACTGTTTTGGTTGGTTTCAAGGAGACCATGTATGGAAAGCCCCAACCAGTATCTTTCACCAGAACCTTTTTTTGCCAGGATTGCTCCAACCAGTTTCGAGATCTAAGGGTCCCAAGTGTGCTCGACTATCCGCCCCCTGCCACAGGCACAACAAGCACAAGCTGGGCAGTTCATGGCCGACTGGCTGGTGGTGTTGAAAAACACCGTAAAGGTCCACTTCCTCAGGCGTTGCCGAAGAGCTGGAAATTGGAACGTCTCGCCGAAGTCTGGGGTCGCTGCGGGGGGGCTTGCGCAGGGAGCAATGACCCAAACTGGGGCCTCTGCGGTGGGGGGGCGGACTGAGAGGCTCGCCGCCCGAGCAACGAGCCAAACTACGGGGTGGGGCACGGCCGCTTTGGGGCGGGAGCCAGCGGGAGTAGTGAGGAACGGCGGTGCCTGCTATATTGGGTCAATGTCACCTGATCACTGGCTCGAGGGGGCGGTGGCCGGCGAGGAACGGGTTGAGGGGAGGCTTGGGGATACGCGGGTGTTTTGGGGTAGCACACAGCACTTCAAGCACCACTGCTGCATGCTCCTCGTCCCTGTTGAGGAAATGCAAACGACTAATTCGCATTCCCTCCTGCCACACCCGCAGGGGGTTTTTCTTGGGCTGCTGAACCGCAAACCGATACATCGCTCGGCGGTTCAGCACCCCATCAACAAAATACTGTACCCCACCCCCGTGGTTGTCCCGGATGAGCTGCAGTGTTTTGGCACTGTAGGGCCCGTGAACAGTGGGTTTGGAGGGGGTGGGGGGGTCTTTGGGTACGTACTTGGGGGGTCGTGGGGGGGATGGCGGTGGCACGGCAGCGCACATCAGGGCCTCCTCCAGGGCTTCGAGGGCGACCTGGTATGGGGTTGAGTGGGGTCTGGGCAGAGGACTTGGAGAGGTTGGTGCGCGGCTGGGTGGAGGGGGCCATGAGGCAACGGAAACTGGGCTCGCATACGCCCCCGTGTCACAGGCGCATGGTCATAACCACATTGTTCAATGTTTTGCTTGCTGCACTGCAGCGTAGACCAGTTCTGTACCACACCAGGTGGTTGCTGGCTGTGCGTTGGCACTGGTCCTCTAGACATTGAGGTCAACTCGCACCCACCACCCACCCACAGTGCCGGTTAGTCTCTAACCCTTGCCCTGCAGGTCGTGACCTTGTCATGCACTTGTTCTGTGGCTCGTGAGGACGTGTCATACTCAATCCTCAGGGGCGCAATGGCGCCTTGGTTGGCGCAAAGGCGTCTCAGCATTTTAGCATGTGCTCCGTCTGTCAGGCAACTCAACAAATCATTGCTGTTTTGCGTGTGGCGCATACCACTTCGGCTCCCCACCATGCATGCGCATGCCGCCCACACATTCATGCCTACTTGCTTTCGTCATCCTCACATGGGCCGCACTCTCGCCGCCTCAGTCTTGCTTCGGCTGTTCAACAGGTGACAACGTGTCGAGCCTGTGGCTCAGGGGCGCTACGGCGCCCTGCTTTTTTCATTTCTTGACTGTTCCGTGCCGCCGTGGCGTCTCTTTCACCTTGATCAGCTCGAACCCACCCTAATTAGCTTGAATCCTGGTCAGCTCGAACCCACCACCTCCCTTTGCGCCGGTGAGCCCCAGGTCTCTCGCTCTGTGGGTCTCTCTTCTACTCTCTCCCTCCCACTCTCTTTTGCTCTCCCCTGCTCTATCTCTCCTATTGCACCTCTCTGTTCCTTTCCCACTGTGCTCTACCCTCTCTCTCTCTCTCTGTTTCTCTCTCCCCCTCTCTCGCGCCCAAAAAAGGGGGTTCGGGTTGTTCGGTGCATCTCTATCCCCCCCGGGGTTCGAACCATCCTCCACGGGACAGAAGAGGTGTGGTGTACCATTGAGCCACGACAATGGGTTATCTGCACCATGGCACCACGGCACCATGGCACCATGCTCTCCACTCTTCTTCTCCTTTTTGTCACCCCCTGTCATGCGTATCTTCTTTCGCATGGGGGTGTGTTCAGCAGTGTGTAGAGGAACCGCACAGCGTCCCCGGGTACCGGGTCCGCCTGCCTGAAGAGCGTTCTTTGGAGCAATCGCAAGAGGTCCGCTCGGCCTGCAGCCACGCATGCATGCAATCGCCAGTTCTGCTTACCGAGGAGGGCACCGCTCTGTGTCCTTCTGCCGTCGGACAGTGGAGGATCGCCTCCCACTGGAACGGGTGCCACTTGCCTGCACTTTTGGGTCGCCACTGGACCTGCATGTTCGCCAATGCCTGGGTCTTCAGGGTCCAGTTGATTTGGACCATCACCGAGTAGAGCTCCTGATTGCTCATCTGCAGTGGTTCCCCATGGTTGTCCACAATCTCACCATGCATCCTGGTGCCATGTGGTTGGTCCAGTCGGAGCCAGACCTGCTAATTGCGGGCCCAGGCCATTGTGGTCAGTTCTGCTTCAACTGCTTGCAGTCCTTCGTTCGCAATGGCGTCCAGCTCACTCAGTGCTCGCACCTTGAAACGCTGGCGTTCTTGCTGAGGCCTGACCTTCTTTGGGGCTGGCCGGATGTGTGTGTACGGGCCATACCGCTGCTGGTGAGATCCCTTCTCCTGCTGTGTCCTCCCAGACGGCATAACACCTGGGTGCCTGTCCGCGACAGGACGCGGCGTTCGGCTGTTGTGTTTCTCCTTTGCGTGGTGCTGCTCACTACGACAGAACGCAGCTCTGGTGTTGCAGGCTCTACTGCGACAAAACGCAGCTCATGTGATGCAAACTCTGCATCAGAACACAGGTGTTTCGGACATGCATTGTTGTGCTTGGTGCCTGTGGGATGTCTGTACCATTGTGCAAGGGCTTCTGGCTCTGGCATTATCGACCCTGTCCTGGGTTTCTGCGTTTCCTGAGCCTTCGCTTCTTGTGCTGTCGCCTGGAGTCACTCACATCTGTGCTGAAGGACAGTGTGTCTGCTGCTGACAGTGCACTCGACAGCACTCCTTGGTGTGTGTGTCCTGTCCTCACTTCCTCACTTTCTGTATTGCTTGAGGAGTACGGTCCCATCTCACGTGGCGCTGGCTCCCCGGATGCTTCCCCTGTCAGTTCATCACTGTCCATGGGTACCATACCCAGGGATGACCAGAGTGCCCTTGTGCCCTCAGACTCTGATCCCGACCCTCCCCTCAAACCTACCGTGGACTCTGACCCAGATGATGATTTTGGTGCAACATGCTGTGACCACAGTGGGCTTGAACACATGCCTTCCATGGCCAATCCATTCGCCATCTCATTTCCCTGCACGTTGACATGTGCTGGGACATGTTCCCACCTGACTTCTCTTCCCGGCGTCGCCATTTCCTGGAGCAGCATTTCCCAGACTGGGACGTGGACTTGCAGTTTTCCAGATGTGGTTGTCCATCCCTTTGACTTCCAATGTTGGGCCCTGCCAGTCGCTCCCAGCTGCAGGTATTGTGAGTCGGTGAGGATTGCCAGTTTTGGCACCCAGAATCCCTGTAGGGCTTCCACGGCTGCCCAAAGCTCTGTTCCATTGTTTGTTTGCCTGTAATGCGTTGGTACGTAACCACAGAAGCGCACCTCTGGTCCTTGGTCGTCTTCCGCCGCGAACACGCCAAATCCCCCGGCCCTGCGCATGTCCTTGTGGCTCAGTCGCTTCGACGATCCATCAGTGTACACTATCCAGTAGCCCTTCTCCACCAGTTCTGCAATCAGTTCTTGCACTCCTTGTAGCACTCCCGGGCCTGCCTGCCTCGGGCGCTTCGGGCGTGACTCCGTTGCCCTTTGCCAACTATGATTGTCGGCTGATTTTTCTTGGGTGAAGCATTCCGTGTGTGTTTGCCACCATGCATTCAGTCCCCCATGTACTTGCACTTCCCCTTGTCGTGGCTGCACTCCAGTGTCTCGAAGTTGTTCCAGCGATTTTTGAAAGCCTTTCCATTGTTCCCTGCGCTCCCCTGTGTAAAATCCCACCCACTCACATAGCTCCCTTAGCCACGTTGTAAGGTATGACGCGAACACCGGTGACGCTCCCGCCTTGACTTCGCATCGATATCGCCAGTGGGCACTTCTTGCTGACCACATCGCCCAGCCTTGGTTCGTTTTCCGCAACCATTCTTGGTCGTCGGACTCCATCATATCTCGAGCTGTGGATGTCCCGTTATCAGTTGTCACCTGGCCATAGTAATGCTGTATAACCGCCGCCGCTGCTTTGAACGTGGGGCATTCGACCATCGCGTGTTTGACCGTCTCCTTTTGTGAGCACACCGGGCACTTGCCAGTGCCTGACCTCTTGTACCGCTTGCATGTACGGTCAGTTTGTGCCACAGCGCCTTTCGCGCAAAGTCTTGAGCCCTCGGTGGTAGCTGTGCCTGTGCCAGCTGTTCCCATACCTCCGGTGTTTGCGGGTCGCGGACCCCTGGCTGGGAGGCGTAGAACTGGAGCAGCCATGCTCTGGTCCAGTTTTGGGTATGGACTGCAGGGGTATCAAACTCCCCTTGTGACCGGACTTTGTTGAGGAGTCGTCCGCCATGATTGTAGACCCCTTTCCATGTCCGAGGCAGTGCATTGAACAATCTTGCGTCTTCCAAGCTTTGGAATTGACCCCACGTCAGCACCCCCTGCCGGATCAATTTCGTGTTGTAGTAGGAGCAACGGAATTCATTTCGGAAATACACAGAGTGCCACAACGGCAGGCGGTCCCGGTTTGCCGGGGGGGCCACCTGCGGGGCCCCTCGCTAAATGTTGGAGTGTGCCTTCGCCGACCATCCCAGAAGTGTGAGATCTGCCGTTCGGACCATGCCCAGTTGAATATATGGAAGGTTGTCCTTGGATGGTGTGAACCCTATGGCTGTTGCCCATGCGTAGAAGGTCTCTACCGCCTTGTCAGGGAATTTGTGAGGCTCTCCCAACAGGCTGACGAACGGAGCCGCTGCCTGGTGCATAAGAAACAGTTCTGGTTCTGGTAGTGCCAGTCCTCCTTGCGTTCTTGGTCGCGAGAGGATTGGTAGGGTGATTCCCCAGCTGTTGGTACCCATAGTAACGTGATACACCAACTTCAGTTGTCTGATCACCGAGACTGGGGCGTAATATGCCTTGGATACCCATGCCACAACCGGCAGAATCCATGATGTCAGCATGAATGCACGTTCGTTCCTGGACAGTTGCAGCGTGGATACCACCCTTGCGCGAAGGAAGGCCTCTTGCAGTGCTGGTGCGAAGGCCTGCTCTATCGTTAGCCCCCATCCTTGGTCGTCTTGTTGGTGCCGAATATTCCCCAAGCGTACACCCAGATACTTGACGAAGTTTTTGACATCCACTCCAATGTCCTGAAAGCACCTCGCCCACTCCATTCCCCCACAGTTGCGAACTATCGCTGCCGTTTTGTTCAGGTTGACCTTCAACCCCGAAAACTGTCCAAAACGTGAAACCACTTCCCATACCCTTTTCAACAGCTGTGGGTTGGCTCTTCCATCAAAGAAAATGATGAGGTCGTCTGCATACATCATGACAGTCAGTACTGGACCCAGGTCTTTTAGTGGCAAAAACACGAAGGATGCCACCAGGGAGAACAGCGCCGGGGAGAGTGGATCCCCCTGGCGTGTGCCTGCCCTCGGGTGGTGGTATACACCTGGGACGTATCTTTTTCCTACGGAGTATAGATACGGAGCTCGCAAAAGGTGTAGAATGAGACGGATGTACAAGAATGGTATGCACATTAGACCCAGAGCTGCCGACACCATCTCGTGAGACATCGTGGGGAAGGCATTTCTGAAGTCTACTGATAACGCCGCTCCTTCACTTAGGCCATCCCAGAGTGCCCGTGACCCATAGACATGCTGGAGTATGCTTCTGTGTCGTAGGAAACGTGTTTGCTGTGACGGGATACAGTGGAGGAGTACATCCTCTAACTGGATTAGGAGGATGTTGGTGAGCCACTTCTGCCTTGTAGTTTGCAGTGCAATTGGTCGGAGCGAATCTGGTGTTTGCATCGCCTTCGTCTTGGGAATCATTGTCACCACTCCCGAGGTCCATGTCTCCGGCATTTTGCCCACTTCGAGAAAACATTTCATTGAGTTATACATTTGCGGTTCGAAGATGTCCGAGAACCTCTTGAAGAATTTTGCCGAGAAACCATCCAATCCAGGGGAACTGTTGCTGTTCAGCCTCTTAAGGCCTTCATGAACAATGTCCAGGGATAGTTGCTTGAAAAGAAGTCGACCTGCCTTGCGCAGCCGCTGTTCCACTCCTAACGATTTCAGATAGGCCACACAATCTTCTTCGGTGGATCCCGTCGGGGTGGACACTTTGTCCCAATGGTCCACCAGCTCTTTTGCCACCGCCTTTGCCCCCCGTATCGCCGAGCCTGTCCTGGATTCCAGCTGTTGAAGTTTCTTTCGCTCCTGCAACTCCCGCATTAACCGATACAATTCGTTTCTTTGCGTTCTCGGATCTCCTGAGGTTTCCCCGGTCGTGATCACCCCCTTGAGCTTGGACAGTGTTTCCATGCCCGTTCTGTCACGCTGAGCCTTTTCGTACACCCCCACCAGGAGGGTGTAGGTTGTTGCTGCATCTGTTGCTGCAATCGCCAGTGATGATAGAAATTGGTAGACCGCTGGTGCGACAGAGTCTCTCGTGGAGCCTCGCAGGAAGCGCAGGGCTTGTAGCTCTACCGACTGCTTTTTGTTTTTATGCTCCCTTTGATGGTTGATCGCCTTCTTTTGGATGCAGCTCAGCGCCTCTTCCCACCATTGATCCCTTGTCGACTTGATAGACTTGAGAGATGTCTCCAGATCTTCCATTGCCTCCGGGTCGTGAAGGATGGTCTCTGGGCAGTAGAATCTGGGGACCGTGTCCTCTGTGTCGAAAGACGGGGGTGTGAATTCAGCTAGGATCGCCTTGTGGTCTGAGTTGGCAGCAAACATGGGGTACACGCTGGTCGCCAGGCTCAGCAATTCGGATGTTGTGTGGATGCGGTCAATACGGCGTAACCTCTGCGGGTCGAGTCGCTCTCCTTCTCGGGGGTAGCCGTACGTGAAGCCCGTCGGACACGATGCTTCCTTGTCCTTGATGTCCGTCAGGGTTGGACAGTAAATATCCACCCAAACATCCTGCAGACCCGCTTTCGCCAAGGTCGTTACCTCCTGGTCTCTGGCACGTAAAGACGTGTCATGCTCAAACTCTGGGGGCGCAAAGGCGTCCCTGTGTTTTACAACTAAACTATTGTGATCAGCACATAAAATCAGGTTTGGTCCATGTAGCTCCTTGGCGATGTCTTTCCATTGTGACTGTCCACGCGTGTGCTTGTGGTGGAAGTGGGCCACAACTATGGTGATCTCGAGCGGACCACTCGACAGCGAGGCTTTCAACGCCCTGGGAGACAAGAACTTCATTGATTGCAGTGTCCACTTGGATGTTTTCCACGCCAGTGCCACTCCTCCGCTTCCTTCTTCATGAAGTGGTCCGTCCAGGCCATACCCGTACTTTGACAAGCACTGCATGCCCGCTTGACGATCCTCCACCGTGACGAAGTGAGGTTCTTGGATGGCGAAGAAGTCCACCTCCAGGGACCGCAGCAGTGACCCTAGGGCCACTATGCGCTTCTGCTTACGCTTTCTCATGGTTATTTTTGTTTGAAACCCATTGATATTTTGGGACAATACTCTGAGCGTGCTGCTCAGAGGGATGCTTGATGCTGACGTCATCGTGGTGCTCCATTGGACGACGAAGCCTCATCTTCCTTCAAGTCCCGCTTGCGTTTGAGGGAGCTGATGACCTTGTCGACTTGGTCATCCAACTCCATGGCCTTGGCCATTTCTCCCGCCGTGATTAGGCCTTGCCTGCGTGTCCTCGAGTCGTCTGTGTTTCTGGGCCGATCTGTGATTCGCCATTTCCGTGCCTCGTAATCCGCCTCGGAGATCACAAACATCGGAGGCATCCCAGAATCTGACAGGTAGACCTTTCCAATAAGCTGTGTCACACTTTCCCCGGTCAATCGCCATGTGGCAGTGCGCATCTCCCCAACACTCCATCTGACGCGGTCCGCGATGTACCGGCAGTGCACTGAGGGAGCAAGGGCCTCAGTCAAGTCTGAGAGGTACCACCACGGTGCAACATCCAGAGTGTACACTGTGCCCACAAGGTCCTTCTTCCATGTCGAGGGGACTGTGGGCTTGGAGATGATATCCCTATCGAGGAACTGTCCTGTCCTTAGGTCCTTGAAGACGGCCCCGATAGCAGCCACCAGTTCACGATACCTTGTCTTCAACAGTGAGTGCCAGGTTTCCGTGAGACCCAGCAGCAGTTTGTTGGGCCCCAACACGTGGATTTTCACTGGCGATTGTGCCTGCAGAACGCCTGGGATTGTCCAAAACATCGCGAGAACTGAGGCATACAGCATGGGGGACCATGTTTCCTTGTGCGTCTTCTTGATCCACACCTCATAGACAGCAGACATGTTGGTCACGTTGGCACCACGATACCATTCCACTGGCTGGATCTGGAACCTTGGCTTGGATCCGAACTGTGATACCACAATATTCACCTGTTCCTCATTCAACTCCGTGAAGAACAGTTTTGAGTTCCCTGGGTCTGTCCTCGGGAGGAGATGGACTTCATCAGAGTTCATGCCAATAGACCCCAACAGCCCGTTGATTAGGTCATTGTGGACCTGCACAGCGTATTGGTTATCCCGCACGTCTGGCTCGTGGAACACCACCTTGTCAACTTCTGCCCCAGGCGTCATAAGCCGCAGAAGCTTATACGTTGGGGGCGGAGATAGGCTTCTGGAGTCCCTTGTGCTGCTTGCAATCCAGACATCAAATCGATCATGTGTGCGCATGTGCATGAGGGACCTGTCCGCCATTTGCAACTTTTCGCAGCCGAAAGGCAAGTTCGATTTGAGGGCGAGTGCCCGATTGAGGAATGATGGCCTGCCATCATCATCGCTGACAGGTTCAAGCAGGATTGCAACGAAACGGCCTAGCATGGGCTAATCAGCAAGTAGTCTCTTAATCGCATGTTGGATTTTGACATATTCAGTCATTTCCCCAACGAGCACAACATTGGGGCGACTGCCGTAAAGGACGGCAGCAAGTTTTTCAGACGAGTCGCAGTCCTTGAAGAGGTCGTACGACAGGGAGGCAGCCTCTGGAACTCCACTCTTCAGCACCACTTCGTCCTGAATGATATAATCGGCGTCATCGATGGCTGCCAAACACGCCAATTGACCGGCGTCGGCAGGAACGATGACCTCGTCGCCTGGCGTGGCCAGACGGGCCTGGGTGTCCCGGACACTCATGCGGTCCGGGGACAAGGAGATGGCGTCGGCGACATTTTGTCAAGGCCCAGCGGCCCGGGCAAGCATGGACAAAAAGACACTGAAAAAAAAAAGACACTCAGAAAGTGTCTAGGGGGGCGGTGTGGGCAATGGAGGTTGGGGCGAGGCCAGTTCGCTGAGACACTTCTCAGCGTCAGAGTCCCACGGTGGCGACGCGGGTTGGTCTCCGAACCGCAGGAGCTCCGGCAAATCTCCCAAGCCGTCCCGGAAGGAAGGGCTGGAGGGGACAGAAGAGGCCACACTAAGGGGGCTAGACGACATGGCGAGCTGAAAAGAGAGGGTCACGGGTGCCAGACGCCTACTTGGCGGGAGGGCGGGGGGGTGGGGGGGGCGGGGGAGCACTCAAGGGTTTGGGCCAGTACCTTTCACCAGAACCTTTCTTTGCCAGGATTGCTCCAACCAGTTTCGAGATCTAAGGGTCCAAAGTGTGCTCGACTATCCGCCCCCTGCCACAGGCACAACAAGCACAAGCTGGGCAGTTCATGGCCGACTGGCTGGTGGTGTTGAAAAACACCGTAAAGGTCCACTTCCTCAGGCGTTGCCGAAGAGCTGGAAATTGGAACGTCTCGCCGAAGTCTGGGGTCGCTGCGGGGGGGCTTGCGCAGGGAGCAATGACCCAAACTGGGGCCTCTGCGGTGGGGGGGCGGACTGAGAGGCTCGCCGCCCGAGCAACGAGCCAAACTACGGGGTGGGGCACGGCCGCTTTGGGGCGGGAGCCAGCGGGAGTAGTGAGGAACGGCGGTGCCTGCTATATTGGGTCAATGTCACCTGATCACTGGCTCGAGGGGGCGGTGGCCGGCGAGGAACGGGTTGAGGGGGCGGCTTGGGGATACGAGGGTGTTTTGGGATAGCACACAGCACTTCAAGCACCACTGCTGCATGCTCTTCGTCCCTGTAGAGGAAATGCGAACAACTAATTCGCATTCCCTCCTGCCACACCCGCAGGGGGTTTTTCTTGGGCTGCTGAACCGCAAACCGATACATCGCTCGGCGGTTCAGCACCCCATCAACAAAATACTGTACCCCACCCCCGTGGTTGTCCCGGATGAGCTGGATAGGGTCCGTGAACAGTGGGTTTGGAGGGCCATGAGGCAACGGAAACTGGGCTCGCATACGCCCCCGTGTCACGGGCGCATGGTCATAACCACATTTTTCAGTGTTTTGCTTGCTGCACTGCAGCGTAGACCAGTTCTCTACCACACCAGGTGGTTGCTGATTGTGCATAGGCACTGGTCCTCTGGACATTTAGGTTAGCTCGCACCCGCCACCCACCCACAGTGCTGGTTAGTCTCTAACCCTTGCCCTGCAGGTCGTGACCCTGTCATGCACTTGCATTCTGGCTCGTGAGGACGTGTCATACTCAATCCTCAGGGGCGCAATGGCGCCTTGGATGGCGCAAAGGCGTCTCGGTATGTGCTCCGTCTGTCGGGCAATTCAACAAATCATCGCTGTTTGGCGTGTGGCGCATACCATTTCTGCTCCCCACCATGCATGCGCATGCCGCCTACACATTCATGCCTACTTGCTTCCGTCATCCTCACTTGGGCCGCACTCTCGCCGCCCCAGTCTTGCTTCGGCTATTCAACACGTGACAACGTGTCGAGCCAGTGGCTCAGGGGCGCTACGGCGCCCTGCTTTTTCATTTCTTGACATTTCTCGGCTGTTCCGTGCCGCCGTGGCGTCCCTTTTACCTCGGTCAGCTCGAACCCACCCTGATCAGCTCGAACCCTGGTCAGCTCGAACCCACCACCTCCCTTTGCGCCGGTTAGCCCCGGTCTCTCGCTCTGTGGGTTCCTCTCCTACTCTCTCCCTTCCATTCTCTCTTGCTCTCCCCTTCTCTTTCTCTCCTGTTGCACCTCTCTGTTCCTTTCCCACTGCGCTCTACCCTCTCTCTCTCTCTCTCTCTCTCTCTCTGTTTCTCTCTCCCTCTCTCTCGCGCCCTCTCTCTCGCGCCCAAAAAAAAGGGGGTTCGGGTTGTTCGGTGCATCTCTATCCCCCCCGGGGTTCGAACCATCCTCCAAGGGACAGAAGAGGTGTGGTGTATCCACTGGGCCACGACAATCGGTTATCTGCACCATGGCACCATGCGCTCCTCTCTTCTTCTCCTTTTTGTCACCCCCCGTCATGCGTATCTTCTTTCGCATGGGGGTGTGTTCAGCAGTGTGTAGAGGAACCGCACAGCGTCCCCGGGTACCGGGTCCGCTTGCCTGAAGAGCGTTCTTTGGAACAATCGCAAGAGGTCCGCTCGGCCTGCCAGCCACACATGCATGCAATCGCCAACTCTGCTTACCGAGGAGGGCACTGCTCTGTGTCCTTCTGCCGTCGGACAGTGGAGGATCGCCTCCCACTGGAACGGGTGCCACGTGCCTGCACTTTTGGGTCGCCACTGGACCTGCATGTTCGCCAGAGCCTCAGTCTTCAGGGTCCAGTTGATCTGGACCATCACCGAGTAGAGCTCCTGATTGCTCATCTGCAGTGGTTCCCCATGGTTGTCCACAATCTCACAGTGCATCCTGGTGCCATGTGGTTGGTCCAGTCGGAGCCAGACCTGCTGATTGCGGGCCCAGGCCATTGTGGTCAGTTCTGCTTCAACTGCTTGCAGTCCTTCGTTCGCAATGGCGTCCAGCTCACTCAGTGCTTGCACCTTGAAACGCTGGCGTTCTTGCTGAGGCCTGACCTTCTTTGGGGCTGGCTGGATGTGTGTGTACGGGCCATACCGCTGCTGGTGAGATCCCTTCTCCTGCTGTGTCCTCCCAGACGGCATAACGCCTGGGTGCCTTTCCGCGACAGGACGCGGCGTTCAGCTGCTTGGTGTCCTCCTTTGCGTGCTGCTGCTCACTACGGCAGAACGCAGCCCATGTGTTGCAAGCTCTACTGCGACAAAACGCAGCTCATGTGATGCAGACTGTGCGTCAGAACAAAGGTGTTTCAGACATGCATTGCTGTGCTTTGTGCCTGTGGGATGCGTGTTCCATTGTGCAAGGGCTTCTGGCTGTGGCATTATCGACCCTGTCCTGGGTTCCTGCGTTTCCTGAGCCTTCGCTTCTTGCGCTGTCGCCTGGTGTCACTCCCATCAGTGCTGAAGGACAGTGTGTCTGCTGCTGACAGTGCACTCGACAGCACTCCCTGGTGTGTGTGTCCTGTCCTCACTTCCTCACTTTCTGTATTGCTTGAGGAGTACGGTCCCATCTCACGTGGCGCTGGCTCCCCGGATGCTTCCCCTGTCAGTTCATCACTGTCCATGGGTACCATACCCAGGGAGACCAGAGTGCCCTTGTGCCCTCTGACTCTGATCCCGACCCTCCCCTCAAACCTACCGTGGACTCTGACCCAGATGATGATTTTGGTGCAACATGCTGTGACCACAGTGGGCTTGAACACATGCCTTCCATGGCCAATCCATTCGCCATCTCATTTCCCTGCACGTTGACATGTGCTGGGACATGTTCCCACCTGACTTCTCTTCCCGGCGTCGCCATGTCCTGGAGCAGCATTTCCCAGACTGGGACGTGGACTTGCAGTTTTCCAGATGTGGTTGTCCATCCCTTTGACTTCCAGTGTTGGGCCCTGCCAGTCGCTCCCAGCTGCAGGTATTGTGAGTCGGTGAGGATTGCCAGTTTTGGCACCCAGAAACCCTGTAAGGCTTCCACGGCTGCCCAAAGCTCTGCTCCGTTGTTTGTTTGCCTGTAATGTGTTGGTACGTAGCCACAGAAGCGCACCTCTGGTCCTTGGTCGTCTTCCGCCGCGAACACGCCAAATCCCCCGGCCCTGCGCATGTCCTTGGGGCCCAGTCGCTTCGACGATCCATCAGTGTACACTATCCTGTAGCCCTTCTCCACCAGTTCTGCAATCAGTTCTTGCACTCCTTGTAGCACTCCCGGGCCTGCCTGCCTCGGGCGCTTTGGGCGTGACTCCGTTGCCCTTTGCAAACTTTGATTGTCGGCTGATTTTTCTTGGGTGAAGCATTCCGTGTGTGTTTGCCACCATGCATTCAGTCCCCCATGTACTTGCACTTCCCCTTGTCGTGGCTGCACTCCAATGTCTCGAAGTTGTTCCAGCGATTTTTGAAATCCTTTCCATTGTTCCCTATGCTCCCCTGTGTATAATCCCACCCACTCACATAGCTCCCTTAGCCATGTTGTAAGGTATGACGCGAACACCGGTGACGCTCCTGCCTTGACTTCGCATCGATATCGCCAGTGGGCACTTCTTGTAGACCACATCGCCCAGCCTTGGTTCGTTTTCAGCAACCATTCTTGGTCGTCGGACTCCATCATACCTCGAACTGTGGATGTCCCGTTATCAGTTGTCACCTGGCCATAGTAGTGCTGTATAACCGCCGCCGCTGCTTTGAACGTGGGGCATTCGACCATCGCGTGTTTGACCGTCTCCTTTTGTGAGCACACCGGGCACTTGTCAGTGCCTGACCTCTTGTAGACTCTTGCATGTACGGTCAGTTTGTGTCACAGCGCCTTTCGCGCAAAGTCTTGAGCCCTCGGTGGTAGCTGTGCCTGTGCCAGCTGTTCCCATACCTCCGGTGTTTGCGGGTCGCGGACCCCTGGCTGAGAGGCGTAGAACTGGAGCAGCCATGCTCTGGTCCAGTTTTGGGTATGGACTGCGGGGGTATCAAACCCCCCTTGTGACATGACTTTGTTGAGGAGTCGTCCGCCATGATTGTAGACCCCTTCCCATGTCCGAGGCAGTGCATTGAACAATCTTGCGTCCTCCAAGCTTTGGAATTGACCCCACGTCAGCACCCCCTGCCGGATCAATTTCGTGTTGTAGTAGGAGCAGCGGAACTCATTTCGGAAATACACAGAGTGCCACAACGGCAGGCGGTCCCGGTTTGCCGGGGGGGCCACCTGCGGGGCCACTCGCTGAATGTTGGAGTGTGCCTTAGCCGACCATCCCAGAAATGTGAGATCTGCCGTTCGGACCATGCCCAGTTGAATATATGGAAGGTTGTCCTTGGATGGTGTGAACCCTATGGCTGTTGCCCATGCATAGAAGGTCTCCATTGCCTTGTCAGGGAATTTGTGAGGGTCTCCCAACAGGCTGATGAACGGAGCCGCCGCCTGGTGCATAAGAAACAGTTCTCGTTCTGGTAGTGACAGTCCTCCTTGCGTTCTTGGTCGTGAGAGGATTGGTAAGGTGATTCCCCAGCTGTTGGTACCCATAGTCACGTGATACACCAACTTCAGTTGTCTGACCACCGAGACTGGGGCGTAATATGCCTTGGATACCCATGCCACAACCGGCAGAATCCATGATGTCAGCATGAATGCTCGTTCGTTCATGGACAGTTGCAACGTGGATACCACCCTTGCGCGACGGAAGGCCTCTTGCAGTGCTGGTGCGAAGGCCTGCTCCATCGTCAGCCCCCATCCTTGGTCGTCTTGTTGCTGCCGAATATTCCCCAAGCGTACACCCAGATACTTGACGAAGTTTTTGACATCCACTCCAATGCCCCGAAAGCACCTCGCCCACTCCATTCCCCCACAGTTGCGAACTATCGCTGCCGTTTTATTCAGGTTGACCTTCAACCCCGAAAACTGTCCAAAACGTGAAACCACTTCCCATACCCTTTTCAACAGCTGTGGGTTGGCTCTTCCATCAAAGAAAATGATGAGTTCATCTGCATACATCATGACAGTCAGTACTGGACCCAGGTCTTTTAGTGGGAAAATCACAAAGGATGCCACCAGGGAGAACAGCGCCGGGGAGAGTGGATCCCCCTGACGTGTGCCTGCCCTCGGGTGGTGGTATACGCCTGGGACGTATCCTTTTTTAACAGAGTATAGATACGGAGCTCGCAAAAGGTGTACAATCAGACGGATATACAAGAATGGTATGCACATTAGACCCAGAGCTGCCGACACCATCTCGTGAGACATCGTGGGGAACGCATTTCTGAAGTCCACTGATAACGCCGCTCCTTCACTTAGGCCATCCCAGAGTGCGTGTGACCCATAGACATGCTGAAGTATGCTTCTGTGTCGAAGGAAACCTGTTTGCTGTGACGGGATATAGTGGAGAAGTACATCCTCTAACTGGATCAGGAGGATGTTGGTGAGCCACTTCTGCCTTGTAGTTTGCAGTGCAATTGGTCGGAGCGAATCTGGTGTTTGCATCGCCTTCGTCTTGGGAATCATTGTCACCACTCCCGAGGTCCATGTCTCCGGCATTTTGCCCACTTCGAGGAAACGTTTCATTGAGTCATACATTTGCGGTTCGAAGATGTCCGAGAACCTCTTGAAGAATTTTGCCGAAAAACCATCCAATCCAGGGGAACTGTTGCTGTTCAGCCTCTTAAGGCCTTCATGAACAATGTCCAGGGATAGTTGCTTGAAAAGAAGTCGACCTGCCTTGCGCAGCTGCTGTTCCACTCCTAACGACTTCAGATAGGCCACACAATCTTCTTCGGTGGATCCCGTCGGTGTGGACACTTTGTCCCAATGGTCCACCAGCTCTTTTGCCACCGCCTTTGCCCCCCGTATCGGCGAGCCTATCCTGAATACCAGCTGTTGAAGTTTCTTTCGCTCCTGCAACTCCCGCATTAACCGATACAATTCGTTCCTTTGCGTTCTCGGATCTCCTGAGGTTTCCCCGGTCGTGATCACCCCCTTGAGCTTGGACAGTGTTTCCATGCCCGTTCTGTCACGCTGAGCCTTTTCATACACCCCCACCAGGAGGGTGTAGGCTGTTGCTGCATCTGTTGCTGCGATCCCCAGTGATGATAGAAATTGGTAGACCGCTGGTGCGACAGAGTCTCTCGTGGATCCACGCAGGAACCGCAGGGCCTGTAGTTCTACCGACTGCTTTTTGTTTTTATGCTCCCTTTGATGGTTGATCGCCTTCTTTTGGATGCAGCTCAGCGCCTCTTCCCACCATTGATCCCCTGTTGACTTGATAGACTTGAGAGATGTCTCCAGATCTTCCATTGCCTCCGGGTCGTGAAGGATGGTCTCCGGGCAGTAGAATCCGGGGACCGTGTCCTCTGTGTCGAAAGACGGGGGTGTGAATTCAGCCAGGATCGCCTTGTGGTCTGAGTTGGCAGCAAACATGGGGTACACGCTGGTCGCCAGGCTCAGCAATTCAGATGTTGTGTGGATGCAGTCAATACGGCGTAGCCTCTGCGGGTCGAGTCGCTCTCCTTCTCGGGGGTAGCCGTATGTGAAGCCCGTCGGACACGATGCTTCCTTGTCCTTGATGTCCGTCAGGGTTGGACAGCGAATATCCACCCAAACATCTTGCAGACCCGCTTTCGCCAAGGTCGTTACCTCCTGGTCTCTGGCACGTAAAGACGTGTCATGCTCAAACTCTGGGGGCGCAAAGGCGTCCCTGTGTTTTACAACTAAACTATTGTGATCAGCACATAAAATCAGGTTTGGTCCATGTAGCTCCTTGGCGATGTCTTTCCATTGCGACTGTCGACGCGTGTGCTTGTGGTGCAAGTGGACCACAACTATGGTGATCTCCAGCGGACCACTCGACAGCGAGGCTTTCAACGCCCTGGGAGACAAGAACTTCATTGATTGCAGTGTCCACTTGGATGTTTTCCACGCCAGTGCCACTCCTCCCCTTCCTTCTTCATGAAGTGGTCCGTCCAGGCCATACCCGTACTTTGACAAGCACTGCACGCCCGCTTGACGATCCTTCACCGTGACGAAGTGAGGTTCTTGGATGGCGAAGAAGTCCACCTCCAGGGACCGCAGCAGTGACCCTAGGGCCACTATGCGCTTTTGCTTACGCTTTCTCATGGTTATTTTTGTTTGAAACCCATTGATATTTTGGGACAATACTCTGAGCGTGCTGCTCAGAGGGATGCTTGATGCTGACGTCATCGTGGTGCTCCATTGGACGACGAAGCCTCATCTTCCTTCAAGTCCCGCTTGCGTTTGAGGGAGCTGATGACCTTGTCGCCTTGGTCATCCAACTCCATGGCCTTGGCCATTTCTCCCGCCGTGATTAGGCCTTGCCTGCGTGTCTTCGGGTCATCTGTGTTTCTGGGCCGATCTGTGATTCGCCATTTCCGTGCCTCGTAATCCGCCTCGGAGATCACAAACATCGGAGGCATCCCAGAATCTGACAGGTAGACCTTTCCAATAAGCTCTGTCACACTTTCCCCGGTCAATCGCCATGTGGCAGTGCGCATCTCCCCAACACCCCATCTGACGCGGTCCGCGATGTACCGGCAGTGCACTGAGGGTGCAAGGGCCTCAGTCAGGTCTGAGAGGTACCACCACGGTGCCACATCCAGAAGGTACACTGTGCCCACAAGGTCCTTCTTCCATGTCGAGGGGATTGTGGGCTTGGAGATGATATCCCTATCGAGGAACTGTCCCGTCCTCAAGTCCTTGAAGACGGCCCCGATAGCAGCAACCAGTTCACGATACCTTGTCTTCAGCAGTGAGTGCCCAGTTTCCGTGAGACCCAGCAGCAGTTTGCTGGGCCCCAGCACGTGGATTTTCACTGGCGATTGTGCTTGCAGCACGCCCGGGATTGTCCAAAACATCGCGAGAACTGAGGCATACAGCATGGGAGACCATGTTTCCTTGTGCGTCTTCTTGATCCACACCTCATAGACAGCAGACATGTTGGTCACGTTGGCACCACGATACCATTCCACTGGCTGGATCTGGAACCTTGGCTTGGATCCGAACTGTGATACCACAGTATTCACCTGTTCCTCATTCAACTCCGTGAAGAACAGTTTTGAGTTCCCTGGGTCTGTCCCCGGGAGGAGATGGACTTCATCAAAGTTCATGCCAATAGACCCCAACAGCCCGTTGACTATGTCATTGTGGACCTGCACAGCGTATTGGTTATCCCGCACGTCTGGCTCGTGGAACACCACCTTGTCAACTTCTGCCCCAGGCGTCATAAGCCGCAGAAGCTTATACGTTGGGGGCGGAGATAGGCTTTTGGAGTCCCTTGTGCTGCTTGCAATCCAGACATCAAATCGATCATGTGTGCGCATGTGCATGAGGGACCTGTCCGCCATTTGTAACTTTTCGCAGCCGAAAGGCAAGTTCGATTTGAGGGCGAGTGCCCGATTGAGAAATGATGGCCTGTCATCATCATCGCTGACAGGTTCAAGCAGGATAGCAACAAAGCGGCCCAGCATGGGCAAATCAGCAAGTAGTCTCTTAATCGCATGTTGGATTTTATCATATTCAGTCATTTCCCCAACGAGCACAACATTGGGGCGACTGCCGTAAAGGACGGCAGCAAGTTTTTCAGACGAGTCGGTGTCCTTGAAGAGGTCGTACGACAGGGAGGCAGCCTCTGGAACTCTGGGTTTGGAGGGGGTGGGGGGGTCTTTCGGTACGTACTTGGGGGGTCGTGGGGGGGATGGCGGTGGCACGGCAGTGCACATCAGGGCCTCCTCCAGGGCTTCGAGGGCGACCTGGTATGGGGTTGAGTGGGGTCTAGGCAGAGGACTTGGAGAGGTTGGTGCGCGGCTGGGTGGAGGGGGAGAGGGGGGCGGTGTGGGCAATGGAGGTTGGGGCGAGGCCAGTTCGCTTAGACACTTCTCAGCGTCAGAGTCCCACGGTGGCGACGCGGGTTGGTCTCCGAACCACAGGAGCTCCGGCAAATCTCCCCAGCCGTCCCGGAAGGAAGGGCTGGAGGGGACAGAAGAGGCCACGCTAAGGGGGCTAGACGACATGGCGAGCTGAAAAGAGAGGGTCACGGGTGCCAGACGCCTACTTGGCGGGAGGGCGGGGGGGTGGGGGGGGCGGGGGAGCACTCAAGGGTTTGGGCCAGTACCTTTCACCAGAACCTTTCTTTGCCAGGATTGCTCCAACCAGTTTCGAGATCTAAGGGTCCAAAGTGTGCTCGACTATCCGCCCCCTGCCACAGGCACAACGAGCACAAGCTGGGCAGTTCATGGTACCATTCATGGCAATTCATGGTGGTGTTGAAAAACACCGTTGGGCCCGTGGAGTGGTGGGGGCACACTACAACACAGGCGGAGGGGGTGGAGGGGGTGACGGGGCCCGGGGATATTGCGCCCACTGCTGTAGGAGGCTGGCCAGGGCCGCACGGGAAGCGGCCCTGACGACTGCCTGCCGCTGAGGGGCTGGGATGTCCCTCCAAAGGGCTCGACTGACACCCAAGTGGAGGCTGGTGACACCTTGTGGGCGATCACCGAGGTCTAGCACCGATATGTTTCCCTCCGCACGTCTCGCCTGAACGTCGTACATGTCCTGGGCGAAGACGTCCACAGGGAAGGCGGGGTTAGGGGCGGGTGGTGCAGGTGGAACCGGGGGGGGTGCAGCAGGGGCCGGAGCAGGGGCAGGGGCAGGGGCAGGGGCGGATAGGGCAGAGGAGGAGGCTATCTCTTCGTCCTCGACCTTGACCTTGGGGTCCTTGGCCTCCTTCGGCTCCTCCTTGGGCTCTCTCTTGAGCCTGACCCTCTTGCCCGGTCCTTCCGCTACTGCTTCTCTTTCCTGCTTCTTGCCCCCTTCTTCTCCAGATTCGCGCTTGTCTGACATTAACAGAAACCTGACAATCAGACAATTTCAGTTGAAATACCAACCTTTTCGGCGGATGGTCTGCTCAGGCGTTTACACTTGTCCTCAAATGTCATCAGTTCATGAACAACATTTGCCCTACTGTGGTATCGTTTCGTGCTTGGTCTAGTGGTCTGCCACATGTGCTTGTGTTCCGTGTTCGTAGGTTCGATTCCCGAAGAATACAAAGCAAACGTGCAAGGATGATGCGCGATGGTGTACCGGAAGCGGATCTGCCAGTGGGCAAGGCACATATGAAAAGGCGCTGAAGACAGGTTTTTCCACACACATCTCTATCTCTCTGAAGGGGTCACACATGTCTCCTTGCAGTAGGCCACTGTTTTGGTTGGTTTCAAAGGAATCATGTATGGAAAGCCCCAACCAGTACCTTTCACCAGAACCTTCATTTGCCAGGATTGCTTCAACCAGTTTCGAGATCCAAGGGTCCAAAGTGTGCTCGACTATCCGCCCCCTCACTCTGCGCCACTGTTTTGGTAGGTTTCAAGGAAACCATGTATGGAAAGCCCCAACCAGTACCTTTCACCAGAACCTTCTTTTGCCAGGATTGCTCCAACCAGTTTCGAGATCCAAGGGTCCAAAGTGTGCTCGACTATCCGCCCCCTCACTCTGCGCCACTGCTTTGGTTGGTTTCAAGGAAACCATGTATGGAAAGCCCCAACCAGTACCTTTCACCACAACCTTTTTTTGCCAGTATTGCTCCAATCAGTTTCGAGATCCAAGGGTCCAAAGTGTGCTCGACTATCCGCCCCCTCCTTCTGCGCCACTGCTTTGGTTGGTTTCAAGGAAACCATGTATGGAAAGCCCCAACCAGTACCTTTCACCACAACCTTCTTTTGCCAGGATTGCTCCAACCAGTTTCGAGATCTAAGGGTCCAAAGTGTGCTCAACTATGAGGACACTGTCTTCTTACTCAGCTGTGCAAGCACCATCTGGACTTGCACGGCTGCAACAGCCGCCAACAAAGCTGCGCAGTGGGCAGCCTGCATGCCCTTGGGGTCCTCCGCATCTTCTGCTGCGGCGGCGAGCCCTGCTGCTGCTGCTCCTGCTGCTCCTCCGACTGCTGGCGCCTCCCACAAAGCGGGGGTGGCTGGCGAAGGGTTGCTGGCACCGGCACTGCTACCGGCGCTGGGGTTCCCACTCCCAAGTTCGGCCAGTCGACCCGAGGAGATGGGGACGGCGGCAGGAGCTGGTGGCTGGGCGCGGGCAGCCAGGGCAGCAGAGATGGAAGACATCAGAGCGAAAAAGAGGGCTGATGAAGACCCAACACAGTGCATCCCCAGCTTAGGCAGGGGGGGGGGCTTCTGCGGTCTCAACCTGGCCCTGGCCCTCACCCTTGGCCTGCAACCATGCACCTAAGATGGTAAGTCGCTGCCGCTTTGGTGCGCCCTCGGAAGAAGGTTTGGGGGCTGGGGCCAAAAGAAACTCAATGCCCCACAAGACACCGTGCGCATGGTACGTGGGTTGCTGGTCTGTTCTGAAAACCTCACCGTCGGGGGGGGTAACCACCTTTTCCCACGTGCCTGAGGGGGCTTGGTCCCACACCCGCCAGCCGTCCTTTTCCCCGAAAACCTCTACCACATGTGCACATGTGATGGTGGCTCTGAGGGCGCTGTGAATCGTTGCATGTGGGGACTCGCAGAAGGAATCGTTTATGATAACCCTCAAAACCTCAAACGGAACATGAATAAATGAGAGGGGGGGGAAGTGCACGTTGCAGGTAACTACTTTTTTGGACCGCTTCTTGATCTTGGCCTCTTTGAACCAAGTAACTACATCGCTCTGGGTCCACTTTCACTCGCGAATGGTATTATCCGGGTGTGTGGACAGTATTGATTTCAAGTACATGTAATGTACACGCAGCCTCTCTTCAGATTCCTCTGCAAAGGTCCGGTCCGTGTTGTATTTCGGATCCGGACCAACAATGCAAAGGTTTCTGTATTGTACACCGTACGAGGTCTCATGTTTGCTGGGGCTTGTCTTGCCCACATCCTCCCGTGTCGTCAAGACAGGGATTGAAAAATGCTTATGCATAAGCATAGCCAGCAAAGTATCCTGCGGCTAGATGCGGTATGCATCAGGGTCGACCCTGTCTAAAAAAACCCTTAGCATTCTGGGTTCAATGGTCTCTGACGGCTTATGCCGCAGGCACAGTGCTGCTAGGGCGTGTTGGAGGCGCGATTGTGTATCACCCGGTTCGGGAACTTCGGTATTGGCTGTGTCCGCGTCAATGAGCTCGCCCTCAAGCTCCAAATCTGGTTCCGGGAGCTGCTGAACGGGCTGGGGGGGCTGAGCGGACGAAGACGAGGCACTAGCGGCACTGCCTTGACTACCAGACATGTCTGTTGCGGGTGACAAAAAGTGTTCTGAGCACAAGAAGGGAATACATTAGTGAGTCTACTCAAAGGGGCCTAGGTGAGAAAGCGACACACATGCAAAAAGAAAACCACAAAAGCAGGCACAAAGCATCACAAGGCACAAAGGGCAAACATTCATAAGCTTGAGTACAGTGTTCTCGATGCAAGTTTGTAGGCAAAGCAGCCACCAAGGATCAAACTGGCGTTGCACATGTCAAAAGCAAAAGTCCAAATTCACAAAGGAGCACAAAGGGGAAGCAATCATAAGCTTGAGCACAGTGTTCTCCATGCAGTTTTGTAGGCAAAGCAGACAAAGGGTAGACAAACATTAGCTTCAACGTGCTGTTCTCCATGGCATCTTGCAGGCAAGGTAGGCACCAAGCATCCAACCAAAATTCCACTGGGTTCGGGCTGAAAAATTTCTTCCGAGCTCCCCCGGCACGGTCGGCTGGGAAGCCCATGGAACATTCCTACCGATATTGGTTGCGTTTTGGGACCCGATCTGGCTGCCAAAACTTCCGAGCATCTTTCCAAGGGTTTTCGAAAACTTCCAAGCGACGGACCGAAGCATATCGCATGCACGTCGGTACAGATTTCCTAAAATTGCCACCGGTAACCGGACAATATTGGTCTCTCTTTCAATGTTCTATGCTGGGCACCGGTGGTACATGTGACCCCCTTGTTAGATGGATCCACAGTCTGTCACCTCTTACAGGCGGTACAGTGATTGGGTGCCACTGATGAAGAGGGGTTTGGGCCCCAATGGACCGCTGGGACACACCCTTGGGGAGCACAACCAATTTGACAGCAAGACACAAGACCACAAGACATGCTACATAGAGTTCTTTGCGTTTGTCTCCGGCCCTTCAAAAAGGAGCAGACAATGGTGTGCATGCTTCACAATAAGAAACATGGTAGTACAGTACTATACACCGCCAACTTGATGAATGCTTAAATTGGGCCCTTCTCTTTGAGCATATCAGGTGCATGGGGATACCACTGACCCATAGCTCACCTGGTGCACCTCATGATGCTCTCTAATGCGGTAGGCGACCACCATGCCGTAGGCTGCCTAATTAGTGAACCTCACCCATTGGCTCACCTAAAATTTGAAAGAATCCAAGGATGAAATCCCTGCCTAGTGGCCATGGTCGTGGCCAACCGTTGCTATGCTGCTTCCTTCCGGCCTCACCTTTCCACAATACTCTTAATGATGGATGATTTGGAGGCGTTAGTGCATAGATGTTGTCGCATTCTTGCATTATGATTGCCAACGTGTACCCAGGTGGGTGATGCCACTTGGCCAATGGGTATCACCTACGAGTGGATCCCCATTAATGAGCAGGCCCTGCATGACTGTCATTATGATGGCGGGCTGTGTTCACTCCTTGCCTCAGTGGGGCTCAGGCAGGGATGCATTGGAAGCCCCCCCCCCCCCCCCCCTCAGGGTTTGTGCCAAAACTTGTGCCAAAACCCCCCTGCAGGGCGCCCTGCCCAGCCACTGTGTCCCTGACGGCAAGCACCAGCTTCAATGGCATTTATTACTCACAGTAACCGCTCCCAACTGCTTTGCAACCTTCTTTTAGGGCCACCTCTGAGGTTCCTTACCTTCTAATGCACCCCTGAGGGGACCAGTAGGGACCATGTGGCGCCCCTTGAGACACCACATATATTCATTGTGAGGACAGACTGATGTCCGATGATTCTTGTCTCTGGTTCATTGTCTAATACTGTGTATTATCATTGTCGATTATTATTTTCTGTTAGTGTTTTCCAATATAATCGTCTATTCTTAAAATTGCTGATGATTATCAGCAGACCCTCTTTACGATCATCCAGGCCATAGTCGTCTACAGCCACACCCTCATCACCTTTGAGCCAGGCCCCAATCGACTCAAGCCGCAACCCTCGTTCCCTTCAGCCAGGCCCTCATCAATTCCAGCCAAATCACCATTACCTTCAGCCACACCATCATCTTTCCTTCAATTAGCCCCTAGTCAACTTGAGCCATGGGCGGCCACAAGGGGCTGCCCCTCAACGGACAACAACTGTAGTTGAGCAGCACGCTCCTGGTCGGCAGTAGAAAATGAATCCCACGTCGAGCGACACTGCACTGAAATGCCAAGCACGGTACATGACCCAAATTTTCTGGGAGCTGAATGTACCCTGTCAAGATGAAAGCCAAATCATCTTTCTTGGCCACCATCGTATGACTCCCCCCAGAAGGCAATGAACAGAAAAGGTTACAGGTTTTGGCATGTTTGGGTTGGTTTTGCACAGTACACACCACACCAACAGGCAAAACAAGCAGCAAAAAGCAGAAACAAGGACAAACAACATCGACGGAGTTCCAGTGCGGAAATCCTAAAAGGCTCTAATTGTGTGCCCCTGGCTTCAGACATCGTACATTGAGCACTTCAGCTGCATCGCCCAGGTGTTGGGTGGCTAAACCAATATATGGCTCCCTCAATAACACCTGCAGCAGCCCCCCAAAAGACCCACATTCACAGAGCGCACTTGGCCAGTAGGTCCAGAACAATGTGCAGTCTCCATCTTGTGACCTGTAGCTTCACATGGATACTGCTACAGAAATGGGACAGTCTACGACCAAATCTTGTCCCGTGTGGTGTCCGTCCTTGGGGACACACCTGACCCACTCTGGTGGGTCTTTTTTGAAAAAAAAATGCCTCAGATTGAGTGGGCGACAACTGAGGAAAGCAGCCGAGTTGCCCACCAGACTCAGCTCAACCTCTCTACGTGTCAGATTCGCGACCACAGTCATCGTAGAACTGGACAGGTCTGAACCTGGAGCAAGTTATCTTGGGCGCCATATATTGATGCTCCCTCAAACCATAAGTTCAGTGTTCTACGCCCTGCAGGTAGGCCGCCCATAGGTGTGTGCGTGTGTGATTTTTTTTGTGTGTGATTGTTGTGCATCTGCCAGTCCTGAGTTTGGTCCCACTCCTGGGGAGCGGAATCGTGGCAAAGCCGAGGTCTGTGCTGGTCTTTACTGGTCTGTAATGGGCGTTTGAAAACCATCGCCAAATTCCCACCAGACCACAAGGGTATTGTGTGTATGTGTGTGTATGTGTGTGTGTGTGTGTGTGCGCGCGCGTGTGTGTGTGTGTGTGACGCCCAAATCTTTCAAATCATGCTCAAACTGCGAGGTTCAACAATGATGCAACGTGTGTGTGCGTGTGTGACAACACCACATTATAGAAGGCCTGCATGGGTCTCCATAACAAGGGCGCACTCTGCATTGCTCTCCCCTGCAAAGGGCGAGCTACCGGCGCCTTCCCCCGCAGTTGCACCCTTGCCCAGGCCAGAGCCTCTGTGCAGGAGACGGTAATGAGCACTCCGTTCCCGCACGGCCATGCCGCTCCACCGTGCGCCCCACAGGGCACAGGCGCTTCTGTTTGAGAGGGTGGGGGTCCCTCTGCCTCTTCATCGCCCTCCGCTCTCGCCCTGCGGCTTGTGTGGGGGCGTGTTCCTTCTCTGTGACTTGGCTGCCAGTGTGAGCCCCCCTCCCGGGGTCCTCTGGCTGCTGCTGCGTCGCCCGAGTCCGCATGTGTGTGGGCGGGGTGTATGTGTGTGTGGGTGTCCTGGGTGCCCCCTGGCACAGCAGTGCGGTACTCCCCTGTGGGTGATGGTGCACACTGGACACGTAGGGTGGCCATGTCGTTCGCAGAACCACAACTTCTGTGGGCGAGGTCAAGCCTGTGTCCTCCGGGTTGCTCCTCTAGCTTGTGGCGTGAAGTTCAGTCGTGTTTGTATCAGTCCCGTGTGTGTGTGCCAATTGCCAATTGCCCCGCAACGGGGTGATTCACTGAAATGCAGTTCATGCCTGTGGCAGTTCTTGAGGAGACTATTGCAACACATTTTGCACAGGATTGAGCCGGTTCGTGGGTCACAATAGTACACTTTGCCTCGGCTGACTGTCTGCAACTAGTCTGGCTCTGGGTCTGGTGGGCGCATGTGTGTGGGGGGGGGGGGGATGCCATATTATAGAGGAAGGCCTGCATGGGTCCAGGGGTGGGCGCTCAGTGGGGGGGGCCTGTGCCAGGAGGATGTCATCATGACTGCACTGGCCCCCCTTGAGAGTCGTCACCCTCGCCTAGGCCAGAGCCTCTGGTGGCTGTGGGTTATGAGACCTCGGTGCCTGTGTGTGTGTGTGTGTGTGCCAATTGCCCACCACAGGGTGTTTTCATCGCCGTCAATTCTCGCCTGTGTGTGTGTGTGTGTGTGTGATCTGTATTTTTAGAGGTGGATCCTTGTGCAGCGTTGGGCTGGACGCCTCATTTGGCTCAGGTCTGCTGAGGCCTCTTTGTGACGTTGTTTCCCTCCCTTCTGCGGAATCAGAACCTCTGTATTTTGCTGGCTAGGTATCCAGAGTGTTTGCTCTCCCGTGCCTCGTCACGAAAAGCGGGCGGGCGACATCCTCGGCCACGGTCTCCTCCAGCCCCCGTGGAACTGGGGCTGGTGGGGACGGAGGGGGGGGTGTTTTCGGCCTCCTGCGTTTGGGGGCTGGAGGGTGTGTGTGTGTGTGTGTGATCTGTACTTTTTACGAGGTAGATCCTTATGCAGCCATGAGATGGCAGGTGTATTCGGCTCAGTCTGCTGTTGCCTCTTTGCGCCTGTGATCCATCCCTTCTGCGGAATCACAACCTCTGTGTGTGTACGGTTAGGTAACCTCGGAGCTGGCCCTTCCGTGTGCCCCCAGAAAGAGCTGGCGGCAGATTGCTTCCGTATCCGGCGTCTCTACCAGCCCCTGTGGAACAGGGGTTGGTGGGGAGGGCGGGGATGGCGTTTTGGGCCTCCGCCGCTTGGGGGCGGGAGGCGTTGGGGGTTGGTGTGGAGACCTCAAAGAGGCTTGACTTGTCTGTGAAGGCCCAACTCGTGGGCGTTTATATGAACGCTTCGGCTGTTGAGAGGAGCAACGCTTCCTGGATGGCTGGACTGGGGTGCACACTTTGTGATGCCCCCTTGCACAACAGTGCCTTACCCCCCGTTGTGTGCGTGCGCAAATGGGGCACGGCGGCAGTCTGTGGGCCTCACAGAGCTGTAGTTGCGGGCGGCGAGGGACGTGCCCCGCTTCGTGATGCCCCAAAGAGCAACACTCCTGGGCTGTTTTGCGCAGCCTCTTGCACGTGATGCACGCCGGTAGAGAGTGTGTGTCACATACAGTGGCATTTGTTGGCGCCCTGTTTACGTGTGCCTGTGCTGTTGTTGGTACGTGCCTGCGTGTTCCTGTGTATGGGCGCTGTGGCAAGCGACCGTCGCCGATGATGGGGAAAAAATCTGCTCCAAAATTGGAGCCTGTGGCTCCACCCTTAGCTGTGAGCTGTGCACCAGATGCTGGCGCCAGGCCTGTCTGCAAGTTCCCGCACAGGGCTCTGTGCAGTCTATGTGCTTCAATCTCTGCCGCTGTCTTACGCGGGCGGTATGTGTATGGGCGCAGCGCATGTGTGCGGTGTTTTCCCGCCTTGGCCACCCACTGCTCTTCGCAATACTGAACGAGTTTGCGGATGTGTGAAATCATGGCCTCTCGGCGTGCAAAATACGGGCGTTTATTTAAACCACAGATCGCCGGTCCCCCCAGCGGCACAAGCGAGCCACAGCGGGTCACCATGCCGGCTGGGTGCAGCTGGCCTGAGGTGACCAGTCGCTGAGCGCTGGACATTGCCAAACGCAGTACCCTGCCTCGTTCTTGGAGGGACAGGGTATGCCCTGCATACTTCGCCTGAGGCGCATGGGGGAGGGTCCTTTGCGCGAACTCTTCGAAATCAATTGCCAGTTCCAAAAAGGTGACTGTCCCCGGTTCCTCCGGCCACGTCAGGGCTCGTAGCCAACCAAGTAGGTCCGCGAGAAAGCTCTTTTCCCACTTCCATTCATGCCCCTTGGGGGTGCGGAGTGTCAAGGCACCGTGTGCCACCGTTTGGGGCAGTGGCCCAACCAGTTGTTGATAGGGGTATTGCCTGACTTGTTGAGACAGTCTGTACCCTGCAAAGATGGAAGGGCTGTGCGCATCTCGCTTTTTGCGTGCTGCTATAATGCACACATACATGGAGTGTACCGCGCGCAGGAAGGTGGAAGCTGCACCAGATTTTATTGCCTCCGTGGAAATTTCTGGGGCTAAACCACATCGCCGTAAGCATGCCGGCCACTGGCCGGGTGGTGGAAGCTCCGGCACCTCGGAAAGGGCCGTGTGCACAAGCGCCAACAGCGGGTCACGGACGTGGTCCCACGCGACACAATGCCAGAGGATATGTTCCTCATCTTCTGGGGACGCATTACAAAAAGGACATGCGGAGGAGGTGTGAAGGCCACGTTGATACGCGCGCAGCGCGGTCCAGGTCGCTCCAGAAAGAACCCCTCTCAATATGGTCCGCTCTAGTTCGGACCCAAAACTGGCAATGCTCGGCTGTAGAAGTTGCCTGTTTGTGGCATAGTGCAGACCCGCAAACAGGCGAGGTCGCCGTTGGACTAGCGAGTCTAACAATTGCTTCCTAAGCTGTTCGCGGACTTCGTGTTTTACAGTCTGTTTGTCCCCATTTAACATAAGGGGTTCACTCTGCCCTGGGACTTTCCAGCCCCACCAACCCTGCATAGGCGCCCAGCCGCATTCCTGTGCTGTTTGCACCGCGCGCCCAAAGGGGCCGCTGTTTCTGGTGTATAGTCCTGTTTCCCAGATGGCCTGGGCAGTGATCTGGTTTGGGCCCCTGTTCCGGCAAAGATGCGACAGCCAAAGCAGGCGTGAGTACTTGACCACCATGGTTGGGGAAATCCGGTGGCCTTTGCATAGCAAGGAAAAGAAAATTTCTTTTGCCCTCCCTGGGCGTGTAGGGCCCCAGTGTGTGTGTGTGTGTGTGTGTGTGTGGTAGAACAATATTAAAGAGGGAGGCCCGCATGGGTCCAGGGCCCCCAGCGGTCGCCTGAGGCGCCAGCTTGAAAAAGACAAAAACTACAGCCCTGACGGGCTGTGGAGCTGCCTCTGGTGCCTGCTCGGGTCGCGGTAGGGGGCCTCACCTGAGCCAGAACCTCTGGGGCGTGGGAAGAGAAGGTCGCGTAGTTCAGCGGTCATGCACGTGACACCTGAACTAGAGGTGCTCGGTTCGAATCCCGGTGGGGTTGGAACGCAGTGTCCTAGGCGCTAGGGTGTCTGTGACCCCGCGAGCCGGAAGGGATGCTGCGAGGGACAGGTAGGGATCACGGATACGCTGGAGTTCGGTGAGCGCCCGAGCACTTTACCTTTACCTTTACCTCTGGGGCGTGGGGGTTATGTCACCTCGGTCCCTGCTCTCCCGTGCTTGGCAGCGCCCGGCGGCGTACAGCGCCTCCTCTTGGCAGGGGGGGGGGGGGGTCGCATCCACCCTTCCTCGCTTGTGTGTCCGCACCCGGCCCGGTGCCGTGTCCAGGCCCCGCTGTCGTCTGCGTCTCTTCGCCGACGGTGTGCCCCCCGCCCCAGGGGGGTGGGCCTCCGCTCTTCGTATCCCCGGCTGTCGGCCCCGCATAGTCGGTCGCGGATGCCCGGCATGCCCCCTGGCGCAGCAGTGCCGCACCCCCCGACCCACCGCTGCACAGGATGCGCATTGTCTGTGTTGGTGTGCCACGCAGACCCAGAGGCGTGGCAGCCGCGGCCCCTGCTCAGGGCGTCTCGCCACCGCGCACTTTTGCGGCGGGGTGAAAAGCGCCGTTCTGCCACAGCGCGCCGCTCCTGCCGCAAGGTCCGGCTCCTCGGTGACACAGTACTGTGGGCCTCGCCTGGTCCCCGGTGGGAGCACCGGGCCCGCGTAGAAGTCGCTGGTGTACGCCCCCGCCGAGCGCTTCGCTCCTCCCTTGCCCGGGCACTTCATTTCCTGGGGCTGCTGCGCCGGTGCCGACTTCACCTTCACGCCCTGTGCTCGTCGGTGTTTGCTCTGCTGCCGCGCCACCTTTGCCTACTGCTGTTGGGCCCATCTCTTCGCGCTGTACTGCTGCATACGGCGCAGGTGGTGCAAGACCGCCGCTGGGCGTGTGAATATAGGCCTGCCTTTTACCCCCGCCGTGGTGCCCGCCCCCAGCGGGACCAGAGAGCGGCACCTGTTGGTGAAGCCCGCCGGGAGAATGGACTCCCTGTCCGCCGCCTTCCCCAGCAGACTGACCGCCAGCCGTAGGATTCTTCCCTTCTCTTGCAGCGACATCTCCCCTCCCTTAAATCGTGTCTGAGGGGTAGGGGGGAGAGGTCTCCCTGTGTACGATTCGAACTCCAGCGCCAGTTCCAGGAAAGACACTTGCCAGTGTGCCTCGGGCAGGCTGTCGTCTCTTGGCAGCCATTGTAGCTCTGAGAGCCACCGCAGTACGGCCGGTTGGAAGTCCGGCCCCTACTTCCAGTCTCTGGGCAGCTGCCCCATTGCTGGCGGGCATGTTTTAGTCGGCCGCGGGAAGGGGGGCTGAAGCTGGTGCCAGGGATATTGTTCCTGGGGTGCTTTGCGCTGCTCCACAGGAAATGGAAGGGATTCTTCCTCATCCCGTTGCTTTCAGGCCCGCATTACCGCCAGGAACATGCAGTGCAGCTGGTGCACAAACTGTTCCAGCGGGTTGTGGTCGTCGTGTGCCCACTGGTGGCCTGCCAGGGCCAACTCCTCCCGCTGTCTTGACGCCTCGTCGGGGTCTTCGTCCGGCCCCGGCACCCAGTGTTTCGAGACCCTATTCAGCTCCTTGCAGCGCCGCTTCCGGCCGGGCCCCCTCGCCAAGCCACTTCGCTTCACCACCTCTTCTGACAGCAGTCCACACAGGCGCAGGCAAGGCGGCCAGTCACACAGCGCCCCCAGCTTGAGGGCCCGTGCCAGCAGCATGAGCTCCGGCAAGAAGGGTTCTCGTGCCAACTTCCAGGCTGCACACCACCATAACAGGTGGTCCTCGTCCTCTTGCGTTCCCTTACTACAGTA